>OU342742.1:179351015-179951015 GCA_910589775.1 Avena eriantha | reverse complement strand
ATGTACTACTACTAGCAAGCATGTGCATGCTATGCTACGTGTGCATATGTCGTCTGCGAAATGCATTTAGCCACCCCTCTTGTCTGTTTTACGCTACTCCTTCCGCTTCGCCGACGCAGATTTGTCTATGCACGCAAGTATTTAGACGCGTTTTATTATGTACATATACACGTGAATCTGCATTTGTTATGTGACAGTTAATTAATATGGAACGGAGACAGTAAATATTTTTTCTTTATGCTTATGTTCAGACCACACCTAGTTATCGTTAGGGTGAAGTGTTCGTACAACCCGTTTTTGACTTGTGTTTCTATGTAAGTTTTTTTTGAACCATGTAGAAGAGCTGCATGTGCTATATTAAGAAAGAGGGAGGCCAAAAAGGATTAAAGTATACAGCTTAAAATCTTACAACTGAGCTCACCAGAATCGCGACCAATGACCTGAAGTTAAAACTAAAACCCTAACTAGCCAAGAAGAACCTAATTCACCAGATTCTTGGGGACATTATAGTATGTAATGAGTTCTTTTTGCGGGAGAGAATATGAAAGAAAAAGCAAACAGCTTGGCAAAACCCGAGTTGCCTTTTTTTCGTTTTCAAATAACCGAGTCCTTTTACTCCCTTCATTCATCAATGACAAGACCGTGTGATGACCATGACCGCCGAGAGTTCGTCGCCACCACACCCTATTGATCTAGGCCACACCTGGTCCATCGCCTCTATATATGACCATCCTTCTAAGCCCTAGGAGGCACCATTGAATGGATCGACCGTCCCTTCTCTCGATGCACGTGTTCTTCTTCCTTCCCGCTTCTTCCATCTACTCCCATAGCTCGTGGGGATGAATATTTAATGGTGATAAGACATTCACTAGAATAGACAATTAGGCTTTGTTCGGTTGGTCCCCGGTCGGGATTTGGACCGAAACCCGGGGTTAGCTGGGATCGGTCTGGCCGGGAATCGATCCCAGACCCTGCTAAAAAACACGTTCGGTTAACCCCAGTTGGAATCTCACCCCTGCCTAAACCACCCCGATCCCGTCCAAATAGCAGGGTTTTAAAAACTCTAGTCTCACCCCGTGGAACCATTCCCCATGTGCCTGTCACGAATTGGTACTTCCTTAAAAACAAAAGGAACATCGCTCCTCTCAATCTCACGGGCGGGGACGAAGGTCGGCGGCTCAGGCGGGACGGCTGTAGAATAGGAGCAATAGTCGTTGTATTACTCTGGGGGCAATGCCCACACATATATAGGTACAATGGAGGCCTCCATATCCTCAGATATAAACATAGAGGAGGGGCCTAAACGCTAATGTACTATACACATAATATATACTCAACACCCCCCCCCCCCCCGCGCAGTCGAAGCGTCGGCGGGACAGACGCAAAGACTGGATCGAAACTCCTCAAAAGACGCCGTAGGCAATCCCTTGGTCATGATATCCGCAAACTGCTGGGAGGTGGATACGTGTTCTCACGTATGCGACCAAGAGCCACTTGTTGGCGAACAAAGTGAATGTCGAGCTCGATGTGCTTCGTACGGCGGTGATGGACGGGGTTGGCGGAGAGATATACAGCGAAGACGTTGTCGCAGTAGACCACGGTGGCCTTGTCGACGGGACAAGAGAGCTCCTAAAGAAGCTGTCGTAGCCAGGAGCACTCGGCAACGGCGTTAGCAACAACTCGATACTCCGCCTCTGCGCTGGAGTGAGAGACCGTAGGCTGCCGCTTGGACGACCACGAAATAAGCGAGGGTCCAAGGTAAACGCAGTACCCCGAGGTGGAGCGGCGCGTGTCGGGGCAGCCGGCCCAGTCAGCGTCCGAGTAGGCGATGATGTCCGTGTCGGTGGAGGCATGAAGCGAGAGGCCCAGGTCCAGAGTGCCGTGGACATAGCGGAGAATCCGCTTGACCGCCGTCCAATGAGCATCACGTGGAGCGTGCATGTGAAGGCACACCTGCTGAACATCGTACTGCAGCTCCGGTCTGGTGAGAGTGAGGTACTGGGGAGCACCAACAATAGACCGGTAGAGCGAGGCGTCGGGAGCCGGAGAACCATCAGTGGTGGAGAGCTTAGCCTTCGTGTCAACAAGCGTAGAGATAGGGGTGCAGTTAAGCATCCCGGCACGATCAAGGAGCTCGTGGGCATACTTCTTCTGGTGAAGAAGGAAGCCATCCGGTCGGTGCACAACCTCAATGCTGAGGAAGTAGTGCAGGGGTCCCAAGTCCTTGAGCGCGAACTCGGTACGAAGGCGGTCGATGAGCTGCCGCAGGAGCACAGATGTGCTAGCCGTGAGGATGATGTCGTCGACGTAGAGCAGCAGGTAAGCCGTGGTGTCTCCCATATGGTAGACAAACAACGATGCATCAGAGCGTGTTGAGCGGAAGCTGAGTTGGTGAAGAAACGCTGCGATGCGCTGGTACCACGCCCGTGGTGACTGCTTGAGCCCATATAAAGAGCGCGAGAGCAGGCACACATAATTCGGATGAGTGGAGTCGACGAAACCGGTGGGCTGCTAGTAGAACACTTGCTCCTCAAGATGACCATGTAGAAAGGTGTTGGAGACGTCCATTTGGTGAACATGCTAGCAGCGAGACACGGCGAGCTGGAGCACAGTGCGGATGGTCCCGGGCTTGACAACCGGGGTGAAGGTCTCGACAAAATCAACGCCGGCGCGCTGACGAAAGCCGCGAACGACCCATCGCGCTTTATGCCGATCAAGAGTACCATCTGGATGGAACTTGTGCTTGAAGACCCACTTCCCGGTGATGACGTTGGCATGGCGTGGGCGAGGCACAAGCTTCCATGTCTGGTTGCGCTGCAGATCGTCGAACTCATCCTGCATGGCCGCTAGCCACATCGGGTCACGGAGGGCTGCCTGAGCCGAGGCGGGCAGTGGAGAGGGCACCTCAACTCTGTGTGATGGAGATGCCCCACCATCATGAGGGAGAACGCTGTTGCCGCTAGCCCAAAAGGCGGAGGGCGCCGGGGGCGACGACTGGGCTGTCGCGGCGTGGCAGACATATGTGTCACCGGGGGTACCGTGTCGATGGGTGGAAGATGCCGGCGCGTGCACATGTGACTGGACCCATGGGGGTAGGCGCGGCATCACCCGAGTGGCCACTCGAGGGTGATGCGGTCGACGAGGCGGCGCCCGAGCTGGAACTCGAGGGCGACGCAGGCGGTGTCGGCGGGGCAGCACCCGGGCCGGAGCTCGAGGGTGCAGCGGAGGAAGGCAATGGGGCGACACCTGAGCTGGAGCTCGAGGGCGACACGGGCGAAGTCGGCGGGTCGGCGCCCGAGCATGGGCTCGAGGGCGACGACGGTGGGGTCAACGAAGAGGCGCCCGAGCTGGAGCTCGAGGGCGCGGTCGACGCGGCCGGTGCGGAGGCGCGACGTCGCGGGGGTACCACTCGCGGGTGTATGGGAAGACGCCGCATGTTCCTATGCAAACGGAAAGCAATGCTCATAAAAGTACACGTGTCGTGACGTGATGACCCGATGGGACACGGGATCATAGCAGCGATAGCCCTTGGTGTTAGCCGGGTAACCAAGAAAGACACACGGGATGGAGCGGGGAGCAAGTTTGTGAGGGGCGGTGGCAGCGACGCTGGGGTAACAACGACAACCGAAGATCCGAAGACCATCGTAAGAGGGAGGGGAACCGAAAAGGAGGTGGTGTCGTAGTTCCAGCGAGTACGACACGGACGGAGGTTGACGAGGAGAGTGGCGGTGGCTAGAGCGTCGGGCCAGAAGGAAGGTGGGACGTGACCGTGAAAGAGAAGAGTACGGACGCAGTCATTGAGGGTGCGGAGGACGCGCTCAGCACGACCATTTTGCTGCGAGGTGTATGGTCAAGTTAGGCGGAAGATAGTACCGTGAGATGAAAGGAGGGTGCGGATGGCGACATTATCGAACTCCTTGCCATTATCGGTTTGGAGAGCGTGGATGGAATGACCGAACTGAGTAGACACATAGGCGTAGAAAGCGATGAGAGTGGGGGCGACGTCGGACTTTTTACGGAGAGGAAACGTCCACACAAAATGAGAAAAATCATCAAGAATAACTAAATAAAAAGTGAACCCAGAATTACTAGGAATTGGAGAGATCCAGACATCACTATGAATTAACTCGAACGGAAAAGACGCAGCTGTGGAAGAATTACTAAAAGGGAGACGAACATGTTTGCCGACACGACAGGCTTCACAACTATGCGTAGCCTTTTTATTACAAGAAAACAAAAAAAACCCTCATTATTTGATGGAGCGTGTTGGCACTAGGATGTCCAAGACGAGCATGCCAAAGATCGACGCTGGCGGAGAAAGCACGGGGTCCGGCGCCGGGGGTGGGAGACGCCTGGACGGGATACAGGCCGTCGGGGCTCTCACATCGGTGGAGCACCATCCGGGTACGGGCGTCCTTAACAAAAAAAACCAGAAGAGTCAAATTCCACAATTACAGAATTATCACGAGAAAGAGTTTTGACAGAGACTAAATTCTGAATAAGATGGGGGGACACAATGACATTATTGAGAGACAGTGGTTTAGAAGTGGAAGGGAAACTAGCAGAACCAATGTGAGAAATAGGAAGACCAGCACCGTTACCGACAATGATGCGAGACTCGGTGGAAGTAGGAGAAGAATGTGAGAGGTTACCCGGATGAGCTGCCATGTGGGTCGACGCCCCCGTGTCCATGAATCAATCGCCGCCGCCGGCATAGGAGCCAGGAGCGGGCGCCTGATGAAGAGCGACGTAGAGCGCCGGGTCCTAGGCGGGCTGCAGAGGCGCGTAGGTCGGTGGAGCGCCGTAGGCCGGACCGAAGGTCGGTGCAACGGCGTTGTAGGCGGGGGCGTACGGTGGAGCCGCGGCGAAGAGGGCCTGGTGGGTCGGTGGGCACGAGCCGAGGAGTCCGGGGGCGGGCGGGCGAGGCACGGGCATGGTGTAGGCATGTACGACCCCCGTCCAGGGGTTGTAGCCGCCGGCCCATGGTGGCGTGGGCTGCTGGTTGCCTCCGCCGTTGCCGCCGCCACCACCGTTGCCATTGCCACCACCATTTCCACCGCCGTTGTTACGGCCACCGCCACGACGGCGGCCGCCACGATGGCGGCCGCCACGGCCGTTGCGCTGCTGCTGCAGCTGCGGTTGGGGAGGCGCGGCGTAGGGTGCCACGGGCGCCGGGGGGCGCGGCGGCGGCTGGAAGGGCGCAGGGGCCGGAGGGGTAGGGGCACGGTACCCAGCAGCGAAGCCGGTGTGAACGGCGCGGGTGCGGAGGTTCTTCAAGCGATGCTCCTCAAGGCAAAGATAGGCGACGACGCGCTCGAAGGTGGGCTCGGCCATGAGGGTGAGGTTGGAGGCGGCGTTCCCGAGGTCCTCGTTGAGGCCGGCGGTGAGGGTGGAGAGGAGGATCTCGTCGCCGATCGTGAAGCCGAGGTCGTGGAGCTCGTCGGAGATCGCCTTGAGACGCGGGCAGTAGGCGTCAAGGGTTTGATCGCGCTGCGGTTCACCGAAGAACTCCTGCTGCAGGAAGACGACCCGCAGGAGGTTGTTGTCGGTGAAGAGCCAGTTGATCTTTTTCCACACCGTACGAGCGTCGTCGCCCTCACGAACGACGGTCTTGTAGATGTTCGGCGAGATGGTGAGGAACAGCCAGCGGATGATGGTGGCGTCGATGGCGAGCCAGTCGGGGTCGCGGTGATTGAGGAGGTCGACGGAGCCGTCAACATGATCGCGTAGGTTGTACTCGCGGAAGAGGAGGTAGAAGTACGTCTTCCAGGCGTGATGGTTCTTCTCGGCGACGGAGAGCTTGATGGGACGTGGTCGGTGTGGTGGATGCCGCGGATGACCTCGGTGTTGGAGATATGCCCAAGAGGCAATAATAAAAGTGGTTATTATTATATCTTTGTGTTTATTATGAATGTTTACATCCCATGCTATAATTGTATTATTAGGAAACACTAATACATGTGTGTTTTGTAAACATAAAAGAGTCCCTAGTAAGCCTCTTGTTGAACTAGCTAGTTGATTAATTGATGATCATGGTTTCCTGATCATGGACATTAGGATGTGATTAATAACAAGGTTATATCATTAGGAGAATGATGTGATGGACACACACCCATAGTGAGCGTAGCATAAGATCAAGTCATTAAGTTCGTATTACTATAAGCTTTTAAATGCATAGTAACCTAATCCTTCGACCACGAGGTTATGTTAATCACCATCACCGGATGGGTACTTTGATGACATCAAACACCGCTTCGTAACTGGGTGGTTATAAATGTGTCATTAGGTATTCTGAAAGTATGTGTTGAAGCGCATGGATCAAGATTGGGATTTGTCCATCCATATGACGGATAGATATGCTCTGGGCCCTCTCGGTGGAATGTCATCTAGTTAGCTTGCAAGCATGTGACTGGGTCACAAGGGATGACATAACATGGAACGAGTAAAGAGTACTTATCAGTAACAAGGTAGAACTAGGTATGGAAATACCGACGATCAAACCTCGGATAAGTATAGTATCGCGAGACAAAGGGAATTGGTTTCGTATGTAAATGGTTCTATCGATCACGAAGTCATCGTTGAGTATGTGGGAGCCGTTATGGATCTCTAGATCCCGCTGATGGTTATTGATCGGAGAGGTGTCTTCATCATGTCTGCATATTCACGAACCGTAGGGTGACACACTTAAGGTTCGAAGTTATTTTAAGTAGATATGGAATGTGCGTTGGAGACCGAATGTTGTTCGGAGTCTCGGATTGGATCCAGGACATCACGAGGAGATCCGGAATTGTCCGGAGAATAAGATTCATATATTGGGGATCATATTCTAAGTTAGGAAATGTTTCGGAGTATTTGTATGAGGATTCTAGAAGGTTTCGGAATGTTCCGGAAGGTTCTAGAAGATTTCTTGGAGTTTGCTTGAAAACCAAGAAAGGGATCAAGGAGTCCTTGTGGGGCAAGACAAGGAGTCGTGGGGGAGGAGGACTCCTCCCCCCCTCCCCAATCCGCCGGCCAAGGAGGGAGGGGAGTCCTACTAGGACTCCCCCTCCCCATGGCGCCTCCCCCCTTTAAATAGAGGGGTGGGGGCGCCACCCCCTGGCCCTCCTCCACAACTCCAAACCTAGCCGCCTCTCTCCTCTTTCTCTCTTCTGCTCAGGCTTAGGCGAAGCCCTGCAGAATTCTCTACTCCACCACCACCACCATGCCGTCGTGCTGCTGGGATTCTGTGGAGAAGATCTACTACCTCCGCTGCTCGCTGGAACGAGGAGAGGAAGGTCTGCTTCGACTCCGCACGTGTGACCGACTGTGGAAGCGCTGCCGGAACGTAGCGCCGGAAGGATCGTCCACACGATCTTGAGATCAGCAAGTGATCGACTACATCAACCACGAGATCCATTCTCGTAACGCTTTCGGATCTACAAGGGTTAGTACAGATCTATCTCGTTGCACATGTCTAATAGATTAGATCTTGGCTTTTATCTAGATTAGATCCGGGTTTTGTTCGTTCTTGCGGTAGAATTTTTTTGTTTTCCATGCTACGAACCCATCAGTGGTATCAGAGCCGTATCTATGCGTAGATCTGTTGCACGAGTAGAACACAATGGTGTTGTGGGCGTTGGTGCTCGTGCCGTCTTTTGCTTTGTGTACTTTACATCTTGCGGCATGGTGGGATGAAGCGGCTCGGGCTAACCTTACATGTCATCGCATATGAGACTTGCTCCACGCTTGACGTGTAACTTGCTTTGTACAAGTGGCTTTGCGGGTGTCTGTCTCTCCCACCATAGTATAGATCTAATTTACACTTTTCACTTGATAGCACTTGTATCAACGTTGTGGTTCAGTTTCGTAGGTTAGATTCGTTCTTGTTCGAAAGCCCCAAACCACGTAAAACATGCAAAGAAAATTAGAGGCGTCTAACTTGTTTTTGCAGGGGTTTTGTGATGTGATATGGCCATCATGTGATTATGATTATATTTGATGTATGCAATGATCCTTGTTGTAATATGGCAACCGGCAGGAGCCTAATGGTTGTCTTTAATTCTGTTAAGACCTGCGTGTCTATTCATCTTGTAATAGCTTTATTCCAAGTAGTTGTAATAGTTGCTAGTGATGATGGACAACCATGAAGCGGCGCCACTGACCTTGACGCAATGCTGGTGATGATGGAGATCATGTTCGTGCTTTGGAGATGGAGATCAAAGGCGCAAGAAGAAAAGGCCATATCATATCACACCTATTATGAATTGCCTGTGATGTTAATCCTTTATGCATCTTGTATTGCTTAGATCGCGACGGTAGCATTATAAGATGATCCCTCTCACTAAATATCAAGTAATAAAGTGTTCACCCTTAGTTGGCACCGTTGCTAAGACTCGTCGTTTCGAAGCATCTCGTGATGATCGGATGTGATAGATTCTACGTGTGCATACAACGGGTGCAAGCCAGATTTGCACATGCGGAAACTAAGGTTATCTTGACGAGCCTAGCATGTACAGACATGGTCTCGGAACACAGAATACCGAAAGGTAGAGCATGAGTCATATAAATGATATGATGAACATGAAGATTGTTCGTCGATGAAACTACATCTTCTCTCGTGAAGATCGGACTTGGTGTAGTGGACTTGGTTCGTGTAATCACTAAGACAATGTGAGGGATGTTGTTTTGAGTGGGAGTTCACCTAGCTAATTTAAGAATTAAATTTGAACTCAATTTATCATAAACTTAGTCTAAACTACTTGCAAATTTGTTGTAGATTATGGCGAACCCCTCCATCAATTTCAATGCGTTCCTAGAGAAAGAAAAGCTTAAGAACAATGGAAGCAATTTCACGGACTGGTTCCGTGGACTGAAGATCGTCCTCAGGGCTGGTCAGTTGACCTATGTGCTCGAAGCACCGCTAGGTGACCCACCTGCAGAAGATGCCACCGATGACGTAAAGAATGTTTACGCCACTCGGAAAAATCATTACTCCACAGTTCAGTGTGCCATCCTGTACGGTTTTGAATCGGAGCTCCAGAAACGTTTTGAGCACCATGACCCGTTCGAGATCATTAAGGAGCTCAGGCTGATTTTTGAGACTCGCGCGGCCATGGAGAGCTATGAGGCCTCCGAAAAGTTCTTTAACTGTAAGATGGAAGAGGGAAGCTCCGTTAGCGAGCACGTGCTCACCATGTATGGGTACGCAAACAAGCTCCAAGAGTTGGGGATATCGATTCCTAATGAGTTAGGGATTCACCGTCTCCTCCAATCACTGCCACCGAGTTATAAGAACTTTGTGATGAACTACAATATGCACTGCATGAACAAGACGTTGCCTGAACTATCGTCCATGCTGAAAACTGCTGAAGTGGAGATCAAGAAGGAGCACCAAGTGTTGATGGTCAATAATACCACCAATTTCAAGAGACAGGGCAAGCCTAAGAACAAGGGCAACTTCAAGAAGGACGGCAAGAAAGCTGCCGCACCTGCAAAGAAGCCCAAGGCTGGTCCCAAGCCTGAAACTGAGTGCTTCTACTGCAAGGGTGCTGGTCACTGGAAGCGTAACTGCCCCAAGTACCTGGCGGATCTGAAGAATGGCAACATCAAGAAGAAAGGTATATTTGATATATATATGTTATTGATGTGTATCTTACTAGTAATCGTAGTAGTGCCTGGGTATTTGATACTGGTTCGGTTGCTCATATTTGTAACTCGAAATAGGAGTTGCGGAATAAACGAAGACTGGCAAGAGACGAGGTGACGATGCGCGTTGGAAATGGCTCCAAGTTTGATGTGATCGCCATCGGCACACTCCCTCTACATCTACCTTCGGGATTAGTTTTAAATTTGAATAATTGTTATTTGGTGCCTGCGTTAAGCATGAACATTATATCTGGATCTTGTTTAATGCGAGACGGTTACTCTTTTAAGTCTGAGAATAAAGGTTGTTCGATTTATATGAGTAATATCTTTTATGGTAATGCACCTGAGATGAATGGTTTATTCTTATTGAATCTCGATAGTAGTGATACACATGTTCACAACATAGATGCTAAACGAATAAAATTGAATGATAATTCTACATACATGTGGCACTATCGTCTTGGTCACATTGGAGTGAAGCGTATGAAGAAACTCCATTCAGATGGACTTCTTGAATCACTTGATTTTGAATCACTTGAAAGATGCGAAGCATGTCTAATGGGAAAAATGACTAAGATTCCATTCTCTGGGATAATGGAGCGAGCTACAGACTTATTGGAAATAATACATACCGATGTGTGCGGTCCAATGAGTGTAGCATCGCGTGGTGGATATCGTTATGTTCTCACTTTCACGGATGACTTAAGTAGATATGGGTATGTCTACTTTATGAAACATAAGTCCGAAACTTTCGAGAAGTTTAAGGAATTTCAAAGTGAAGTGGAAAATCATCGTAACAAAAAGATTAAGTTTCTGCGTTCTGACCGCGGAGGTGAATATCTGAGCTATGAGTTTGGCATGCATTTAAAGAAATGTGGAATACTTTCGCAGTTGACACCGCCGAGAACACCACAGCGTAATGGTGTGTCCGAACGTCGTAATCAAACTCTCTTAGATATGGTTCGGTCTATGATGTCTCTTACAGATTTACCGCTATCGTTTTGGGGCTATGCATTAGAGACAACCGCATTCACTTTAAATAGGGCACCATCTAAATCCGTTGAAACGACACCGTACGAATTGTGGTTTGGTAAGAAACCTAAGTTGTCGTTCCTTAAAGTTTGGGGTTGCGAAGCATATGTAAAGAAGTTACAACCTGATAAGCTAGAACCCAAAGCGGAGAAATGCGTCTTCATAGGATACCCTAAAGAAACAATTGGGTATACCTTCTATCATAGATCTGAAGGCAAAGTTTTTGTTGCCAAGAATGGATCCTTTCTTGAGAAGGAGTTTCTCTCGAAGGAGGTGACTGGAAGGAAAGTAGAACTCAATGAGGTTATTGAACCTTCTCTCGGATTTGAGAGTAGCGCAGCACCGGAAGATGTTTTTGTGCCGCCTGCACCAATTGGAGAGGAAGCTAATGATGATGATCATGAAACTTCAAACGAAGTTACTGCTGAACCTCGCAGGTCAACGAGGGTTCGTACCACTCCTGATTGGTATGACTCTGCTTTGAACGTCATGTTGGTGGACAACGCTGATGACCCTGTGACGTATGAAGAAGCTATGGTGAGCCCAGATTCCGACAAATGGCTAGAAGCCATGAAATCCGAAATGGGATCCATGTACGAAAACCAAGTATGGACTTTGGTGGACTTACCGGATGGCCGTAAGGCTGTCGAGAACAAATGGATTTTCAAGAGAAAAACAGATGCTGGTGGTAATGTTACCGTCTATAAAGCTCGACTTGTCGCGAAAGGGTTCCGACAAATTCAAGGAGTTGACTATGATGAGACTTTCTCACCAGTAGCGAAGCTAAAGTCTGTGAGGATTTTGTTAGCAATTGCTGCACATTTCGATTATGAGATTTGGCAGATGGATGTCAAAACGGCGTTCCTTAATGGTGACATTGAGGAAGAGTTGTATATGGTACAACCCAAGGGTTTTGTCGATCCTAAAGATGCTGACAAGGTATGTAAACTTCAGCGCTCTATTTATGGACTGAAGCAAGCATCCTGGAGTTGGAATCAAGTAATCAAAAACTTTGGGTTTATACAAACTTATGGAGAAGCTTGTATTTACAAGAAAGTGAGTGGGAGCTCTGTAGCATTCCTAGTACTATATGTAGATGACATATTGTTGATTGGGAATGATATAGAACTTCTTAATAGCGTCAAAACCTATTTGAATAATAGTTTTTCAATGAAGGATCTTGGCGAAGCGTCATATATTCTAGGCATCAAGATTTATAGAGATAGATCAAGACGCCTAATAGCGCTTTCACAAAGTACATACTTAGAAAAAGTTCTAAAGCAGTTTAGAATGGAAAATAGCAAGAAAGGGTTCGTGCCCATGTTGTCAGGTAAGACCTTGAGTGAGACTCAAAGTCCAGCTACGGCAGAAGATAGAGAGAAAATGAATAATATTCCCTATGCCTCGGCCATAGGTTCTATCATGTATGCCATGCTGTGTACAAGACCGGATATAGCACATGCTGTTAGTTTGACTAGCAGATATCAAAGTGATCCTGGAATGGAGCACTGGACAACGATCAAGAATATCCTAAAGTACCTAAATAGGACTAAGGATATGGTTCTTTCTTATGGAGGTGATGAACAGCTTGTTGTAAATAGTTACACCGATGCTAGTTGGAACACCGATTCGGATGACTCGAAGTCACAGTCGGGATACGTATTTATTTTGAATGGTGCTGTAGTGAGCTGGAGGAGGGCAAAGCAAAGCGTTGTGGCGAAATCTTCAACTGAATCGGAATACATAGCTGCTTCGAAGGCTGCACAGGAAGCCATATGGATGAAAGAATTCATTACTGAATTTGGCGTGGTTCCCAGTGCGTTGGACCCGATGGCCATCTACTGTGACAACACAGGTGCCATAGCTAATGCACAGGAGCCAAGGTCACATAGCAAGCTAAAGCACATCAAGCTACGTTTCCACGCTATTCGCGAGTATGTCCGAGATGGTGACATAAAGATTTGCAAAGTACACACTGATCTGAATGTGGCAGATCCGTTGACTAAACCTCTCCCTAGGGCAAAGCATGACCAACACCAGAACGCCATGGGTGTTAGGTATATTACCATGTAATCTAGATTATTGACTCTAGTGCAAGTGGGAGACTGTTGGAGATATGCCCAAGAGGCAATAATAAAAGTGGTTATTATTATATCTTTGTGTTTATGATGAATGTTTACATCCCATGCTATAATTGTATTATTAGGAAACACTAATACATGTGTGTTTTGTAAACATAAAAGAGTCCCTAGTAAGCCTCTTGTTGAACTAGCTAGTTGATTAATTGATGATCATGGTTTCCTGATCATGGACATTGGATGTGATTAATAACAAGGTTATATCATTAGGAGAATGATGTGATGGACACACACCCATAGTGAGCGTAGCATAAGATCAAGTCATTAAGTTCGTATTACTATAACCTTTTAAATGCATAGTAACCTAATCCTTCGACCATGAGGTTATGTTAATCACCATCACCGGATGGGTACTTTGATGACATCAAACGCCGCTTCGTAACTGGGTGGTTATAAAGGTGTCATTAGGTATTCTGAAAGTATGTGTTGAAGCGCATGGACCAAGATTGGGATTTGTCCATCCATATGACGGATAGATATGCTCTGGGCCCTCTCGGTGGAATGTCATCTAGTTAGCTTGCAAGCATGTGACTAGGTCACAAGGGATGACATAACATGGAACGAGTAAAGAGTACTTATCAGTAACGAGGTAGAACTAGGTATGGAGATACCGACGATCAAACCTCGAATAAGTATAGTATCGCGAGACAAAGGGAATTGGTTTCGTATGTAAATGGTTCTATCGATCACGAAGTCATCGTTGAGTATGTGGGAGCCATTATGGATCTCTAGATCCCGCTGATGGTTATTGATCGGAGAGGTGTCTTCATCATGTCTGCATATTCACGAACCATAGGGTGACACACTTAAGGTTCGAAGTTATTTTAAGTAGATATGGAATGTGCGTTGGAGACCGAATGTTGTTCGGAGTCTCGGATTGGATCCGGGACATCACGAGGAGATCCGGAATTGTCCGGAGAATAAGATTCATATATTGGGGATCATTTTCTGAGTTAGGAAATGTTCCGGAGTATTTGTATGAGGATTCTAGAAGGTTTCAGAATGTTCCGGAAGGTTCTGGAAGATTTCTTGGAGTTTGCTTGAAAACCAAGAAAGGGATCAAGGAGTCCTTGTGGGGCAAGACAAGGAGTCATGGGGGAGGAGGACTCCTCCCCCCTCCCCAATCCGCTGGCCAAGGAGGGAGGGGAGTCCTACTAGGACTCCCCCTCCCCATGGCGCCTCCCCCTGGCCCTCCTCCACAACTCCAAACCTAGCAGCATCTCTCCTCTTTCTCTCTTCTGCTCAGGCTTAGGCGAAGCCCTGCAGAATTCTCTACTCCACCACCACCACCACGCCGTCGTGCTGCCGGGATTCCGTGGAGAAGATCTACTACCTCTGCTGCTTGCTGGAACGAGGAGAGGAAGGTCTGGTTCGACTCCATACGTGTGACCGACTGCGGAAGCGCTGCCGGAACGCAGCGCCGGAAGGATCGTCCACACGATCTTGAGATCGGCAAGTGATCGACTACATCAACCACGAGATCCAATCTCGTAACGCTTTCGGATCTACAAGGGTTAGTACATATCTATCTCGTTGCACATGTCTAATAGATTAGATCTTGGCTTTTATCTAGATTAGATCTTAGTTTTGTTCGTTCTTGCGGTAGAATTTTTTTGTTTTCCATGCTACGAACCCATCACTCGGGGGTCGGTGGAGCGGAGCCGTCGTAGGAGGAGCTGAAGGGGTTGGTCGAGGAGGACGACGACATGGCGCAAGAGGAGAGCGGCGGCGACGTGAGAGGAAGGCGGCGCGACGGCTAGGATTTGGTGGGGGTAGAGGGGCGCGGCAGGGGATGAGGAGAGGGCGCGACAGTGCGGCAAGGGAGCCGGCGGCGGCGTGGAGGGGCAGCGGCGGCGGCGCGCAGGGGAGGCGGCGTGGCGGCGACGGCTAGGTTAGGATCGTGGGGAAAACTGATACCATATAGAATATGAGCAATAGTCGTTGTATTACTCTGGGGGCAATGCCCATACATATATGGGTACAATGGGAGGCCTCCATACCCTCAGATATAAACATAGAGGAGGGGCCTAAACGCTAATGTACTATACACATAATATATACTCAACAACAGCGGCTTCGGCAGAGGAGGAGGGTCCGCGGCTCGGGCTGGAACAGAGGGACGGCGGGGAAGGAGGGTCGGCGGCTCCGGCGAGCACGGGAGGAGGACGGGGTGGATGACGGCGAGGACGGATGTTTCCCCACCCTCCTAGTGTACCTCACCAGCGCATCTCTGCTGTATACCTGGGGAGTAACCGAACAAGTCAAAGCTTTGAGGGATTAAAGGAAATTTAGGAAAGGGATTAACGGGATCTGGGTGACACAAGGGGATCACCCAAATTCTCGGGTGGTTTGTTCCACGAAGGAATTGGTACCCCAGAAACAAGCCCTTAATGGGGTGTCCGATGTCCGGATGGACTCCCTATGTATCCAAACTGACCATATGAAGATTAGAACTTATTTTTAGCTTATTTATTATATATTTCCAAAAAGACAATGGCTCAATAGTTCTACCCTAGCTCAGTATCGTACAACCATGTAAATGAAAAGTAGACAACTAATATATGCTGCAAAACTATTATTTTGCATTGGACTTTAGACTTATAGAATTTTCCATACATTTGTCGAGTAATTAGAATGATGCAGATTTACTTGAGGTGGCCATCATTCAGTCGATTTAGAAATAGTTATTTTCCAGTCGACATTCACAATCGTCCCATGCATATTATCTCACCTCCTCTGTACTTTCGCAATTCTTCCGTGTATATATTGGGCGATTTTTCAGTCCACCTTAAAATTAGTTATTTTTATTTGTTAGTATGAAAAATAGCAAAACATTTGTACTCCCTCCGGTCCGGTTTATTAGGCACGCACGTAGTTTAAGAATAAGTTTGACCATTAATTTTGGTCAACAAATTTTACATAATATGTCACAAAAATTATACTATTGGATTCATCTTCAAAAGTACTTTCCAATGGTATATTTTTTAAGACATATATTGCATATTTTATTGATCAAAATTGATAGTCAAACTTGCAAATTGAGCAAGCCACCACTTAAAATGTGTTCAGGAAGTTAAAAAGTTAAATGCACATGGCACCAATGACAACAACGGACGGGAGATCAGTCACTGAACCACGAAGGCAATCTAGAAAAAGATGCATGCCCACTAGTAGTAATTAAGTAGTAACAACGATTGACACATTTAATTTCCAAATCAAGCACATGGCGAAAACGACCAAGTAGGCACACGCATGCATGTAATTATCGCCACCCTAAATCTTTTTCAAAAGAATAACAACCGTGGCTTATGCATGCATCTAACTATATGTTCAGATTTTTTTTTTTGCGCGGAAGAAGTGGAATCTGCATTAAAAAAACGGTGGGTAAAAATTACAGAAAGGACCAAAGCCAAAAATATACACACAAGTCCTTGATTTTACAGCTTGCACCCTAGAAAATATCGCATTGGCCCGCGAAATACGATCGAGTCCTTGAGCACCATCATCTAGTCTCGAGATGTAGCCACTCCTGCCGTTGCTGGGGACGTAACCACTTGGCGCACAGAGAACTTTGTCGGACTCCTCCGCACCAGGACTGAAGAAGATCCTCCACTGAAAGAGGACGAAGCTCGAGCAACTGATTTGGTCGAGCACAGCAGGTCCAATCTCCTGGCCTATGATAGCAGTGGTGGAACTGCTCCATCGCTCGGGTGCTTCTCCTGAGGTTGCAGACTCTAAAGACCCACACCACTTCCCCATTTATTCACATGTGAAGGCGTGTGGATCAACTCACCTACTGCATCGCCAAGAACCTAAAGATCCCAAACAACCGCCATCTTCTTCCCTCACCACCACAACCGGCCAAGAGGATGAACAACGCTCGGGGAAAGCCAGCAGGGCGATGCTGAAGGGGTTCGAGGCAGAAAACACAATTTTTCTACGGTACAACACCCAAACTGTCAGGATCTATCTAGGAGGAAAGCTATAATGGAGGGGTCTCGGTTACATACCCTTATGGACCGAAAGCGGTTAACATTCCGAGGCGACTGTGGATGACATAGTCGTACTCGTAGCCGACCTCAAGATCGTGAAGCTCCTCGCAAGTCACATCTTGATCCTCGTCACTCCTTCGTCCTTGTGCGGTAGTCTGGTCATGATAGTCAAGGTAGTCTGGTCACTCCTTCGTCCTTGTGCGGTAGTCTGGTCACTCCTTCGTCCTTGTGTGGTAGTCTGGTCATGATAGTCAAGGTTCCACTAATGGCAGCACCCTCATGGTTCCGCATACATACGGTGTACGATGACAACCTCCGGTGCTCTGATCCCTGCCGAGAGTGCGTAAGTAGATCTTCTGGTTGGAATCTCTGCAGCACAACGGCAATGCCGCATGTGTGTCGTCTCTTGCACGCACAGTCCTTCCATGCACTACTAGGAAAACCCTTATCAGTGGCGCACCTTTTTTCACTATCCATGGCGCATATGTTAGTCGCCACTGATAACTATCTTCAGTGGCGCATTTCAAAATGCGCCACAGAAGTCTCAAACTTCAGTAGCGCATATGGCCAATATGCGCCATAGAAGTTTTTTTTTCCAAAATTCAAAAAAAGGCGGGCCAGATCTCAAACTTCTGTGGCGCATATGGCCAATATGTGCCACAAAAGTTTTTTTCAAATTTAAAAAAAAACCCGGGCCAGATCTAGATCTGGCCGGAGTTGGTGGTGGTGGTGGTGGCTGGAGGAGGGCTAGGAGGAGGAGGTTACTGGAGTTGGTGGTGGAGGAGGTTACCGGAGTTGGTGGTGGAGGAGGAGGTCGCTGGAGTTGGTGGTGGAAGAGGATAAGGAGGAGGAGGAGGAGGTCGCCGGAGTTGGTGGTGGAGGAGGAGGAGGAGGTCGCCGGAGTTGGTGGTGGAGGAGGAGGAGGAGGTGGTCACCGGAGTTGGTGGTGGTGGTGGAGGAGGAGGAGGTCGCCGGAGAGTGAAGAAGGAGGAGGGAGGAGAAGGGGAGAAGTGTGGAGGGGAGGAGAAGGGGAGAAGTGTGGAGAGGAGGAGAAGTGGGGAGGGTAGAAGAAGTGGGGAGGGGGAGAAAAAGGAAAAAGGGAGGAAGAAGGGCGCTGGCGGGATTCAAATTTCGAATCCCGCCCAAGACTTCTGTGGCGCATATGGGGGAAATGCGCCACAGAAGTTTCTCCACCTTTTTTATTTTTTTGCAGTAAAAAATCTTCTACCCTAAATAACTTTTTACTCTTTTCGAATTTGGGGATTCTGTAAAATTTATAACGACCATAGGTCATTGAATTCGAATAGAAAATTTCGAGATGATCATTTTGATAGGTTAAATATTATTTTTCGACATCGTATGCAAAAGTTATAGCCATTTTACCGTGCCATGATCTATTTTTGTAAAATACATCAAATTCATGTTTTACAATTTTGTCTAGATCTATACCCTAAAATCTATCTACAACTCAAAGGAATTTTTTTTTAAAGTTTCTATCATTTTTGTTTATTTTTTACAAAACTAAAAAGGCGATCCACCGGGGGGGGGGGAGGGGGGATCTGTTTTTCACCCCTATATGCTTGTTCTGTGGCGCATACACCTATATGCGCCACAGAAACATCACTTTCTGTGGCGCGTATGGATAGATGCGCCACAGAAGTTTCTACCCCTTTTTTTGCTGCTTGGTCCCATCAACCTTCTGTGGCGCATACGTCTATATGTGCTACAGAAGTTTGGCACTTTAGTCCATATTTATGTGGCGCATATTTTCGTATGCGCCACTAAAGTGCCAAACTTCTGTGGCGCATTTTTTCTAGTGCGCCACTGATACATATCTGTGGCGCATGGTTTTACATATACACCACTAAATATCTTGTCTACCTATAAGCTGTTTCCTAGTAGTGATGGACCGCACCATCACAAGAAGACAACGAGAGGGATGGATTTATTCCCTAAGAAAAATGCCTTAGAGAATTATTGGTGCGTATCTTCCCACCCCTGTGCCCCTCCTTATAGAAGGGGAAAGGGGAGACTCCCTTCCCTCAAGTCCCAGTGTGGGGCTAAAGGAGGAGGTGGTGGGAGGAGGCGCAAGGGTTGTGGGCCATCCGGCCGGGCCAGGTGGGCTCCACCCCGTGCACAACACTATGCTAGCCGGGTGGGCCCCCTTTGGGCGGCGGCTTGCCCCCTTGGGTGGCTGGGCCTCCCTCTCTTTGGGTGTCTTCCCTCTTTGGCCCTTTTCCCTCGGGAATTTGACCTATTAGTGGTAGTTGCCTATTAAATATAATTTTAAATATTTATTTAATATTAATTTTATTAATTAATATAAATATATATAATTAAATTCCCTATGACCCAAAACATCTTTCAGATCACTCCGAACACCTTCGATCCTCCCGGAACGATTCCGATTCTCTCACGGAACATTTCCAGTTTTCTCTTCTCCCTCATCCCGTGATTCCGATGATTCCATAATGATCTCCAAGCGTCATCGTACCCTTAAGCGTGTTACCCCAACGGCTCGAGAACATCACATACATGATTGAGACACCTCACATATTAATGATAATTAGCGGGACCGGGATGGCTATAATGACCCATGCGCATTCCACGATGTTTATTGTCGTTTGAACCGTAAACGTCAAGTCCAATTTCCTTTGTCACTTCGATAATGACTTGTACGAGATTCGATCATCAATATCATTATACCTTGTTCTATCTCGTTATCGACAAGTTCTATTTTACTTATTCTAGTGATATTCCATCCCCGTGACCTAGTCACATGTTGCAACATTATGGATGTAATCTTACTAAGTTGGCCATGTATATCTTCCCATCACGTGGGTGAACAAATCCTGATCTTAATGCATAGGAATCAACTTGTTCCTCTGTAATACCCAACGCACACTTTTATAGTCACCAAATTTGATGGGTTCGTAGCATGGAAAACAAAAAAATTCTACCGCAAGAACAAACAAAACCCAGATCTAATCTAGATAAAAGCCAAGATCTAATCTATTAGACATGTGCAACGAGATAGATAGGAACTAACCCTCGTAGATCCGAAAGCGTTAACGAGATTAGATCTCGTGGTTGATGTAGTCGATCACTTGCTGATCTCAAGATCGTGTGGACGATCCTTCCGGCGCCGCGTTCTGGCAGCGCTTCTGTAGTCGGTCACACGTGCGGAGTCGAAGCAGACCTTCCTCTCCTTGTTCCAGCGAGCAGCGGAGGTAGTAGATCTTCTCCACGGAATCCCAGCAGCACGACGGCGTGGTGGTGGTGGAGTAGAGAATTCTGCAGGGCTTCGCCTATGCCTGTGCAGAAGAAAGGAGGAGGAGAGAGGCGGCGGAGATTGGGTGTTGTTGAGGAGGGGCAAGGTGGTGGCGTCTCCCTCTTCTATTTAAAGGAGGGAGGGCGCCTGGGGAGGGGGAGTCCTAGTAGGACTCCCCACCTCCTAGGGCCGGCAGATTGGGGAGGGGGGGAGGAGTCCTCCTCCCCCACGACTCCTAGTCTTGACCCACCAGGACTCCTTGATCCCTTCCTTGGTTTTCAAGCAAACTCCAAGAAACCTTCCAGAACCTTCCGGAACATTCCGAAACCTTCTAGAACCCTCATACAAATACTCCGGAACATTTCCTAACTCAGAAAATGATCCCCAATATATGAATCTTATTCTCCGGACCATTCCAGATCTCCTCGTGATGTCCCGAATCCAATCCGAGACTCCGAACAACATTCGGTCTTCAACGCACATTCCATATCTACTCAAAACAACTTCGAACCTTAAGTGTGTCACCCTACGGTTCGTGACTATGTAGACATGACAGAGACACATCTCCTATCAATAACCATCAGTGGGACCCGGAGATCCATAATGGCTCCCACATACTCAACGATGACTTCGTGATCGATTGAACCATTTACATACGAAACTAAATCCATTTGTCTCGCGATACTATACTTATCCGAGGTTTGATCGTCGGTATACCTAGTTCTTCCTCGTTACTGATAAGTACTCTTTACTCGTTCTGTGATATGTCATCCCTTGTGACCTAGTCACATGCTTGCAAGCTAACTAGATGACATTCCACCGAGAGGGCCCAGAGCATATCTATTCGTCATATGGATGGACAAATCCCAATCTTGATTCATGCGCTTCAACACATACTTTCAGAATACCCAATGACACCTTTATAACCACCCAGTTACGAAGCGGCGTTTGATGTCATCAAAGTATCCATCCGGTGATGGTGATTAACATAACCTCATGGTCGAAGGATTAGGTTACTATGTATTTGAAAGCTTATAGCAATACGAACTTAATGACTTGATCTTATGCTACGCTTACTATGGGTGTGTGTCCATCACATCATTCTCCTAATGGCATAACCTTGTTATTAATCACATCCTAATGTCCATGATCAGGAAACCATGATCATCAATTAATCAACTAGTTCAAAAAAAGGCTTACTAGGGACTCTTATATGTTTACAAAACACACATGTATTAGTGTTTCCTAATAATACAATTATAGCATGGGATGTAAACATTCATCATAAACACAAACATATAATAATAATCACTTTTATTATTGCCTCTTGGGCATATCT
Source organism: Avena eriantha (assembly GCA_910589775.1). Classification (NCBI taxonomy): domain Eukaryota; kingdom Viridiplantae; phylum Streptophyta; class Magnoliopsida; order Poales; family Poaceae; genus Avena; species Avena eriantha. The sequence goes on along the minus strand of OU342742.1, from coordinate 179,929,619 downwards.
CCAACAAAATTACGGTCATGACGTTTGATGCAGTCAAAACAACCTCGGGAGATAATGATTAATATAATGTCACAGTCAAAGGAGAAGGATACTCCGTTTCAAACTATTGCAATGATGAACCATGTGACTTGATCATGTTAAAATACTTATATTGGGTAATATCCATCACATCATTCACTAATGATATGATTTCATTGTCAACTGGCATAAATGCTCCATGATCAGAAAACCTTGATCATTAGTGGCCCAACGAACTAGTATAAATAGAGACTACTAGGGACTTGGTCTATTTACATACCACACATGTATCAGTGTTTCCACTTGATAAAGTTATAACACAGTGTAAAACTTTATGAACTAATTAAGATGTGATAATAAAATCCATTTAGTTTTTGCCTCTAGTGCATATCTCCTCCAGTCTCCCACTTGCACTAGAGTACAAATAATCTACCTTGCATTTGCTACTAATCATAAACCATATCACATATGCGTTTATTGATCATGCTTGCTCATGGAAAATGTCTAATCCTTGATCCGTGCTACTAGATCCATATGTCTTTTGCAAATCGTTAATATCTCCTAATTTTGACATTTACACCATTATCCCATAATGTGTCGAAGTTTTTGTTTGGCGACAGAGTGAGACTTTGTTCCTAATATTTACAATGACGATCGATCAGTCTATTGAACTTTCACTATTGTCATGTAAACTCCGAAACACGCTCAGTTGAACTTCATTAGCCAAAAACTACACTAGCCACTTCAGAAGTAGCCATATATTTCTATATCTATGTAGATACTAATCGATAGTGCAAAAAATGCAACTATGATGCCTAATCTAGCTTCTTGCAATTTAAGGATAAACTTAACTCTGGTTTCATAATTAACTTAAAAATCACTTCAAGACATGTTCTTACAACTAAGAACCTGTTATTCTAGCCAAAACCTTGATTCACGTTACATCGAGTATACAATATGGTTATGTGGAAGAACCTATGACTGAGGCATAGAGTGAAGGAAATATGCCCTAGAGGCAATCATAGAGATGATTGTATTTCATGTGTATCCATGAGTTATTATAATGTTCCTTGAATATCCATATACCAGGCAACTTGTATTGATTGGCAATTATGTGAATTGTTTGTGAAACTCTTTACTTGTATGGTTATCTAATAATTGTCCCTAGTCGGAGTTCATGCGAGGACACACGTGAATATTAGACTAGCACATCGATTGGTTAATGACTATGTTTCGCAAGTCATTGACATGGAGATGTCAAACCAATGATGTGGACACATGTTATGAACATGGGGTTGGACTGACCCAACATGAGACTAGCAATAATACTTGCAGCTCTCTCTACACATCGTGTACGTTTTGTCCTTAGACCTGAGATTGTCTCATGTACTTGAGATGTGGATCGACCTACTTTGGGGCTATCAAACACTACTCCGTAACTGGGTAGTTATAAAGGTAGCTTTCGGGTTTGTCCTGATACATGCTACAAGACATCAGTCAATCAAGATGGGATTTGCCCCTCTCTACTTGAGAGAGATATCTCTGGGCCCCTCGAGTGATCGGATCCAGAAATGCATGGCCGTGCTACATATGGTTAAGAGTTAACCTAGTAAAGGGATTCTGAATCACAGTATCGAGAAAGAGAGGTCAGCTTAGAGCTAGACCAAATATCGTGAGGCAAAGGGAAAGACATGTACTCAACCTTGTGATGGTTTGTCTGAATGATCTTTATATGTGTTTAGGAGTTGGCACATCTTGCTAGAGGCCGCTACCAACTATTGACGGAGTAAGTGTACTCGCGTCATGTCTATACGTGTATGAACCTATAGGGTCACACACTTTAGGGGCTGGAAGCCTAATGAGGATTGGATCCGAATTAGACCAGGCTTAGGCTGCTAATGGGCTGCTAATGTAGAAGCCCACCAGGGATGCCTATATAAGAGAGAGTGAGGCGAGCTGAAAAGGGAGAGCATTCCACCCAGCCGCCACTCCTCTTCCGCCTGTGTTGCACGCGCAGACCTAGCAGTCTGGCGTGTGACGGCTTCCACTCCGGACGTGTGGATACCTCGGAGGTGCTGCATCTGTAGCACTTGGACGAGCCGCGCAAAGGGGAGCTGCTCGTGGGACGAGGACGAGGAGGAGACGTAGAACATCTACACTGCCGCAACGTGCTTCATCGAGTTCCGCACCTGCGCGTCTAGCGGTAATCCCGTGATCTATGACAATAGTATTCCTGGTTGATGCGGTAGAAAATTTTGATTTTACGCTAGTGTAGCCTACCCGTTTCCCTTCAATGGTATCAGAGCCGATGCTATTCAGTCATAGGTTCGGGAAGTTTGCATATGGTGATATGTAGATTGATATGAATGATATGATCGTTTGTATGGCGGTGTTTCTGGATTGATCTATGATCTTACTTTCCGTGATCGTGATTCTAAGGTCGTCGAACGGCTTACCCCTACCGGTCGGTTTCCGCCATCGGGGTAGACAGTGACACATAAATCCTTCTGAATCAAGTGAAGATCAATATGATTGATCGAATCGGGAATTAGATCTGAATCGACGTACCGTGATCAAAGGAGTTTGGTCGAATCAGAACTATGGTCGGTTTATGGTAAATTTGATTTGCCGATCAAAATCCTTAAAGAAAATTGTATAGATTTGATCTCTCATTTTTCACAAAATCCTTAAAGGTACCGCGAGGGGCGCTGCCCCTTCGAACCCCGCAGGGGGAGACCCCCTAGACCCCCCTTAGTCGTAGCCCCCTTTTTGTATCTCGTTAAGGTTCATAGGTGGTACGATTTCACATGATCCGGTAGAATGCGATTCTATGCATAACTTGTTTTTGCAGGATTTATGTGATCAGTATGGCCCAAAAATGTATGTCATGCATGTATGTATTTTTCATGACCTGCGTGTCGTGAGTTGGGCAACACGGCTGGAGCCATATGTGTTGTCAATTATTGTAATGGCATGCGTGCCAGCTTGTGATGATCCCAATACCATGTAATTTTGATTACTAGATGTTAGGAGTAATGGCTTGTATTAGTTCTTGGAGAACTCATCACTTGGAGGATGGCTCGCATAGAGCATGAAGATGGAGATCATCATGGTGGACAGGTTCTATGGCGATGGAGATCACCATGAGAAAATGGGCCATACTGTATCACATCTATGTGAATGCTATTCTTATACGTTTTACTACTATGCATGCTTAGATGATAGAAGTAGAACGATCCCTCACAAAGTTTAAGTTAAACCATGCCCTCCCAACCAAACCTTGCACCATCCTATGCCATGTACAATCGTTGGTGGGTCTATGAAATTAGGGTGCCACGGTTTTCCTTGGCTGGATGGGTTTGTATCGGATACCTACATGCATAAGGGTTGGTGAGCTTAACAAGGTCATCTTAACAGTTAAGGACCTTGGGGCATAAAGGTTGGGCGCCTAGTTTTGACATAGAGATGTCACCCAACAACAAGAGTCATATGTGATATGATTAGCAAAGGTTGCTTACCGATTTACCTTGTATTCTAGCAGTGATGCTAAAGCTCACTAGTCGACTTGTTAATTGTGGATCTTGAATCACTTAGTATCAATAGAGGGATGTTGATTTAAGTGGGAGTATATGCTATTAAATTTTTTAATATGTTTTACTCTTTCATGGTTACATGGCTTAGTATTTTGCATTTTTTTTGTTGTAGATCAATGGCACCGAACAATTCATCACCTTTTGCTTTGCGTTCGATTCTTGAAAAGGATAAACTAAATGGAACAAACTATTCGGACTGGGTCCGTAACCTGAGAATTGTTCTCAGGGCTGAGAAAAAGGAAACTGTTCTGGATACCCCAATCCCGGATGAACCTGCTGATAATGCAACTGCTACCCTTAAGAATGCCTACAAGAAAGCATGTGATGAATCTCTTGAGGTCAGTTGTCTTATGCTTGCATGCATGGAACCTGATCTTCAAAAGCAGTTTGAGGATCAGGAAGCGTACGATATGATCGTTGCGCTTAAGGACATGTTCCAGACTCAGGCTAGGACTGAGAGGTACAATGTCGCTAAGTCCTTTGTGGAATGCAAGCTGGCAGAGGGAGTAGCTGTAGGCCTCCATGTGATCAAAATGGTTGGTTACAGTCAGACTTTGGAAAAGCTTGGTTTTCCATTAGGCCAAGAGTTGGCCACTGACTTCATTTTGGCATCTCTTCCATCTAGCTATGGGAATTTCATTTCGAACTACCATATGCATGGGGTGGAGAGGGGCCTTAATGAATTATGTGGGATGCTAAAAACAGCAGAATGTGACATTAAGAAGTGTGCAGGGCATAGCCATGTGATGGCTGTGCAGAACAAGCCTAGCTTCAAGAAAAAGGGCACTTCTTGGCAGAAGAAGAAGGGCAAGGCTAAGGATACGATCCCTAAGCCAAACCCTGCACCCAAGCAAAAGGCTGGTCCTGTAGGAGACACTGAGTGTTTCTTTTGTCACGAATATGGCCACTGGAAGAGAAACTGCAGCAAGTACCAGGCTTCTTTGAAGAAAAGTGGAAGTAAGAGTACTTCCCACTCAGGTACACTTGTTGTAAATGTTGTGGACATTTTTCTCGCAGATTCTTATGTTAACTCTTGGGTATTTGATACCGGATCGGTTGCTCATATTTGCAATTCGATGCAGGGGCTAATAAGGACTAGAGAAGTGCAGAAAGGCGAAGTGGATTTTCGTGTCGGAAATAAAGCAAGGGTTGCTGCATTGTTCGTCGGCGTCATGCAACTTCACCTTCCGTCAGGATTTATCATGGAGTTGAATAATTGTTATTACATTCCTAGTATGGGTCGAAACATTTTATCACCTTCATGTTTGATGAGGGATGGTTATTCATTCACGAGTACAAACAATGGTTGTGTAATCTCTAAGAATGCTATGTTTGTGGCTGATGCTCCCATTGTGAATGGGTTATTTATTTTAAATCTTGATAATGCATGTGATTACAATGTTAGTGCTAAAAGGCTTCGGCCAAATGATTTGAGTCCTACCTATCTATGGCATTGTCGTTTGGGGCATATAAGTGAAAAGCGCATGAAGAAGCTCCATGGTGATGGTCTTCTAACTTCGTTTGATTTTGAATCATACGAGACATGTCAAGCTTGTTTACTTGGAAAGATGACCAAGACGCCTTTTACGGGGTTTCCCGAGAGAGCGACAGACTTGTTGGAACTCATACATACTGATGTATGTGGACCAATGAGCACGACAGCCAGAGGAGGATATCACTACTTCATTACTTTCACTGATGATTTCAGTAGATATGGCTATGTCTACTTGATGAAGCATAAGTCTGAAACTTTTGAAAAGTTCAAAGAGTTTCAAAATGAGGTAGAGAATCAACGTGGCAAGAAAATAAAGGCCTTGCGATCTGATCGCGGAGGTGAATATTTGAGTCACGAGTTTAGCAATCATCTTAAGAGTTGCGGAATTGTTCCACAGCTCACGCCGCCCGGAACGCCTCAAAGAAACGGGGGTCTCTGAACGGCGTAATCGAACTTTGTTGGACATGGTTCGATCGATGATGAGCCAGTCGGATTTACCATTATTATTTTGGGGTTACGCGCTAGAAACAGCAGCTTTCACACTAAACAGGGTACCATCTAAATCCGTAGTTAAGACACCATATGAGATGTGGACTGGAAAGAATCCCAGTTTGTCTTTTCTAAAGATTTGGGGTTGTGATGCATTTGTCAAGCGACTTCAGTCGGACAAGCTAACACCCAAATCGGATAAGTGCATTTTTGTGGGATACCCAAGGGAAACCTTAGGGTATTACTTCTACAACCGAGAATAGGGCAAAGTGTTTGTCGCTCGTAGCGGTGTTTTCCTAGAGAAAGAGTTTCTCACAAAGGGAACGAGTGGAAGGTCGGTGCGACTTGAAGAAGTTCAAGATGAGCCAGTCGGGGATGCTTCTACGAGTGATGCTATTGTAGCAGAACAAGTTGAGGAAGCCGTGGCAATAGAAGCACCACAACCACGAAGGTCGGCGAGGCTCCGCGAAGCGCGAGAGTTATTATTGTTAGAAAATGATGAGCCTGCGAACTATGCAGAAGCGATGGTGGACCCAGACTCTGAGAAATGGCTGATTGCCATGAGATCCGAGATAGAGTCCATGGGAGACAATCAAGTTTGGAACTTGGTTGACCTGCCTGATGGTTTTAAAGCCATCGAGTGCAAATGGATCTATAAGAAGAAGATTGATATGGATGGAAATGTTCACATCCATAAAGCTCGACTTGTTGCAAAAGGTTTTCGACAAGTTCAAGGAGTTGACTACGACGAGACTTTCTCGCCCGTAGCGATGCTTAAATCTATACGGATCATTCTAGCCATTGCTGCACATTTCGATTATGAGATATGGCAGATGGATGTCAAGACGGCTTTCTTAAATGGAATCCTTTCTGAGGACATGTATATGATGCAGCCCGAAGGTTTTGTCGATCCAAACAATGCTGGAAAGGTATGCAAACTTCAAAAGTCTATTTATGGGCTGAAGCAAGCATCTCGGAGTTGGAACATTCGATTTGATGAAGTTGTAAAGGAGTTTGGCTTCACCAAAAACGAACAAGAACCTTGTGTGTATAAGAAAGAAAATGGGAAATCACTTGTGTTTCTAATCTTATATGTGGATGACATATTATTGATTGGAAATGACATTTCTATGCTCGAGTCTGTTAAGACCTCATTGAAAAATAGTTTTTCTATGAAGGACTTGGGAGAAGCGGCATATATTCTGGGTATAAAGATCTATAGAGATAGATCAAGGAGGCTAATTGGATTAAGCCAGAGTACGTACATTGACAAAGTGTTGAAACGGTTCAGCATGGAAGAGGCTAAGAAGGGGTTCTTGCCCATGTCTCACGGCATTAAACTCAGCAAGACTCAGTGTCCTTTGACCACTGATGAGCGAGAACGCATTAGTAGGGTTCCATATGCTTCGGCTATTGGATCCATCATGTATGCAATGACATGTACTCGCCCAGATGTTTCCTATGCTCTAAGTGTTACGAGCAGATACCAGGCTGATCCAGGTGAGATTCACTGGACAGCGGTAAAGAATATCCTTAAGTACTTGAGAAGGACTAACGATATGTTCCTAGTTTATGGAGGTGAGGTTGAACTCAGTGTAAAGGGTTACACAGATGCGAGTTACCTTAATGACTCAGATGACTCGAAATCACAATCAGGTTTGTTTGTCATGAATGGTGGTGCTGTGAGCTGGAAAAGTTCCAAGCAAGATACAGTGGCCTCCTCTTCAACAGAAGCTGAATATAATGCTGCCTCGGAGGCTGCAAAGGAAGCTGTTTGGATTAGGAATTTCCTGATCGCTCTTGGTGTGGCTCAGGGCTCGTCCAATCCCTTGGATGTTTATTGTGACAACAATGGTGCTATTGCACAAGCCAAAGAACCTAGACATCACCAGAAGAACAAACATATTCGCATGCGCTACCATCTGATTCGTGAGCTCATTGATGAAGGTAGTGTCATGTTATGCAAAATACATACGGACTCAAATGTTGCTGATCCCTTGACTAAGCCACTCCCGCAGCCTGCGCATGAAGCGCACACAAGAGCAATAGGTATTAGATACTGTCTAGATTGACTCTAGTGCAAGTGGGAGACTGAAGGAAATATGCCCTAGAGGCAATCATAGAGATGATTGTATTTCATGTGTATCCATGAGTTATTATAATGTTCCTTGAATATCCATATACTAGGCAACTTGTATTGATTGGCAATTATGTGAATTGTTTGTGAAACTCTTTACTTGTATGGTTATCTAATAATTGTCCCTAGTCGGAGTTCATGCAAGGACACACGTGAATATTAGACTAGCACATCGATTGGTTAATGACTATGTTTCTCAAGTCATTGACATGGAGATGTCAAACCAATGATGTGGACACATGTTATGAACATGGGGTTGGACTGACCCAACATGAGACTAGCAATAATACTTGCAGCTCTCTCTACACATCGTGTACATTTTGTCCTTAGACCTGAGATTGTCGCATGTACTTGAGATGTGGATCGACCTACTTTGGGGCTATCAAACACTACTCCGTAACTGGGTAGTTATAAAGGTAGCTTTCGGGTTTGTCCTGATACATGCTACAAGACATCGGTCAATCAAGATGGGGTTTGCCCCTCTCTACTTGAGAGAGATATCTCTGGGCCCCTCGAGTGATCGGATCCAGAAATGCATGGCCGTGCTACATATGGTTAAGAGTTAACCTAGTAAAGGGATTCTGAATCACAGTATCGAGAAAGAGAGGTCAGCTTAGAGCTAGACCAAATATCGTGAGGCAAAGGGAAAGACATGTACTCAACCTTGTGATGGTTCGTCCGAATGATCTTTATATGCGTTTAGGAGTTGGCACGTCTTGCTAGAGGCCGCTACCAACTATTGACGGAGTAAGTGTACTCGCGTCATGTCTATACGTGTATGAACCTATAGGGTCACACACTTTAGGGGATGGAAGCCTAATGAGGATTGGATCCGAATTAGACCAGGCTTAGGCTGCTAATGGGCTGCTAATGTAGAAGCCCACCAGGGATGCCTATATAAGAGAGAGTGAGGCGAGCTGAAAAGGGAGAGCATTCCACCCAGCCGCCACTCCTCTTCCGCCTGTGTTGCACGCGCAGACCTAGCAGTCTGGCGTGTGACGGCTTCCACTCCGGACGTGTGGATACCTCGGAGGTGCTGCATCTGTAGCACTTGGACGAGCCGCGCAAAGGGGAGCTGCTCGTGGGACGAGGACGAGGAGGAGACGTAGAACATCTACACTGCCCCAACGTGCTTCATCGAGTTCCGCACCTGCGCGTCTAGCGGTAATCCCGTGATCGATGACAATAGTATTCCTGGTTGACGCGGTAGAAAATTTTGATTTTACGCTAGTGTAGCCTACCCGTTTCCCTTCATAGAGATGCAACACATCTCTTCTCTTTCTTTTAACCATTGTTGTAATACTGAGATTAACTCAATACTTCATCTAGACATACAAGTAAGAACTACTCTTATCTTTTTCCATTATGAACATCTTCAGAATCTTATCTAGGATATTCTGAACATCTTCAGAATCAAATCCAGAAAGTATTTTGACTCTAATGTTTATTAAATGTATCGATCTATCTCGATAGATTTCGATGTTTAATAATTTCTTCAACTTCATCCATATAATACTTACTAATTTAAATATCATTAATACCAATTACATCATTCATCATATGTCATTAACATACACAAGAACGGTGTCACACTCCCACTCAAATATGTTGTCACATATGAGATCCAGGGATTTCACTTAGCTCCCACTCAAAATATGTCGTCTACACATTAAGATTTAGCCAAGCTATTTTGCTCCCACTCAAATGTAGGACTTCTTGATATTTTGGTAATTACAAAATCCTTTGATCATTTATCAAATCGAGAATTCATCTTACAAGATACTAGCATCCATATGGTTTGACAAAACATGCTTGCTGTACCAACTACAACCTTTTCTGCAATCTTGTCATTGAAGAACCTGCAGTTTCGACAACCTTACACCAATTATCAAAATTGGAGTAATTACTGGCGTAAATTCAATAGACTCAAGCATCACTACATATTGTAGTCAATCCTTTGAATTTGTCAAAACATACTTTATGACAAATCGAGCTTTTAAGTATTTCTTTAAGTTTCATTTCTTCCTTATGTCTTTGCAATCCTTTGGAAATATCAAGTAAACATCTTTACTCAATAAGATCAAGTAACATATTATTTTGCAATTTTAAATGTAACATAATGTAGGATTTTATGACTTTCAGTCATTTCTCGTACTTAGGTCCATGACGCTTCTTCATAGTTCGTAGATATATCTTGTTTCATTAACATGACAAGTGAATCAATAATATAATTCCACAAACTTGCATAATATATATTCTTGAATCCTACTTTATTTACTAAAAGTATTTGCTGAAACTTTATGATCATTATCATTAGTTTCTCCTTATGGAGGGTTCAGTCCCCGGAACATATTCCATTACGCTACTCGACATTTTGGATGTAAGGTCAAATACCTTGTTTTAAACTTTTACTTTCTTCCACCATTCTCATCATCAAGAAACTGCTTCTTGAGAAAACACAATACTTCAGACAATAGCAGGTTTGCCCTTTTGGTCCTAGTTGTGGAAGATGTATTCTTTGTTACCTAAGAATACACTACAAAGATTTGTTTATTCGCCACAACTTCAAATTATCGAAATCTCTAGAAACTCGAACAGGTCATAACTCTTATGGTGTTGTTTCCACAAATCTTTTAGATGTTCCTTATATTTCAAATGAATGTTTGTTATTTGATCTCTAACTCTAAATGATAACTGTAACCCTGTAAGAGATAACTTTTAGACCAAATGTATATAATACAATATGATTATGAATTTAAGTATATCAATACACTTTGAAATATCCAATTATCATATTTTTTTAACATCTTTCACAAGTACTTTTATTCCAAAAATTAACTTAAATACTTAGTCATATCGAAATAGTAGATACTTTTGTATTCTTGTTAATTTAATACCCTTCTTCATTCTGAAATCATTTGAAGAACCCAAATAGTTTTAGACTTGTATTTTATTAAGTAAATACACACATTTACTTAAACTCACAATGAAGTTTACAAAATAATAATTTCTACTATTTTTTTGAAATACAATACATCATCATGTATGATATCCAACAATTCTTTGCATATAACTGTTTTTATTAGAATGCGGAGTTTTAGTCACTTTGCCAAATGAGGCATAGTTTTACACAAGCCAAAGGATTGAATATCTAAGGACTTATATTTTCATCAGAATGAAAATACTACATGCATTAAACACAGACTTGAACAATAGTGTCATTTGAAATTATGTCATTATTAAACTTGGATATCTTTTAGCATTCTAATCCTTTATAAATGCTTAAACTATTATCATTATGATAATGATGAGAATAACTCATTCATAATCATAATGTGACCATAAAATATATTACTCAGAATAGGGGTACAATTGGTTTCTCTCTCACTTATATGAATAATAGTCTCGCTAAAGCAAGACACACTAATAAAGTTCACACACAACGAATACAAACTTTGTTCAAATCCACTAATCCAAATGATAAATATTGAGGGAAGGAGTGATGTCGTCATCAATTAAATTGATTGCCGTCATCATGCCATGTGACTCATTTCTTCCATAATTATCAAGCAGAATGTATTGTTTTCATGAAACAGGACAAGTATCAAATACTTTGTAAACTGCAATAAGTTTTGCAAGAATAACAGTTTTAATTTGTATATCCAATATATATCCTTTTCATCCATGACATTCACTGTGATCGAGCCTACTTTGAGAGTTCTCAACTCTAGCACAAACTCATGAAATCTAAACGATTCATATTTCATGATATAGCCCCTAATGATGTCTTTGTAGTTGGGAGGAAGCAAGTGCAACACCCCAATGCATTGCAAAGATGTTCGTTATTAAGTAGTTCACATCGCATGTGTGGTGTTCATGATGCTCATGCATGATTGCTAAGTGAATCTCCAAGAATCCATTTTCTTCCATCATTTGGAAGGAAACTCATCCAACGGCTCATACCCAATGAGCCTGATTTGCGAAGAGTATCTTCTTCATCGATCATCTCGTATGAGTCGGTGTTGAAGAAAGGCAATCACAACCTAAGTTCCATCTAATGAAGCAGAGCTTATTGGAAGATGATGGAGAAAACATAAAACATTGCGTAGTCATTTGAATATCTCCCAATGGTTCTTGTATCAAGAAGAGAAGATGTATTTTGAGGTTATCCCTCAAGAGTTATCTATGAAGTTTGACCCTTCTAAAGTTTAACAACATGCATGAAGATTCCCATGGTCACAAAGAACCTCAATGGTATAGGCCATAATCTACAAGGACATTTGCAAAGACATTTAGACTAAGTTCGTAATGCGAGTTCAATTAAATTGATCTCTCACTAAAACTTTCATCCCTTGGATGGTTTTAGCGATCATAGGACCCCTTTACACTATATATCATACCTAATCATCATGTCCTTGGATATAGCTGCTAGGGTGGACAAAACTCATCGATCACATCATCCATGTGACTTGTGCTTAATCTTTCGATCTCTTGTGTTTCGAGGACATGTATGTACATGATACACTCACTAATTCAACCTTAGTGTATTCACAGTGCATACATGGCTTGCACCCACCATATGCGAATGTTGATATGTTTGCACCCTATCATCACGACCTGCTCCATAACGATGGAATTTCTTGGTGGTGCACACTAAGGGAGAACACTATATTGATATTAATAGGGATGACCTTATATAATGCTATTTATATAATACTAGCAAACAATAAGATGTATAAAAGGTATCAACATCACATGTATATTTGTGATATGATATGGTCCTTCTTATTGCGCCTTGATGTCCATCGGGCGCTCTGGCATGATCTCCATCTTGTCTCCGGTACCTTGCCAACTCCACGATGCCACCAGTTGGTCGTCTATCAAACGATGACTATTACTATACTACTTAACCGTTTCATACCTATGAACTTTCCAACCACAACATGGATCGAATAGTTGTCTCTGTTACACCACTTTCGCCCTGTTATAAATGTTATATCAATTGTTGAATGAGAGACAGACACCCGCTAGCCACTTATACGGTACACACCGTATGTTGAGCATTGAACCAGTCTCACGTAGAATTACACGTAAGGCCGGTCTGGGAGGCTTCATCAAACAATGTTGCGATATAAACAAGTACACATTAGAGTTTAACAACTATAGGATCAGTGCTCGCACAATCAACGTGCGTACTACTCATACAATAGTCCTACACATAGATCGACTCTGATACCACTGAAGGGTTCAAGGCATAGAACACGATTTTTTCTACGATATAACACCCAAACTGCTAAGATCAATCTAGGAGAAAATCTGTAACAGAGGGGGTTTCGGTTACATACCCTTGTAGACCAAAAGCGGTTAACGTTCCGAGGCGAACATGGATGACGTAGTCATACTCGTAGCTGACCTCAAGGTCATTAAGATCCTCGCAAGTCACTCTTGATCCTTGTCACTCCTTCATCCCTGTGCGACAGTCCGGTCATGACAGTCAAGGTGCCACTAATGGCAGCACCCTCGTGGTTTTGCACACATATGGTGTATGATGACAACCTTTGATTCTATGATCCCTGTCGAGAGTGCGGGAGTAGATCTTCTGGCTAGAATCCCTACAGCACAACGGCATGTCGTAGGTGTGCGTCTCTTGCATGTACAGTCCTTCCAGGGACCACGCCATCACAAGAAGGCAACGAGAGAGAGATTTATTTTCTAAGGAAATTTCCTTAGAGAATTATTGGTGTGTATCTTCCCAGCCCTATGGCCCTCCTTATATAGGGGGAAAGGGGAGACTCCCTTCCCTCTAGTCCCGGGGTGGGTCTAAAGGAGGAGGTGGTGGGAGGAGGATCCGCCAAGGAGAGTGGGCCATCCGGCCGGGGCAGGTGGGCCCCACCCCCGTTCACAGCCCTAGGTTGGCTAGGTGGGCCCCTCTTGGGACGGCGGCTTCCCCCCTTGGGCGGTTGGGCCTCCCTCCCTTTGGGTGGCTTCCCTCTTGGGCGCTTTTCCCTCAAGAATTTGGCCCATTAGTGGAAGTTGCCATTAAATTTAATTTGAAATATTTAATTAATATGAAATACATATAATTAAATTTCCTATGACCTGAAGCATCTTTCAGTTCACTCCGAACACCTTCAGATCCTCCCAGAACGATTTCGGTTCTCTCACGGAATATTTCCGGTTTTCTCTTCTCTCTCATCATGTGATTCCATAATGATCTCCAGATGTCATCGTACCCTTAAGCGTGTTACACAATGGATTAGGAACATCACACACATGATCGAGACACCTCTCATATTAATGATCATTAGCGGGTCAGGTATGCCCATAATGATCATTGTGCATTCCATGATGTTTAATGTCATTTGAACCGTAAACGTCGATTCCAATTCTCTTTGTCACTTTGATACTGACTTGTCCAAGATCCGATCATCTGTATAATGAACCTTGTTCTATCTTGTTACCGACAAGTTCTATTTTACTCGTTCCTGTGATATTCCATCGCTGTGACCTAGTCACATGTTGCAATATTATGAATGTAATCTCACAGAGTCGGTCGTGTGTATATTCCCGTCACACCGGTGAACAAATCCTGATCTTGATGCATAGGCCTCAACCTGTTCCTCTGGAATACCCAACACACACCTTTATAGTCACCCAGTTATGGTTGTGATGTTTGATGCAGTCAAAGCAGCCTCAAGAGATAGTGATTACTATGATTTCACGATTAAAGGAGAAGGACACTTTGTTTCTAACTATTGCAACGATGGACCATGTGACTTGATCGTGTTATAATACTTATATTGGGTAATGTCCATCACATAAATAATGATATGACTTCATTGTCAACTGGCATAAATGCTCCATGATCAGGAAACGTTGATCATCGGTTGCCCAACGAACTAGTATAAATAGAGGCTATTAGGGACTTGGTCTGTTTACATACCACACCCGTATCAATATTTCCACTTGATACAGTTATAGCAAAATAAGACACTATTATGAACTAACTGAGATATGATAATAAAATCCATTTATTATTTTCTTTTAGAGCATATCTCCTGCAGATGCAGAGTCTAACTCCAAGGACTACAGAACATCAGCACCACATCCTCTCTTCCCCGCCTCCACGACAGGTAGTAAGGAGAAGCAGGACACCGAGATCGCAGTAGCCCGAGCGGACATGAGGCACTAAATTATTGAGAGGGCTCCCGTCCAGAACATCACCATCTCCAATCTCCCACCGGAGGAGCTCGTCGGAGCACTGCCTGGACCATCCATCGGCACCTCTTGCAAGCACCGATAGAGAAGAGCCCACGGGGACAACTATATGTTCAGATGAATCTCCAAAGAGGAAAGCATAACATGTCGCTGTCAAATATCTCCCGCCTGGCTATACTTGATCACCTCATAGTAACCAAGAGTTGCCTAAAGCGTGAGAATTATAAGGGCATCTCCAGCCGCACCCCCAATTGTGAAGATATTATTTTGCATTGGACTTTTATGCATGTAATGCAAACATGTCCATAGGCGTATCACATTTCCCATACATTTGTCGAGCTATTAGAATGGTGCATATTTATTTGGAGAATGACTACTTCTTGATCGATTTAGAAATAGTTATTTCTCAGACGACATTCACAATCTTCCATAGTTCCATAGAGGTTTTCACGCATCCTTTGTACTTGCAGAAATCTGGGTGTTTGGATCGAATGATTCTTAACTTCAACTTAAAGATAGTCATTTTATAGTTCTATGAGAAATGTCAAGCCATTAGATTATATAACTGAGCAAATCGAGCGAGCCAACACTTAAAATGTGTTTAGTAAGTCAAGAAAACAAATACTCATTTTTGGGAGAAAAAAGAGAGAGAAAATAAATACTCATGGCACCAATGACAATAGCGGAGAGGAGATCATTCCCGTCAGTCACTGAACTAGGAAAGGGCAATCTAGAAAAAGATGCATACCCACTGCTAGTATAATTTTTTTCTTTGTGAATGACTAGCTAGTAATTAAGTAACAACGATAGAGACACCATTAATTTCCAGATCAAGCACGTGCCGAAAACGACCAAGTGGGCACACGCACGTACGCATAAGTGCATAACGCATGCAATAATCGTCACCCTACTTCTTTTTTCAAAAGAATAACAACCGCCTTACTGGCCGCTTATGCATTGCATCTATCTATATGTTCAGATGAATCTCCAAAGTGGAGAAAGCATAATAACACATCGCTGTCAAATATCGCCAGCTGCCTGGCCAAACTTAGATCAGTCTTCACCTTCGTAATAACCAAGCGTTGCCTAACCCTGCTAGTTACAAACCTCTTCTTTTGCTCCTCGAAACATGTATACGTCCAGCTATATTAATATAGCAACTATAGGTGAGACCGCTACTGGACCAGACAGCATAACGCCCAAAAAGACTGATACAACGAAAATGCTAGGGCAACAGCAAAAAACATGCCCAAGAAAAAAAATGAAAGACACGGTGAGTCGACTAAACGCTGGTGATCCGCCACCGCTACGCCCTCCTAAATAGTCCCACCATGCTTCTAGAACTCCACAACGCACCCTAAACATCAAACAACACCTTGAAGAAGGGACCCGCCGCTAGGATGACGCTGTTGCCTGGCCCAAAGCACTAGACCTAGGGTTTCCCCGGGCACTCATGGTATACTAGATTGGGGCTATCCGCGACACCCTTTAGGAAGGAATGGCGCCACCCGAAGGCGGCACCGCGTCGGGGTCGAACCGACAAGGATTTCTCCCTAGCCCCACCCACAAAAAACCCCGGATGCTTCAGAGCATCTCCACCATACTCGCCGCCCACCAGCACAAGCCACCACGATCTTGTATACACCCACGTCTTCGTCTCGTCAAGCTCACAGACAAGCAACCCGCAATGATGGAGGAACATGCAAAGTTCTAGCGAGGGACAACAGCACAATGGCTAGCGAGAGGAGCCCACCTCCACCACCATGAGGCGGTCGTCGACCAGCAAGAGCACACCAGGCCCGAGCAGGCCCGGCCGAGCCCGGGGGGCCCGTAAAGCCCCCGCCTTCCCTGCTGCAACAGGCCTACCACTACGCCGCTCTCCCCTGCCGGAGCCGTCGTCGCCACCGTCGAGCAGATAGGGCCGCAGCAGCAGAGGAGTCGGCCCTCCCTAGCCCAGATCGGGCCCAAAGGAGCCCGATTTGAGCCAGCGGGAGCAGCCTGCCTGCACCACCGTAGGGCCCCGCAGCGCGCACGCCAACACCGACACCCACAGACCCCTGGCACCACCGCAAGCACCAGTCCATGCCGTCCCGAGCTACAGCGCCGCTGGAGGGGAGCCGACCCCGACCGCCCCTAGCGACGCGGGGAAAGGAGAACGGCCACCGCCGACGCCGCCCGACTTAGCCCGATGACCCCTGCCGGCGGCGGCGGAGGGGGAAGGAGGAGGAGGGAAGGGGTCGCTGGCCGGGGACGAGGAGGGTCGCGCCTGTTGCCCTCAGGGGGTGAGAGCGGGGGGGGGGGGGGGGGGGGGGGGAGGAGGGGAGGGGGTTCGCGTTGGTTTTTTTTTTTCACTTTGTCACTGCTTTTTCCAAACCTCTTCTTTTCAAAGACACTAATTTGAGGAAGTACTAAAAAACAGGTTTAGCATAATCTACTGCACTACAAAATTCAGGTCTAGCTAACAACGAGCTGATCGGCCGGCACTAGGCTAGTGAGCTATCTGCTAGGTGTCGCCTGCCTGATTACACCTGGTCAGGTACTCAGGTGCACCGTACGTACGTACATGAATTTATGAGTTAGTGGGATCGACCGGCCGGCCGGCCGCTTGGACTAGGAAAGCTAATTTGGACCTGAAAGCTGCTTGCGCAAATTAGCGGCTCTGACCGAATTACGTACTGTACGTCGATCGGATGACAGTCGGAAAACGGCGCTTGTGTATGCGGCTCTGCCTCTGCAAGAGAACTGTGTCACCACACACAGCGACGGACCTAGAAATTCAATTTTGGACGTATAAATTTCAACCAACAGAAAATATAAAGGCGAAAATCTGAAAATGGGCTCTTTATCAGGCCCTACTATTTGCTAAATGAAGATTTGAGCTCGATTTGGATGAGAAAATGTGACACATATAGGCTAGGGAATACAACAAACGATACATATTTCCACCATATAGTATATATGAATTTTTTTTGCATAAATTTTTAGGTGTACATTTGTACACCCTTGACCTATATTGGATCCGTCCATGACCCCACAGACACACACCGTACTGCAGCGAAGTAACCGCGCACACCGCCCGCCCGGGTCACCCGTCGGGTCAGGAGCTAACGGTCCAGATGATCCAAAGCTAGCCACATTTAAGTCTTGTCTTGACTTCCCCCGGGCTGGCCGGCCGGCCGGTCCACGTCGGAATAATCCGAAAGCGCAAGCTAAGCTAGCTAGCACACGTCGACATGTGACCGATCATACCTGTGACGTACGTACACAACCAATCGCACTCGATCGGAACCTTCGGTTCAGCACCCCGTACGTGATGAAGCATCCGTGAAGCCGCCGAGGCCTGCCGACCTTCGACAGCAGTATAAATTGCGGAGCTTGACACGGGAAATTCCGTCAGAGCTTAGCTGCACCACTGCCGGTACGTAGCAGTAGCAGGTACACTGGTGCGTACGTAGCTCGTCGATCGGCGCACCTGCATCCATCCATCCATCCATGGCGGCTTCGTTAGGACTCGCTATCGGTGGCCATGAAGCCTGTTACTACTCCTCCCACCCGGCCGCCTCCGCCCTGTACAACTTCCAAACTACTGCCGACCCCCTCGTGCCAGCAGGATCAGACACTGCCGCGCCGCTACTCAACTTCCCGGAGCTGCTCGACGCCGTTCGGCCCTCCGAGTACTCGCCTCCGGCGTTCGCCGCGGGAAGCGAGATGATGAGCGGCTTTCCCGCGTCGTACTACTACCGCGACGGCGCCCGAGCGTACGGCGGCGACGTGGCGGCCAGGGGGAGAGGAGGAGGAGGAGGAGGGACCGGCTCCCGGATCGGGTTCCGGACGCGGTCGGAGGTGGAGGTGATGGACGACGGGTTCCGGTGGAGGAAGTACGGGAAGAAGGCGGTGAAGAGCAGCCCCAACCTGCGGAACTACTACCGCTGCTCCGCCGAGGGGTGCGGGGTCAAGAAGCGGGTGGAGCGGGACCGCGACGACCCGCGCTACGTGCTCACCTCCTACGACGGCGTACACAACCATGCCACCCCCGGAAGTCACGGTCACAGCGCGTCGCGGGAGGCGGCCTACTCTGCGCCGGCGACGGACACGTGGACCTGGAGCGACCTGCATGCGGCGGCGGCGGCTCACTCGTCCGAGTCCTCATACTGAACTAGTAGTACTACGATGATCAGTAGCAGCCTAGCCGGCTGGTACAGTAAAGCCGGTCAGTATGTATATGCATGATTGTGGTTCAGAGATGTCAGGGATCCATGTATATCAGTTCGTTGCCGCAGGTGATGGTGGTGCGCCGTCATCGAATAACTCGATGTCCACTCTGGTGGAAACGTCGATCGACGGGATGCAGCTTGCACCGTCATCTGTAAAAAGAAAATAAGTTTTGCGCTCTCTGCTTCATAGTGGTTGGTTCTGACTATAGATTTTTTCTTCCAAACAGATATTTGTACTAGCCTGTTTTTTCAGACCAGAAATTTACTTAACTTTTGGGGCACAAATCTGTGAAAACTCATGTTGGCCGATGGCCGGGGAATTCAATTAAACTCTGATTCACATGGTTTGTAAAGCACGTGATAGGGAAAATGTAGGATTAGAATGTCACGTGCTCTTCAAAGGCTTTTTTGATTCACAAGGATCTCAAACACAAGACAATTGGGAAAACTCAACATTCAGAGTGTCATTTCTTAAATCCTACGTGGCCGGAAAACTACAGGAAGGTGTCCACACTTTTTCTGATGCAAAATAATCGTAGCCAAATGTTTGAAATTTTTTCCTCCAAAATGGAATACAAAGAAATCCTAAGGATTTCGTCCCCCAGTTTGATAACAATTGCCGCTTTATCACTAACCTTTTGGATTTCGTCCAGGAGGATCATGTCTTGTCACGTGACGAGTTGGAGCTGCGAAGAGAGGCCAGCGCACATCTGGAGGCCTCGTTCTGCCGCGCTGCTGCCCACTGGAAGTAGCGCGCGAAGTTCAAGCTGATCAAGGAGGACGACTCTGGACGTCGACGGCGCCGTCGTCGTTGCACACCAGGAGAAGCAAGCCGCACTTCACAGCTTCTACTCCAACCTTTTGGGCCGGGAGCGGGCCATGCGGTGGCGGTTTGACCTGCAGGGGCTCTATCGAACGGCGAGGATGGTCTATGGGCCGGCTTTGGTTGCCCTCTTCGAGCCGCGGAGATCAAGGCCTCCATCTTGGGCATGGATGTGACAAGTGCCCCGGTGTTGGCACGCGGAATTGCCGTGCAACACCAGGATAATCGCTGTGCTTTCGTGACAATGAACAGATGATTTTCGAGCAAATCAACAAAGAATCCTCGCTTTCACGGAGGAGATCCGATCGTTTTTCAAGACAAAGCGGCAAAGATTTAGCCAAACCCTAGACTACTAGATTTAGCCAGAGAGAAGGAACGGAAATAAAGTACGTAAAAAGTAGATACATACTGTATTATGTTGAATATCGATTGGTCCTTTTTCAAGTCGGCCGTATGCCAAGCTTATATAGGCAGCCGGGTCTTTAGCAAGTTCAATCGTACACGCCGGATTTTCTAAGTACACAAGCAAAATAAAGTATCCTAAGTTGATTCGGCCACCTCCTAAATAAGTAAGGGGTATTAGCTTAATTAGTTCGAATACAAGGCTAGAGGGAAGGTTTCCGGATGGAAGGGTCAGGGGCTCTCAACAGCGGGCAAGGAAATGCTGATAAAATCAGTTCTGCAAGCGGGCGCCACCTATGCCATGGGCTGTTTTCAGCTGTGGAAGGGCCAGTGTGGTCAGCTGGCCGCTATTGGGTCGGACTTCTGGTGGGGTGATACTCTGGAGAAGAGGAAGACACACTGGATCAGCTGGCAACGTATGTGCGAATCAAAACGAAGGGGTGGCATGGGGTTCAGACTATGGTGACTTCAACCAAGCATTACTTGCTAAACAAGCGTGGAGGTTGGCTACAAACCCAAACTCTCTGTGCGCCCGGGTCTTACAAGCTCGCTACCACAGAGACAGTGTGTTCCTTGATGCCGTTTGTCCAAAGAGGGCGTCTTTTGAAGGGAATATGCCCGAGAGGCAATAATAAAGTGGTTATTATCTTATTCCTTGTTTATGATAAATGTTTATTTTGCATGCTATAATTGAATTAATTTGGAAATGTTAATACATGTGTGTTTAATAAATAAAAGGAAAGTTCCTAGTTATGTCTCTCTTATAAACTAGCTCGTTGGTTAACAAGATGATCAAGGTGTCCTGATCATGGACATTGGATGTTTTTAATAACGAGGTCATAGCATTAGTGGAATGATGTGATGAACATTCATCTGAAGTATAGCATTACGATCAAAATCATTGTGTTTATATTGCTATAATATCATACGAAGTAATCCTAGTCCTTAGACCATGAGATCATGTCAATCACTAACACTGGAAGAGTATCTTGATAACATCAAACGTCACACGTGAAAGGGTGATTATAAAGGTGGGTTCAGTGCTATGAAAGTGTTATGTAGAGGCTCATTGACATGGGTATACCCTGCAGGTACTCGAGTTTGGTATATACGGTCCAGATACGGCGGAAGCCCACGATGTTGCCAAGGCCCGATGAAGACTTCGAGTGGCCCACAGACTCTCGATTACTTGCGAGATAAGAAGAAGCTTAAAGATAGAAAGTTTAAAGGGAAAACCCTAATCTGTAACCGACTCGACCCGCTACCCGAGACCTAGCCTATCTATATAAAGATTGGGAGGGGGCGGCGAGGAGGACACACGCAACCCTAGTTTCCACAACTCTCGCCAGATTGCATCTGCGTGCCCCTGTAATCTTCGATTCCTCCATTAATTCCAAGAGCAGACAAGCAGGAGTAGGGACCTCTACGAGGCGTGAACCTGGGTAAACCTTGCGTCCCTGTGTGCTTGTTTGCTAGCCGACTGATGCCTCCAGCGCTCCATCCTTCTCCAAAACCCAAGTCCATAACAATGTGCATTGATGAGTTAAACCCTCGTCAATTGGCGCCGTATGTGGGAACTGGGAGTGCTGATGTCGTGGCTTCTTCGGCCCCATCAACCGGGATCTACAACTCCGCAACAGTGGAGATTCGCCAGCTCTTCGGCATGTTCAACTTCACCGTCCACACACCGTCCACCCGCCCGGCTTTCGAGTCCGTGGGCGATGGAATTAGCCTGGCGATCGGGAGGTTTCGCTTCCAAGTTGGTCAGATGGGCACGCTTCGCATGCCTGACCAGCCGACGGCACCCGCGATTGCTCCAGCATCGTGGTTCCCGCTACCAATCGGCACCCTCAGCGAGCTTAACACCTCAACAGCAACTGAGAGCACGGACATCGACAACAGTCGCGGAGCCGATCTGGGTGACCTAGAGACGGAAGATGGAGTCTACGGCTCTGGATCCGAAAGTTGCGGAAGCAACAACTTCCCCAACCACTTCATGTGCGCTGTCATCAACGCTGGCGACACCAGCGCCAATCGCGAAAACGGTGGCAACGGATCTGATCCACCCAATGGTGGCATACCTAATGGCAAACCCCCCAACGACGGCCCCACCAACGGTGGCAATGGCGCGCCCGTCCACAATGGAGGGGCAGTCGAACCACCAACCATGGTGAACGAACACACTGGTGAATGAGTCGTGATTAGACTCAACGACAATGAATGGGCCCGTTGCCAAGAAGCTCTGCGAGGCAACCCTCTGCCCCCCGGCACGCCGCAGGAAATGTTGATGGGCTACCATTGGCTACTAAAGGAGGAGTACAGACGCTATCTGCACGCAATCGTGCAACTCGAGGCACGTAAAAAGGCGGCGGATGAGTCGAGTCTCCGACGGGCCGGGCTCTCCTCCCACGGAGGATCCTCTTCCAAAGGAAACGAATACGTGGCCAACAAGAGGCGATCTCGAATGGCCCATCTCACCGAGCAAGAACGCATAGAAGCTGCAAAGGTCCTCGACTTCGGCTCTATGACAGTCGACACGCGGGGCAACATGGTCCCAAAGACACCGCAAGCTGCGGTAACCGCGACCACCATGTACCTCCTCAACAACCAGCTGCCAGCTGGAGATCCCCGAGCCGCCATGCACCAATCTACGATCGCGGGCTTGGGGCCAGTCAAGGCCGCTCTCGACAAAGAGCGAACGCCAGAGCCAAAGAAAGGTAAGGCTCTGGCAAAACGTTGTTCCTCGTCCTCGTCCAGCGATGACAGTCACGATCAGTCTCGGCGTCGCCGTTCATGGCGGCACGATCGCGACTAGGATGCGCGCGATGACCTCACGCAGCGTAAAATCGACAAATCAAGGGCAAGATTCGCTCGATCAACTGACTCAGAGGAGGACGATACTGAACTCTGCGGCGCCAGATGCTTCAGCAGGGACATCAGGCAGAGGCGAATGCCTAAAGGGTTCAAACTCCCATCGGAGAACCCAAAGTTCGACGGCCTACAAGACCCAATGATCTGGTTGGAGGACCACATCTCCTCCGTTAGGCTACATGGCGGGAGTCGAAGCACGGCCATTCAATGCCTGCAGCTACAGCTGAAGGGCGCCGCCCGCGCATGGCTCAACAATCTCCCGCACGGATCCATTCACAGCTGGGAAGAGCTGGTCTACAGCTTTGTACGCAACTTCAAGGGCACTTACAAAAGGCCCGCATCAATCGAAGAGTTGAGGAGCTGCCAGCAAAGGTCGGGCGAATCGCTACGCTCGTACATCCAGAGGTGGTCCATCATCAAGAACTCCGCAGAGAACATCTCGGACGATCGCGCAATCGACGCATTCAACGGCGGCCTTCGCCGCATAGAGCTCAGGGAGGAGCTGGGCCGCTCAAAGCCCAAAACAATCGACCACCTGATGGAAATTGCGAATTGGTGGGCCGGCAGAGAGGATTCGGTGAAAAACCGCACCTACTCCGACGACGACGACCTCAGGCGTAGATGTGACCGTCGAGGAAAGCGGCGAATGCGCGTCTACGATGACCGCGATGACGTCAACACGGTCGCAGCCGGCTACGCCGACAAACGCGACGACAACCGCAACAATGGCTATCGCAGCGGTGGATACCGCGACTCTGGGAAAACCACGCAGGTGTGGCAGTGCCGCACTCGTGAAGAGGCACCCGTAACAACCATTGAGGACAAACTGTCCGGGCCGTGCAGCATGCACTTCTACATCGACAAGCATTGGCGCAAACCTTGGTCCATCTCGGAGCCGGCCAACTTCGTTGCGGGTAGCTTAATGGGGTGGCCCCCTGAAATATTTTATGAATCCTGTGATTGCTTTGTCGTGAAAGCCTTGTTGGGTTTTGATTTGGTTTTTCCGAGGTCGATCGTGTGTGTGTTGCTATTTGTGCACCCCTGCAGGGTAAATCTTTTCGAAAGCCGTGTCCGTGGTTATGGACGACTTGGAGCACAGTTTCTCGATCATAGACAAGCATAACTAAAGTACCGTCTTTAATTTGACTAAAGATCTGACTAGTAATTAGTGCAATACTCAAGGAAGGATTAATAAAACTACCAACGGATGGGTTGTTTGTCCGCTTTCTCGTTGGTAAGCGAGAAGGAGGATGGATCTGTTACTTTATACTGTTATAACTGTTGTTTCTAATTAACGGACATCCGCCTATATTTGGTTAGGCGGATGGTTAGAGAGTATCTATAGACTTGTTAGTTATTATCTTTTGCTGCAATTGCGTCACCCCAGGTTTATGTCCCCTTTAGAGGCATAACGACTTGCTGAGTACCCCTAGGGTCTCACACAATAAATTGTTTGATTCAGATGAACATGTGTATTCGCAAGATGGATACTGGGTGGAGGAAACAGACGATATTGGCAACGATCACTCGGTGTAGAGATTCCGAGGATGGGGATCCGTGAGATCTGTGGGCGGGATGTGCTTATTTATGTGGCATCTTATGCCGATTTGCTTCTTCTCCGTACTCGGATCTTGTTTCCCGCTTCCGCTTGATACTCTGTTGAGTGATGTATGAGGAGCTATCCTAAACTATTATCTCTATCTAGGATATTTGGATCTTGCCGTATGGCGTTGCAATATTTCTGTTTCTTTTAGATGGTATGGCTCTGAGTACTGTTGTAAGGTAGCTTGCATACATACTCACTTGTGTATGTATTTGATCTCTTCGCATGTTGCCTACGCCGCTCGCTCTTGTCCCGATGTTCTTGGAAGTGGTTAGGGCGGTCGACGGGCCTACAAGTGGGTGGCCCTGGGCCCCCGCTGTAAAATCCCTTAACCACTTTTGGTTCATCCAGGCTTGAACTTAGAGCGTAGGGTCCGAGGTTGTTACAATTGGTATCAGAGCCATCCTGCCCTTCAGGGTCTCAACCAAAATGGTCGTTGTCAGTCTAGCAAATATTTTGGTAGCTATGTATACTAGGGGAAAACAAAACGCGAGAGTAGGACTGCTTCCATTTTTCTGCTTACCCACCCACCCACCCTTTTCTGGTAAGGAAGTGTAACGTTTTCAATCCTCTTCTAAAAATTCAAACTAGGATTCACGTGTTCTAGGTTCTGTAGTACCATAGGTTGTGTGAGTGTGTGTGTGTGTGTAATTCCTTGTCTACCTGTTGCATCCAACCTTGTTGTCACAATCTGCCTTTGGTTATGAACTGTTGGTACATTCCATACTGACAGGCTTTTGTAAACCGACGCGATCTATCCGACTCCTTGTTAACCGGTGCCATCTTGTTAAGGGTGTTCTTCCTTCTAGCATGCTTTCACAGAATGTGGAGTTGCTAATCTCTATCTGATAAGTGGTTTTGCGCATCTATTGGTATTTTAAGGCCAAAAAATGCGGGAAATTTTTCTTTGATACATCTGTGTTTCCACACTCCTCTTCAGTCGTGTGTGAAACATTGTCTATCTTTCTTTTATCAACATGATCGTGCTAACTCATTCTTTTATCACCGGCGCTTAATCCTGGAGTTTTACTTCATCATCAATTCTTCTAGGCTAAATACATAACGTGTGTCGATCCGATGCGTGTGATTGTAATTTGGTTCTCGGCATAGCTATATGAGTGGAATAGGGTCAATACTATAAATCCAATCCTCCAAATGATGGCGGTTATCTCCTGTGATTTTGAGTTACACCGTGATCATATCTATGCATATTCAAGTATTTTTTGGCAATCCGGAGTTTTCTCAAGGCACTACGGTGGTCTATCATCTATTTATCATGCTTCACATCTTTTTGAACTCCATATCTGCAAAATTCTCTTTAATACGAGGGAATTTCATCTTTTCGTCTCTGATAGCTTTGCTTAATGTATGAGTTATCATCGCTTCTTATCCAAGATCTCCTTATCTTTCAACCGGTGCTCCGATCGACAATGTGAACCAGGCGGCATCTCCCTTTTTCTTTCAAAGGACCAGATAATCTATTCCGTCAATGCATCTCTTTCAACATGAATCCTTGCTCGTAACGTTGATCTTTCAAAGAGCGTTGAGCTCAGAAAGTGTTTCGAGCATTTGTTCGTTTCTTCCGTCTCTTGAACTTGATATTCTTGGAATATCTTGTTATTCCATGGTGGTATATCTTGATGATACGCTTGCCTATTCTATATCAATGGAAGAACATGGAAGGTCATCTGTGTCTCTTTCTCTCAAGCTTCGTGAACACTGCCTGTGTGCAAAGTTCTCAGAGTGTAAATCCTGACTTCTTGAAGTCACATATCTCGACCACGTCCTTCTGCTAAATACATCGCTTCAGTTCTGGAGTCAGCAAGCCCATTGTTAATTCCATCCTCCACCTTCAATCAAACCGGAGTTGTCCTTGTTGGCAAGTTATCATCAGCATTTCGCTGAAGTTTCCTCAAGACAGCTAAATCTCTCTTGGTTATTCTTCAGAAGGATCAGTAATTCTTTTAATCTTCCGCTCATCAAGTAACCTTTGAAACCCTCTCGTTCTATCGTCTATGCTCAATCCACCGGAGGCCATGAAGACTTTTCAGATCTTTTGTAATCCTTCTATTCAAGTTGTTGCTATCGTTTCCTTATCTATCGAATCTTGCAGCTGTTCTCCATAATCTTCCTTCATATCTTTTCCAGTGGTTTGGATCTTCCGACATGACGACAACATCATCATCTGTATCTATCTTTGAATCCGGCGAATCGTTTGCATCTATCCTTGTTTTCTAATGGAGTTCCATGAGTTCTTTTGTCAAGATCTTTAGTCTGTTTTGGGAGTTGGGTTGCATGGTTTTCCTATTCATGTGCGGAGTAATGCTTTGAGTGCGGGATGGAGTAGCTACCATACCACTACTCTTATCATTCGCTCTTGTACATTGGATTGGTGAATTTGTGCGATTTAACTCATTCCACGGAAGTAGAAGTGGCCTTTATTTCTCGATACTTCTATTTACTTCCTTGTTTTCCAGAGTTTTCTCTCAAGAGCATAATTAATAATCTCTTGTTGGTGATCTCGTCCTTTCTACACGGAGAAAAATCTTTAATTATCTGGTGGAAGCAAATGCAATATCTTCTCAGTTCCCCTTCATTCCACTAGTGTTCGACATCGTCAACAAGATGGATGAAGTATATATTTGACTTCCTTTTGTCAATCCTTTCTCGTGGTAAAGCCAATTATGGTTGATGCCATCAGTTGCAAATCTATTGCATTAGCCTCAAGGTTAAAGAAAGCAATAAGTATCCCTACAATAAACTCCAGATCCTCTATATTCTTTTCTTCTCGGGATCCCACCATAATCTAGCATCACCTCCTTGTCTAGAAGTTATATCTGTGCACCTCAATTGCGTGATCCTTCGGTTCTTACCAGCACAACAAGAATATAATCCGACAATGTCTAACTCAATCTTTCCGTTGATATCAAGGAACTCTATTGTTTGAAGGCAATATTGTTCTAGACTTCAATTCTCAAATCCGAGGGAAGAAACAATGCTATTTTCATAGTGGTATCTAACTTCTCCAAAGTAGCTCTTTCTTCCGGCGAGGCAAAGAATCATCGTCATGTGCATTTGTTGATCTCTAATCCTAACGGTGTGTTTTTCTTTCTCCATGATACATCGGCCTTCCTTATTCTTTAAAGTGTTTCTATTCTTTATCATGTTTCCTGAAAAACCGGGGCTATGTTCATCCTATCCTTCTTGTCTCACGACAATCCTTCAACTCTTCTAAACCGTGTTTCTCAAGCAAAACGCAAGACTGGCAACAAGTCTAACAAGTTTGCAAGGTGCAGTGGTCGAACCATTCCGTTGTTCATCAACTTGGGAACGTGAGGGTCACCTTCGTTCCAAACACCGCCTCTCCTTGTGTTGTTTTATTTTCCTAGGAACCTCGAGGCGAGATTCTTGCTTAGTGGGGGAGAGTTGTAGCATCCCAATTGTCTAACAATTGCAATGCTACTAGCCTAGTCTAATAAAATGCTACTTCCTACATATAATTGCTGCATCATAATTATATCATGCTCATGTCATCATGCCACATTGCATTTGAGCATCATATAAAACCCTTTTCATTTGGTTCTTATCTCATGTGCATTATTAATTGTATTGGCCTCTTGATACATTGCATTTGGTTCTTGATAAATGCTTGATGCCCAAGTTGAGTTGGGGGCATATCTTTTATTAAACTCCACCACCTTTCTTGTCACCACCGCATTATTCCACCATCCAACGATATGTGAGCCTTGTAATTTATTTGGTTTTACCTCTAGCTCATGTGGGTTGGGATGGATCCACATACAATTCCACATGCTCCCATATATGCATCATGTTGTTTTCACATTATTGATATGTGGAGAGCCCCATGGCCACCTTTGCATGCTACGTGAGTGGAACCCCTTGTCAAGCTTCCATATGGATTGTTTTTGAATGTATGCTCATGTTGGAATATATTTGAGGCTATATATGCATCTAGTGGAACATACACACTAGCATGTCCAAATTATATTCAAATATGAGCATATCCCATCTACTCCACATGGAACACCAACCCTATTCTTTTTGGCTTGGCCTTAATTCCATATTTGGGGATGCATGTGTAAATAAATGCCCATGGTTCTTTACAGTTGTTTTCACAATAATAAACATGGCATTTATTAATTATGCATGGCCATGCAGGATCACCACCCTCTTCTTTTAGTTGGCTTTTTCTTTGATTTTTGAGTGGAGCTTGGTTCCTTTGAAATCAATTCAAGCTTGCTCAATTTTGAGTCCAACCATCTTAGGGCTCATCCTCTCTTGGTTTGTTAAGCTATATGGCATGCATATATCAAGTGGAGCATTCCTTTTCTCTTTAGCTCTACCCCCTTTGATCTTACACAAACCCTCACCATCTTACTCTCTCTTTGTCCATCTTATGTCTCTTCTAGCTACCCTCTTACTCTCTCCTACCCTTAGCCAAGTGCATCAAACCCTACCCCTAACCCTCACCCCTCCTTCCTTCCTAGCCAAAACCCTAGCTATCCCTAGCCTAACCCCCTTCCACCGAGCTGGTTCCACCCCCACACTCACCACCACCCCCCCTAACCTAGCTACCTTGCCGAGCCACTCCTCCCTTGCCGAGTCACCCCCTTGTATTGCTTGCAAAAAGAGCAGCCAGCTCGACCACCACCCTCCTAACCTGATGACCTACCCCCTCCTAGCTAAGTAGAGAGAGAAAGGAAAGAGGGAAGAAAACCCTACCCCCCACCGATCTCTCCCTTAATTTGGCAAAAGGTGACAGCCATCTTCCCCCCTTGTACCTCTGCCTCTCCCTTATCACCACCCCTCTCCCAGGCTCTAGATCAAGATCTCGTGCGCCAGCCCTTCCTCCTACTTCCTCCCCAAGCCATAGCCATGCCTTCATCAACCCTAGCCACGAACCCCCTCAGATCTCCTTCGTTCAGGTGGACGCCAAGCCGCTCCGAGGGTACCTGGACACTCCCCGACTTCCCCTTCTTCATCCTGTGCATGACCCCCCGCCAGGAGATCGCCGGAGTTGACGCCGCGCCGCCATAGACGCCATGAACCGAAGGAGCGGATCGCTAGCACCGAGCCAGTACCCCGACACCCCGGCTTCCACGGCTTCGCGGGCGCACTCTCGTGAGCACCTCCTCCCTCCCGGACGTCCCCTTTTCCTCTCTAGCTCGCCGCAACGCCGCCGCGCTCCGTCGAGCAGCCTCCGTGCGCCGCCGCTCGCACTGTCTGATGCACGCCTGCAGCCGGCAGTAACATCGGTACTTCCCCGCAGCCTCCTGTTCGTCGTCGAAGCCCGACCAACACAGTTCGCCTCCGGAGTTTCTCCTTAAACGAAAGCCGTAGAGCGTAGACCCCTCTTCGTTTTTCGTGTTGCGATTTTCCTCTAGTTCGCCGTCGTTTAGCAGCCAATCCCGCCGGAAAACGTCGCCGCCGTCGGGATTGACCGAGTTCAGTTTCCGCGCCGGGTTCAGTTAAACAGCAGCCCGCCACGTTTTTGCAAGAAACCCCCTTCGATGTTTCGTCGCGCACCGGTTAGTCCCTCCGCAACCCCTTTAGGCCCACCAGTCAGCCCCTCCCCCGTTTTGCAAAAAGGTACCCGTGCTTTGAGGTTTTCCCACCCGCACTCAACAGGATTCCCCACGTGGCCGCGCCCTGTTCGCGCGTCCACGTGTGGGTCCGCACAGGTGCGGGTTCCGCTTGTCATCCTCCGCGGCTGGCTGGACCCTAGGTGAGAAAAGCCCCGCGTAGACCGCTACGACCCACCTGCTGCTGAGTCAGCGCCGGCCCCACTTGTCGGTGACGGTGGCTAGCTTCCTCTGTGTGCAAAAAGTACCTGCCTTTTATCTGTTTAATAAAAATGATTTTAGAAATGTTTAATATGATTTTAAATCCAGTTTTTAATAACTTTTAATTGGTAATTCCAAATTTGACAAATAATATATGTTTTTGAATCAGAAAAATGTGAGGAATTCAAATATGCCATCCAAAATAATGTTTGACTAATTTAAATTTTCAAAATTGTTTAATTGCAATAAAAATGCCTTTTTCTCCTTTAATTAATAACTTTAATTCTACAACTCCAAATTTTGACAAATAAGATGTCTAAATCGATCAACGCGACGAGTCTGTTCTGATTATGCATTCCAAGATATGAATTGAATCATGCATCATATAAATATTAAATAATCAGAACCGTTTATGGTAATAAAACTTGGCCAAATAATTAATAAAATGATTTATTCTTGTCCCCACACCTCACCCTTGCCATGCTACATTATTGCCATGTAAATTGTGCATCATTCATCATGACATGCTTGGTTGCTTGTCGCATTTTATTCATATGCTTGCGCACTTTATTTATATTGTCCCTTGTTTGTTTGGTTCTTTTTGAATAGACGCCGAGCAGGGGAATTATCAGGAATCTTAGGAGTACTACCCAGATCCATCTCTCGCTTCAACTGAGCTGCCAGGCAAGCACTACCACATGCTTGCATACATATAGTACCTATTGCTTCTATCTTATTATTGCATCATTGAGTCGTGATTGCATTAAACTGAATCCCAAGTATTGCATGGTCTTACTTTTAAACCCCATCGAAGCTTGTTCCTCCATCCCATGAGCCACTACTATAGGAGTTGTTTGAGCCAAGCGAGTCGTAGAACAACATGTGTAGGGTATGTGAGTGTCTGATGGTTAACGAGGTACCTAAACAACTTAACTTGAGTAGTAATGGGATAACTAATGAAAGAGGCACCAGTGGGCAATATCTGTTATTTGGTTTTTCATGCTCACTTGTGTCCCGTAGGACCCCGAGTACTTGATACCTGTTCCTTGACTATCGCACTATCCGCATATGGGACCATGAATCCCCTTAGTCAGAGCTTGATTCATTTCTTATTTCTTGGGGCCACAAAGTAGTTTGAGGCTTTATTACCATCTTGTACTTATGCCATGCTTTACCGCTTTATCTATGATTGTGCGCGGAGCACCTGTACTGTTTAGGAATTGTGGAGTGTTTTCGCGGTATCGACAAGCCCAGTCACACTTTCGGGTTCCCAGTCGTTTACTGCCATTGGCGCAAACCTTGGGTCCGTCTCGGAGCCGGCCAACTTCGTTGCGGGTAGCTTAATGGGGTGGCCCCCTGAAATATTTTGTGAATCCTGTGATTGCTTTGTCGTGAAAGCCTCATTGGGTTTTGATTTGGTTTTTCCGAGGTCGATTGTGTGTGTGTTGCTATTTGTGCACCCCTACAGGGTAAATCTTTCTGAAAGCCATGTCCGCGGTTATGGATGACTTGGAGCACAGTTTCTCGATCATAGACAAGCATAACTAAAGTACCGTCTTTAATTTGACTAAAGATCTAACTAGTAATTAGTGCAATACTCAAAGAAGGATTAATAAAACTGCCAACAGATGGGTTGTTCGTCCGCTTTCTCATTGGTAAGCGAGAAGGAGGATGGATATGTTACTTTATACTATTATAACTGTTGTTTCTAATTAACGGACATCCGCCTATCTTTGGTTAGGCGGATGGTTAGCGAGTATCTATAGACTTGTTAGTTATTATATTTTGCTGCAATTGCATCACCCCAGGTTTATGTCCCCTTTAGAGGCATAAAGACTTGCTGGGTACCCCTAGGGTCTCACACGATAAATTGTTTGATTCAGATGAACATGTGTATTCGCAAGATGGATACCGGGTGGAGGAAACAGACGATGTTGGCAACGATCACTCGGTGTAGAGATTCCGGGGATGGGGATCCGTGAGATCTGTGGGCGGGGTGTGCTTATTTATGTGGCATCTTATGCCGATTTGCTTCTTCTCCGTACTCGGATCTTGTTTCCTGCTTCCGCTTGATACTCTATTGATTGATGTATGAGGAGCCATCCTATTTATCTCTATCTAGGATATTTGGATCTTGCCGTATGGCGTTGCAATATTTCTATTTCTTTTAGATGGTATGGCTCTGAGTACTGTTGTAAGGTAGCTTGCATACATACTCACTTGTATATGTATTTGATCTCTTCGCCTGTTGCCTACGCCGCTCGCTCTTGTCCCGATGTTCTTGGAAGTGGTTAGGGCGGTCGACGGGCCTACAAGTGGGTGGCCCTAGGCCCCCGCTGTAAAATCCCTTAACCACTTTTGGTTCATCCAGGCTTGAACTTAGAGCGTAGGGTCCGAGGTTGTTACAAAAATCAACCTCGACGTCATCTTCGGCACGCTGAAAAACTTTTGGCGAGAGCACATCAACTTCGAGGTTGTCGACTGGCCTTCACAATATCACTGCATCCTCGGGCGCGTCGCGTTCGCAAGGTTCATGGCAGTGCCATACTACTCCTACCTACAGATGAAGATGCCAGGTCCAAACAACGTAATTACAATCAATGGCAACTTCGAGAGGTCTGACAGTTGCGACAGGGAATTCAACAGAATCTCTCAGTCCTTCGGCATGCAGGAGAAAATCGCAAGATTGAAGGAGTCGACAGACAACAGTCTGTCTCCCCTGAGCCGGCCAAGTTCACCCGACCTTTCTTCGACTCGTCGATGCACACGAAGAAAGTCCAGGTCCACCCAACGGACCCGACCAAGATGGCCCTCTTCGCCAACAACTTGAGTTCCGCATAGGAACTTGCGCTCGTCAAATTCCTCCGTGAGCACTAGGAAATCTTCGCCTGGTGTCCAGTGGACATGCCAGGGGTTCCCAGGGAATTCGCCGAGCATGCACTCAATGTCAACCCAGACGCAAGGCCAGTCAAGCAGACAATTCGGCGACTGTCTGAACCAAGAGCAAAGGCGGTCGGAATGGAGATCAATAGACTCCTCGACGCCAATTTCATACGCGATATTAAGGAAAGCACTTGGCTCGCTAACACGGTGCTGGTACCTAAAAAGACATGGATATCCTACGGATGTGCGTGGACTTCACCTCCCTTAATTAGCACTGCCCAAAGGATCACTTCCCGCTGCCGCTAATTGACCAAATCATCGACTCCACCGCAGGATGTGAGCGTCTCTACTTCCTCGACGCCTACTCAGGCTATAATCAGATTCGAATGAAGGAGGAAGATCAAGAGAAAACGACGTTTACAATGCCTTTCTGCGTGTTCTACTACAACACAATGCCCTTCGAGCTCAAAAACATAGGAGCCACCTATCAGCGGTGCATGCAGGCTTGCCTCAAGAATCAACTTGGTCGCAACATCCAAGTCTATGTTGACGACATCGTCATCAAAACCAAAGAGGAAGCCTCGCTAATCGACGATTTACGCGAGACCTTCGCCAACCTCGACCGCTACCGGATCAAGCTCAATCCGGACAAATGCGCCTTCGGCGTACCATTTGGGCAACTACGCGGGTATCTCATCTCTGCGAGAGGAATTAAGGCAAACCCGAAGAAAATAAAAGCCATACTGGCCATGGAGAAGCCGAAGAATGTAAGAGGTGTCCAACAGCTGGCTGGGCAAATCGTGGCGCTCGGTCGATTCATCAGTCGGATGGGTGAAAAGGCACTCCCCTTCTACCAACTTCTCCGCAAAACTAACAAGTTCGAGTGGACCGACGAGGCGCAAGAAGCATTCGAAGATCTAAAGCGCCTCCTATCCACCTCGCCAGTACTGGTGACTCCCGCGCGAAAAAGAACCACTGTTGCTCTACATCTCCGCCACCAACCAGGTGGTCAGCACGGTGCCCGTGGTAGAACGGGCCGAGGAAAACAAGGTCCACGGGGTCCAGCACCCAGTCTACTACCTCAGCGAGGTCCTCACGCCAACAAAGCAGTGGTACCAGCACTACTAGAAGCTGGCATACGGCGTCTTCATGACAGCCAGGCGACTGCGCCACTACTTCCTGGAGCACCCAATCGTGGTAGTCAACGACGCCCCGCTTGGACATATTCTGAACAACCCCGACGCCACCAGACGAGTCGCACTTTGGGGAATCGAGCTGTCTCCACGAGACATTACATACGAGAAGTGCGACACGATCAAGTCACAAGTCCTCCCTGATTTCCTCGTGCACTGGATGGAGAACCAACTCCTTGAAAACCAGATATGTCTTACCTCTAGACAATGCACTTCGATGGATCCAAACAAAAGGACGGGGCTGGCGCAGGTGTCATACTAACATCGCCCCAGGAAGACAAGCTGAAATACATTCTGCGAATGTAGTTCACTGCCTCCAACAATGAAGCTGAATATGAGGCCCTGCTACACGATATGCGGATGGCGAAAGCCTGCGGCGCCAAGAGGCTCATCATCTACGGTGACTCCAAGCTGGTGGTCAACCAGACGATGCACGAGTGCGACGTGCTGAACGACAACATGATCGCCTACCGCGACCTCTACGACACACTCGAAGGGGACTTCGACGGCTGTGAGCTACGGCACGTAGGCCGTGAAAGCAATGAAGAGGCGGACGCACTCGCCAACATTGGCTCCACCTGCGACTCCATACCACCTGGGGTATTTCTCGAGCGTATCTGCGAACGCTCCATCAAGCCAAAGGCCGCAGAGAAGAAAACAAGCGCAACAACGGACTCGGGGGCTACGCCACCCAATGAGCCAATGGCACTCAACGACCTGGAGCTTGACACAGGACTCGAGGGACCAATGGGTGTCATGATGATCGAGCCATCTTGGACTCAACCCTACATCACATACCTTCTCAGCAAGAGGCTACCGGATGACCCGACGGATGCACGACACATTGCACGGCGATCCAAGGCATTCGCCATCATCAACGGTGAACTATACAAGTGCAGCATCACAGGAGTACTCCAGCGGTGCGTCTCCAGCGCGGACGGAAGGCCCGTCCTCCTCGACATCCATGAAGGGACTTGCGGGCACCATGCCAACAGTCGCGCCCTTGTCGCCAAGGCTCTACGAGCTGGATTTTACTGGCCCACGGCCATGCGCGACGCCAAAGACATCGTCCAGCGCTGCAATGCTTGCCAGCGATTCGCGGATAAACCGCACGCACCTGGCGCAGAACTCCGGCCAATACCATTGGCTTGGCCCTTTGCGCAATGGGGACTCGACATGGTCAGCAAGCTCCCAAAGTCCTCGCGAGGGGGATATGTCTACCTCCTGGTCGCAGTCGACAAATTCACTAAGTGGATAGAGCCCATGCCGGTGACAAACTAGTCAGGAGCCAGTGCCGTCAAGTTCTTCGAGTCCATTGTCTACCACTTCGGAGTGCCGCATAGCATCATAACGGACAATGGAACGAACTTCACCTCCAAGGAGTTCCAGGGTTTCTGCAAAAACCTAGGAATCAACATAAGCTATGCCTCCGTAGCTCATCCACATACCAACGGTCAAGTCGAAAAGGCTAATGGCCTCGTATGCGGTGAAATCAAGAAGCGACTCCTCTGGCCACTCGAGCAAGCCACCGGGTGTTGGCCAGACGAGCTGTAGTCTGTACTTTGGAGCCTGCGCACAACCCCAAACAGCGCCACGGGATACACCCCGTTCTTCATGGTGCACGGTGCCGAAGCGGTACCACCTGCATAAGTACGCTTTATAGCCCCACCAGTGGTCGCGTACAGCGAGCAGGAGTCCACAATCGAATTCGAAGACTCCGCCGATCTCCTTGACAAGGCATGGGACATCGTAGCAGAAAGATTGACGATCTACCAGCAGAACCTGCGCAACTACCACAGAAGAAGGCTACGCCCCAGATCCTTCATCGAAGGAGACCTGGTCCTGCGACTGAAGCAGCAAGGGCACCTCAAGCTTGAGTCCCCTTGGGAGGGACCATACGTGATTACAGAAGTAATCCCAGGTGGCGCCTATCGCCTTAAAGATTTCGAGACAGGAGTCGCATACTCCAACCCCTGGAACATCGTGCAGCTGCGGCGCTTCTACCCCTAGTCGTTTTCTTTTTTCTTTTCATTACAAATAAGGCTATTCAGCCAGACTACTTAGCCACACATTGTACCTTATACTGATTCTGCGAATAAAAAAAGCTAAGTGCCCCGAAACTCTGTGTTTTTCCTCATTTTTCTAGCAATTTTATCACTCGGGGGCTACGCCACCCTTTACACCCTCGTTCTACGAACAAGTCACAGTATCCCAAGAAACTGACACAACAAGAATCAAACCCTTGATACAACACCAACCTAGTTGCAACGCACCTGATAGGTTGGCAAGGTGCTGCGATAAAATAAGTCAGGCTAACGAAAAGGAACTGTAGAGTACAAGTACACTCGCAAAACATATAAGCTAGCAAGCTCTTTACATATCAATATAAATCAATTACATCCAACATATACATACGAACTTTACAACACGGGTACACTTATGTGCAGGATACAGGTTAAACTACTGCTGCAGCAGAAGAACGTTTGTCTGTTCCTCAAAGAAGTCGACAATTTTTTCTGCTGGATGATCCACCGCCTGATAATGGGGAACCATGTTCTAGGTCGAACCTGCCGGCGGAGTCGGTGGTCTAGCAGCAATAGTTGCAACGTCTACATCAGGCATGTGTAGTCGCACCAGCGACAAAGCAGCCTTGGCACCAGCCACCAACTACTGTCGCACGCACTCACTAACTGCACTCAAATCCTGAAACTTAGCCAGGAGAGCCAACAGGCTCGAAGGGACGGCATACAGTGGAAACATCGTCTGGTAGATATTCCTCAGGCATGATTGCGCCTTCTTCAGAAAGTGGAGTACTCGAGAAGCACGATCCTGTAGGGTCGCAAGTGCAATCGCGCGATCATGGTCCACCCAAAAATACCCACTTTCCTAAAGTTGTTCCTGGGTCAGGTCGTTCATTCGAATTGCGATCCTATCTTTCTCATCCTGCGGGTGACGAGCACTGACAACTACACCAAGCAAAAAAGGCAACATATGAAGACAAGGAACTACCGCGACTGACTACAAGAAAAGATAAGAGGGCAGGAAGCTAACACTTGAATTGATCGCCCAACTGCGTCACCTCCTCCAATAGATATTTCTCTCAGGCGGTAGCCTTCTCCGCCCTTGACTTCCATACATCCGCGTTACCACGAAGGATGGGTAACTCACGTTCCAGCTGCTTAACGCGATCACGCAGTCGCGAAAGCAGGGACAACTCATCCACCCTTGAACGCGACTGCGCCAAGGTCTCATCAGCGGATGGCGGATCACGAGGATCACCCGAAGGACCACTCGACGTACCCTATCACAAGCCAAGCCAGAGCGAATAAGGGACCAAGCAATACATGGACAAAAAGCTCAAGTGCATTCAAACATGACAAAGTATCAATAGGGACACTCGACCAGCTGCATGTTTTCAACAAAAGGAGTCAAACTATTAACTATTACAATATAACTACTAAGGAGCAACCTGCTTCTTCGACTTCGGGGGCCTCATCGAGTCGGTGGCAGTCTCGGATGCTACCGACTTCCCGCCAGCCCCTGACGTCGTACCCTTCGTCGCCTTCTTTGCTTGCTACAGCTCCACGGAATACTTGGCGACTGTGTTGATGATTTGCGGCCCGTACTTGCCGCAGACAGTTGCAAAAGGAGCAAAAACTACCTATTGACCATCAGCGTCGACGGGAATCGCCTTGGAGACCACACCAGGATCTACCTCCACGCCATGGGCTTGCACCATTGCGAGTGCCATGGAAGCACTAACCGCGCGCCGCGATTTCCGGAAGTCCGCGGGAATACCTCCAGTGAGGGACTCCACCAGGTCCTCCAAGTTTTTAATTAGCTCAGCCTTGGGCGTCAGCTCCTTGCGGATGCGACTGAGCACAACCTTGGCCTTAGTCAGCGTCCCCTAAAGGGAAGCGATGTGGTCCTCGACTGTCGCGACGACGCCTGCCAAAGCATCATCACGACGAAGTGCCTGGGCGTCGAAGCTCAGACCACCAACATCTACACAGAGCAATGAGTCAGCACAATAACAAGATATCGAAGAAAGAAACAATGAAAGTCTAGATGAAAGAATACCTGAAAGAGACTTGGCAATCGAGAAGAGTTGTTCTTCGAACAACTTTTCCCTCTCAGCGATGGAGGTGCGCAATACCTCTTCGCGTTTCCGTGATTCATCCAGCACAGCGACTGCCTCGTCGCGACTCTTCACCACCGTGGCGAGCGTCTTTTCAAGAGAAGCAGCATCGTGAAGAAGTTCGTTATGCTCAGCTGCAAAAATACAAGATGGATCATCAGTCGAATGTATAAAATCTCACAAGAACAAATAAGAAGAAGCAAATACTAACCTTCGACAACGCGGTGGCGATTGTCCAGCATTGCATCCTATCGACCCATCGCAAGTACCTGCTCCACCAAACGAGCAGCTTCCTTCACAATGAGCTGCCTTAGAAGAAAAATAAAGGATCAACAGATAACACGACTTACAAATTCGACTGCTAAACAAAATCACACTTACATGCTCCTCTAGAGACTCCAAAGACGATTGCCGCGCAGTCATTCGGGCAACCATCTGGTGATCCCCAGCGTGTGGAGAACTCGATGAGTTGTGCCCGGAGTGGGCCACCAATGGAGGAGAGGAAGATCGTTCAGCCACTTCCTTGGCCTTGGAGTCCGCGACTCCGGATTCCTTCACAAATTGGACGTCGCTAGAAGACGATGACGCCGCTTGACTACGAAACAAAATCCAGCATTAGGAAATGCAACTCCAAAAGGAACCAAGATGAGAGTTGTAGAGTTACTAGTCAAATTTATCAAAGTCGAAGGTTTGCTCCTCCGACTCCGACGACTCCTTCAGCAACTGCATCTTCTTGCGAGCAGGTGGCACCATGGAGCTTACAGGAACAGCGGGAATTGGCTCCTCTGCACCAATAGATGGGCCTTCTGGAGTCGACAGAGACGAAGCAGCTGAATCCTCACTGCGAGAACTCTTGCGAGTGTCCGGATCACTGTACTCGGGGGCTCCCTCCTCCTCTTCAAGTGGGACGGTGGATTCCGACTCGTCCTCTTCCTCCGCTTCGCAAGGAATAACCCCTCAGGAAGAGGGGGAAAACTAGGAGACACCTTCCAATCCTGCATCCAGAAAACACTTCATTATACATCAAGAAATTAACGGCAATCGACAAAGATAGCTACTTCGTAGCGCAATCATACCTCAGGAGGAGGGTTATAGGCGTTGAAGGGAGGCACGACTGGTTCACCAGGGAGAACCTCCTTGGTGGTGTACTTGGTCACTAGTCGCAACCTCTTATCTACTTCACCCGCGGAAATGCCATCGGCAGATACGCGAGTGACATCGTCCGCACTAGCCCATTCGAACATGGGGTGGACTCTGGCCTACAGAGGCTGGATGCGACGGCGCAACCATGTGCGAATGAGGGCGGCGCCTCCCTCTTCTTTACCCATGCGTCTCTTGAGGTCGCAGACGCGCTTGTACATCACTTTCGTCTCCTCGGACTCGCCAAGCATCACTATGTTCTTCCAAGAACGCCTCCTCTTGCATGGCGTCGCAGGATCGAAGGGCACGAGTCCGTAGTGCTCTCCGTCGGCCTTCTAGTCGCGGATATAGAACCACTTATCCCTCCATCCTTGGACAGACGCCATGAGCTTGATGTCGAAATAGGTAGCTGATGGCTCTGTGTTGATGTAGAGCTCGTTGGGAACCCCAAGAGGAAGGTATGATGAGCACAACAACAAGTTTCCCTCAGTTATGAAACCAAGGTTTAATCCAACCAGTAGGAGCAAGGAAACACCCCAAAGGTGTTGCCAGCCGAGCCTTGGCAGGGCGCACTACCGGTGCTAGTAGCAACGTGGAGACCTGCACAACACAACCACAGAACTTTGTCCCCAACTTGCGATGAGGTTGTAAAAATCACCGGTTTTGCTGAAAACAAAGGATTAAACGTATCGAATGGAAGGAAGTAAAAGTTTGCAGAAAGTAAACACAAAGCAGTAAACAGTTTGTAGATTGTATGTAAAAGAAAGGACCGGGATCCATAGTTCACTAGAGGTGGCTCTCCTTAAGATAGATAACATGTTGGGTGAACAAATTACAGTGGGGAAATTGACAAACATCGAGAAAGAAATACATGAATATACTAATCATCTTGAATCCTTTGGAACTTGATTGGGCATTACAACATTATACATAGACCGCCATCCAACTGCATCTATGACTAATAATCCACCTTTAGGTTATCATCCGAACCCCCTCCTGTATTAAGTTGCAAGCAACAGATTATTGCTTTACGAATTGCGTGTAAAGTAAACAATACGATTGTTCTATGAACAAAGGATTGTCGTTTTCTCCCTAGTAGCAACAACACATATAGTACCTTAGATATTTCCGTCACTTCCCCAGATTACCAGAGGCATGAACCCAGTATCGAGCATAAATACTAACTCTTGGAGTTGCTAGCATCTACTTGGCCAAGATAGCTACTAACAACGGAAAACATGCAAGATCACAAATAACAAAGACATGATATAATCAATAATCAATCTGAAATAGCATCTCAATATCCATCGGATCCCCGCAAACACAACATGCAGAATTACAAATAGATGATCTTGATCATGAACGGAGCTCACAAGATTTAGACATGAAAGCACAAAGGAGGGGAACCAGCCATCTAGCTACTACATGGATCCATAGTCCAAAGATGAACTACTCACGCATCACACCGGAGGCTTGGATGGTGATGAAGAATGCCTCTAGGGTGAATTCCCCTCTCCGGCAGGGTGCCGGGGAGAGCTTCAGATCCCTCCCAATCTAGGGATGGAGATGACGGCGGCTACAGACTCTTTCGTGGATTTTTGATCGGGTACTTAGGGTTTTTGTCCTGTGGGCATCTTATAGGCGGAAGGAGAGGCCGAGGGGGTGCTGGGGTCAGCCAGACCACCCCCTGGCGTGGGCCAGGCCTGGCCGCGCGGCCAGGTGGTGTGGCCGGCCCCCAGCGCTTCTCCGTCTCATATTCTGGCATCTAATGACTTCTGGAAAAATAGGCACTTTGGCTTTTGTCTCGTCCAATTCCGAGAATATTCATTTTCTGACTTTCCTGGAACCAAAAATAGCAGAAAACAAGCAGCTGACACTGTGGCTCTTGTTAATAGGTTAGTCCAAGAAATCATATGAAAAGTACTCCAAAGTGTGGACAAAAGACAAGAAAGTGGATATAACCAAGCATGGAACATCAAAAATTATAGATACATTTGTAATGTATCAACATCCCCAAGCTTAACTCCTGCTCGTCCTCGAGTAGGTAAGTGATAAAAAGAAAAAATAATTTTTGAGGTGACATGCACCATCAAAGACTTGATCAAAGTATTTGTAAAACATTCAAAGCTGGGATCATAGTACTTCAATCATAACATGAAAGACAAAGTTCTAGCAATAAGACAAAGAAACTATGATGCAACATGAAAAGGCACAAACAAAAGATTCATGAATAACAATGCTTTGCAAGACGTTTGTTTGGTTCACATAAAGAAAACATAGCATAATAGTATTTAGCTTGTCCCTCATAGAGTAGCAAATATAAATGCATAGGACACCTTCAAAGTTCATAAGAGTGACTAGATGCAAATAGTTTAAAACAAGCAATATCAAGTTATGCATCAATCAACTAGTCTTGGGACAATGCACATAGAACTAAGAATGGCCACTATGCTCTCAAAGTAGGTGCATAAAGGGGTTGTTCGTCTGCGGTGTAGCATCCCAATTGTCTAACAATTATAATGCAACTTGGTCTAGTAAGATAATGGCTACTTCCTATATATAATTGTTGCATCATAATTATATCATGCTCATGTCATCATGCCACCTTGCATTTGAGCATCATATAAAACCCTCTTTCTTTTGGTTTTTCTCTCATATGCATTATTAATTGTATTTGCCTCTTGATATTGTATTTGGTTATTGATATATTGTTCAAATGCCCAAGTTGAGTTGGGGGCATATCTTTTATTTCAATTCCATCACCTTTCTTTTCCACCACTTTATAATTCCACCATCCTACTAGTCCATGAGCTTGTTTGTCTTTATTTTGGTTTTATCTAGCTCATGGGAAATAGGGTGGATCTAGTTCTTAAATTCTCTTGCTTGGCCTTGTTTCCACTTCTTGGGAATGCATAAGTATAATGCCATATCATTAGTTTGTTCTCACAAAATAAATCATGGCATTTATTATTTTGCATGGGCCATGCAACCATCTTCACCACCTTTTTGTCCCATTAGTTTTTCCTTGTTTTATTGGATCCTTCTTTGTGGAACATCTCCTTCCATTCCACCACCCCCATATCCCCATCTATAATTTTGTCAATTTTAATCTATTCATGCATGATCATATGAGGCTCATTTCACATATCTCTTTTCTCCCTCCTTCTTTCTTGTTTCTCTTTCACCTTAGCTCAAGCTAGATCAAACTCCATGTTCCACTTGGGTTGATCTTTTGCGCAAGTTTTACAAATCTAAAACCTAATAAAATCTAACCTAGCTCCTCTCTCTATTCTTCTCCTAACCCTAATTCTCCTAAACCCTAAACCTCCTCCCACCTCTCTCTTACTTCCCCTCTCTCTCTAACCTGCTGATGGACACCTGGCCCACACCTAGCTAACCCTACCCCTCTCTCCAACCCTACACAAAACCCTAACCCTAGCCCATGTCTACCCTAGCCCGAGCTACCCCCCTCTCCTCTCTTTCTTTCTCTACCAGCCGAGCCAGCCCCACCTGCCTGTCCCTGTAGCTACTCCACACCGTCCACACCTGCAGCCTCCCCTCTGCCGCTGCCCAGCCCTAGGACAAGCCCCAGCTCGCCCACGTGCTCGAGGAGAAAGGAGGAAAAGGGCCGAGCTACTTTACCTGCCCGCGCCCACACGCCATCTCCTCCCTCTCCCTCCTTTTCTCCTCCTCCCACACGCCTCCTGGCTCGCCCAGATCTGCCCGAGCCAGCCCTCCTCTCCTCCTTCTTCCTCTTCGCTGCCAAGACCTGCCGCCGCTCGCCGCCAGCACCGCGTCGCCCCTCTATCCAGCCGGCGTGCATGTCGTGGAGGTGGCCTGGGAGACCAAGGGAACCTTCCTGCCGCTCCCTGCACGTGTCGACGAGGAAGAGAAGCCCCAGGAGCGCCGGGTACCGCCGCCACCCGACGCCAAACCCTAGCCGCCAGTACGCCTGCGTCCTCGCCGCTCCGGTGCTTCCCCGCCCGATCCAACTCCATCGTCCCCTCCGCGGTGAGCAGTACTCCCTCCCTGACATGCTCCGCCTCGCCGTCGACGTCTAGCGCCGCCGCTCAAACCGTCGAACGGTCTCAGTGCGCGCCGCTCGCTGCCGTCTGCAACCTCCCCGCTCCGCGCAGAACCTTAGCTAGGCCCCAAGTCCCCTCCTAACAACTCCCCGAGCCAGCCGCCCTGGCTAGCCCCCTCAGCGCGGACGCCCGCGACCCGAGTTCGATCCTCCGCTCTGCGCTGCGCGCGGATTTCCGTCAGACCGAAGAGAACGAAGAACAGTACCGGGCCTGTGGTAATTTACAAAAGCCCCCTTTTTGTTTTTCGCTCTCAATCCGCGGTACCTCGGGGCCCACTAGTCAGCCGCACTAGCATCTTGCCGAAAACCCCCCAGATTTCTCCGGCCGTAACCCGCGCTCTAGCTCTAGCCCCACCTGTCAGTCGCTGCAGTCCCCCACCCCTGGCACGTGGCCTCCAGCCGCTGGCCCCGCCTGTCAGCCCTAGTGGGCTAGCCAGAGCCGCGGTAGAAAAAGTATTTTCTGCGCGCGTGGCCCCAATCCGCTTGGTCCCACCCGTCAGTGACTATGTCTGGGACGGGCTGAG
This sequence comes from Avena eriantha, assembly GCA_910589775.1. Classification (NCBI taxonomy): domain Eukaryota; kingdom Viridiplantae; phylum Streptophyta; class Magnoliopsida; order Poales; family Poaceae; genus Avena; species Avena eriantha. The sequence continues at coordinate 179,884,990 of OU342742.1, read as the reverse complement.
TAAGAAAAGTTTTCCTGGCTGTCTGTTTTTAATTGAACTTTTTCCAAAATTGATTTAAAATTCAAATTCAAATCAGATTTAAATAACTTTTCAAATATAAATCCAAATAATACAAATAATATATGTTTTGGAATCAGAAAAATGTGAGGAATTCAAATATGCCCTTCAAAATATGTTTTGAACACTTTAAATTTTCGAGATGATTAAAATTACATTAAAATGCCCTTTTCCTTAATTAATTAATAACTTTTGTTTTATAACTCCAAATTTGACAAATAATATGTCTAAATCGATCAGCGCGACGAGCCCGTTCTATCTATGCAGTCCTTGCTCTGAATTGAAGCATGCATCATGTTGTTATTTAAAATCTGAACTGTTTATGATAATAAAACTTGGTTAAATAAATGCCAAAATGCTTTATTTCTTGTATTGACACCTCACCTTTGCCATGCTACTTTAATAGCATGTTAATTGTGTATAATTCATCATGGCATGCTTGTTTGCTTGTCGCATTTTATTTCCTATGCTTGTGCACTTTATTTATGTTGGCCCTTGTTTGTTTGGTTCTTCTTCGAATAGACGCCCAGCAGGAGAATTACCAGGAATCACAGGAGTACTACCCAGATCCATCTCTCGCTTCAACTGAGCTGTCAGGCAAGCACTACCACATGCTTACATACATACAGTACCTATTGCCTCTATCTTATTCTTGCATCATTGAGTCGCGATTGCATTGAATTGAATCCCAAGTACTGCATAGCCTTTACTTTTAAACCCCACCGAAGTTTGTTCCTCCATCCCATAAGACAGTACTACAGGAGTTGTTTGAGCCATGCGAGTCGTATAAAAGCATGAGTAGGGTATGTGAGAGTCTGATGGATAATGAGGGTACCTAAACAACATAACCTGAGTAGTAATGGGATAACTAATGAAAGAGGCACCGGTGGGCAATATCTGCTATTTGGTTTTTCATGCCCACTTGTGTCCCGTAGGACCCCGAGTACTTGATTCCTGTTTTTCGACTATTCGCACTATCCACACCCGGGAGGCCTTATGGACCCCCCTGAGCCAGAGCTTGATTCATTCTTATTTCTTGGGGCCACAATTAGTTTGGGGCTTTATTACTATCCTGTACTTATGCCATGTTACTGCTTTATTTAAGATTGTGCGAGGAGCACCTGTACTGTTTTGGATCGTGACACGTTTTCGCTGTATCAACAAGCCAGTCACATTTTCGGGTTCCCAGTCGTTTACTGCCGTCCACACAAACCTTGGGTCCGTCTCGGAGCCGGCCAACTTCGTTGCGGGTAGCTTAATGGGGTGGCCCCTTGAAATATTTCTGAATCCTGTGATTGCTTTGTCGTGAATGCCTCGTTGGTTTTGATTTGGTTTTTCCGAGGTTGATCGAGTGTGTGTTGCTATGCGTGCACCCCTGCAGGGTAAATCTTTCTGAAAGCCGTGTCCGCGGTTATGGACGACTTGGAGCACAGATTCTCGATCATAGACAAGAATAACTAAAGTACCGCTGCTAAATTGACTAAGTACTTGTCTAGTAAATAGTGCAATACTCATGGAATGGTTAATAAAACTGCCAACGGATGATGGGGGTTGTTCGTCCACTTCCTCGTTGGTAAGCGAGGAGGACGATGGATATGTTAATTATACTATTATAACTGTTGTTCTTAATTCACGGACATCCGTCTATCATTGGTTAGGCGGATGGTTAGAGAGTATCTGTAGAATTGTTAGGTATTATCTTTTGCTGCAATTATGTCACCCCAGGTTGTGTCCCCTTTAGCGGCATAAAGACTTGCTGAGTACCCCTAGGGTCTCACACGATAAATTGTTTGATTCAGATGAACAGGTGTACCCGCAAGATGGATACTGGGTGGAAGAGACAGATGATGTTGGCAACGATCATTCGGTGTAGAGATTCCGGGAACGGGGATCCGTGAGATCTGTGGGCGGGATGTGTTTATTTATGGGGCATCTTATGCCAATTTGCTTCTTATCCGTACTCGGATCTTGTTTTCCGCTTCCGCCTGATACTCTGATGTGGGATGTATGAGGAGCTATCCTAAATTATTATATCTATCTAGGACATTTGGATCTTGCCGTATGGCGTTGCAATATTTCTATTTCTTTTAGATGGAATGGCTCTGAGGACTGTTGTATGTGGCTTGCATACATACTCATTTGTGTATGTAGTTGATCCCTTCGCCTGCCGATTACGCCGCTCGTTCTTGTCCCGTTGTCTGAAAGTGGTTAGCACGGCCGAAAGGTCTACCGTGAGTGGCCCTGGGCCCCACCGTACTATTTTAACCACTTTCGTTCATCCAGGCATGTAACTAAGAGCGTAATTCACCGAGGTAGTTACATGCGGTACCAAAGTTGGCAGGCCAGCGCATGGCCATACCTAAGTTGCCTGAAATTACCGCGTTTCGAAAAGTTGGGCCGCCAACTACTAAGAGGGGCCATTTCGAGGCAAACTCATCTCACCCTTGCCAAATACAAACATTCCGTTAAACCGCCCCGTGAAGTAGACGGTCGGGACTCACATGTCGGTTATCTGTCTGTGACGCGGGCGCCAACGCGGCAACCTCTTAGGCAAATCGAGCAGCTAAGTGGATTGGATGCGTTGACCAATTTCACAAATCCATTCCCAGCTTTCCCCTAGCACCGGCGGTGTCGGAATCCACCCTCCAGGCAGGACGATCCCTTCGGACATTTGACTTCCGGGGCCAAGTTGCTGCGCCCAGTCGCTGATACCGAGCTCCAATGGCACATGCCCTAGCCGCTGTTGCGAGGCTCTAGCCCGCCTCCGCCACCGACGAGCCGAGCAGTTCAGAGGATGGTAGATCCTACTATCAAGGAAGAAGAAGTTCTGCCTACAAGCGGGTGAGCTACCCTTCTCTTTGCTATTCGCACTAATTACAACTGCTAGCTGGCTACTGAAGCTCAAATTGTTCGTTAGCCCAACGCTGACAAACATATTTTGTCCACAGTTTTCTGTCAAGTGGGATCTGCGCGGACCCCCCTTACCTGGTCACGGTAGTCCTCTATAGGTACGACTCCAAGGGCAAGTGGTATGGAAGCCATTGTTCCACGATGGAAGAAGCGCCTGCGTAGATCTGTACTATATCTAGTATGGTTGCTGCTCTGCATAATCATGTTGAAGTATGACCGAAGCAGACTGCAAAGTTCAGCTTCATGGATGAACATGGCATCCATGTTCCTATATCGTGTGACAGTCAGCTAATTGGGTTGATGAAAAGGTATGCTTCAGATTGCATGTTTGAGCTGAATTGTGATGTACTGGATGTGGAAGCTGCTGCAACTGGGAGTCGCCCTTCTATTCTTGGACAGGGTGATTGCTCGAACGCAATTAGCTCCTGGTAAGCAAAGGTCGCTTGGGGTTTGCATGTTTGTGCTGAATTGTAATTTTTGTTTTATTTACTCTGTAGATATTGGGCAGTTATGCAACAATCTTGTTTCTTTGACAGGAAGCGCCACAAGGTTAGAAACATGACTGCCGGGTCAGTCATTTTGCTGCCCAAAGAAATTAAAAACGAGTGGAAAGATGATGCTGGACACGATTCTGGTGCCCATTGTCCCGGCGATGCAGAGTACGTGAAGCTAAGAAAATTGGCACCGAGGAAGAGGAAGAATGAAGGAAATGAAGAAGCCATTGGACGTGAAGGCTTGGCACCCAGGCTGCGGAAGAAGGCTGCTGGCAATGAAGATGCATAGTAGTGTGTTGAACTTGAAACTATATATGTAATTCTGTTAAATTCTGGAGCTCTGTGTGTGGCATGTTGCTGGGCGAAACAATCTACCCACGTTCTCTGAGTAAAATGTAGCGCGACTTAGGGTTTGTAAATCTGAGTAAATTGTGATTGTGCCACTGCTATCTGAAAACAAGGATCCATCGGTTCCACGATTGCTGAGGGGCAGGAGGTCTCCAAATACGACGGAATGTAAGTGGCACAGAAATAAATTATTTAAGCTGCCACACTCCACGAAGCAGCAACTTATTTCAGATGCTGCACAACGACGTGGCAACATAAACATCAATGTTCTCACCGATAATGCCTAGATGAGGAAATGGGTACCACTTTCTGGCCTAATCTTGAGCCCATCTATCTCACCGCCTCTCTGCTCCTACATCCCCTGCATCTGGCAAAGCTCCCGGATCTCCAGTAACCGAGTGTACGTGCTTCCACTTTATAAATTGTGGTTGTGCCATTTGCATGCGGCCAAATCCACGTAGATTTTACGTTTAAACAAACCACCAATGTCAGAATACACTAGTAGAAAAGGGGTCTTTGGTCCATGGTCACGTTCCCAATCCGGGACAGAGATCTAAATCGAGGCAGAAATTGATATAAATCAAAAATTCTTCCACAAATTAATCGAGACAGAGATCTAAATCGAGGCATTTCATTAATTCAACCACAAATTCTTCTAAACAAAGGTGCGATTTCACATCCTACATTAATTCAACCAACTAGTCAACAATTTCACTTCCGCTGCCGCTGTCCTTCGAGCCGTCGGCTTCCTCGTCTTCGTCAGACGAAACCTCCACGATTTCCGCATTGTACGCGAGACGGAGCACCTCTTCACGGTGAGCAGCGGCGATGACGGTGAACTTGGTCCGTCCAAGGACGGACCAGAACCTCTCCCGCCCTTCTCGCTTGCGGAGATCCCGGTGCACCACGCGCCCGTAAACGATCCGGTTGCCAATCTTGGCCTTCCGCTCCTTCTTGAACAGCGCCGGCCAGTACGGGCTGGCCGCCGCGTACCGGAGCAGCCCCCTCTTCCATGCGGGCATCTGGCGGCGGCGCGCCACGATTTCGCTCTCCATCACGGCTCTGCCGGGGAAGAGGAGCGGAGCCACCGGCACCCCCACATAGCTGATGCACCGTCCGTGGGGCACCGTCGCGGCCGGTGGCGCGAGGATGTAGAAGTGCGAGAACATCACCGCCTCGTAGAAGTTCAGCGAGGGCATCTCCATGGCGGCGTGGTGGAGATTGGAGAGGGAGCGAGGGGGTGGACGGCACGGTGGAGATTGGAGAGGGCGAGGGGATGGGCGACGAAGCGATGAGCTGTGGCGTCTCCTATTTGTTCACGAGGACGACAACGCGACGGGTGGAATATCCAAGGGGCATTGGTCAGACAAAAGGAAGTAATGCGGCGTTAAGACAGATTAACGGGCGACCAATTTTTTTACTCCCAGGACTCCAGGGCCAATAGTTCAGACCGCTAGGTCAACAAGTACAACTATTACAACTTAAAAAAGGCACGGGGCTTAAGCTAAATAGAACTAGTTAACACACATCTCCTTGATCTTCCTAATCTTAGCCCTATGCGCATCTTCCTGTGAGAGCAAGGATCGAATCGTCTGCTCCTTCCTTTTAGCATCTTCCTTGCACAGCTTCAATTGTTTCTCTGCATCTTTCCTCATGCACTAGTCAATACTCGTAGTTGTGAACTGCAAGACTCTGGCCTGGTGAAGATCCTTCCTTGCTTGAGTCAGTTCTTGCTCTGCTTTAGCCTTCAGGGCCAACGCCGCGTCCCTCTCCTTCTTGACTTTGCTAACCTTGTCTTCCACCCCCATGAGATCTCGCTTATGCTTGGTCGTGTCAACTGGTTCCCATAGATTCATCTCAACACTGTTAAGAAGTGAGGTGAATGCGGATTCTTTCAACTCAGCAGTCATTTCCCATAGTTTGTCCAGCGTTTTCTGCATCGATTTGGGCCACTCTAGATCTACCCATTTGACAACACCGCAACTTCCGCCTCGCATCATTGCACGATGTCCTTGACACCCTAGAAACCTCCTACCTGCGTTTCGTCCTTCGAACGCTACAAATTTAGCAGGCACATATCCATGTTTAGATAGCAGAGGATTGTCTTCATCCACTAAACCGTGATAGTCGGCGTCATACATCGTCTGGTTAGCCTAACACATCATACGCGCATGAGTAAAAGGAGTAGATATGGCTCAAAAAATAGATAACTGGCCACGGATGATAGAGATAGAGATGAGACGACTCACATCGAAATCACCGTCCCTGTCGTCACGACGTGTTTCCTCGTCGTCTCCCCTTGAACCCATGGCGAGAGGGGAGGGGGTGGCTGCCGGAGAGGGGATTGGGATGGCGGCGCCGTCGGCTTGCGGCTACGGCAGGATGGGAGTGAAGTGGGGACTGTGTCATCGAGGGGAATGAAGAGGAGTACGGAAAGGAAGAGAAGTAATGGTTCATGATATGGTTTGTAAGAAGAACACACATCCAATGACTCTAGCTTTGGTTCATGAAAGAGCACGCATGCGATGACTCTAGCTGTGGTTCATGGGAAGAGCAGACATACAATGACACCGGTGGATCCATGTGTGGTTCATGGGAAGAACACACATGCAATGCCACGGGTGGATCCATGTGTGGTCTGTGGGAAGAACACACATGCAATGACACTAGTGGATCCATGTGTGGTTCATGGGAAGAACACTCATGCAATGACACAGGTGATATGTGGTCTGTGAGAAGAACACACATGCAATGACTCTAGTGATATGTGGTTTGTGAAAAGAACACACACGCAATGACTCTAGTTGTGGTTAATGAAAAGAGCAGACATGCAATGACACAGGTGGATCCATGTGGGGTTAATGAGAAGAACACACATGCAATGACACTGGGTGTGGTTCATGGGAAGAACACACATGCAATGAATCTGGTGATATGTGGTTTGTGAAAAGCATAGACATGCAATGAGTCTAGCTGTGGTTAATGAGAAGAGCAGACATGCAATGACACCGGTGGATCCATGTGTGGTTTGTGAGAAGAACACACATGCAATGACACTGGGTGTGGTTCATGATATGGTTTGTAAGAAGAACACACATGCAATGACTCTAGCTGTGGTTTGTGAAAAGAGCACGCATACGATGACTCTAGCTATGGTTCATGGGAAGAGCAGACATACAATGACACTAGTGGATCCATGTGAGGTTAATGGGAAGAACACACATGCAACAACACTGGTGGATCCATGTGTGGTCTGTGGGAAGAACACACATGCAATGACACTGGTGGATCCATGTGTGCTTCATGGGAAGAACACACATGCATAGAGACCGGTGATATATGGTTTGTGAGAAGAACACACATGCAATGACTCTAGCTGTGGTTCATGAAAAGAGCAGACATGCAATGACACTGGTGGATCCATGTGTGGTTCATGGGAAGAACACACATGCAATGACACTGGGTGTGGTTCATGATATGGTTTGAGAGAAGAACACACATGCAATGACACTAGTGGATCCATGTGTGGTCTGTGAGAAGAACACACATGCAATGACACTGGGTGTGGTTCATGATATGGTTTGTGAAAAGAACACACATGCAATGACACTGGTGGATCCATGTGTGGTCTTTGCGAAGAACACACATGCAATGACACTGGTGATATGTGGTCTGTGAGAAGAACACACATCCAATGACTCTAGTTGTGGTTCATGAAAATAGCAGACATGCAATGACACTGGTGGATCCATGTGTGGTTCATGGGAAGAACACACATGCAATGACACTGGGTGTAGTTCATGATATGGTTTGTGAGAAGAACACACATGCAATGCCACTGGTGGATCCATGCGTGGTCTGTGAGAAGAACACACATGCAATAACACTGGGTGTGGTTCATGATATGGTTTTTGAGAAGAACACACATGCAATGACACTGGTGGATCCATGTGTGGTCTGTGAGAAGAACACACATGCAATGACACTGGGTGTGGTTCATGATATGGTTTGTGAGAAGAACACACATGCAATGACACTGGTGGATCCATGTGTGGTCTTTGGGAAGAACACACATGCAATGACACTGGTGATATGTGGTCTGTGAGAAGAACACACATCCAATGACTCTAGCTGTGGTTCATGAAAAGAGCAGACATGCAATGACACTGGTGGATCCATTTTGGTTCATGGGAAGAACACACATGCGATGACACTGGGTGGATCCATGTGTGGTTTGTGAGAAGAACACACATGCAATGACACTGGTGGATCCATGTGTGGTTCATGGGAAGAACACACATGCAATGACTCTGGTGATATGTGCTTTGTGAAAAGAACAGACATACAATAACTCTAGCTGTGGTTAATGAGAAGAGCAGACATGTAATGACACCGGTGGATCCATGTGTGGTTTGTGAGAAGAACACACATGCAATGACACTGGGTGTGGTTCATGATATGGTTTGTAAGCAGAACACACATGCAATGACATTGGTGGATGCATGTGTGGTTCATGGGAAGAACACACATGCAATGACTCTGGTGATATGTGGTCTGTGAAAAGAACAGACATGCAATGATTCTAGTTGTTGTTAATGAGAAGAGCAGACATGCAATGAGACCAGTTGATCCATGTGTGGTTTGTGGGAAGAACACACATGCAATGACAGTGCGTGTGGTTCATGATATGGTTTGTAAGAAGAACACACATGCAATGACTCTAGCTCTGGTTTGTGAAAAGAGCACGCATGCGATGACTCTAGCTGTGGTTCATGGGAAGAGCAGACATACAATGACACTGGTGGATCCATGTGTGGTTCATGGGAAGAACACACATGCAACGACACTCGTGGATCGATGTGTGGTCTGTGGGAAGAACACACATGCAATGACACTGGTGGATCCATGTGTGGTCTTTGGGAAGAACACACATCCAATGACTCCGGTGATATGTGGTTTGTGAGAAGAACCCACATGCAATGACTCTAGCTGTGGTTAATGAAAAGAGCAGACATGCAATGACACCGGTGGATCCATGTGTGGTTCATGGGAAGAACACACATGCAATGACACTGGGTGTGGTTCATGATATGGTCTGTGAGAAGAACACAGATGCAATGACACTGGTGGAGCCATGTGTGGTCTGTGAGAAGAACACACATGCAATGACACTGGGTGTGGTTCATGGGAAGAGCAGACATACAATGACACCGGTGGATCCATGTGTGGTTCATGGGAAGAACACACATGCAATGACATCGGTGGATCCTTATGTGGTTTGTGAGAATAACACACATGCAATGACACTGGTGGATCCATGTGTGGTTCATGGGAAGAACAAACATGTAATGACACTGGTGGATCCATGTGTGGTCTGTGGGAAGAACACATATGCAATGACACTAGTGGATCCATGTGTGGTTCATGGGAAGAACACACATGCAATGACACCGGTGATATGTGGTTTGTGAGAAGAACACACATGCAATGAATCTAGCTGTGGTTCATGAAAAGAGTAGACATGCAATGACACTGGTGGATCCATGTGTGGTTCATGGGAAGAACACACATGCAATGACACTGGGTGTGGTTCATGATATGGTTTGTGAGAAGAACACACATGCAATGACACTGGTGGATCCATGTGTGGTTTGTGAGAAAAACATACATGCACTGACACCGGTGGATCCATGTGTGGTCTTTGGGAAGAACACACATGCAATGACACTGGTGATATGTGGTTTGTGAGAAGAACACACATCCAATGACTCTAGTGGATCCTTACGTGGTTTATGAGTGGTTTGTGAGAAGAACACACATCCAATGAACTCTTGTGGATCTATCTTGGCATAATTTGATGTATGCCATGATGTATTTCATTGTGCAAGACACTCACTTTCCATTTTTATACTACTCAGTATCGCCCTTGGTTTTATGTGGTACTACTCAGTTTTGCCCCCACCTCTCTATCTTTCGTAGAAGCACAAATCTGTGCTCACCCTGTCTGCTACTCCCTGATTGGTTATCACAGTTGTCACGCAGACCGTGCGCACCAACCGTTGATTCTGTGCGATCCAACGATGATCGTTGCACACGTCGTGCCCTTCACAGTACAACGTGAGAGAGCACAGACGTCTCCCTCAGCGAGACTTCTACAAGAAGGAACACAATGCCGTCCATGGAAAAAGTCGTCGAGTGGTCATGTCATGTTTAATCAAGTCTGAAAAGCCTACTACTGCTACTACTAGGCCACAACGCATGCGTCATCGAGTGCACGGTCGTCGATGGACAGCTGCAATTTATTACCACTTGATTTTAATAAGACATATCCCATTTTTTACGCAGCGGCTCTCAATTGCCAATTTTAGGGCCGTGTCAAACTTCGTACATAGAAATTGTGTGTGTGCCCTTTGCATGTGGCTCAATACAGAACTGCCATGCATGGCCCGGGAAAAAACGTGACGTACCGTGCACGTGTCGCGGTGCACGGTGCAGTCGACTGCGCGGGGCGTTGCACGGTGGTGCAACGAAATGTGCCTTGCTTCTATCCACCTTAGCTATAGAGCCCCTCTCCGCACACCCACTCCCACTCTCGCTAGCTGTCCTCACGCAACTCTCTCCACTATCCTACCAGCATCCGCAAACTCCTCAGAATACCCCGTCCGCGCCGGCGATGGCCGAGGAGGATAAGGTGGCCATCGTCGCCTCCGTGGCCGCCGGCGAGGAGGCCCCCGTCTCCTCTCCGGTCCCCCTCTACGCGTTGAAAGCAGCCGCTGTCCCTGTCCAGGCCCTAGTGGAGGCATCGATGGCAGCCGCCGTTCCCGTCCAGGCCCCCGTCCTAGCTACCGATGGAGCCGCCAAAGAGGAACCCCCGCCGGCGAGGAGGCCCCCGCCGATCACAAGCAGATCACGCACTTCTTGGGCACCTACAATCCAGATAAGTACATCGCTCCGTTGAACCCCTACGAGACTGGCATCGACGACCTATGGTCAGAGGTAACTTGGGTTTGCTCCCCTCCCTTGGTTCTTCTACCCTTTGTTAGAAATAATGGGCTAATCTATTTAAAATTTAGCTGGTATTGTCATGTTTAATATTCTGGAATTAATCATAGAAATTGTGCCTAATTATCCAACACCGTTCCCATCGTTGGATGCTAGATCTTGGTTTATTAGGATTTGCTTGTTCGCATTTCGATTGCTCGATCTTCTTACACCATCTACTCCCCCATTTTCCCTTTCTTCCAATAGGTTTCCGGCAGCGACGTCTACAGCGATGACGAGTCCATTCACACCAAGGCTCGTCAGGTGCTGAGGAGGCTGTGGGCCGGCAAGTACGACGGCTTCCTCAGGGACCCCTACAGCTGTCCCTTCCGCAAGGGGGGCGTCTACTGCTTGACGAGTCGCGCCGTCGACGGCACCGTCTTGAACACCTTACTGAAGCATGCAGAGGCCGCGGGCTCCGGCATCCACAAAAGCGGCAAGCCCGAGCCCACGAACATCAACACCTACATCGCTGAACACCGTGCTCTATGCATTCACCTCTGAAACCTCCAGCGGGTGGCCATCAAAGCGGGTCGCATGCCTCCAATCAGGCCCAAGGCCCCCAAGTCCAAGAAACTGGGCAGCAAGAAGTGGCGGAAGCACTAGAGGGAGATGGCGGAGGCGCGGGCGCTTGCAGGATGTGCCTGCAGCTGCGGCGTCTGCCCCTGCTGCTAAGCAGCTTCTTTCTAGGTATATCCTATTTCTGGCTGAATGCATCAAACCTCGTTAAGCAACCTACTTTCTATCGCTATATCCTATTTAGCTGCGCACAACTATATCTACGTTTGTTTTGTTTTCTGAATGAATGTATTCTGCCTGGTGTGATTTGCTGCTCTAGATTTGCTACCTGATCGGAGGCAAAAGAGGTCCAAAAGGGAACGAAATATCGAAGTGAGAATCTTCTCTAGATTTGCTACCAATTTGGGCAAAATGAAACATATATGTGTAGCGAGAGAGGAAAAGGGCACTGTTTCAAACTGCCAGTTAAGAAGCTACCATCTTGACAAGCTATAAGACAAATACATAAACATAACACAACGAGGGTTAAATTTATTTTACTAGTATCACTTGATGCGCTAGACATCTTGGCAAGCTAACTGAGTTCCACAAAATAGAAACATAACACTGACAAGTAAAATTTAATTCACTCCTCATTAGACCACTTGACGCGCTTGCCATCATTACAGGTACTCCACATCCGACGAACTGCTTTGTCCCAAATGGCATCTGACTTGGCTTTCCTATCTTCAGCGTCCTGCGACACAATTAGCGGTGCATCACAGGCTTGATTGTTGCCGCTAGAAGATGCCGCCTCTCTATTTGCCGCTTCAGTTGCAGCCTCTCTGTCAGCTGCTTCTTCAGCTGCAAGCTCTCTAAAAGCGGGAGAGATGGTAACTGGCGTAGCGCCGGACATTTCCTCTAAAAGCGGCAAGATCAAGCCTAGGATCTTGACAAGACGTTGAATATCGATCTAGTTGTGCGCAAGAATTATAATTTCCTCTTGATACAATTTCGAAAAATCAGTTGTTGTATTGATAGTGCAGAAAACAATTCCCTTTTTTTCAAGGAACTGGCGTAGCGCCGGACATTTCCTGTCAGTCCTGAAAGTATGTAGTTTGTCATCACCAAAATTTGTAACTACAAATATTTTGTCAATGCAAGATCATCATCTCAATATAATTTTGAAAATTTTAGTAAATGAAAGATCAAGACTCTCAACATTGTATTGTCATAATTTATTCGATTTTGCTATTTCTCAGTCGACTGAATGAGTTGCACATTTCTTTTAACTACGGTTGCACTTTTCTTAGGTGATTGAGACTAAAGAAAATCTCAGTCGATTGAGACATAGGCAAACCCTAATTTATTTGGTCCTAAGTAAAATCCAGTAGTTGCAAGATGAGCAAGTGGATAAAGAACAAGAGGAGAAAACCCTAAAAGCGGTTAGCTACAGAGAGCAGATATACAAACCGGGAGAGATGGTAGACGAGGACGTGTTTCCGCATGGCAAGTTGAACGACGGCGACTTCATTCACTTCATACGGGTGCTCTGGGGTGTACTCGATGTCCAATCCCACAAACTTGTCCTCGTCTATCCCAAGCCAACCCTCGTACATCCTCAGGACACGCACCACTGTCTCCTCCTTGTTGGTGTAGACAACGTCTATCTTCTTGTTGTCATGGGTAGTGAAGCGTGTCTCTAGAGTGCGTAGATCTTCCATGGCAGCAAGGAGAAGACGGGAAGAAGATAGTAGATGACAGGAAGAAGAAGAGTGGTTTTTGCGAGGCAGGGGAACGGTGGAACCATCAATACACTTTTATGGTAGGGGTTAACGATTGGGACGGAAGTCCAAGGAGAGACGTGTGGCGGTGGCCGTTCTAGCTTCTGAGTAAACAAAAAATAATTATAACGCTGATACCTGGGCCCTTTTTGTCACGTCAATACACTGGGTAGGGGGCGTTGTCATATCCACTGTGCCAACACTGCAAGCCTACGTGACAGCCAACCCGCCTAAGCGACGAGAGTGACATAACGGCGAACTGACAGGGGGCCCAACTTGACGCCCGTTAGCCTGATTTTTGTATTGAAACGTAAAGTTGAATTCGTGCCGAAAAAGACCCTCTGAGTATTTGGCACACCAACTGTAGTCATCCCTGCTGATTTCAGGGAACTTGGGCACCGCGTTGCCTGTACACCCCAACTTTCGGACCGCAAAGTGATAATCTTGTGCATAAAGGTAGAAGGTGGAGACTCAATATAATGGTGGAAGAAGGGCCTTCATAAAATGAAGTAGGGATTCAAGTCTCATAAAGGGCTTCCAAAAATTATGGTACTTATAGCTTTCAACTCTCATTGCCCCTATCATAAGCATCTTGAAGTGATTAAGGTTAAAGTGAACAAACTATGGTGTACATGCTTGACGAAGTATAAGTTAGAAATCCCATGTCCCTTGTATACGAGGGCTGCTCCTCATGCTACTCAAGTTTAGTCACCGGTAAGTTCTTGTCATTGTAAGTACATGTGTATCATAGAGAACCGCCAATGGGGTACCCCTTGCCCGATGATACGGAAGAATCCCCATATCAAAATGACAAGGCAAGCAGGCAACGAGCATCTCAGCAATCTTCTTATTTACCATGGGAATATGGTGCTTTTTTCTCTCTTTCCTCTTTTCATAATCTCTTTTTTTTCTCTTTTTTTCTCAATATAGGACTCTTTTTTCTTATAAGAAGAATGCTTCATAGACAACTCATTATGGTTACGCTGCAGGTTTCCACCATGTAAGCATGGATTAGACCAGCGGCCTAGGCGTTTCTTTAACACATATACATAACTCCATGGACTTACAAGCTCCCCTTTCATTTCACACCGACGACATCGAGATACAAAAGAGCATGATATCAACTAGGCACAAGTATCAAGTGCAATGTTGAAAGTGTTCCCCATGACAGCATGGTTCTGCTAATTCCCAACAAATAAGTGCAAGCATATACAATATAGACGACACAATGGTTCAAGTTTATTAGATTCAAAAAGTAAAGTGTGCCATCAAGTTCGTGAGAGATTTAATCACTAGTTTTCTCATAACAAGTTTAATTTGGAAGGTAAACAAAAGCATGAATATACTTGGAATAGCATAAGCTAGTAGGTAGGTATGGTGGACTCTTTGGAATAACTTGGTTTAGGGAGTTGTATGCATGAGTGGAACTCATACTTGGTTGTGGAGGCTAGCAAAAGACTGGGAGCGACAAACTAAGAGAGCAATAATGGCCATAATCATGCAGAGCGACAAACCATCATTAATCAAAGCATAAAGTGATACTACAAATTGAAAACTAAAGGATCATCAAGGCTATGGTGACTTGGGATAATCATAACATGGTGTGAGCATGCGCCAAGTCAACCCAAATAAAGGATCAAAGGAGAATACCACTATACTATGCTTTAATATGCTAAAAAACGCATGATTCATCCAAGGCACATTAAGCAATCTCAGTTGTTTATAACAAGTCATGCTACGACAAATAATACTAAGCATAAAGCCAAAACAATATCAAGCATGGCATGATAGAGCATAGGCCACATAAGCATGAACTTTCCTACTCTTTTCTAAACCAAACCAAACTATTTGAAAACCAATGTATGAAAGAGGGGGTCCAACCAATTTATTCAGCAAACTAAGAAAACCAAGCAAACGAAAAACCAAAACGAAAACGAAAAAGAAGACGCTCCAAGAACAACACAACTGTGCATGAAGCAATAAAAATGAAGCGTTTGGAAGAAACCTAGGATTTTTATTGATGAAGAAGGGGATGCCTTGGGCATCCCCAAGCTTTGACGCTTGTACTTCTTGGATATTTCATGGGGTGACACGCGTGGCATCCCCAACCTTGAGCTTTAGTCCATCCTTCATCTCATTACTCATTCCTTCCATACACCTGAATTTTTTCCTTCATACAAAACTTCACACAATCTTTATTAGCAACATTAGTGCACTCAAGATAATAAGTCTTAAGGTTAAGTTCTAACACTAATAAACTTCCATTAGAACACTAGCTACTGTAGCACTTCCCTCAAAAAGCTCAATTCCCCAAAAGAACTCAAAAAGGAACCAACAAGAAGCAAATGCAGCAAATGGCAGAAATCTGTCAAAACAGACCAGCAGGTAAAAACAAATTTTTTCGAAGACCTTATGTTGCTCAAATCAAAAAGTGTTGAACTAACGAAAGTTATATAAAAACCTGGGGCAGAAGCACAAAAATTAAAGCCTCAAAAAGACGTGCATAGAGTTTACACGAATTTTTACGGTGAAGCACAGAAATCTGTTTCGGGACAGCAAATTTCCCAATCATTACTTCTCTCTCATTAGAGATTACTCCTGGCGCAAGAAGCAAATAAAAAGGATAAGGAGCGATTATTACTGATCTAAAACTTTTGGGTTATCTCCCAATAAGTACTTTTCTTTAACGCCTTTAAGTTAGGCATAAGAAGCAAGAAGAAGAATCAAGTGTTCTCAAATGAAGAAGCATTAAGATTAATACCAGAAATATCTTCAACAAGGCAAGGTATATCATCCAAATAAGTTCTAGAGGATCCTCTCTCAATGCTCCTAGGTTCACTATTTTCATCAAAAGTGTTTTGAGGAACAATCCAATCAAGATTCTTTTCTATGACTTCATGTATTGGTACTAGTTTAAAGGGTATTGGTATCTTAGGTTCCTCCCCATTAGGTTTGGTTTTGTTCATATTTTCTCATGTACGAACAATATCTACACATGAGCCTAGCATATTGAAACGTTCAAAGACTTTTCTAGCTTCCTTGGCAACATCATAGAACTCCTTAAACAAAGTTTCTAGAATAAAATCCCTCTTTTTAGGGTCCTCAATTTCTTTAAGCTTAAGAAACATTACTTGCATTAAGGGGTTGAGGTTAACAAACCTAGCTTCTAACATGTGAAGTAAAGAAGCTGCAGCAATCTCATAGTTTGGAGCAAGTTCTGCAAGGGATCTATCCTTAGTATCTTCATGCTTACTAACATGATTAAAGAATTCTTCAATATTATCTTTCCCAATTATAGAACCACTACCAATTGAAAGGTCTTTCAGGGTGAATTTAGGGATCAACATGGTGAGCTAAGGAAGGGGCAACAACTAAAGGAGACTTAATTTTTTGTGTGTTTTTGATAAAGAAAGCAAACTAGTAAAACTATTTTTTGTGTGTTTTTGATAAAGAAACAAGCAAACAAAGCAAAAAGAAACTAAGCAAAACAAAAATAACAAAGTAAAGAGATTGGTTATGAGGGACTCCCCTTGTGAAGATGTCCTTGACTCCCCAGCAACGGCGCCAGAAAAATGTTTGATGGCTCTGTGTTGATGTAGAGCTCGTTGGGAACCCCAAGAGGAAGGTATGATGAGCACAACAACAAGTTTCCCTCAGTTATGAAACCAAGGTTTAATCGAACCAGTAGGAGCAAGGAAACACCCCAAAGGTGTTGCTAGCTGAGCCTTGGCAAGGCGCACTACCGGTGCTAGTAGCAACGTGGAGACCTGCACAACACAACCACAGAACTTTGTCCCCAACTTGCGATGAGGTTGTTAATCTCACCGATTTTGCTGAAAACAAAGGATTAAACGTATTGAATGGAAGAAAGTAAAAGTTTCCAGAAAGTAAACACAAAGTAGTAAATAGTTTGTAGATTGTGTGTAAAAGAAAGGACCGGGATCCATAGTTCACTAGAGGTGACTCTCCTTAAGATAGATAACATGCTGGGTGAAAAAATTACAGCGGGGCAATTGACAAACATCAGGAAAGCAATACATGCATATACTAATCATCTTGACTCCTTTGGAACTTGATTGGGCATTACAACATTATACATAGACCGCCATCCAACTGCATCTATGACAAATAATCCACCTTCACGTTATCATCCGAACCCCTCCAGTATTAAGTTGCAAGCAACAGAATATTGCTTTACAAATTGCATGTAAAGTAAACAATACGATTGTTCTATGAACAAAGGATTGTTGTTTTCTCCCTAGTAGCAACAACACATCTAGTACCTTAGAGATTTCTGTCACTTCCCTAGTTACCAGAGGCATGAACCCACTATCGAGCATAAATACTATCTCTTGGAGTTGCTAGCATCTCCTTGGCCAAGATAGCTACTAACAACGGAAAACATGCAAGATCACAAATAACAAAGACATGATATAATCAATAATCAATCTGAAATAGCATCTCAATATCCATTGGATCCCCGCAAACACAACATGCAGAATTAAAAATAGATGATCTTGATCATGAACGGAGCTCACAAGATCTAGACATGAAAGCACAAAGGAGGAGAACCAGCCATCTAGCTACTACATGGATCCGTAGTCCAAAGATGAACTACTCACGCATCACACCGGAGGCTTGCATGGTGATGAAGAAGGCCTCTAGGGTGAATTCCCCTCTCCGGCAGGGTGTCAAGGAGAGCTTCAGATCCCTCCTGATCTAGGGATGGAGATGATGGCGGCTACAGACTCTTTCGTGGATTTTTGATCAGGTACTTAGGGTTTTTGTCCTGAGGGCATCTTATAGGCGGAAGGAGAGGCCGAGGGTGTGCTGGGGTCGGCCATACCACCCCCTGGCACGGGCTAGGCCTGGCCGCGCGGCCAGGTGGTGTGGCCGGCCCCCAGCCCTACTCCGTATCGTATTCTGGCATCTGATGACTTCCGGACAAATATGCACTTTGGCTTTTGTCCCGTCCAATTCCGAGAATATTCATTTTCTGACTTTCCTAGAACCAAAATCAGCAGAAAATAGGCAGCTGGCACTGTGGCTCTTGTTAATAGGTTAGTCTAAGAAATCATATGAAAAGTACTCCAAAGTGTGGACAAAACACAAGAAAGTGGATAAAACCAAGCATGGAACATCAAAAATTATAGATGCATTTGCAATGTATCAGTAGAAGAGGAGTCGACATGAATTCCGCAGCCGCCTACGTCCTATACTAACGAACCAGAAGCTGACCGATGCTTTAGCTTGAAAAGCCTCTTGAAGAGACCAAAGTGTGGCTCGACTCCGAGCCAGCACTCACAAAGCGTGATGTAGCACGCAATGTGAAGGAAAGAGTTTGGGGACAGCTGGTGCAGCTGGAGCCCATAGAAACAAAGAAGGCCCCTGACAAAGGGAGGCAGGGGCAGAGACAGACCGCGGATGATGAACGCGAGGAACATCACCCGGAAACCCGACGGAGGACGGGGATTACCTCATCACCAGGCACTCGCAAATCGTCTTCGGTGAGCGGAAGAACTCCATCTTGGCGCAAAAAATGGAGCTCAGAGGCCTTGATGGTGGATGCGCGCCACGCGCCATTTGTGACGCGGGTGCCCACACCCTTCTTCTTGGCTATGGCGGTGGCAGCAGCAGACCCAGTGGCGGTGCCTCCCTTCTTTTTCCCCATCTTGCGATGTCGGTGTGAGCGGAGGAAGTAGCTTGGGAACACGCGGAGTTGGTCCAGCACCACGAAGAGGACAAGCTCTAGGAAGCAGAGAGCAGCGGCAATGGCGATGGAAGCACAAGCAGAGAAAGGGCAGATGGGAAATTACCGCAGCCGCGCTGCTACTTAACCCCCTTGCGGATGCAATCCAACGACCAGCAGAAACCCTACTGGATGCGTGGCGCACATCGCGGTCGACACGTGGAGAGGCCAAAACACGAACCGTCCCCCACTATCTCCATTACGCGCGGAAATCGAGGAGACGCAGTTAACATGATATTACGCACGCCCGGTCAAATCAAAGTCAGAAAGTGGGACCCACCGCTCATCACGTCCCGTCAATGCCGCTCACACGGGCAACTGAAGTCATCACATCGTCCGCATTGATGTCATCAAAGTGTAGTAGCAGAAGATGTCGACTACTTTAGTCCTTGCTCGAGTCTTCGACTCCACCAATCACTCGGGGGCTACTCCCATAGGGAGCGCTGGTCGCGCACCCTACGATTTATCTTTCTGTAGGAATATGAACATTAAAGGCATACCCACCACTCGAATCATGGGTTACTCCCATAGGGAGCCTAGGAAGCAAATTCGACTGAAACAAGCAACAAAAGACGACAACAGTCGCAAATGTTCTTTAGTGCCCGCTTGAGTCTTCGACTCAACCAGGCACTCGGGGCTACTCCCATAGGGAGCGCTGGTCATGCACCCTATGATTATTTGTACGTCGTATTGTGTGTTGATAACATCCACACTCAAAGTCTATGGCGAAACCGCCTCATATTTTCCCCTACAAAGAGGTTGCATCTCCTGGGCCACCCGAATCATCTCTGTGATGGAAAAAAATTCGGATGCCGCGCTTGCAGCATGAAGATAAGACCTGAATAAGGCCTGGAAATGCATTTGCTGCGCACTACCAGAAATATATCCGTACCTACAGGTACAATGAACATGTCTTGATGGACGCGTCAAGTGCTCACACCCATATACTGGAATTCGACTCCTGTAAGACCTCCGCGGCTTGAGTCGAATTACACCAGCACTTTTCTGAACGATTCTGGGGACTCGAGTTTGAGGAGATTGCGTTGTTTTGCCTAAGGCAGTTAACTGATACCGGTACATCGGTTAAATCAGGCACGCATATCAACAATCCCTATGACATAAACAGAACACTCGAAAAAAATATTTGGTCATGCACTCGAAAGGCTTCATAAAGTCCCCAGTCGAATCTACGATTCCACTGGACACTCAGGGGCTACTGACATGGGTATACCCTAAAGGTACTCGAGTTTGGTATATACGGTCCAGATACGGCGGAAGCCCATGACGTTGCCAAGGCCGGATGAAGACTTCGAGTGGCCCACGGACTCTCGATTACTTGCGAGATAAGAAGAAGCTTAAAGATAGAAAGTTTAAAGGGAAAACCCTAATCTGTAGACGACTCGACCCGCTACCCGAGACCTAGCCTATCTATATAAAGGTTGGGAGGGGGCGGCGAGGAGGACACACGCAACCCTAGTTTCCACAACTCTCACCAGATTGCATCTGCCCCCCTGTAATCTTCAATTCCTCCATTAATTCCAAGAGCATACAAGTAGGAGTAGGGACCTCTACGAGGCCTGAACCTGGGTAAACCTTGCATCCATGTGTGCTTGTTTGCTAGTCGAGTGATGCCTCCAGCGCTCCCTCCTTCTCCAATACCCAAGTCCATAACAATGGGCATTGATGAGTTAAACCCTCGTCACTCATGGATCAAGAGTGGGATTTTTCCATCCTGATGACAGATAGATATACTCTGGGCCCTCTCGATAATATCACATTGGTTAGCTTGCAAGCAAGTGATGAGATCACTAGAATGTTATATCGCGGGAACGAGAAAATAGTACATGTCGGTAACGAGATCAAACTAGGTATGGAGATACCGATGATCGAATCTCGGACATGTAATATATCGAGAGACAAAGGGATTTAATTACTAGCGTTAAAGGTTCTCATGATCACAAAAGTCATCATTGAATGTGTAGGAGTCAGTATGGATCTCTAGGTCCCGCTTCTGATTATTGATCTAAGAGGGGTCTCGATCATGTCTGCATTATTCGCGAACCGTAGGGTGACACACTTAAGGGATACCGCACCATTTGGAGCAAATATGGTTCAGATAAAGATTTAAGAAAGCACTGGAATTATTTCAATAGACACCGAAACTGTTTCAGGTGAAATTGCTGAAATTGGTTCTGCATGTAATATTTAAATGTTGTAGGGGGTTTTATGTGAATGTTTTTTAATTAAAGTAATTAAAGAAATTCTGAATAAAAATAATAAAATAGTTTTATTAAATGAGAGAGCATTAAGTTTGGAGAAATTTAATGCATTTAAAGTGGAGACTTTAATGGAGAATGTGAAGAGGCAAATTTATGTGGAGGGGGTTACCACCACATGAATGGGGGAGGTGAAGGGTCACCTGCGCCGGCCAGGGGAGAGGTACCCTCCCCTCCTCCTATAAAGGCCCCCCTCTCCTCACTTCTCACTCACACCTCCTCGTGAAGGATCTCTCTCCCCCTCTAGTATTTTCCCCCCATGGTCTCGGGTTAGCGAGATACATGTTCCTGGTGGCTTTATCTAGAAAGGAGTTACTGCTTCTGTTGCTTTGCTGGAGCGAGGGACGGAGGTTGTCGGGGTATCGGACGTGTGTGCGATCACGGATGCACCGCTGCTTTGCGGTGCTGGACTTGGTGATGCTGGACTTGCTGGAGCTGGATCTGATGGATGTGCTAGAGCTGGACCTGCTGGACTTCATCACGATCTTGAGATCGGCAAGTGTATGACTACATCATCCACGAGTTCCATCTTGTTAACAAAGCTGTGTTGTCTTCGAGGGTATGTTCTCTATGGATGTATATCCAACCGTTGCTTGTATATAATAGATAGATCTTGGCGTATAATAGTTCCCTTCGTAGGATTTTTTTGTTTTCTATGCTACAAACCCTTCAGTGGTATCAGAGCCCGATCTATGCGTAGGTGCTTTGCACGGGTAGAATACATAAGAGTATGTGGGCGATGATGATCATGTTATTGCTTCTTTCATGTATTTTGGATATTGGTGGCATAGTGGGATGAAGCGGCCCGGACCAACCTTACATGTCATCGCACATGAGACCGGTTCCACGACTAACATGCAACTAGTTTTCCATAAGTGGCTAGCGGGTGTCTGTCTCTCCTACTATAGTCAATATCTGATTTATAACGAGTTGTTAATAACTTAGTTTTCATCGTTGTGGTTCCATGTTCGTAGGTATGACCGGTTCTATCTTCGAAAGCCCTAAGCCACGTAAAAACTTGCAATTGATAAATTAGAGGCGTCTAGTTTAGATCGTTGTTGGGCTAGTGGCATGATATGGTAATGTTGTAAGTTGATGTATAGTTGATACTCTTACAACACACCTAACGTGTAAGTTCCATAGACCTTGGCCTTACAACAAAGGAATGATATAGATCATACCACGATGCATATGATGGTGATCAAATGCATGGACCATATCATTCCACTTTACACATATGATGTTTGTATCTTATATTGCTAGTTTGGCGTTTTAGTAGCATTTTAAGATGATCCCTCATTTAGATATCAAGATTAAAATGTGTTCTTCCTTAAGTATGCACCGTTCTATGGATCGTGTTTCGAGACATCACGTGATGATCAGGTGTACTCGACTCTGCGCTTTCATACAACGGGAGTAAGACAGTTTTACACACGCGAGTACTAAGGTTCTTACTTGGAGAGCCTAGCATGTACAGACATGGCCTCGGAACATGGACCGAAAGGTTAAGCATGAGTCATATAGTTGATATGATGCCCATATTGATGCTCGTCTTTGAAGCTACACCGACTCACGTGATGATCAAACTTGGTGTAGTGGATTTGGTTCATGTAATCACCAAAAAGGCACGAGGGATGTAGATTTTGGGTGGGAGTTCATTTCTAATTTGGATTAGTCGAAACAAATTTGTCATAAACTGTTGTAGTCATTGGCATCTATTTACTACCTTATGCTTAGTTTTAATTGAGATAATAGAACTATAGAATTCTGGATATTTACTTGACGAACTGGTATCGTATTGTTTTGAATGTCAATTTAAAGTTTAGAAGTCATATTGCAAACTTTCAGCAAACTCTATTTACTCTATGAAGTTTAATAAGTAGTATTAAATCAAGAGTAAGAATTCCAATGTTAGTATCTAAAGTATCATGTTTTGCCTCCATGATTCTTGATATTCAAAAGTTGTTTTAATATCGAGGTTATCTAGGAGCTGAAATAATTGTTTCAGAAACCATCATGTGTGAAAGATATTGTGATATCTGAAACAATGTTTATGGTTGCAATATGATAGAGTATAATTTAACAAAATACATGTTCTCATATTGTATGAGAATTTGTGAAGGTTGGAGACACTAGGCATCCTAATCTACCAAAAAGGTTTTGGAAACTGATATTATACTCACGATTCGTCCTTATAGGCTATAGTAGCTTGATCATGAAAGTTGTCATGCTAAGGATGAATAGAAGATGTAAGTAAAATGTTTACTACACTAAAAGATTACTAAAGAATGGATTTTTGAAAGAATGCCAAACATTTTATGATGGTGATCCACTTCAAAGTGCAAGTCCAAAGGTATTAGTATTTGACTATATACCCTTTGTACTATGTGTCATGTGAATGCCACCACTATTGATGTTGATAGATTCTTCTAAACGGAAAAGAAATTGCTGAAAGAGAATCTATAAAATATTTGGCAGAAAAGAAAAGTTGGAGATGTCCAGCTTAGGTATATAGAAGATATACATGTTATGGCTATATTCTTTGCTTGTTAAACAATGTGGTTCTTAGGTATTGGATACCGGTATTGGATACTGAATTGGTTGGTGTGAGGTGTCATACAGAACAACACAATTCATGAACTGCAACAGCCTAAGTAACTAGCAAGAGAATAAGTGATGATGTTCATCGAAAACAAATAAAGTCTTATTGTGTTTTTTGTTGTTGTCAAACCTAGCCTTCAAGATTTGTTTCAATAATTGTTATTTTGTTTCGGTATTACGAGAACAATGGTTGTTCAAATAATTACCGTATTCCATAAAGGATGGATGAACTTTTACAAGTCTTGTTGGAGAAATCACATCCATAAACATTATTGCTAAAATGTCGTAAGACAAATGATTGGAAGATCACTTATGAAGTGACATCGCTGTTTGAATTATATTGGAATGTAAACATGAAGAAAATCCATGTTGATGGATTTTTTGGAGTTTTTTGATTTTGATCAATTGATGCTTGTGGAACTTTCCTCGAGATAATTGAAACTCCGTTCATAGGCCAAAGAGGAACGGATGACTAGCTTATTGGAAATTGTGCATGCTGCTGTGCATAGTCCATTATGTGTAGCCATATGCGATGGATATTTTTGCTTCATATGCTTTGTCCAGAAATTTGAGTGAATATATTTATATATTTACTTAATAAGGAAGAAGTATGAAACATTTGAAAATTGTTCAAAGACTTTCAAGATGAAGTGGAAAATCATTGTAACAAGAAAATAAAGAGTTTATGATTCGATCATAAAGGAAGATATTTGAGTTACATGTTTAGCAAAACACCTAAGATTTGAGAAATTGTTCCATGATTTGCATTTCCCGATAAACCACAGGAGTATGGTATGTTCGAGAGATCAAATCAAACCTTGTTTGACATGGTAAGATCAAAGGTGTCATTTATAAAATTGACATTATGTTTTAAGGATTAAAGCTTTAGAGACTACCGCTTTTAAACTGAAAAGAGCACCATCATGATCCATTTAAATGACACCATATGAGTTATGGTTTGGGATAAAACCCGAGTTGTCTTTTCTTAAATTTTGGTATGCTATGCATAAGTAAAATGTTTACAACCAAAGTCGGTTAAGCACGTCTTTGTAGGTTATCCCAAAGAATTTGTTGGGAATTCCTCCATAACACCGAGGACAAAAGAGTTTGTCGCTTGGAACATCAAGTTTCTTGAGAAGGATTTTTTTGCGAAAAGTTAAGTGGGAGGACAATAGAACTTTGATAAGGTTGTTGAACGTTAGCTATATGTGCTAAGTAGCACAGCGCCGTAAAGTGTCCCGGTGGTGGCCACAATGCTCATGGCTCCCGTGATTACAAAGGCTGTGATCTCGGAGATTAGAGTTCCTATTGAACCGTGTGGGTCGGTAAGAATCAAATAGTGAGATTTGATAAACAAGTCATTATTGTTTTGACAATGATGAACCGACTACATGCAAAGAAGTGATGATGGGCCCTGACTCCATAAAATGACTAGAAGTCATAGAATCCGTGATAGTATCCATACACGAGAAATCAAGTTTCTGAACTTGGATCTATAAAAAAATTGACATGGATGTTTAACATCTATGAAATAGTCGACATGTCAGAAATAAGTTTACGGCAATGTTCAAGGAGTTGACTATGACATATTTGATCTTTCATAGCGATATTTAGTCTTGACGGATTAATGTAGCAACCACTACATATAATTTGATATATGGTAGCTGAACAAACAAAACAATGTTCTTCTAATAGAATGGTTACCTAGGACGTGTACAAGACATGGTCCGAAGGGTTTTGTTAATTCAAAGGGTGCTAAAAGGGCATGCAAACTTCAATAGTTGAAGTGAGCATATCGGAGTTGGAATCTTCACCATGATGAAAATGTTAAAGGAGTTTAAATTCATCGGAGACGATGAAGATGCTTGCATTTGCAAGAAATTAAGTGGGAGTGCTGAGACAAATTTCCAATACATTATGCAGAGTACATATTGTTGATTGGAAATGATGTATCTTTTATTGACACAAGTTAAGAATTTCATTACAATAGGATTTCAATGAAAGACTTGGGAAAAACCGGAATATTTGGCATCAATGTCTATATGGATAGATTGAGGCGCTAATATGGTTGTGCCAGACGTACATATATGAGATATTGAAATGGTTCAATATGGAAACAACAAGAAAGGTTCTTGCTGCATGGAAATGATTGTATCAAGATTCAAGTGTTTCAACACTTGGTGAGTAAAATCACATGAAGATTTTGATTGATTATACCGTGATATGTATATATCCAGATATGTCCTATGCTCTAAATGTTATGAGCACATACCAGAATGATTCATAAGATGATCATTGTATGATAGTAAAGATATTCTTATGAGCTTTGGAAGAGCTAAGAATATATGATGTATAAGTGACAAATAGTTAAAGGGAGTTCATTGTAAAGTGTTACATTGATACTAGTTTTGTCACAAGATACACATTAAAATTTATCTCAATTTAGACTATGGGTGGCACAATGTAATGGAAAGGATGTTCCATGATGGATTTGGATGAGTTCCAAAGTTGAGACATTGTGACAGATACTACAACAAGAGACTAAGTATATGACTGCTATAGTAACAGCAAAGGAGGGAATTTGTGTTAAGTAGTTTGTTATCAAACTAGGTGTGGTTCAAAGTGGGCTAATACTATGAAGATATATTGTATGACAATAATATCAACATATTTTAACCCGAACGAACTAAAGGTCTCACCAAAGGACCAAATTTATACAATGACATCTCATTTGAGAATGAGTGATGCGTAGAGACGCAAAGACATGCAAATACACACAAACCTGAAACTATCAGATTCGGAGATTATGTTAACCACTAGCAATCGCGTATATGCAACACCAGAAAGCCATAGGTGTTCAATACGCAAAGTTTTTCAAACTAGATTATTGACTCTAGTGCAAGTGGGAGACTGAAGGGAATATGCCCGAGAGGCAATAATAAAGTAGTTATTATCTTATTCCTTTATTATGATAAATGTTTATTTTGCATGCTATAATTGTATTAATTTGGAAACGTTAATACATGTGTGTTTAATAAACAAAAGGAAAGTTCCTAGTTATGCCTCTCTTATAAACTAGCTCGTTGATTAACAAGATGATCAAGGTTTCCTGATCATGGACATTGGATGTTGTTAATAACGAGGTCACAACATTAGTGGAATGATGTGATGAACATTCATCCAAAGTATAGCATTACGATCAAAGTCATTGTGTTTATATTGCTATAACATCATACGAAGTAATCCTAGTCCTTAGACCATGAGATCATGTCAATCACTAACACTAGAAGAGTATCTTGATAACATCAAACGTCACACCGTGAAAGGGTGATTATAAAGGTGGGTTCAGTGCTATGAAAGTGTTATGTAGAGGCTCATGGATCAAGAGTGGGATTTGTCCATCCCGATGACGGATAGAAATACTCTGGGCCCTCTCGGTGATATCACATTGGTTAGCTTGCAAGCAAGTGATGAGACCACTAGAATGTTATATCACGAGAACGAGAAAAGAGTACATGTCGGTAACAAGATCAAACTAGGTATGGAGATACCGATGATCGAATATCGGACATGTAATATATCGCGAGACAAACGGATTTAATTACTAGTGTTAAAGGTTCTCATGATCACAGAAGTCGTCGTTGAATGTGTAGGAGTCAGTATGGATCTCTAGGTCCCGCTTCTGATTATTGATCTGAGAGGGGTCTCGATCATGTCTGCATTATTTGCGAACCGTAGGGTGACACACTTAAGGGATACCGACACCATTTGGAGCAAGTATGTTTTAGATAAAGATTTAAGAAAGCGCTAGAATTATTTCAATAGACACCGAAACCGTTTCAGGTGAAATTGCTGAAATTGGTTCTACATGTAATAGTGAAATGTTGTAGGGGGTTTTATGTGAATATTTGTTAATTAAAGTAATTAACGAAATTCTAAATAAAATTAATAAAAGAGTATTATTAAATGAGAGAGCATTAAATTTGGAGAAATTTAATGCATTTAAAGTGGAGACTTTAATGGAGAATGTGAAGAGGCAAATTTATGTGGAGGGGGTTACCACCACATGAATGGGGGAGGTGAAGGGTCACCTCCATGGGGGGCGTCCATGGGAGGGGTACCTGATGTCTACACACTTCTATTCTTGTAGACAGTTGTTGGGCCTCCAAATGCAGAGGTTTGTAGAACAACAGCAAGTTTTCCCTTAAGTGGATCACCCAAGGTTTATCGAACTCAGGGAGGAAGTGGTCAAAGGTATCCCTCTCAAGCAACCATGAAATCAAGATACAAGAAGTCTCTTGTGTCCCCAACACACCCAATATACTTGTCAGGTGTATAGGTGCACAATTTCACCGAAGAGATAGTGAAATACAAGTGGTATGGATATAAGACAATGGTGCTAGAAAATAGCTTGATGGCGTGGAAGAGACTAAAAGCAAACTGAGATAAAGATGGCAACAAGCAAACATGTAACATATCTAGTTGCAAACGGTGTTTCAATGCTTAGAAATAAGGCCTAGGGATCATACTTTCACTAGTGAACACTCTCATATAAATATCTTCTCTTTATGATACTACTCTTAACTACTCTCTGGTTGGACACTCTAATCTATGGTAGGGCTATAACAACACACCTCAAAGTTCGCTTTCCTCATCTAGATAACCCCACATTGTCACCTTGAGCTCTAGATGGTTCCAACAAACACCACAATTTCATAGAAACATCCAACTCCAAATATAACTCATAACAGGTATTTGTAATCTCTAGCCTAAGTGCCACCATGGTGTGCACACTGTCACTTTCACACACATGGGGAGAGCAGAGATCTATTAAAGCACTTGAGTAGCAAAGTAGATTTACTTGATTACAAAGCTCATGATCACAATATGATCATGCATAGAGAGAGAGATGAACACATAGCCACCGGTAGAACCCTTAGCCTTGAGGAAGAACTACTCCCTCCTCATCATGGGAATCAGCAATGGCGATGGAGATGGCGGTGGAGTCAATGGAGATGGTTCTGGGGGCACTTTCCCGTCCCGGCAGGGTGTCAGAACAGAGACTTTCTGTCCCCTGAATCTCCCCTTCGGTGGTGGTGGCGCTGTGGAACTTTTCGTGGCTGGAGGCTATTCTATTTAGGGTTTATGCATCGGGAAGCATCTTATAGGCGAAGAGGCAAGATCGGTGGGCGGCCTGGGGGACCACACCACCTGGTGGCGCGGCCAAGCCTGGCCGCCATATGGTGTGCCCACCCTGGTGCCCTACTCCGTCTCTGCTTCGTGTTTCCGTGTTGCTCCAGGAAAATAGGCATATTGGCTTGTGTCCCGTCCAATTCCGAGAATATTGATTTTCTTCCTTTTCTGGAACCAAAAACAGAAGAAACAGGCAACTGACACTATGGCATCTTGTTAATAGGTTAGTCCCAGTAAACATATAAAAATACCTCAAAGTGTTGACAAAGCAAAGTAGATACTAAACAAGCATGGAACATCAAAAATTATTGATACGTTTGCAACGTATCAGTACCCTCCCCTCCTTCTATAAAAGGCCCCCTCTCCTCACTTCTCACTCACACCTCCTCATAAAGGATCTCTCTCCCCCTCTAGTATTTTCCCCCATGGTCTCGGATTAGCGAGATACATGTTCCCGGTGGCTTTATCTGGAAAGGAGTTTCTGCTTCCGCTGCTTTGCTGGAGCGAGGGACGGAGGTTGTCGGGGTATCAGACGTGTGTGCGATCACGGATGCACCGCTGCTTTGCGGTGCTGGACTTGGTGATGTTGGACTTGCTGGAGCTGGATCTGATGGACGTGCTGGAGCTGGACCTGCTGGACTTCATCACGATCTTGAGATCGGCAAGTGTACGACTATATCATCCACAAGTTCCATCTCGTTAACAAAGCTTTGTTGTCTTCGAGTTATGTTCTCTATGGATGTATATCCATCCGTTGCTTGTATCTAATAGATAGATCTTGGCATATAATAGTTCCCTTCGTAGGAATTTTTTTGTTTTCTATGCTGCGAACCCTTCATCTTTTACTTGGAAGAGCATCCTGCACGGGCGGGAGCTTCTTCGAGAAGGTTTAATGTGGCGCATTGGAAATGGTGAGGCTGTAAAGATTTGGTCGGTTAACTGGATTCCTCGCTCCTCGCTCAAACGACCGCTAGGTGCAAAACAAGGCGTTGAGGTTCAGAAAGTAAATGAGCTACTCCTCCCTGATGGAGCTGGTTGGAATGTCAGTAAGCCGCGGAATTGCTTTTTTGACTCGGATGTGACTGATATAGTGAGAGTCCCTGTTGGTAGAGCTGGAACAGATGATTATCTTGGTTGGAATTACACCAAAAATGGGGTCTTCAATGTATGGTCCGCATACCATATTAAGCAGCAGCTGAAACGTGAGGGGGCGGGCCGGGCGAATTCCTCATTAAATATTTCGGAGCACAAAGGATGGCTGGCGTACAAAGGATGGCTGGCGTTGTGGGTGGCGGCGGTTCCAAAGAAGGTGAAGGTCCATTGCTGGAGGCTTGCCAAAATGGACTGGCCGTGGGTGTCGAGCTCCAGCAAAGACATATCAAGGGCGGTGTTAAATGCATTGTTTGCAATCGCGACGAAACGTTGATCCATCGGTTCTGGACGTGCCAGCACTCCCAACACTTCTGGGATGGGCTCAGGAATATGACAAGCATGGAGCTGTTAAGGCCACCTGATGATATACGGACGCCTCTCGGCCTCCAAGTCTGGCTCCTTAACTGGTTTGTCGCGCTAGAGGAGGAGGAGTTGGCGGTGGCCCTGACGGCGGTTTATCAACTGTGGTTATCTCGGAACAATGACCGTGAGCAGCCAATGATTGAAGTCCTGACGAGTATAGCCCGACGGGTGCTGGCTCTCATCGCCGAATGGAAGGAGGTGCAGTCTTCCTCCCCGACGAGGCAATCCGCCGCGGTGAGGCAATGGCAGGCGTCGGCTAGCGGATGGCACAAGGGCAATGCTGATGGGGCTTTCTACCAGCAGGCTGGACACGGAGGAGGCGGCACGATCATTCGCGACCACCATGGCACCTTTGTCGCCGGGGCGTGCCATTTTTTCTCTCAAGTGTCTCATCCTACCCGAGCGGAGCTCCTGACTTGCCGGCGTACCGTTCAGCTGGCGAAAGAGGTGGGTATCCTAAAGTTGGAGCTGGAGATAGATTGTGCGACTGTGGCGGCGAAGCTCAGGGGCACGGAGCTGGACAGGTCTGGCGATGGCCATCTCGTGGAGGAAGTGAAGCATCTCCTAGAAGGGTTCGAGGACTGGTCGGTGAGGCATGTTCGACGAGAGGGCAATACTGATGCTCATAATCTGGCTCAGGAAGGCTGCAAGAAGAAGTTATGTAAGGCTTTGCTGGGAATCCCACCATCTTTTGTAAACTTGGTTCTGGAGACTGTCGTAGTTCCATAAATAAATGCAGCCATTCATTCTCAAAAAAAAAAAAATACAACCGAATCCATCAAAACTGTGCACCTTCCTCACGTGCAAATCTCACATCGTAGCTTGTCCTTCTAAATCAGCTAGCTTACTTGCTTCATGTGATAATTCCTGGCCATATTCTCGTACAAGAAAACTCCTTGAATGAGATATTTGTGGTCATGAAGTTAATCACGCTGATAACAATTTTTATTATTGCGCCTCTTCACAGCTTTTGCAGACTCCTTTTAGTTGATCATCCGAAGCAAGTTAGAACTTGTCCTACTCCCAAGAAGCGACGTACGTTCTGACTCCAAATATCCCAGAGCTGATCTTGCTGCAATTCTTGAACAAATTATTAGTCAATTAGCCTGATCAACAGTTTAATTAATTTGGTGGATCAGAAAATCAACTAGCTAAATTATATCATCAACACATGCCCCTCGTTTTTGGTATAATTGTATTTATCAAAAAAAACAATAGCAACACCTTAGGACGATGTTAAGCCTTTCATCAGCCATATATTTTTTCAGGGCGATGTTCAAAAACACATCGGCCAAATTATTCCCTTAGGGCGATGTCCAAACAACTGACCGGCCAAATCTTCTTAGGACGATATTTGAATAACATATCGGCCGTGGCATCATTAAGCCTCCTGCCATATACTGAAATAATACGTTTCAAGTATTTTCCATTGAGCGCCTTTGGCAACTTCACTCCCTGCAAAGATTGTACAAAATATGAATTTCCAGGCACAATTTCTACAACAGTATATGGTCCTTGCCGAATTTTCTATCTCTAGTTCCAACAGGTAAAATCGTTTTCCACACAAAGTCTCCTATCTGAAACGATTTTTCCTTTACCCTTTTATTACAAGCCTTAGCTACTCTTAATTTTTCTTTTTCAATCTCTCGCAAGGCTCTTAGTCTTTCTTATAGAACATCATCTATTCTATCCATCATCAAATTATTATAATCTACAGCCAACGAATCATTTTGTCTGGCTACTTGAAGAGCTTGTAAATTAACCTCGATAGGCAATACCGCCTCCTGTCCATATACTAGCTCATACGGTGTCACTTGTGTCGCCCCATGCTTAGAGATCCGATGAGCCCAAGTACTTCATGCCATCTTTTCGGATGCTCCTCAATTTTCTTTTTTATAAGTTTAATTAAAGTCTTATTGCTAGATTCGGCCTGTCCATTAGCTTGAGCATAATAAGACGACGAATTCAACAACTTAATTCTGAAAGATTCAGCAAACTCACGGAATTGATGGGACATAAGAACCCTGATCAGTAGTTAGAGTTTGGGGAATACCGGATCTATAAATATTATGCTCTAAGACAAAACTAATCGACTCTACATGAGTCTTATTCTTTAAGGGAACTGCTTCAGTCCACTTGGTGAAATAATCTGTACCTATCTAGGACGAAGCGATGCTTTGTAGAAGATGAAGGATGTATTTCAGCAATAAAATCTAAACCCCATCCCCTAAACGACCACGGCTTAATTATAGGATTCAACATAGCCGCGCGTGCTAATTGTATATTCCCAAATTTTTGACATGCTTCACACCCTCTATAGTACCGAAATCGATCTTCTAATAAAGTCGGTCAATAAAGCCCCGCTCTTTTTAATAACCATCGCATTTTATGAGCCGACTGATGTGTCCTGCATATACCTTCATGCACCTCACCCTTAGCTATTTTAGACTGATCAGAATCCAAGCATTTTAAAAGTACGTCGTCTATAGTTCGGCGATATAATTTGTTATTCAATAATGTATATTTTAAAGCTTGTTGCTGAATTTTTCTATCTCTCGTGTAACTTGGATTCTTTAAATAATTAATTAGAGGAATTCTTCAAACCATGGTATCTAAGATATTATTTAATTCGATAACTTGTGGATGTACGAGTCATGGCTGTTATGGACTTCTAATTGCTGAACTGAACCTGGACCAGTCAAACCATGCACCGAGCTAGTACATGGTAGTTCGGTCTTATTCCCTATAGCAATAAACGCTGGTTTTTCCAATACCAAAAATCTCCCTGCTAATAAGGTAACCAGACGCTTGTTGTGCTAAATAATCAGCTCTACAATTTTTCTCTCTAGATATATAATTAATTGTGAATGTATGTAGATTTTTGATTATATCTAGACATCCGTCCAAGTAGCTATTTAATAAGCCGTCTAAACATTGAAATTTGCCTTTAACTTGTTGTACCACCAGAAACGAATCTTCAAAAGCATCTATATCTTTTACGCCCATATCCACTAGACTTTGTAAACCAAACAACAAAGTCTCATATCCAGTTTGGTTGTTAGTACAATCATATTCTAAACGGTCCGATGTCTTATAGACAATATTATTAGGTGAAATTAAAACATTGCTACGCCCTGCCCCTATCAATAAACCGATCCATCAAAATAAAGCTTCCATGTGCAAATACTAACATAACTAATATTTTCCTCGTTCTTAATTCTGTGATCAACAATAAAATCGGCGATAACTTGACCCCTCGTAGCACACAACGATTCATAAACTAAATCATATTCTATTAGCGCATAAGCCCACTTTTCAATCCTACCACTAAAAATCGGTCGTTGCAAGATATACTTGATACATCCGCCTGGCAAGCTACCACACATGTACTAGAAAGTAAATAAGACCGAAACTTAGTACATACATAATATAAAGACAAGCATAACTTTTCAATAAAAACGTACCAAGTCATGGTGTCGAGCAAACGCCGACTTAGATATACAATGATGTACTCCTTTCTGTCGTCTTCTTGTATCAACACTACGCCGATTACTTTATCTTGAGAAGCAATATATAACCTGAACTGTACATCAGACTTGGGTGCTCACAATACCGGAGGACTAAACAAGTATCTCTTTATATTATTAAAAGCATCCCGCTGTTCTGTCCTCCAAGTAAATATGGCTTGATGCTTTAGCCAAACTAAGGGAACAAACGATTCAATTTTCCCTGCAAGGTTAGATATGAATCGTCTCATGTAATTAATTTTTCCTAACAACTTTTGCGCATACTTTTTACATTTGGGCTCCTCCAACTTTCTAATCGACTCTACTTTTGTAAGATCAATCTCTATGCCTTGTTCATGAATAATAATGCCTAAAAACTTTCTAGCCGACACATCAAAAACACATTTGAGTGGATTCATTTTAAAACCATATCGGCGCGTCCTTTCAAAAGCTAAACGTAAATCGGCTAAATGATTATCAAACTCATCTGATTTAACATCTACATCATCAATATACACTTCTAGTACTATGCCTAATAGATCATGAAATATCAAATTCATAGCATGTTGGTATGTAGCACCGTCATTTTTCAAACCAAACGTCATAATGACCCACTCAAATAAACAAACAAAACTTGGGCAACAAAGAGCAGTCTTGGGATTATCTTGTTCGGCCATAAATATCTGATTATAACCAACATTACCATCTAAAAACTAATTACTTTATGTCCCGAGGCATCATTAATAAGCATGTCGGCTATATGCATAGGATATTCATCTTTAGGAGTAGGTTTATTCAAATCTATAAAATCAACGTATATCTAATATTATTAGTATTTTTCTTTTCAATAGGCACAATATTAGAAACTCACTCCACATATCTACATGGCTGAATAAACCCAGCTTTCATCAACCGATCAACTTCTTCTTTGATGCGATCATATAAATTAGAAATAAAATTTCGACGGGGTTGCTTATGTGGCCTAAAACCAGATTTAATATGCAATTTATGTTCAACTAATTCTCTACTCAAACCGGGCTTCTCGCTATAACTCCAAGCAAAGCAATTAACAAATTCTTTAAGTAATGCGCATAGCTCGCTTTTCTGATCGGCTTCCATATTAGTGTTGATAAATGTGGGTCGTGGAATGTTTCCATCACCAATATCCACCTCTTCAAGCGGGTCAGCCGATGAAAATCCCTGTCTGAGCTTCTCCATATCACCAAAATCTTCAATTGTCTCATGCATATTGTTCTTTTCGGAACGATACTCCTCGGTGCGCTTGTGCAGCCACTTAATATTATCATCTTTACTCATCATTTATATAGATAAATTGTTAAACCGAGCTATGTTAGCCGACTGCGTGTTTATGGGTACAAAACCATCTCCACCGATATTGATATAATCATAGTCCGATAAATCCCTACCGATCAAACATCACATCTCACCGTGCTGCCAATCAACCGGTGCCTCTATCAAAGCAATGCAAGTAGAATCATCCGCTTCAATTACCTCTACATCATCATCAACCCACTGAATTAAGCACTCGTGTAGAGTAGAAGGAATGCAACAATTTGCATGAATCCGGTCACGCCCCAAAAGAATATTGTAGCGGCCTTTGACATCAACAACAAAAAATGCAGTCGGCAATGTTTTGCTTCTGACTGTGAGCTCCATAGAAATAACACCCCTAGCTTCAGATAATTCTCCCGAGAATCCGCTAAGTCCCATGTTGGTCTTCATTAGCTCGCTCTCTTTTCGGTTTAGTTTAGAAAATACTGAAAAAGGAATCATATTAACACCGGCACCGCCGTCAACGAGCATGCGACCAATCGGCTTACCATCAATGTGGCCTCGGATGAACAATGGTTTTAGGTGCTATCTGTACTTCTATGGTTTCTCAAACGTCATATTTTTTGGACCAAGAGCAAGCTCTGTAACTTCGACTTCAGGTGCACGGAAACAGCAGGTAAGGCGAACACCATATTAACATCCATATCAGTAGGTGCCTCATGTCTACTCTCTAAATTATCGTCAGCATCAACATGCGCGTCATCAGAATTTTTATATTCCTCGGCAGCGATGCGTTTCTCCTTCCAAGTTTTCGTAGGCACCGCCATTGGTCTAACTCGATTAAACCATTTATAGCGCTTCTTATCAGCGACCTTTTCTTTAATTTCCAATGCTCATAGTCACTGCACCCATCGCTTTTGGGTATGCATGAGAGCCCTCGGACACCACTGAGGTCCTAGTTTAGTTCCTGATGCGACTGTCATAATTCTTCTACCCCATGAATTTCTTGGCCTATACTGACAGGCGGTTGCTCTAGGCGCATTGTAACCAGCCGAGAAAACTCTTGGTTGATTAGACGGACCACCGACCACGAATTTTTTGACACCTCTCTTGTGTAGATCAGTAGATACAAGAGATGACTTACTAGTACCAGGACGTCCAACAAGTTTATCTAAATGTGCACGCATATGACCCTTCAAATTAGCATGTAAACTATTACCTTTGTCCGCGATATTATTAGTACAATCTTGCTTTGTCCCATCACGTGCGGCATCTTCTGGATGACTACCATTACCTTTGACGTATTGTAAATTACGCATCACAGTAGCATCCCTTTGAACCACATCAGACCAACGTTGCTGCCGCTGCGCACCACTGTCATCCGGAAGTACATTCTTTGTATCCCTAAACTGCAGCCATGCATGATCAAATCGGTATGCATATCAGCCGATCCGGAGCTCTTACTTGCACTTGCACTGGAGGACGCACTTTGTGTTTTTGTACCATTAGCTTTCTTAACCAAACCACAACAACCTCCATCAACGTCACTTGTTTTTAGATCAATAATCACACCTTCAACTTGTTGATTCTCATCAACTTCCATGGCATGAGATGCATTTAAATCACCCAATTTTTTATTGGATTAGGTTCAACACGCTTTGGCACCCAAACGCGCCTGCAATCGTTGTTATAAATTCCTACCAGGGCTATCTGCAATGTATCTTCCCTATGGATTGAAAGCCCCCGAGATCGGCTTCTCATTGTTACCACGAATTACAATAGCATCATGTGGTTTGACATCCTGATTGAACTGAACTCCTTTCTCATGCATATCTCCTCTGAACATAGGCTTCGGCGGAATCCATCCCGACTGAAAATAACCTGCTGACCCTGTGGGATATGGTGCCCACGGGTTGAAACCCCATGGAGAATACTCTGGAAACTAGGAGGTGGACATCCCCAATAAGTTGGCTCCAATAAAAAATAGGATTGCTTGTCACACGAGTTTCCTCGCCATTGCTCGTGACCCTGTGGTCTAGGAGGAGACCTCAGATGCTTATTTTCTCCAAGCCGATTAAACACATTGTCGGTCTTGCATGATGTGTATTTCTCCAGCAACATACTAGCAGTCGGCCTCGGTCTCAGAGCTAGTTTATTTTTTCCATTGACTTTCCACACTCCTACTTCTGGATTTTAGCTTGATCATCCTCGGAGGAGCATTATCATCAACAAAAAATTTCTCTCTCGCGGACTCGGGCTAATCCGACCGACTAAGCATCTTCTTTGTTTGAACTTCAATTATATTGATAGGAAACATATCACTGTCGAGTTTCATCTTAGCACCTTCTGTAAATGTCAATCGTCCGTCATTAATGGCCGATTGCACCTGTCGACGAAACACATTACAATTATTAGTAGCATGAGAAAAAGAATGGTGCCACTTACAATATGTCCATCTCCCCAATTCTTCTGCACTCGGAATTACATGACCCTCCGTCAATCTAATTAATTTTCCTTGTAGTAACATATCAAAAATTCTATCATACTTGCTAATATCAAAAGTGTATCTAACTTCCTCTCTTCTAGAAGGTGTAGTTTTTAAAGCAGGACATGTAGAAGGTTTTGACTTAGATGATTGAACCCATTCGGCTACACATATATCAACGTCATCCTCACTAGCCGAATCTTCATCACAACCTATAGCAATAACCATGCGGTTTTCTTTCTCCTTATGTTTTATTAACTTTAAACCAGCTATATTGTCATCACAACCTTAGATGATTTAACATCTTTTGCCTGATTCTCTTGCGCCAAAGCCTTTTGCAAAACTTGATTAACATCTGAAAATTCTTGATCTTCTAACTTATCCTTAATATGAGTAAGCAAACCCGAAAAAGCAAGACCAGTTAAATCCTTTTCGTCTATGTTAAGGCTAAAACAATGGTTTTTAACTTCTCTAAACTTTCTGATATACTCATGAACACTTTCATTATATTTTTGCCTAACCATAGTTAAATCTGAAAGTCGAAGTTCAGTTTCACCGCTATAAAAATACTCATGAAATTTCTGCTCCAATGGTGTCCATGTTGAAATAGAATTACGAGCAAGCGATGTAAACCAAGTAAATGTAGTACCGGACAAAGACAAAGGAAACTTTTTAACCCTATAAACATCAGATGTGCTGACATCACTGCATTTGGCTAAAAATTGCCATGTGAGTTGAAAATTCGATCTACCATCCTCCCCGTAAATTTAACAAAATCTGGAATTCTAAAACCACGAGGATATGGCATCAAGTCGAAATAATCAGGGTATGACTTATGATATGCACGTGCTCTACCCTTAGTTTCTAAACCAAATTCCCTAAGTATATTAGCAAGTTGATCCTTAAAACTATCACTGGGTTGTGGAGAACTATTTCGTGGAACAGATGGGATACAAGTATGCGCTGGCATCTTAGGCAAAGTAGTTTGAGCATGTGTGGTTAGATGTAGAGATGCGTTAAAATATGAATCCGGTACCGGCCCCTAAGGAACTCCAGTACCAACCGGTGGCAAAGATGGTGTATTATATGCTACCGTTTGATAACTAGGTTGCTGCAAATTGGAGTTAAAACCTATGTTTCGATTATTGCCGTCATAAGCTTGTGGAACCGAAGTGGAAACAATGGCAGGAGCAACACTAGGTACAAAATTATGGTCCGAACTGCTAGCATAATTTTGGCCAGTTTGATTGCTGTTAAAATTAACGTGAGGTTGTGCCACATTAACCGGTGCACCGGGTGTATAAGTATGACTAGGTAAATTAACGAATTTATTATTTTCTGAAAACACCAGTTGTTTGTCACGATGCTCATCACTTATTTGCAGCACTAACGAGCGAACCTGGTGAGATAAATTATTTTCGATTTCCTTACTAAACTGCTCTTTAAACTCCCCAAAATTACTAGCTAATTGAGTAACTGTGCGTGACGCATTTGCCATGTCAGATCCTTACTTGCTAGCTACAGACACGTCAATTAGATGAGCAATATCTTTGGTTGAGTTAATTACCTTCACGTCGAGTGCAGGAGGAGGGTTTGGCGGCGTTACCTTTTTTATGCCGCCGCCCTTTGTCATGAAGTACCCACTCAACTTCAACTTCAGCGCCTCAGCCTTCTGCTCTTCAAGCTCCCGCTCAAGTTCCCGCCGTACGTCTTCGGACAGATCATCGAGTGTGACGGGATTGATGTTGTCCGGTTGAGATCGCTTGCGTCCTTGGGATCAATCATCGTGTGCTTCTTAATCTTCTTCCCCAACGGAGTCGTCAATTGTGTTGGCACGCGAAATCGCGGCGCAACACTAGGATGACCGTCGTGCTTACATGACGACGAACGGATGATTTTCGAGCGAATCAACAAAGAATCCTCGCTTTCGTGAAGGAGATCCAACCCTTTTTTCAGGACAAAACGACAAAGATTTAGCCAAATCCTAAACTACTAAACTTTAGCCAGAAAGAACGGACGGAAATAAAATACTAAAAAAGTAGATGCGTATTAGCTTACTTGCTTCATGTGACAATTCCTGGCCATATTCTCGTACAAGAAAACTCCTTGAATGGGACGTTTCTGGTCATGAAGCTAATCACGCTGATAATAATTTTTATTGTTGCGCCTCTTCGCAGCCTTTGCAGACTCCTTTTAGTTGATCATCCGAAGCAAGTTAGAACTTGTCCTACTCCCAAGAAGCAACGTACGTTCTGACTCCAAATATCCCAGAGTTGATCTTGCTGCAATTCTTGAACAAATTATTAGTCAATTAGCCCGATCAACAGTTTAATTAATTTGGCGGATCATAAAATCAATTGGCCAAACTATATCATCAACACCCGGGCCCGGATGGTCTTGAGCCCTCTTTCTACCGGGCCGTGTGGAGAACTATTGCTCCTTTGATGATTCGCCTTTTCTCAGCTGTTCATGCCACACACGCCGAGCTGGGATCGATAAATCGTGCTCATGTGGTGCTCCTGCCAAAGGGCGAAGGAATCCTTGCTCCTGGATCCTTACGGCCAGTCTCTCTTCAAAATTGCTCCATCAAATCCGTTTGCAAGGCTCTGACAACTCGGCTCCAGGCTCAGATTGGCAATCCTGTCGATGAAAATCAGTCTGGATTCCTGTCAGGTCGGAGAATCTCTAAAAACTTCGTGTTTGCTACGGAGCTGGTGCAATGTTGCTTAAAAATAAAAAGCCCCACATTGGTCCTCAAGCTGGATTTCTCAAAATCTTTTGAGTCCATGAACTGGCAAAGCCTGAGCAAAATCATGGAGGTTTGGGACTTCCTAGCGTTGTGGTGTGACTGGATGCAGACGATCCTCACTTCGTCTCGGTCGGCTATTCTTTTGAATGGTATCCCTGGCCCCTAGATCGACTGTAAGCGTGGCCTCCGGCAAGGGGGGGCCGCTATCGCCGTACTTGTCTCTTGTAGTTGCCGACGTGCTCCAACAGATGATCAGACAAGACCCGCAGCTCAGCCATCCCCTCAACCACGATGAGGCCTGTCCGGTTTTACAGTACGCATACGACATGCTAATCATCATACATGCATATGAATCCGCTGCTGCAATATTCAAGGAGCTGCCAGATGTAACATCTTTGAATCGGCCCTATGCAGATTTTAGCGATTCCTGTCGAACCCGCATAGAAACGATTCGATGATGACCACAAAGCACGTGCGTGCGGGTGGAAAACTAAGTATTACTATTACACAATAGTTCATGATGCAACCCACAAGAATATATATATACCACAACGACTCAGCGAGTCAAGAATACAAATATACATTACAAAGATTCAAACCATATTGAAAACAACACAATATCCGAGTATGGACAAGATGCAAATGAGTAAGAGTCCTGAAGAATAACCAATGGCATACATAACCTTGCCCAGGCCAAGCTGAAAGGGTAACCTTGCTAACATCGTCGAACACATACATGTCAAAGCAAAGGGGTGCCGACAAAGGGAAAAGGAAAAAATATAGTGGTCAGTATTGTGGCTAGTACACGATGAGTCTTAGAATTCGATGGCTCTTGCCTACATAGTATAGTGGACTTAGCGGTAACAAAGAATTCACTAAAACAACCTATAGAGACACGATACAACTATCGGCTATCAGAGAGAGGTAAGAGACATATTCGGAACCAACCTGATACTAACACCAAACATAACCCATCCTAGAGTTTCCTCCTCGAGACCAACCGAGGAAATCCTTCCAAGGAACTCACATAATTGGTCGTTTTATTTATCATTCCATTATAGTTGCAATACTTACTAGTCAGATGTAGATAGCATAAGAGATTCCAATACCATCGATTGTTGGCACTTTTAGTTAACCATTCCGTTGTAGTGGTGGTTACTAGTCATGCCAAAGTCAAATTTATAACGCTACTTTAGTTTGATTTGTCTATGATCGAGACACTATGCTCCGAATAGTCCATAACCGTGACACGGCTTTTCAAAAATATTTCCTCCAAGCGTGTACAAATAGCAACACACGCATGATCAACCTCGGGGAAAACCAAATGAAAGTAAATAGGCATCACGACAAAGTATTTACAAGATTCAAAAATTATTTCAGGGGCACCCCACTAAGCTACCCACAACAAAGTCGGTCGGGCTCCGAGATAGACCTAGGGTTTGCGTCAATGGTTGTAAACGACTAAGAACCCGAAAGTGTGTCTAGCTTGTCGATACCGGGAAAACATTGCCTTCCAAAATAGTACAAAACCGCTCCTCGAACAAGACTAGTAAATAAAGCAGTAAAATGTGACATAAGTACATGATAATAGTAAAGCTCCAAACTAGTTTGTGGCCCCAAGGAATTTGATGTGAATCAAGCTCATACCAAGGGGTTCCATGGTCCCACATGTCGATAGTGCGCAAAGAACATGTGTCAAGTACTCGGGTCCTAGGTGGACACAAGTGGGCGGATAAAAGTAAAATCTCAACTATTGCCCACCGGTGTCTCTTTATTAGTTATATCTACTACCAACATTTTAATTATCAAGTTGTATTCAGAACCATGATTATCTCCACCATTAAGCATGTGCTAACCTCCCAACAACAATGGAACTCGACAACTTGAACCGACACCTGAGGAAGCAACTACGACTCACAAGGCTAACTAGCTACCACAACAAAGGCCAATAGGAAGTGGTCAAGACAATATAGGCTGCAAGTAGTAGAAATGGTATGAAAACTAAAGCATCACAACACGGATAACATTAAAGAGAAGTAAAGCCATAAAGCAAAAATAGATAGCCGGGAGAGAATGCTCGCCTGGGAAATGTTATTGTAGATAAATCATCTGAAGAACTTCATGTTGCTCACATCAACTCAACGTCCTATTCGGAAAGAAGCAAGACACTAGAAAGAAAAACCAGATGTAATATTTAATAATACGGCAAAGATCTGGCATATTCATGATATGATGCATGCTAAGGCAAAGAGGCGATGCAACTTAACAATATTAAATGGAATCAGAACCCGACAATTAATAAAATAGTTCAAGTTGTTTCAGCACCCAACAAATTAAATATTGATTAGCATGGGAACGCATGACATAGATGAGCTACTCAATTTAAATGGAGTCAAAATAAGATAAAACATCTTGCATACACTCCATATTTAATTAATACATGAAATACTATTTAAGCCAAACCCACAAGATATATATGCAAGCATGAATGATTTAATATGTAACAAGTTTTATATGGAATTAATCAAAATAAGGCATCGGAAAGGGGTCATATGTTTGGGTGCGAAGATCTTGGGTTCAGAGGGGTTCGAGTTCGGTCTTCGGATCCGTGATCGGGGTCTTAGCGTTTCCTGATGGAGAACTCAGGTCCTTATGAATATTTAAACTTTAGAATATATATACTTCTAGTAAAATCATAAAAATGCTTATAATATATCAAATGTTCAAAAAAAAATCTATCCAAGAAAAATAATAAGTTATCCATTTAAGCTAATTATAAAGTAAATAAAGATAAAACCCCTCAAAACACTTGAGGAATTATAAAAAAATTAGAAAAATCCTAAAAATAAATAAAAACCTTTTTAAGTATAAAAATAAATATATAAGTGGAGTATTTCCTAAGATTTTAGGATTTATAAAGAAATAAATGTATACCAAGGATTAAAGATCATATTTCTTGTTTTAAAATAAATTAAATGTATTTTGTATATCTTCAAAATCAAGATAAATCCCTTGTAGCTTCACTTAAGCCATTTAAAATTTATTACTTTGAAAAAGTATTATTTTTTCTTTATAAATGAAATAAAAATGTCTTAATATCTCAAAATTGTTTATTACCTCATGATTTAGGTAAAACACCCAAGGAAATGACAAAATCTATAGTACTTAAAACCATAACTATGGTTTATAATAAAACTTAAATGTCAATTGCTAACCATATAATATTCCTT
Organism: Avena eriantha; assembly: GCA_910589775.1. Classification (NCBI taxonomy): domain Eukaryota; kingdom Viridiplantae; phylum Streptophyta; class Magnoliopsida; order Poales; family Poaceae; genus Avena; species Avena eriantha. The sequence continues at coordinate 179,841,261 of OU342742.1, read as the reverse complement.
TAGAATTTTATGCCTAGTATAAACCAATGACTTACGAGCTAACTTTATACATCATTCACTTACATTGAAGTGAATGATCTTATCTCTTTAAGAATGCTTAGCATGACTCTAAAAAACTTGGTAGTAACTAAATGAGCCATATAATGAATTCACCTATTTCTAATAGTCAATCTTTGCCATATAATCTATTTACATTAAACATGTTTGATCTAGATCCTTAAAGCTATATTTCATTTCTATAGGATTTCGTCTTCGATCATGCCTAAGAAAAAACCCGTATAAGTCATTAGCGATATAAAACACTATGTCTTAATTCTAGTTATGTTTTATAGTTAACTTTAGTCTATTTTAATTAAAACACAAGGCATCTTAAGTCCAAGCTATCCGAGCAATGCAAACGCCTTAGATCACATTTTTTAACCTTAAGGGTTGCTTAAACCTTACCAAAGAAACCTTTTCTTCAAAATTTATTCTTTTTTCCACTTTAAATAAACACACTATATTATTTCTTTTAAGTCTTAATCACTTAAAACATGGACTTTCATAATAGTTACATGGCACCAATCAACATCAACCTTGTGTTGTTCTTGTGCTTTACCTTTTATATCTTGTAATGTTAGTCTTAAGTTCTTTGTATGTATATTTTCTTGTGAAGTAAACTTGAAGAAAAACCAAATCTTAAAAAAATCACCTAAGTTCAACTCATTCACAATATTAGGCATTACTTCAGAGTTTTACAAAATGCATAGCATTACTTATGCATAATATCATATTGCTTCTTTAAACATTAGTCCTTACCAGACCAATGATACTGTTTTTATATATTGGATCTTATATTGTCTCGAAGACCGTGATTGCATAATCTTGTAATCACAAAGGCAAGTTCACACTTGCTCATGTCCTTTGGTTATTTCATATCAAGTATTTGCAATCTATTATTATTATCACTTGCATTTCTAAAAGGATGAAAGAAAATAATTTTCTCAATAATATGACTTATTGGTTATCGACCCGAGTGGTGTTAACCTATTATGGCGGGAAAATAGAAACATGGTATGATATATGTGGTTGGTGGAGGTTTCATTTGGCACATGAAAGTATCACCTAGGAATTAAATAACAAATGTTGCCATCGATTCTTGTGTCGTATATTACGCGTTAACCATGAGATCTATATGGGCTCTAGGAAGTTAGCTGGATCTTCTTCCTTCCGCATGCTGATGGATGCGCAGGTCGTGGCTATTATCCTTGTAGCATGATTTAGTTCGCAGAGGATATACAGCATATGGTTGGGATCCCTCAACGTCTGACGACATCTGGTGTCTATGATGGATTGTACATTTCAGTGTCATAATGCTATGGTTGGGGATAGCGTACAAAAGGGTGGGCATATGGAGTCGCGGAGAAGGGCAGTGAATGGTTTGGATCCTTATACTAGGCCTCATACCAAGGAGGTGTGAGCGGGTTGGCTGCTCGGATGTGCAACATGGATAAGGATCTCCTTTGAGTTAAGCAACACATCTCCGAAGAGTGTAAATAAGTGTGACATGTCACTCCCTGTTCCAGGAAGGAGCTGCGAATGCTGCAGAAAAGAAATTCCACGAAGTTCTAACCAACATGTGAAGACTGACGAACATAGCTTTTCAGAATAAAAGCAACATTTGAAGAAATGTTTACGAAAACCTGCATAACTTACGACCTTTGGTCTGTGGTTGTTGCTAGTACATCAAACACTCCTTTTTAGTGAACTTGCTATGTACGCTCGTACCCAACCGTACCTTCTTAAACCTTGCTTGATCTCGGAGAAATCAATGGCATTCTCAGGAGATGATCTACTTTGAAGAGTCGAAGATATCTAGTGGATATCAATGAAGATGATGTCTATATCAGAGACAACAAAAGATAAGTTAAAGAGTAGAGTATAAATAAATCTCTAGAAACCAAAACCTACTTCTGTAGAGCATTGTCATAGTAGCAATGGAAGCCATAGATATATATTAATAGTAGTACTTTTAGAATAGATTTTGAGTTGCTCTTTCTAGTTTTCTTTTGTATAATGTTTCTCACTGTTTCGAGGAAGTTCTCTGAATCTTTTGTAATGTGTTATACGTAATCAAAGTTGTACTTTGGACCCGTGGTATTTCTGTTGTACCACTCTGAGAGATGTAATACTAGTGAAATGCTGTTTCATCGGTGTTATGTCAACGACTATAATGTACTACATAATGCAATGGTATGTTATGTCACCACAACTGCGTAGGCAATTTCATGGAAGTGTATGCACAAATCTATGTAAAATTTACATGATGATATTCTAAAGGAACTCTGAATTATAAATCCAATTAATTCTGGTATGAAATTTACTCACTCCACAGCCTCCTAGATAGCTTACCATATTTCTTTCTCAGCTGCTCGGCGCACCTACACCTATTTGCACAGAGTCTATCTGTATTGGAAGGTAGCTTGGCAATAGATTTCTCTTAGAGGAAATGCAGTATGAGAAAGATAATTTGAGAGCTATGTCTGCTAAACCAAGAACAACTTACTATTTATGACAATATAATAAGCTGGGGGTGTTTCCATTTACTTTGTGTTAGGTCTTCTATGCGTCTCAGCGAAGACATTGCATCGGTGGTGCCATCCTTCCGTTGTGCCAGCTATGGAGCTGTTGGATAATGTGGATTCTGCCGTGAAGTTTCATATTGCTTTTCTTTATGCTTTTCTGTAATTCATCTTGCTGACAGTGTGTTTGACAAAATTTTATCTGAAATAACTAAGTGGCATGTATCCTCTATGAAAGCTTTTTGTACTGCCGACAGTAACTGCTATGTACACTTGCAAATTTGCCGTTTGATTTTGCTAGCAATAGGTGATGGTTGCACTATTAATCTATGGCTCAATCTGTCGTTTCATTTATGTTGCTTGGTAATATGGCGGTGAAAATATGTTAGATATTATATATTACTACATTTGACTTATGTGGCCAAGCGGCAAAGAATTTTTCACCTATCCTTACGTACAAGACAATTTTTGGCAATTATTCTTGAGACATTACTAGTATCTGTTTCTGCCTCGGATATAAACCAAACTCATTATCTGCTTTGTATCGTATAGCTGTGTGCGTGCAATTAGACAGGTCTAGCTACAGGGTTACCGACAGCACGGTTCCAGTAGGCTGCGAGATGTATTCAGTAATTGGATAGCCACAATCTACCCAGTAATAGGATAGCCCCGCAATCTATCTTCTGTTATAAATACTCTCTCCGTTTCAAAATATAAGATATTTTAGGTTCGTGAAAGAAGTGTATCTAAATTCTTTTTAGTGTGTAGATTTACTGCAAACCTATATGAACCTACACAATAAAGAGGTCTAGAAACAGTTCTTTCACAAAACTAAAATATTTTATATTTTAAAACGGAGAGTACTGTTTAGGCCAGGCTACCCATCAACTATATAACTGAATCTGAATTAAAATTAGTCCTGCCCGTTCCGTTAATATATATTTTTTACCGATGACGAATTAATATTACCAAATTACTACTCCCTCCTTTCAAAAAAGATGTCTCAAGTTTGTTTGAATTTGGATGTATCTATATACTAAATAATCTAGATACATCCAAGTTTAGACAAACTTGAGACATTATTTTTGAGATGGAGGGAGTAACTGCCATTACAAGTAGTTACCGTAGGGTAACTATATACTCTCTCTGTTTAGAAATATAAAACATTTTAGCTTTGTACAAAGAATGTATCTAGACATCTTGTATAGGTTACTCTGAACCTCTACGAACCTATATATACTAGAAAAAATTTAGATACATTTGATTCACAAACCTAAAACGTCTTACATTTATAAACGGAGTATGCAAATTACGATAAAAAAGTCGTGTAGAATAATTAGTGTCAAATTTATATCAACATCAATACTGCCACCGGCGCGGGGTGTCTCCACGCCGACTTACCTAGTATAGTCTAATAATTCCCCGTTTGCTCCCTAGCCGCGTCCAAATAGAAATAAGGATGAAGTTGGTGGGCTAATTCCAAAGGCTAGACAGCCCAACATAAGTCGTCTCTTTGCATCTCTCCATTTCTCGCTTTTTTTCTCTTTCGTTTGGCACAAGTTGTAATGTGGTACTGTAGCTTCCCCTAACAAAAATGGAAAACTAGGTAACGTAGCTCGTCAATCTCCGATCCCCATCTAAATCGCCGCCGTCTAACCAGATTTTATTCTGAGAATATTCTGAAAAATAATGGAATATAATAGATCGAATCGCTGAACGAGGTCAGAAGAGAAAAAAGGAAATTAAACAGGAGAAAAATAAACCAGTTTATTCGTTGCCGTTCCTCTAAGATTTTGTTAGGGAATTAGCACACTCAAACATGATCTGAAAATACGCAGCGAAATAAGATGTAAACTTCAGCACCACTCGTATGCTAACACCACGGATCGTTGCTCAGTCACGGAAGGAAACATATGCATGAAATATATATGGAGGAAACAGATTTTGTCCCAACCAAGGACAAGTCTTGTGTGCTCTCATACACACAGTTGTTGTAATATGCAGGTAGGCTGGACAAGTCCTATGTGCTCTCAGCACATAGGAGGAGCAACAAGCAAATCAACACACAGGAACACCAATCCTTTTTACGTGGAAAACCTCTCAACTTGAGAGGACAAACCACGGGCCGAAGCCACCCAAATCTTCTTCCACTATTATCAAATGGGGATACAACTTGTTCTTCTCTAAAGAGAACTAGAGGATCTCATACATCAAGATTTGGGGCACAAGAGTTAGGGATTAGAGCAATCTCACCAAAGATGGTGGAACCACAACTTGAAGGAGACAAGGTAGTGGATCTGGACGTCACAACCTTGTGGGCAAAATCCGGTGCTTGATTCAGCTTCTTCCTTCAACTTCTCATCTTTCCATTCTATCTTGGTTTTCTTTTCCAATAGAGGCTATCCTGGATTTTCGTCTGTCCACCTTGTGGTGGCCGGATGGGAGGCTTATCATCCCCTTCCCTCATATGCAATGTCCAAAATGACCCTTGGTTACAACCCTAAAGGTTGGTGGGCTCTTGCACCTGTTTGAGCCGCCTAAAAGGCTTCATAAGGCCATCTCCTCACAGCCCACATGAGGAGGATACCCAACATTCTCCCCCATCTGACTCATGTGGGGGGCATCGCCATGCCCGCTACCTTGCAACATACAAGCAGCTTCTCACTTGGCAATATCTTGGTCATCATATCCGAGCCATTCTTGTCGGTATGGACCTTCTCAAGTTTCAGTAACCTGGAACTCACAACATCTCGAATCCAATGATACCTCACCTCAATGTCCTTGGTTCGAGAGTGGAAACTTGGATTCTTGGCAAGATGGATAGCACTCTGGCTATCACAGAATAGATTGTAATTCTCTTGCTTCATGCCCAACGCTTGCAAGAAGTTCTTCATCCACAACACTTCCTTGCAAGCCTCAACCGCTGCTATGTACTCAGCATCTGTGGTTGATAGTGAAATGCATTTATGCAACCTTGATTGCCACGACACTGCTCCCCCTGCATAAGTCATCAAGTATCCGGAGGTAGACTTCCTAAAATCTGCATCACCAGCATAATCGACATCTGTATAGCCTTGCAATACAGGATCACCACTTCCAAAGCATAAACACAGTCTAGAAGTACCTTTGAGATACCTGAGAATCCACTTCACTGCATTCCAGTGAGCTTCCTCTGGATTTGTCATGAACCGGCTAACAACTCCAACTGCATAGGCAATGTCAGGCCTAGTGCACACCATGGCATACATCAAATTGCCCATGGCAGATTGGTAAGGTACTTTACTCATTTCTTCTTTCTCCTTCTTGCTGCTAGGATATTGTTCTGAACTCAGTTTGTGATGGCCTGCAAGTGGAGAGGTAACAGACCTTGCGTCTTTCATATTGAACCTTCAAGTACCTTCTCAATGTATCGTTCCCGTGAGAGCCAAAGCAGCTTCTTTGATCTATCACAGGAGATTTTCATGCCAATTATTTGTTTAGCTGGTCCTAAATCCTTCATGGCAAATGATTTACTCAATGCCTTCTTGAGGAGAGCAATGCTCTTTGTGCCATTTCCTACAATCAGCATGTCATCGACATATAGCAAGAGAATAATGAAGTCACCCTCGGTGTACCTCTTCATAAAGACACAATGATCAGGTTGTGTTTTATGGTATCCAAGCTCAGTCATGAATGACTTGAACTTCTTGTACCACTGTCGAGGAGCTTGTTTCAAGCCATACAAGCTCTTCTTCAATCTGCACACTTGGTTCTCCTTTCCTACAACCGCAAATCCTTCCGACTGCTCCATGTATATCTCCTCCTCTAGGTCACCATGTAAGAATGTTGTCTGCACATCGAGTTGCTCAATTTCCAAGTCCATGGTGGCAGCCATGCCTAGCACAACTCGGATCAAAGACATCTTGACCATTGGAGGGAATATCTCATCAAATTCAATACCCTTTTCTGACTGAAACCTTTCACAACCAATCTGGCCTTGTACCTTGGATGTGAGCTATGCTCTTCAGTCTTCACTCGGTACACCCACTTGTTCTTGAGCTCTTTCTTGCTCTTTGGCAGAGACACCAACATAAAGGTGTCATTCTCATACAGGGATTTCATCTCATCCTGCATGACTTCAGACCATTCATTCTTGTGCTCGTCAAACACTGCCTCCTCATAGCATGAGGGCTCACCTGCATCAGTCATCAACACATATTGATGTGGTGGATACCTTGTGGAAGGTGTTGGATCTCTTCCACTTCTCCTCAACCGATGCACTAGTGGTGGGGAATCAGGTGGATTAAAATCACCTTGATCATCATCATCTTCATTTGATGGCTGATGGCCCAAAATATATCAAGCTCGTTGGGGAACCCCAAGAGGAAGGTATGATGAGCACAACAGCAAGTTTTCCCTTAGTTATGAAACCAAGGTTTATCGAACCAGTAGGAGCAAGGAAACACCTCCAAGGTGTTGCTAGCTGGACTTTGGCAGGGCGCACTACCGGCGCCAGCAGCGACGTGGAAACCTGCACAACACAACCACAAAACTTTGCCCCCAACTTACAGTGAGGTTGTCAATCTCACCAGTTTTGCTGAAAACAAAGGATTAAACGTATTGTATGGAAGGAAGTAATTGCTTGCAGAAAGTAAACAGAAAGCAGTAACAGTTGTAGATTGATGGTAAAAGAAAGGACCGGGGTCCATAGTTCACTAGTGGTGGCTCTCCTTAAGATAGATGACATGTTGGGTGAACAAATTACAGCAGGGCAATTGACAAACATCGAGAAAGCAATCATGCATATACTACTCATCTTGACTCCTTTGAGATTTGATTGGGCATTACAACATTATCCATAGACCGTAATCCAACTGCATCTATGACTAATAATCCACCTTCAGGTTATCATCCGAACCCCCTCCCGCATTAAGTTGCAAGCAACAGATAATTGCATTACGCATTGCGTGTAAAGTAAACAATACGATTGTTCTATGAACAAATGATTGTTGTTTTCTCCCTAGTAGCAACATCACATCTAGTACGTTAGAGATTTATGTCACTTCCCCAGATTACTAGAGGCATGAACCCACTATCAAGCATAAATACTAACTCTTGGAGTTGCTAGCACCTACTTGGCCAAGATAGCTACTAATAACGGAAAGCATGCAAGATCACAAACAACAAAGACATGATAGAATCAATAATCAATCTGAAATAACATCTCAATATCCATCGGATCCCCGCAAACACAACATGTAGGATTACAAATAGATGATCTTGATCATGAACGGAGCTCACAAGATCTAAACATGATAGCACAAAGGAGAAGAACCGGCCATCTAGCTACTACATGGACCCGTAGTCCAAGGATGAACTACTCACGCATCACACCGGAGGCTTGCATGGTGATGAAGAAGGCCTCCAGGGTGAATTCTCCCCTCTGGCAGGGTGCCGAAAAGAGCTTCAGATCCCTCCCGATCTAGGGATGGCGATGACGGCGGCTGCAGACTCTTTCGTGAAATTTTGATTGGGTACTTAGGGTTTCTGTATCGGAGGCATCTTATAGTCGAAAGGGGAGGCCGAGGGGGTGCCCGAGGCGGCCAGACCACCCCCTGGTGCGGGCCAGGCTTGGCCGTGCGGCCAGGTGGTGTGGCGGCCCCCTGGCCCCTCTCCGTCTCGTATTCTGGCTCCATGTCCCTCTCGGTAAAAAACTGACTTTGCCTTTTGTCCCATCCAATTCCGAGAATATTAATTTTCTGACTTTCCTGGAACCAAAAACAACAGAAAACATGCAACTAGCACTGTGGCTCTTGTTAATAGGTTAGTCCAAGAAAGTGTATAGAAAGTACTCCAAAGTGTGGACAAAACATAAGAAAGTAGATAAAACCAAGCATGGAACATCAAAAATTATGGATACGTTTGCAACGTATCAACATCCTCAAGCTTAACTCCTGCTCGTCCTCGAGTAGGTAAGTGATAAAAAGAAAGAATAATTTTTGAGGTGACATGCACCATCATAAACTTGATCAAAGTATTTGTAAAATAATGATAGTTGGGATCATAGTACTTCAATCATAACATGAAAGATAAAGTTCTAACAATAAGACATATCAACTAAGTTGCAACATGAAAAGGCACAAACAAAAGATTCATGAATAACAATGCTTTGCAAGACGTTTGATTGTTTCACATAAAGAAAACATAGCATAGTGGCATTCAACTTGTCCCTCATAGAGTAACAAACATAAATGCATAGGACACCTTCAAAGTTCATAAGAGTGACTAGATACAAATAGTTTAAGAACAAGCAATATCAAAGTTATGCATCAATCAACAAGTCTTGGGACAATGCACATAGAACTAAGAATGGCCACTATGCTCTCAAAGTAGGTGCATAAAGATAGAAGGTGGAGACTCAACATAAAAGTAAAAGAAAAGCCTACATAGAAGGAAGTAGGGATTCAAGTTTCATAAAGAGCTTCCAAAAATTATGGTACTTATTAGCTTTCAGATCTCATTGCCCCTATCATAAGCATCTTGAAGTGATTAAGGTTAAAGTGAACAAACTATGGAGTATATGCTTGACAAAGTATAAGTTGGAAATCTCATGTCCCTTGAATACGAGGGCCGCTCCTCATGCTACTCAAGTTTAGTTACCGGTAAGTTCTTGTCATAGTAAGTACATGTGTATTATAGAGAACCGCCAACGGGGTACCCCTTACCCAATGATACAGAAGAATCCCCGTATCAAAATGACAAGGCAAGCAGACAACGAGCATCTCAACAATCTTCTTATTTACCATGGGAAAATGGTGCTTTTTTCTCTCTTTCCTCTTTTCTCATATCTCTTTTTTTTATTTTTCTCTTTTTTCTCAATATCTGACTCTTTTTTATAAGAAGAATGTTTCATAGACAGCTCAGTATGGTTACGCTGTAGGTTTCCACCATGACAGCATGGATTAGACCGGCAGCCCAGGCGTTTCTCTAACACACATACATAACTCCATGGACTTACAAGCTCCCATTTCACTTCACACCGACGACATCCATAGACAAAAGAGCATGATATCAACTAGGTACAAAGTACAAGTACAATGTGAAAGCGTTCCCCATGATAGCATGGTTTTGCTAATCCCCAACATATAAGTGCAAGCATATACAACATAGACAACACAATGGTTCAAGTTTATTAAGGGCAAGAAAAGTAAAGTATGCCATCAAGTTCGTGAGAGCTTTAATCACTAGTTTTCTCATAACAATTTTAATTCGGAAGGTACATAAAAACACGAATATACTTGGAATAGCAAATGCTAATAGGTAGGTATGGTGGACTCTTTGGAATAACTTGGTTTTAGGAGTTGGATGCATGAGTGGAACTCATACTTGGTTATGGAGGCTAGCAAAAGACTGGGAGCGACCAACTAAGAGAGCAATAATGGTCATAATCATGCAGAGCGACAAAACATCATTAATCAAAGCATAAAGTGATACTACAAGTCGAAAACTAAAGGACCATAAAGGATTTGGTGACTTGGGATAGTCATAACATGGTGTGAGCATGTGCCAAGTCAACCCAAATAAAGCATCAAAGGAGAATACCACAATATTATGCTTTAATATGGTAAAACAACGCATGATTCTTTCAAATGCACAATAAGCAATCTCAATTGTTTATAACAAGTCATGATACAACAAAGATCACTAAGCATAAAGCCAAAAAAAATATCAATCATGGCATGACAAAGCATAGGCCACAGTCAAAAACAAGCTCCTTTTACCACTTAAGCATAAACTTTTCCTACTCTTTTCCAATCTAAACCAAACTGTTTGAAAACTAATGCATGAAAGAGGGGGTCCAACCAATTTATTCAGCAAACTAAGAAAACCAAGCAAACGAAAACCAAAACGAAAAACGAAAAAGAAGACGCTCCAAGAACAACACAACTATGCATGAAACAATAAAAATGAAGTGTTTGGAAGAAACCTGGGATTTTTATTGATGAAGAAGGGGATGCCTTGGGCATCCCCAAGCTTTGATGCTTGTACCTCTTGAATATTTCTTGGGGTGACACGGGGTGGCATCCCCAAGCTTGAGCTTTAGTCCATTCTTCATCTCATTACATCATTCTCTCCATACACCTAAATTTTTTCCTTCATACAAAACTTCACACAATCTTTATTTGCAACATTAGTGCACTCAAGATAATAAGTCTTTAGGTTCAGTTTAAACACCAATAAAACTTCCATTAAAACACAAGCTACTGTAGCACTTCCCTCAAAAATCTAGATTCCCCAAAGAACTCAAAAAGGAACCAACAAGAAGCAAATGCAAATAATGGCAGTAATCTGTCAAAACAGACCAGCAGGTAAAAACCAATTTTTTCGAAGACCTTCTATTGCTCAAATCAAAAAATGTTGAACTGAAGAAAGTTAGATAATAACCTGGGGCAGAAGCACAAAAATGCACGTCTCAAAACGATGTACATATATTTTACACGAATTTTTACGGTGAAGCACAGAAATCTGTTTCAGGACGGCAACTTTCTCAATCATTACTTCTCTCTTATTAGAGGTTACTCTTGGCACAAAAATCAAATAAAAAGGATAAGGAGCGGTTATTACTGAGGTAATGACTTCTAAGACTCATCTAAACCTTTTGGGTTATCTCCCAATAAGTACTTTTTCTTTAACGCCTTTAAGTTAGGCATAAGAAGCAAGAAAAAGAATCAAGTGTTCTCAAATGAAGAAGTATTAAAACCAAATTTTTTGCCCTTACCTCTCTTACTTTTATTCTTAACCTTGGGGAACATATGATTGTTTGGTGGAGAAGCAAAGTGCATGGTTCCCTTTTCCACATCTATTATTGCTCCAAGGAGTTTCAATAGGGATCTTCCAAGTGCAATTTGTCCTTTTCCTACACATTCAATAACAAGATAATTAGTAGAAACCATTTTCCCTAGGATCTTTGTAAACACTCCTTCAGCTATTCCAATTGGTGATATTGTGGCATTATTAGCAAGAAATATTTCTTCTCCCCCTTCGGAAAGTCCCCAAAGATTCATAGATATCTTTAGGCATAAGACATAATTCAGACATGATATCACAACAAGCCTCAAAAGTTTCATTATTTATAGCAATATTTACTGTGGGAAGCCATTTTGAGGGTTCAGAATTTATTAGAACATAGTCATGATGCTCTCTAAGTGTATTATAGCAATCTTTCAAACTAGCAGTGCTGGTCTCAAGAGTATTCAATCTAGCAAATATGTTTATGAAGGAAGAATCAGATTTGCTATGCAAGTTGTAACTAAAGACCAACTTATTTATGGCATTAAAAGCATCATCCTCATTGCATTGGAGGAAATCTCCTCCCACTACAGCATCCAAAGCATATCTATAGCAGAGAGCAGTTCCAATGTAAAAACTGCTAAGGAACAAGCTTTGAGTCATTTTAGGTTCAGTTTTTTCATGTAGATCAGAGATTCTAGACCAAGCTTCTTTGAAACTCTCTCCAATTCCTTGTTTAAAAGTGAAAATCATTTCCTTAGGTGACATAGTGATTGGAGAAATGCTAGACATAATGGCAACTTAAGATAAAAAACTAAATTTTTTGTGTTTTTAATAAACAAAGAAAATTAGTAAAACTAATTTTTGTGTGTTTTTGATAAAGAAACAAGCAAACAAAGCAAAACAAAAAAAACAAAGTAAAGAGATTGGATATGAGAGACTCCCCTTGTGAAGATGTCCTTGACTCCCCGGCAACGGCACCAGAAAAAAGTCCTTGATGGCCCAAAATATATCAAGCTCGTTGGGGAACCCCAAGATGAAGGTATGATGAGCACAATAGCAAGTTTTCCCTCAGTTATGAAACCAAGGTTTATTGAACAAGTAGGAGCAAGTAAACACCTCAAAGGTGTTGCTAGCTGGACTTTGGCAGGGCGCACTACCAGTGCTAACATCAACGTGGAAACCTGCATACACAACCACAGAACTTTGCCCCCACTTTACAGTGAGGTTGTCAATCTCACCGGTTTTGCTGAAAACAAAGGATTAAACGTATTGTGTGGAAGAAAGTAATTGCTTGCAGAAAGTAAACAGAAAGAAGTAAACAATTGTAGATTGATGGTAAAAGAAAGGACCGGGGTCCATAGTTCACTAGTGGTGGCTCTCCTTAAGATAGATGACATGTTGGGTGAACAAATTACAACGGGGCAATTGACAAACATCAAGAAAGCAATCATGCATATACTACTCATCTTGACTCCTTTGAGATTTGATTGGGCATTACAACATTATACCTAGACCGTAACCCAACTGCATCTATGACTAATAATCCACCTTCAGGTTATCATCCGAACCCCCTCTAGTATTAAGTTGCACGCAATAGATAATTGCATTACACATTGCGTGTAAAGTAAACAATACGATTGTGCTATGAACAAAGGATTGTTGTTTTCTCCCTAGTAGCAATAGCACATCTAGTACCTTAGAGATTTCTGTCATTTCCCTAGATTACTAGAGGCATGAACCCACTATCGAGCATAAATACTAACTCTTGGAGTTGCTAGCATCTACTTGGCCAAGATATCTACTAACAATAGAAAGCATGCAAGATCACAAATAACAAATACATGATAGAATCAATAATCAATCTGAAATAGCATCTCAATATCCATCGGATCCCCACAAACACAACATGTAGGATTACAAATAGATGATCTTGATCATGAACGGAGCTCACAAGATCTAAACATGATAGAACAAAGGAGAAGAACCAGCCATCTAGCTACTACATGGACTCGTAGTCCAAGGATGAACTGCTCACGCATCACACCGGAGGCTTGCATGGTGATGAAGAAGGCCTCCAAGGTGAATTCTCCCCTCCGTCAGGGTGCTAGGAAGAGCTTCAGATCCCTCCTGATCTAGGGATGGAGATGACGGTGGCTGCAGACTCTTTCATGGAATTTTGATCAGGTACTTAAGGTTTCTGTATCTAAGGCATCTTATAGGCGAAAGGGGAGGCCGAGGGGGTGCCTGAGGCGGCCAGACCACCCCCTGGCGTGGGCCAGGCTTAGCCGCGCAGCCAGGTGATGTGGTGGCCCCTAGCCCCTCTCCGTCTCGTATTCTGGCTCCGTGTCCCCCTCGGTAAAAAACTGACTTTGGCTTTTGTACCGTCCAATTCCAAGAATATTCATTTTCTAACTTTCCTGGAACCAACAACAGCAGAAGACAGGTAGCTGGCATTGTGGCTCTTATTAATAGGTTAGTCCAAGAAAGTGTGTAGAAAGTACTCCAAAGTGTGGACAAAACATAAGAAAGTAGATAAAACCAAGCATGGAACATCAAAAATTATGGATACGTTTGCAACGTATCAATGGTTGTTCATGTCCCTCACTTATATTGCCTTGTCCAGTTGCATCATCTTCGTCTTCAACATGATCATTTCCCCCGTGATTGTGATGCACGAGAGGAGGGTTAACCGGATCCAAGTCAACCTGAGGTGTGGTGGCCTTCGGCTTCTCCGGTTTCCCAATATCTTGTATTGTTTCATCTTCAATGAAAACCACATCTCGGCTTCTACATGTCTTCTTCTTGATTGGATCCCACAATCTGTATCCAAATTCATCACTTGGACTGCTGAGATAGATGCACTATTTTGTCTTGCCATCAAGCTTGGATCTCTCGTCCCTCAGGACGTGCACAAATGCCTTGCACCCAAAGGCCTTCAATTGCTTGTATGAAACTTCCTTACCTGACCAAACTCTCTGAGGAATATCACCTGCAAGAGGAACTGAGGGGGATAGGTTTAGTACACACATAGCATGATTCAAATCTTCAGCCCAAAAAGAATTGGGTAACTTTGCATGAGAGAGCAGAGTTGTGACCCTCTCGGTAAGAGTCATGTTCATTCTCTCTGCAAGTCCATTGAGCTGGGGTGTCTTTGGTGGAGAATTGTCAAGCCTGATGCCAAACTTCCTGCAATACCTCTCAAAAAGACCGCGGTATTCACCACCATTGTCTGATCTCACGCACTTCAATTTTCTGCCAGTTTCTCTCTCAACCTTGGCATGGAATTCCTTGAAGACGTCGAGCACCTGCCACTTGTTTCTCAACGCATAGAGAAATATCTTCCTAGAATGGTCATCAATGAATGTCACAAAGTACAATGCTCCACCGAGGGATTTTTCGGTCATGGAGCAAACATCAGTGTGCACAATGTCAAGAACATTATCTGCTCGATGCGGCAGGCGTGTACGAAATGCAACCCTATGTTGTTTGCCAGGAAAACAATGTTCACAGGGTTTCAAGGTTATACCTTTCAACTCAGGAAGGTAATCCTTGCGAGCAAGAGCCTGCATGCCCTTCTCACTCATATGCCCAAGCCTCTTGTGCCACAACTCAACAGAAGTGTCATTATCGATGATCTTCAGCACATCATTGCATAACTTAGTTTTAGTCACATAGAGACAACCTTGCTTGCTTCCTCGAGCCACAATCAAAGAGCCTTTGGCGAGTTTCCATTTTGCATCACCAAAATAACTTCCATGGCGAATGTCATCAAGCTTTCCAACTGATAACAGATTCAGCCGTATGTCGGGAACATGTCTCACGTCATCGAGCACCAACCTACAGCCTGTGTTTGTCTCAATGCATATAGTGCCCTTGCCAACAATAGTCGACAAACCACTATTTCCCATCCTTACCTGGCCAGTAATGCCGCTGGGATAGGACTTGAAATACTCCTTGTGTGATGTAATGTGGAAGGACGCACCTGAATCCACAACCCAACTCATGGCATCATCACGAACAACACTATATCATTCTTCATCTTCAATGACTAGGTAATCTTCACCTTGCTCACATTCTGCAGTCATGGCGGCACCATTCTCGCCCTTTTGCTCGACCTTCTTCTTGACTTTTCCCTCTAGCAGATCTCTTTTGTATTTTCTGCAATCGCTCTTCTTGTGTCCCGGTTTGCCACAATAATATCAAGTAGCACCTTATCTCTGTCTTGAATTTGATCTCCCCCTGGACTTTTGGTCTTTTGCATGCTAAGATTTGCCTTGGCTACGTCCACGGTTGTCATTCTTACCGTGGGATTCAACCACATAGGCATCAGAGGAGGAGGCATCACCTTTTCCCCTCTTTCTAGCTTCTTCATTCAGCATGCTATTCTTCACCATCTCCAACGTCAGCTTCCCATCTGGAGCTGAATTGCTAACTGACACAACAAGCATGTTCCAACTGTCGGGCATGGAACTCAGCAGCAACAATGCTTGCACCTCATCCTCGAAGTTGATCTTCTTGGCGGAGAGTTGATTTATATGGCACTAGAAGACATTCAAGTGTTCAATAACACTACTACCATCCCGGTACTCAGGCTTGGCTAGTCTTTTGATTACCGAGGCCTTGTTCATAGTTGTCTTCCTCTCATACATTGACTCCAACTCCTGCCACATCTCATACGCATTTGTGTCGTTTGCAACATGGTGGAATATATTGTGGTTGATGTATAAATGAATCATACCTACTGCTTTTCTGTTTAGCACTCTCCATTCTTCTTCCGTGACACCGGATGTCGGTATTTTGTCTTTCACAATTGGCTCATACAAATCCTTACAATAAAGGATGTCTTCCATCATGGGCTTCCATAATGAGAAATTGGAAGAATCAAGTTTTATCATGCCATTTGTGGTGGCGCCTTCTTCCAAAGCCATTGTGAGCTAGAAGTAACCTTAGAGCAAACCTTGAGCTCTGATACCACTCTGTTGGGGAATTAGCACACTCAAACGTGATCTAAAAATACGAAGCGGAATAAGATATA
Organism: Avena eriantha; assembly: GCA_910589775.1. Taxonomy (NCBI): domain Eukaryota; kingdom Viridiplantae; phylum Streptophyta; class Magnoliopsida; order Poales; family Poaceae; genus Avena; species Avena eriantha. The sequence goes on along the minus strand of OU342742.1, from coordinate 179,824,893 downwards.
AACTTCAGCACCACTCATATGCTAACTCCACGGATCGTTGCTCAGTCACGAAAGGAATCATATGCATCAAACATATATGGAGGAAACAGATTCTGTCCAAACCGAGGACAAGTCTTGTGTGCTCTCACACACAGTTACTGTAATCTGCAGGTAGGCAGGACAAGTCATATGTGCTGTCAGCACATAGGAGCAGCAACAAGCAAATCTACACATAGGGACAACAATCCTTCTTACGTGGAAAACCTCTCAACTTGAGAGGAAAAACTACGGGCCGAAGCCACCCAAATCTTCTTCCACTATTATCAAATGGGGATACAACTTGTTCTTCTCTAGAGAGCACTAGAGGATCTCATAGATCAAGATTTGGGGCACAAGAGTTAGGGATCGGAGCAATCTCACCAAAGATGGTGGAACCACAGCTTCAAAGAGACAAGGTAGTGGATCTGGACGTCACGACCTTGTGGGCAAAGCCTGATGCTTGATTCAGCTTCTTCCTTCAACTTCTCCTCTTTCCCTTCTCTCTTGGTTTTCTTCTCCAATGGAGGCTATCCTGGATTTTCGTCTGTCCACCTTGTGGTGGCTGGACGGGAGGCTTATCGTCCCCCTTCCCTCATGTACAATGTCCAAAATAACCCTTGGTCGCAACCCTAAAGTTTGGTGGGTTCTTGCACCTGTTTGGGCCACCTAAAAGGTTTCATAAGGCCATCTGCTCACAGTCCACGTGAGGAGGATAACTAGCAGATTTACCATTACTACCGTTCAGGAGGAAAAAAAATCGATCACTTGGTTGTCCTTGCCACTCGAATGCTCGATCCTCGTGATTTTGTTTCAACAAGATAGAAACACAATCACTAATTATCTTTTATAGCACGAAAAATATTTACCGCATTCAGATCTTCAATCTCGCAGAAAAAAGGCAAGAGAATTCAATCACATGATCTCCCTCCTCCTTCCAATCAAATCGACGCTTGCTATTTCGCATAATGCAGGCAATCAGCAGTTTATATCATCAAATCCCGATTTACCCCAATTCGCGTCTCTAATTACCGCCATTTGCGGCACAGTAAACTCCCGTATTAATACTTCCCCTGCACTACGTGCTACGACACTATGCCAGCGTCGATCGATCTAGGGCACAATGGCAGGTCGCGCTATTTTGCTCATCGGCTTCGTCCTGACGGCCCAGCTGTGCGGGTGCACGGCGTACGATGGCAGCGGGTTTAGCGTGGAGTTCATCCACCAGGACGCCGCCAAGTCCTCGTTCCACGACCCGTTGCTCACCGCGCACGGCCGCCTGCTCGCGGTCGCTCGGCGTTCCACGGCACGCGCCGCGGTGCTCGCGCGCTCCTACACCGGCGGCTCTCCCGATGGCACCGTGTCCGAGATGGTGTCCAGCCCGTTCGAGTACCTCATGTACGTCAACGTCGGCACGCCGCCCACCCGGATGCTTGCCGTCGCCGAAACCGGTGGCTCCCACATCTGGCTCCAATGCGCCAACGACAGCACCGTCGATCAGCCTCCAACACCAGTCCCGGACCAGGACGCGCCACCGGTCGTTGTCTTTGATGTGTCCTCCTCGGAGACCTTCACCTTCGACGCGTGGGTTGCCAGTCCGGGGCGTGCGACGCGCTCCACGGCACCTGCGATGCCAGCTCTAACTGCAAGTACCTCCAGACCTTCGGCGACGGCTCCAACATTACCGGCCTACTGTCCACCGAGACCTTCACCTTCGACGATGCCCCCGGCGGCTACCCCCCCTGTGCCGCGAGCGTCCGCAGCTGCAGGTGGCTAGAGTGAACTTCGGCTGCGCCACGTCCATTAACCGCAGTTTCCTCGGGAGCGGCCTCGTTGGCCTCGGCGCCGGAAACATGTCCCTCATCTCCCAGATCGGCGCCGCCACATCGCTCGGCCGGAGGTTCTCCTACTGCCTTGTGCCCTACAGTAACATCAACGCCTCGTCGGCAATCAACTTCGGCGCCCGGGCCGCCGTAACGGAGGCGGACGCGGTGACAACGCCGCTGGTCGACTCCCTTGTGAAGTCCTACTACACCGTCGCACTCGAGTCTGTCAGAATCAACAACTCCACTTTCACGATACCGCCGAGCCGGTCCCACGTGATCATGGACTCCGGCACGGCGATGACCTACCTCGACAAGGGGCTCCTGGACCAGATGGTGGAGGAGGTGAACCGAACCATCAAGCTGCCGCAGAAGGCGTCACCGGTGTCGTACCTGCCTCTGTGCTACGATGTGACCGAGGAGTCTATACTGGAGAAGATGATCCCGGACGTGAAGTTGGTCATGGGAGGCGGCGCGGTGGTGAAGCTCAAGGCGCAGAACACATTCGCGCAGGTGGATCAGTCGACCGTGTGCATGATGGTGCTGCCGGCTGCTATTGCTGATGACCAATCTCCGTTTGCTATCCTCGGGAACATCACGCAGCAGAACATGCACGTCGGCTACGACCTGGACAAGCGCACCCTCCCATTCGCAGCCACCGACTGCGCGCGCCAACCCCTCCCCTCCCGCCTCTCTATAGAAATCGCCATTTGTTTGGTGACTAATAATCACTGCATCTTGTTACCGTGATGCAGCTCCTATGCAATGCAACATGTGTTACTCTTACTCTATGGTTGGATGATTTGGATAATGAATGTGATATGTATATTAGGACGTGGCTAGCGAGCCTCCGGAGGCTGGCTAGTCCAAACCAGCCCTCGCTCAGTTTTCCGGAACCGGTCGGGGGGCAGCGCGCCTGTTCTCTGCTAGCTTCCCGCGTTGCCCCCTCCCAGCACGCCTTTTCTCCACCCCGGGACTGTTCCCCCACCCTGTATTCCAGATCTTCTTCTTTTGCAAGACAACGTAGTCTCCCCGACCCCCTTCTCCCCTCTACTTTTCCCCTCGCTCCCTCCTCTTTCTCCAGACATCCATGGACAGAAGCAGCGACATAAGAAAGCACTCCTAGATCTCTCTTGGTCACAAACCATACTGATCTCCACCCCCTCCCCACCAAAATAGGAGGAGGACACACTTCAAAAAGAAGTTAAAAAATCTCCCGTCTCTCTGAACTTACCTCCAACATGTATCAGATGGTAAAAAAATCCAAATCCATGATAAAAATGTCATGGATTTTAGCAGATCTATGCTTCTAAGCAATACATCATGGAAAAAGGTCAAAACATAACCTGCACATAAGTATGTAGCCTCCCCCAAAAAACAAAACCTTACACAATCTTCCCAGCAGGCAGTCTCAGATTAGATCAGTTGTGGTAGGAACAAAAGTATTTGATTTCAGTACACACAAACCTGCACATCTACTACCTTAGACCAAAAGCACTCGCGGTAGAATAGGGTTTTTTGTTTTAGTACACAAAGAAAACGAACCTGGGCATAGTATCCAAAAAAACCCAGAGAAAAGGACAACTTTTTATCTTCAGATTACGCTTTCCCTTGACCTGATGATGCCCTGTTTCCTGCACACTGTTTCTTGTTTGCGGTGAAAGAAGATCTGCAAAAGTAAATATGAAATCATATCAGTATGGAAGTTTTGTGTTATTTGTGCATGAAAAATCTGAGTAATTTGGTTTTAGATAAATTAAAAACTCCATCCTATTTATCATGTTTGCAGGATGTCTGGTTTGGATCTAAATTCCCCCTATATAATATGACAATGTCAATGTCGTGGAGTCGTAGTTTTGCACTCAGCCTCCCACAATAGATGTTGTTGGCGAATCTCCAGACCCAGTGGTGCATGAGAAAGGTGCGGCGGGTGGTGATTCTTTTGAACACGGTGGCAGGGGCCACATCACAATGGCCCACCGCCTGCTGCTGGCAACCATAGCATGGACGCGGATGCTCTTCATACATAATCTACCACTTTCCCTAACTTGGCTGAAGCTGCTACTGGCATGAACGAGGAAGTTGCATCGAGCCCGCAAGAACCCTTCCTTGGGATGAGGTTTGACTCGATTTTGATGGCAAGAGAGCATTACAATGCTTATGCTCTGAAACTTGGTTTCTCAATCAAGTCTAATACTTCGAAGAGGGATAAGAACAAAAATATACTTGAGAAACAACAATTTGTGTGCAACAAGTATTGCAGGCCAAAAACAGAAGAAGAAAAGCAAAGAGAGGGAATGGTTGTGGTTGGAGATGTGAGTCCTGTTCAACTTGATGGTGACGATGCTGAAGATGGAGAAGGTGGGGCATCAAGATAAAAAAGTAGTAGCAGCTTGGAGTTAAGCGCAAGAGGGAACTGATAAAGCAAACAAAATGCCCAGCTAGGTTGTTTGTCAAGTTGATTGATAACAAGTGGGAGGTGACATATTTTGTTGCTGAGCATAACCATCCCATGATTGTGAAGCCATCTCTCACAAAGTACTTGAGATCGCACAGGGGTATCCCAAGTGATGAAAAGGAATTCCTGAGATGCCTACATAATTGCAACTTAGAAACAGGTTTGTTTAAGAAAAAGAAGCTCACTCCCACACGATGTTGCTTATGTTCTCAAACAAGTACAAAAAAACTATTTAGTTTACTAACATTTTGTGTGTTTATTTTGCATATGTATAGGGTACATGATGGAGGTCATGTCTGAATTTTATTGTGAAGATGCTTTTGTACCATATGGACCCAAGACAATATCAAACATGCGCTCTGAATTCAGGAGTGAAAATAGAGAGTTTGACATTGGTGGAATGCTTGAATACTTCAAAGAGTTGCAGCAAAAGGACCCAGATTTATTTTACAGATTCTCATTTGATTTAGAGAACAGAGTAGAAAATATATTTTGGGCTGACAGTGTTGCAAGGAAAGCTTATGTAGAATCATACCATGATTGTGTGTCGTTTGACACAACTTTCTGTACAAATCGCTTCAACATACCCTTTGCTTAGTTTATTGGTATAAACAGGCACGTGCAGTCATTTATGCTTGGTTGTGGTTTCCTTAGAGATGAGAAGGAAGAAAGTTTTAAGTGGCTATTCAGGGAGTTCCTTGAAGCAATGCATGTCGTGCAGCCAGACACCATTATCACGGATCAGGACTAGGCTATGGGGAGAGACATTTAAGACACCTTTCCTGATAGTGTGCATAGAAACTGTCATTGGCACATCATGAGAAAAGCTTATGAGAAGCTGGGTTCATTCCTAGGGTGTCTTCCTGGTCTAACTGATGATTTCAATGAATGTATTGACGAAAGTATGACTATTGAAGAGTTGGAAGCAAGTTGGACTGAACTGGTCATGAAGTGGGGATTGTCTGAGGATGAGACTTTTGGTTAAAGAAGAATGCTCATACATGGGTTCCATGCTACTTCAGGCAGCACTTCTTCCCCTTTTTGCAGTCAACTCAAAGGAGTGAATGGTTCTAATGCATTTCTAAAGTGCTACATAAACCCCCCAAATTCAATCAAGCACTTTGTGAGGCAGTATGAGAAAATCTAGGGGAATATTTTGGGCAAGGAAGGCAACAATGATTATCAGACATATGAGCTTGAGAGGGAGTCATGGTCCCCGTTCCCAATAGAGAACTATGCACTGGCTATTTATACTCGGGACATTTACCTACGGTTCAGATTAGAATTTGAACATATTGGTCGCTACAACATGCAAACGCTAGCACAGAACATGTACTTGTTGGTTCCTAACAATGTTGGTTGCTATTCTTATGGGTCTAGGAACTACATGGTAAATACTAATGGTGGACACTTGAACTATGATTGCTACAAGATCCAACGCGATGGTATTCTTTGCTTCCATGTGTTAAAGGTGTTTACACATATAGGTATTGATGCAATACTAGATAGGTTCATATTTAAAAGGTGGACTCATCAAGCAATTAAGGATGCAACGTTTCCTACAGATCCAGTATAAGACGATGTGATGCCTGAAGTGTCACGACAGAAACTACGCTTTGCAAACTTGTCTTGATCATTTGTGCAAATGGCTAAAGTCCTTAGTGAATCGATCAAGTCGAAACCATTGCCCATAGACACATTAGGGAGATGAAAATAGAGTTTGCGCAACCGAACAAAGTTCTGAAGAACAAAACACCGAACACAAACGTTAACTCTAATGTGCCACAACAAACAACAAATCCCAATGTGCAATAACAAACACCAGCTCCTAATGTGCAACGTGCAACTTCTACGGCTCCTAATGTGAACCGTGCACCAACAATAGGTCCCCAGCCAGCAAAAAGACCGCTGAAAAGTTCTACCAGTCAGCATGCTGATTTTACCAGCAAGAAACAATTGAAACAGTCAGTGACTATGCCACCACTATAGCCATTTACTAGAGAGAATGTGCCTTTGGCGTCGCCTACCGCATCATCCCATGGTCCTCATTCGGGCACCCCCTTAGGTACTGTGCATTTTTTAGAACATCGCCCATTGCCGAGTGCATAGTGTGCAACACCGGATTTACCTCCTAGAGCGACTGAAATTCCGTCTGCCCCGCTGTGCCTCACCAAGCAGTATGTGGTAAAGAATTGGCCTCCAGGCCTAGGGCATCCTCTATGCAAGAAGCAGGTGGCATGGTTGATGTAGGAAATATGCCCTACAAGCAAATAATAAAGATAGTTTATTGTCATATTTCAAATGTTCATAATAAGTTTTATACCAGGCTATAACTGTACTAAGTGAAAACATTAGTACAAGTGTGGTATGTAAACAAACCAACTACCTGGTAGCCTCTATTCGACTAGTCCATTGGTCAACTGATGACCGAGATTTCCCGATCATGAACATTCATGTCAGTGGACAATGGGGTCATGTCATTAGATGAATGAAGTAATGGACAATACCCAACCCCTAGTATTGTAATATGATCCAGTCACATGGTTCAACATTGCAATATCTAGCAAAGCATAGTGATTCAGTCCTTCGACCGTGAGATCATATTAATCACTATCTCCCAAGGCTGCTTTGATCACATCAAACGTCATGTCCGTGACTGGGTGAAAATAAAGGTGTGCCTCAAGTATTCCAGAGGAACTTTTGAGGCCTATGTATCTAGAGAGGGATTTGCACATCCGAGTGATGGATAGATACCCTATGCCCCTTGATGAGATTATATCTACAAGCTTGCAAACATGTGACTAGGTCACGAGGATGTAATATCACGAGAACGAGTAAATGTGGTTATCAGTAACAAGATCAAACTTAGATATATCGGTACCAAGAGATTAGATCTTGGACAAACTAGGTATCGTAGAGCAAAGGGAATGAGACCCTACGTTCAAAGTTCAAGCGAACAAGTTATTCGTGGAATGCATAGGGACCATTATGTGTTTCCAAATACCGCTATTGGTCATTGATTAGAAAGTGCGTCGATCATGTCTGTGTATTCCTGAGCCATAGGGTGTCACACTTAAGGGTAGAGACGCTGCGAGATTGACGAGATCATAGGAGAAAAGAGAGAAAACTCCTGAATAGTTTTGGAGTGATACCGGAATGGTTCCGGGGATATCCGATGATGATCGGAGGGGTCCAAAAGGTGTTTCAGCATGATAGGTATTAAATAATATCTATTTAATACTCCCTCCGTTCCAAGGCTTAAGGCATATAATTTTTTTGAAAAGTCAAGCTAAGGCAAGTTTGACCAAACTTTTTGAAAAAACTATCAAGAACTGTGATATTATATAGATACCACGTGAAAATATGTTTCATGATGTATCCAAGGGTATATATTTTATATTGTAAATATTAATATTTTTTCCTAAAAACTTGGTCAAACTTTACATAGTTTGACTTTTTCAAAAAATTATATGCCTTAAGCCTTGGGACAGAGGTAGTATTAATTAAATGAATTAATATTGAAAATGTATTTTTTTAGTTGATTTAATGGGGCATCCCACCTTAATGGGCCTCTAGAGAGGCCCGAGAGGGGGCTGCATGCACTAGGGAGGGCCAGGGGTGGCCGGCAGCCACTAATGGGCTCCCACCACATGGGTCCCATGTGGGGAGGGCTGGCCGGTGCCTCCTCCCAACTCGGTCCTAGATCAATCTTCTTCTGTTGTTTTACTGGAGCGCAGCCTAGGGGACATCTCTACACCGGATGTGTGTAAGGCCACGAGGCACTACCACTTGTGGTGCTTTTGCTTGGCACTTAGAGCTTGGGCGTCGACATGACCCTGCCGTCGGCTACGTCATACAAGGAGCAAGGGGTGACTTGCGAGGAGCTTCATGACCTTGAGGTCGGGCGAGTACGACTACACCATCCATGTTCCTCATGGAACGTTAACAGCATTCGATCTTTAAAGGTATGAACACCGAATCCCCGTTCGTTACTTTACATCTGCATAGTTAGATCTTGGCTAGGTGTGTTCGCACCGTAGGAATTTTTTGTTTTTTGCCTAGTTGCGCCAAGTAAAAAAGAATTTGTAGTTGTAAATCCTCCAAGGTCTAATATTTAAAGTCGGAAGAAAGGGAGAATACCATCGTGTATTTAGTTGCAAGCGAAAATATTCAGTCTATGTACCATGTGCAAACAGCCTGGCCATAACACCGTGACGTGTACTTATAGGTTGGGCCATAAGTAGCTAGTAGATGAGACCCATATTTGAGTATGTAGTGCCAATCTGTAATATGGATCTTTTTTAGAGTATACCTTATTTCACTTTGAGGATTGCTTTCCATTTTGTGGTGTTCTTTGTAGATGAGACCCATGTATGAATATGTATTTTCCTGATGTTTGGTAGATTTTTAGAATCATATTTGGAGAGGCTCCTCCCATTCCAGTTCTCTGCATTGAATAAAGTGTAAATTCCACATTCACCACTGCATTTGAACAAACAAGAAATAAAAAGGACTAATAAAACACAAGTTAGTAATGTTATTTTTAAAAAACTAGAAAACAACTTTACTATGGTGTGAGAACAACTACTTAAAACCTGAGAATGAAAAAACTTATTTACATTCTATCCGACAACTTTTGCATGTTGAGCAAACCAACTTAATGGATTCTAGGATGCAACTTACCAAGGCATATAGGATTTAATGGCTAGAATTTGTAAAACAAGTTATTCACATTCTGAAGATAGCTTAAATAAGTTGTTGGAACCCTTGGAAAACAACTTATTTACATTTGCAAAAAAACTTAAGCAAAGTTGGCCAAAAAACAAACTTAATGGAATCTAGGATTCAACTTATTTTAAAAAGCAACTTTACTATGCTATCGAAACAAAACTTTATTTGCTATGGAAAAAAAATTAAAATAGAAGCATGGGAAAACCAAGATTAAGTAGCTTGCTTTTGTTATGGTGTGAAAAAAACTTAATAAAAACATGGAACAAATTTTACTACATTGTGTAAAACAACTTTACCATGATGTGAGAACAACTTATATAAACCTAAAAGGCATCCTAAATTTTTTCCTTATTAGCATGCTGAAGAAAGTAGGCAAAACATGATCAGTACGTAACTTTTAAAACATAGCAGAAAAAAGAAATTTAGTTGAAGCATGTTTAGTTACTATACTCATTTTGTTGCCTGCTTTGGAGGGTTGATATCTTCAACTCTAAATGTCGCGATATGGACTGCTGAACTTGCATAGTTCTCTTCCCATAAAGTATTGATGGGTGGGGCTATTTCCTCAAATTTCGCTTGAAACTTTTTGTCTTCGAATGACCTTATGGAATCAAGCACCTCAAATCTTTTGTCCCTTATATTAATGATGAAAAGCCAGTAGTGATTGGCGGGGGCTGTCGCATCTGGTGCCAGATTTGTAAGTACGGGCAGCAAAACCTTGTTTATGCATTTGAAAAAATGGTTTTCCAATCCTTAGAATCGACAGTAGCCTTTCCAAAATGGGTGTGGACAAGAAGTACTTACACTGTCTTTCTTGTCAAGATAGGCAGTACCTTTTACAAAATGTTTTTAGCTCTCTTTTGTTGTAATCTAGATCTTTCGGAAGAGACTGCTAAGAAACGATATTAATGTGTGTTAGGGGCAACAACAGTAATTAATGGATTTAACTATGCACCTCACTAAAACATATATGATGAAGAGGAAAAAACAAACTAGAAAAACACATGCTGAGAAGTTAAAACCAACTTAACTACATTCTATGTACAACTTAAACAAGTTGAGAAAACCAACTTAATTAATTCTAGAGTGCAAGTTACCAATACATATAGTTTTAAATGAAACATAAAAAACATGATCATGGTGAGAATTTGAAAACACAACTTGTTTACTTTTGTAAACAACTTAAGCAAGTTAACCAAACCAATTTAATGGATTTTAGGATACAACTTGCGAAGCCGTATAGGATTTTTAAAATTCAAACTAAAAAAGCATGCTCATGGTTAGAATTTGGAAAAACGACTTATTTACATTCTGTGGTCAACTTAGACAAGTTGAGCAAACCAACTTAATTGATTCTGGAGTGCAAGTTACCAAGCCGTAGAGGATTTTAAAAAATGCAAACTAAAGAAGCATGTTCTTGGTGGGAATTTGAAAAACCCAACTTGTTTACTTTTGTGAACAACTTAAGCAAGTCGAACACTACCAACATAATGTATTATAGGATACGAATTACGAAGGCATGTAGGTTTTTAGAAATGGAAACTAAAAAACATCCTCATGGTGAGAATTTGGAAAAACAACTTGTTTACTTTTCTAAAGAACTTAAGCAAGTTAACTGAACCAAGTTAATGGATTTTAGAATACAACTTACGAAGTCGTATAGGATTTTTAAAAATTCAAACTTAAAAAGCGTGCACATGGTTAGAGTTTCAAAGAACAACTTATTCACATTGTGTGGTTAACTTAGGCAAGTTTACCAAAGAAACTTAATTGATTCTAGAGTACAAGTTACCAAGGCGTAAAGGATTATTCAAAAATACAAACTAAGAAGCATGTTCTTGGTGAGAATTTAGAAACAAATTATTTGCATTATGTAAAACAAGTTAAACAACTTGAACAAACCAACTTAAAAACTAGATTCTACAACTTATTTGCATTATGAGCAAAGCAAACAAAATAGAAACAAGAAAAGGTTTATGGAGGTCATTTTACCAAAACCCTTAGAGGCATGACACAATTCTTTATCTTCCTGAGTTTTTGTAGAATTATGGATTCGGTTTCGAGTTCCATTACAGTGTTTGACACCCACCCTCCTGGCAACATTGAGTTGGCAAGGTCTGTTAGCGAAACGAAGAATTTGTCGTAGTTGACAATTATTGGCGTCTTGTCAATTTCTTGCCCCCTCCTAGATCTTTTATCATGTGCATTAACCATGTTGTATGTATCTTTCACATCGGCTGAGCACGTGTAAACCCTTTTCTCAACATACGAGAAGTACGGCGATTTCATGCAAGGTCCCTGCCTAACAATCTTTCTTTCCTGGACTTGTGGACGGTCTGTTGCTGTAGTACTTCTAGATGCATTAGAGTTGAATGTGGCCCTCCTCCCTGCCCTTGCTGGTGTGCTGAAACCAGTATCAGGATGCTCGCTAACCACGTGACTGGTTCCTTGAACTTGCGGACACTCTACTTTTGTAGTACTGCTAGATGCATTAGAGTTTAATGTGGCCTCGCTCCTTGCCTTTGCTGGTGTGTTCAAACTAGTATCAGGTTGCTCACTAACCATAGGGTTTGTTTCTTGGATACCTTTCTCCCTTTCTACTTTTTCTACAGTAGATACAACTTCTCTCCATGTCTGGTCATCCCAATCAATGACGTAATTGAACCTTTCATTCTATAGGTTTATAGGGTATATTACTGAATGTGTGAGGTTTGAAGGACTGTTGAGACACTGGTTTTCATTCTTCTCTAGGCTATTGAAACCAAAATCAAAACTTGGTGGATCGCAAGCTTGATCCAATTCATCCTGCCATAATCTCCTTTATTTCAGTTTGTCTGACTTTGCTTCAGGTGGTGGACAAGTTTCATGTGTGGCCTCCTGCTTACTTTGATTATTCTTGATGTTGTTGCTTGCTCCTGCATTTTGAGTACCTGCATGTGCCAGTGGTGTAGTTGCAGTTGGCCTTAGCTATGTTTTGCCGACTTTAGAAGAGAACAATGATGTTGCTAAGTTGTTTTCATTGACTCTGTGTTCAGCTGGTGCTCTGGCCACTTGGTCTGGTAGTTGCTTTCATATTGGTGGTCTACTTGTGACTGTGATAGTTGGCGAGCATGGCTGGTCTAGACGTCCACAATGTGCACCAATTTTGTTTCTCATCTTTCCTTTTTGCTGCACCTCATCTCTTATATCCAAGTTGTGCAGTTTGAAGCACTCTGCTGTCATCTTATTTATTTCTTCATGTCCTCCAGCTTGAGTTGTTTGTACTGGAGGCACACTTGCAGGAGATGGTGCATCCATTTATCTCGGCTCTGCACAGGGACTCCACTTGGCGAGTGTGGGTGGATTTTCTCTCGGCTCTACGAACTTTGATGTGTGCTCTTCGTCTACCTTCCTCCTTGTTCCTTGAATCAACCATTTCACCGACATGTCATCATTTTTGCTTGTACCGGCATCCACATGGATTTCAGAATTGATGTTCCTCTTCATGAGGTTGCTAGCAGGCCCATTGTGTCCCTTGTTTGGTGATAGCCTAGCAGATCTCCTTGGTGTCTTCAGCAAGTCACCACCCTCATCTCCCCCATGTTCATCTTCTCTCTCTAATCCCTTGTCATCATTTCTATCCCCGTAATCTCCATTGACGTCTTCCTTACTGTTGCCATCTTCCCCATCGCTGCTGTGTTCAAACTCATCATCTTCATTGTCATCTTCATCATCCCCATCGTCACCATCGATGTTGCGACCTCCGATCGTAAGGATCCTAAGTCCCTGTGATTAACATGCTAGTCCCTGGATCATTAGCTAGCACTTCACAGTCGATGAATACCATGTAAAACACAAGTCATTATTACACGAATAATCCAGAGTATGTTTATTACAACTTGCATAGCTTATAGCTAGCTCAAAATAGAATAGCAGAAACTAAATAAAACTTGAGTCCATCAATGCCTCAGGCTAGTTGCGTGAAGACCCGCGATCCCTACGCACCTTTCAGTCTTCGGATTCTGCACATAAGACGTGCAGCCAACAAGTTGGGTCAATACTTTGAATGTATTGGCAAATTACACCAAGGAAAAGAGTAAGTCTATCTCTACATGCAAGGCTAAGAGTAGTCCTGGGGTTCATTTACATAAAGCCAATTTTCTCAATGTAAGAAAAAAAGAGGAAGAGATTTTCCCTACTTTGTAAACTTTGGTAAGTAGTATAGGGTTGAATGGATCACGTGGATATTACTCACCAAGTGCCCAATCAACCTATCACTTGCATATTACGCACCAAGTTCCTAAAATCCCACCCAATAGCGATATTACTCACGCCTTGGGGTTTATAAAATGTTATGTTTGGAAAAGAAAGAGGAAGCTCTTTCAGAGGCTCCATCCTTCAGATGCTCAAGGTTGTTCTGTTTCCGTGAACACGGCTGATCGATCAGTTTGCAATACTCTCGAGAGGTTGTGCACTTTCCCCACAATCCACGATCAAGTCCTTTTATAGACAAGACCATGGCGAAGCCTTCCCTTAGTAGAACCTCTACCAGCTGGATCCAACCGTGACAAGAACCTCCAAATGTTGGTACCCTGGTGAGGTTAGCCACTAAGTACTAAGCCAAGACAGAGCCCATATGTATTGTGGTTGCACTGGAAGCTTCTGAATTCTGAAACAAGGCAGACTTCTTTCATTCCTGGGCGACCGCCCAGAAGAAAACTTAGTTTTATTTTGAAGGGGGTTTTGAGAGGAAAAAGGTTCGCTCGAGAGAGCTTTTATACTTAGAAAATTTTCAGTCTTTTGAACCCTCCCAACGGTACTTGATATAAATAAGTATATAACATAGCAAGCATAACTTGGAAAAACAGAATAACCTATTGGGATGGAAAATCCTAAGCATAGAGCTACTCATGGCATACTACAAAACCGCACTTGCAAAATAGTACTAAGAAAATCTACCAAAATCCTACACCTGCATACTACAGAATTTGAAGAGTAAAACATCCATAGTCAAAACTGGGACATAACATGAACAAGTGGTGTAACTTGCCTTGATCTGAGCAGCACTCTACAAATCAGTACTCTTCAGCGCACTCCGAGCAATCTAACAAAACCAAACATAGATCCAATCACAATTTGCACAAAACAATGTCACGAAGGCGAACATGCATGCATGCAACATGGTAACATGCAAGGACGGATTCAATTTTGACCAAGGGTTTTATTCGGGGATGTTTTTGAGTTGGGGATGTCATTAGAATCGGTTCCCCACAGGTTTTAAGTATTTGGGATTAAACCTTAAATAAATAGGCTCAAAACTAGATCTACAACTCCAATCTACCTCGAGACAGATCTGAACACTCTAAGCAAGTTATAACAATTTTCTATAGAATGTCTCATAGAAACAAAGCCAACGCAACAAGAATCAACTAAAACGGATCTACGGATAATTTTCTAGAATTAAAATACTCTAATCTAAACTTTAAATCCTACTGCAATATTTCTGTAGTAAAACAGTAGTATTATTGTAGATCTGTGTTCTACTCAATTTTGCGAATCCAACGGTATCTTATTTGCTAAATTTGGACAAGTATTTGATTTACTACGAATTTTACAAGTTTAAAACAATATCTGTCAATTAAAAGAAAACAGAGCAGACAGGCGGCTACGCAAGCGACAAGTGGCGGCTCGGGATTGGGCCAGCGGGGCGCGAGGCGCTGACACGACACGCTGACGCGGCAAGTGCCACGTGGCGCGATGTGATTCGTCCGTACCGATTCGGTAGTCCTATCTAATCTGAGCCGCTCTTTCGCGATCTAACGGACAGAGGAGGGAGGTGGTGGCTTACCGGTGGGTGGCGACGGCGGGTGGCGGCGGCGCGTCGGCAACGATCGGTGGCGGCGAGGCGGTGTTCCCCCGGCCCGGTGAAGTTGACGACGGCGGCTGCCTTCTCGTCGTGGTTCCATTCCCGGGGGCGGCGTCGGCTCCTTCGTCCCGAGGTGGCGGCTGGAGGCGGCGGATTCCGGTGGAGCTCCGGCGAGAAATCGTGGAGGCTACGGTCCGCTACAGAGAGGGAAAATAGCGTGAGGGGAAGTGGTACTACAAAGGGAGGAGGAAAATAGTGGCGGTCTTCAATAGAGGTCACCGTTGGGCGGCGGCGGCGGTACTCCGGCGAGGTCGGCGGCGAGGCGGTGGCGAGGTACATCGAGCAAGGAGGGCTAGGGTTTTTAGGGGGTCGTCACGGGAATAAATAGGGGCAGAGACTTGGGGCGGGGGTCGTGGAGATCCTCTCCGGAACGGCTGGGAATTCGTTCCAGACGCGGTGCAGCGAGCGGAGTCCATTCCGATCTCGTCGGAGATGACGATGCGGTGGGATCCGCCTGCCGGCGACCGCGGATGGGCTGCTGGTGGCGTCGGCTGGCGTCTGTTGGGCCGGGCCCACGCGCTAGGCGCTGGCTGCTCTGCCAGGCGGGCGGTAGTTAGGAGCGGGCCGGCTCGGCTGGCCCGGTTAGGTTTTTTTTATTCCTTTTATTTTATTTTATTCGTTTCTGTTTCACCAATTGTTGCAGAACTTTTTCAAACGGACTCCGATTTAAATGAAATTTGTCTCTAAATTTTTGTAAAAAGAAGAGGAGTAGAAAGGGGTTATAAAATAACACTTTTGCAAGAGTTTTGGAGGTTAGAAATGGTTTTACCCTTTTAGTCTTTATATGACTATGGGGTTTAGGAAATATCTGATGCAATTTTTATTACGCGATGCCATGATGCAAGGATATGATGCATGCTTCTAGTAACATCTGCAATTGTAAAATTTGGGATGTTACAAACCTACCCCCCTTAAGAAGAATCTCGTCCCCGAGATTCAGGTTGGTTAGCAAATAGGTGTGGGTGTTCTTTCTTCAGGTCTTCTTCACGTTAACATGCGGCCTCTTCCTCGGAATGGTGGTTCCATTGAACTTTGCAAAACCTGATAGTCTTGGTACGAGTGATTCTCTCGGCTGTTTCCAGAATCCTGGTGGGTTTTCCTCATAGGTGAGATCATTTTCCAGTTGAACCTCGTCCAACGGAACCGTATCCTTTAGTGGGGTTTCAACCATTTCCGGGTGACACTTCTTTAATTGCGACACATGAAAAACATCATGAACGGTTAACACTTCGGGCAATTCCAGCTGATAGGCAACCTCCCCTCTTCGACCCAAGATTTTGTAGGGCCCTATGAATCGGGGTGCTAACTTATCCTTGATTCCAAATCTCTTAACTCCTCGTAGTGGCGAAACTCGGAGATACGCACGGTCTCCCACTTCATAGGTCACATCCCTACGCTTGGAATCAGCATAACTCTTTTGTCTGGATTGGGCTATTTTTAACCTGTCTTGAATCTGTCTCACTTTATCTTCGGCATCCTTGATCAGTTCAGGTCCAAACAAACTCCGTTCTCCAACTCCACTCCATAGCAGCGGAGTTCTACACTTTCTGCCATATAGAACTTCAAATGGAGCCATCTTGATACTAGTTTGGTAACTGTTATTGTACGAGAATTCCGCATATGGCAATTTATCATCCTAACTAGACCCATAGTCTAACGCACAGGCTCTTAACATGTCCTCCAAGATCTGATTAACTCTTTCCGTTTGACCATCTGTTTGCGGGTGGAAAGCAGTACTAAATTCCAGTCCTGTCCCT
The DNA here is from genome assembly GCA_910589775.1 of Avena eriantha. Taxonomy (NCBI): domain Eukaryota; kingdom Viridiplantae; phylum Streptophyta; class Magnoliopsida; order Poales; family Poaceae; genus Avena; species Avena eriantha. The sequence goes on along the minus strand of OU342742.1, from coordinate 179,808,204 downwards.
AGAGACTCGTGGAACTGTCGCCAAAACTTTGAGGTGAATTGGGTACCTCTATCAAAGACAATCCCCTTGGGTACACCATGAAGACTTACGATCCTTGACATATAAATCTTAGCAAGTTTAGCACTCGTATAGGTGGTCTTTACGGGAATAAAGTGGGCCACCTTTGTGAAGTGGTCGACCACTACCCAGATGGAGTCATACCCAGATCGAGTCCGGGGTAGTCCTGTGATAAAATCCATGCCTACCTTGTCCCACTTCCAATCGGGCACAGGTAATGGCTGCAGCAGTCCTGCTGGTTTTTGATGTTCGGCCTTGACTCTGTTGCATACGTCACACAAGGAGATGTATTCAGCAATTTCTCTTTTCAAGTTATTCCACCAGAACCTATCTTTCACATCCATGTACATCTTTGTATTACCAGGATGAATTGAGTAAGGCGAATCGTGAGCTTCCTGAAGAATTATCCTCCTGATAGCGGGATCATCGGGAACGCACAAACGCTTCTCATACCAAAGTATTCCTTGTTCATCCGTATGAAACCCTTCTGCTTTACCCTTGCCTATATTAACTCTTATCTTCTCCAACTCTTTGTCCCCCTTCTGGGCCTCTTTGATTTGGTCCAGAAGCGTGGGCACTATCTCCATAGTCGCTAAGTATCCCTTAGGAACTATCTCTAACCTGAGGTCCTTGAACTGTTCACACAAATCATTTGGAAGTTCTCCCACGGTAAGTCCATTTACATAGACCTTCCGGCTTAAGGCGTCGGCCACAACGTTGGCCTTTCCAGGATGGTACTGCAGGTCCAAGTCATAGTCCTTGATGAGCTCAAGCCATCTCCTCTGCCTCATATTTAATTCCTTTTGAGTGAAGATGTATTTAAGGCTCTTGTGATCCATGAACACATCACAATGTTTGCCCATTAGATAATGTCTCCATACCTTGAGCGCATGCACAACTGATGCTATTTCCAGATCATGCGTGGGGTAGTTATTCTCATGGTTCTTAAGTTGCCGAGAGGCATAAGACACTACTTTTCCATCTTGCATCAGTACACTACCAAGTCCTTGTCGAGAAGCGTCGCAATAGACCTGGAAGTCCTTTTGGATGTCAGGGAGACACAAAACTGGTGCTGTTACTAGGCGCTTCTTTAATTCTTGAAAACTTGCTTCACATGCCTCAGTCCATTGGAACTTCTTCTCTTTTTTCAACAATTCTGTCATAGGCTTTGCTATCTTGGAAAAGTTTTCAATGAACCTTCGGTAATATCCCGCAAGGCCCAGGAAACTCCTGATATCACCCACATTCTTAGGGGACTCCCATTCTGTCACGAATACTACCTTACTTGGGTCCACGGCAACTCCTTTAGCCGACACAATATGACCAAGGAATCCCACTTCTTTGAACCAGAACTCACATTTGCTAAACTTGGCATACAGCATGTGTTCCCTTAACTTTTCCATGATTAGGCGCAGATGCCTCTCATGTTCCTTCTCGTCCTTGGAGTATATGAGTATGCAATCAATGAATACCACAATAAACTTATCCAAGTACTCCATGAACACCTTGTTCATCATAGTCATGAAATACGCTGGGGCATTGGTTAAGCCAAACGACATCACGGTGTACTCATACAATCCGTATCTTGTGGTGAAGGCTGTCTTGGGTACATCCTATTCCCGGATCTTTAGCTAGAAATAACCTGATCGGAGATCAATCTTAGAGAACTCGCTAGCACCCTTTAATTGATCGAACAGGTCGTTGATATTGGGCAGAGGGTACTTATTCTTGATTGTCACTTCATTCAACGACCGGTAGGCCACGACTAGTCTCTTGGTTTTATCCTTCTTCTCCACGAATAAGACAGGTGCTCCCCAAGATGACACACTTGGTTGGATGAAGCCTTTGTCCAATTTCTCTCTAAGCTGTTTCTTAAGTTCCTTCAACTCATCCACATCCATCTTGTACGGTCTCTTTGCTATTGGTCCAGTACCAGGCATCAAGTCAATGAGAAACTCGATGTCTCGGTCGGGAGGCATCCCTGGCAATTCTTCCGGAAACACATCTGGATAGTCCTTCACAATTGGCACATCCTCCAAGCTAACCCCCTTAAGAGAGTTCACCATACTCCCTTTGAGTGCGAAAGCTGACTTAAAGCGGATCCTTTTCTTATCCGGAGTCGTGAGTGTGATAGTCCTTTTGGCACAATCTATGACTCCCTCATATTCGGTCATCCAATTCATACCCAAAATTATGTCTAAGCCTTGTGACTCCAGAACGACTAGGCTGGTGGGAAAGGTGTGTGCCCCAATCCTTAGTTCTAATCCACGGCATCCAGAGTTTGCCACTATTTCTCCTCTAGGAGAACTTACCCTTAGGGGAGTACTAATAGTCTCCGTAGGTATCTTGCCTCTATCCACAAATACCCTTGATATGAATGAATGCGATGCACCAGTATCAAAAAGAACAACTACGGGGGTGGAGTTAAGCTTGAACTTACCAATCACGGAGTCAGGTGCCTCACGAGCATCCTCCACGGAGACATGATTCACTGTGGCTTTGACGAATGGATTCGGTTTCTTCCCATTTCCATTACCATTGCCATGGTTGTGTCCGTTGCCGTTCCCATTACCACTTCCATTTTTCATCTTTTCGGGGCAAGTAGTTGCATAGTGCCCTGTCTTGTTACACTTGAAGCAGGTCACTTCACTCAGATCCTTCCCATTGCCATTTCTATTGCGGTGTTTATGGCCATTGTGGTTATGTCCTCCATGACAATGACCATTGTGGTTGTGGCCATTGTGGTTGTGGGGTGGGGGTGACGAAGTGCATTGCTTATGATATGGGGCCGAGTTGTGCTTGTGTGAGGTTGACTTTCTCTTTCGGTTCTCTATACTCCTTTGCTTTGCTTCCACCACAACTGCCCTGTCCAGAAGTTCCTAATAGTTATCAAACTTCAGAGCCACAAGCTGAATGGATATTTCATCATTAAGTCCCCTTAGGAACTCCTCCTGTCTCTTGGCATCCGTGGATACATCATCAGGTGCATAACGTGTCAGCTTGTTGAAAAGGTCCCCATACTCGGGGACAGAGCGGTGTAGTTGTTTCAAGTCGCAGAACTCGCGTCTCTTTAGTGACATGACTCCCGCGGCTACGTGATGAGTACGAAAGGCCGCCTCGAACTGGTTCCAGGTGATAGCCTCAATATCGGGGTGGGTAACCTGGTAATTATCCCACCATTCAACAGATGGTCCCTCAAGTTGGTGCGCGGCGAAGCGCACCCTGTCAGCTCCCACAACTTGGACGGTGTCTAACTTCTTGTTGGTGGTGCGGAGCCAGTCATCTGCCACAATTGGCTCAGAACTACTTGAGAAAACTGGAGGGTTCAACCTCAAGAACCGAGTCAGGCGATCCTGTTGGGGTGGTGGGGGTGGTGGAGGTGGCGGGTTGTTGTTGTTGTTGTTTTGCTTGTTTTGAGTGAGGAGTTGGATTAGCTGATTCTGGGAGTTCAGAAGTTGTGCTATCTCTGGGGGCATGTTGTTGTTGTTTCCACGTCTCGCCATCTGTGGGTTTGGGAAACAAGTTAAGAAATGGATAGAAAGCCTAAGGAATAAAACTCCTACCCTTATGTAAACAAGAGAGAAACACACAAGAAAAGCAAGGCACACAAAGCACATAGTTTAACACACTCAACCAAGTTTAACTAAACCAAAATAATTTTTGGTACTCATTACAATCGCGAAAAACTTTTGACTATAGAACTAAAGGTGGTCCAACTACTCTACTCATCATCCACTTCCTCATCCTCAATGATGAAGCCTTCCTTCTCCAGTAGTGACTTGTATAACTCCATGTCCTTCGTCGTGGCTTCAAGCTTCTCCTGAAGTTCCTTCACCTCTTGTGGTTCCGGTGTAGCAGCTTCGAGCCTCTCTTGAAGTTCCTTCACCTCTTGTAGCTCCTGGATAGCAGCTTCCAGCTTCTCTTGGAGTTCCTTCTTCTCCTTCTATAGCTTCTTGATCAAACTTGACCCCATAGTCACGGGCGTGATCTTCTCCTCCAAGCTCCTCTTGGCTGCTCGCATGTCCTTCAACATGGTGGCGAAGTTCTTGAACTCCATCTCGTTTTTTGCGAGCACCAGACTTTGCTCCCTAATCCTCTTGTTCTTATCTTGCACCCTCTTCTCTTGATTAGCGAACCTCTTATCTTGGGCGGTGAGCTCCCCTCCTAGGGACTTGATCTTTTCTTCCAGCTCCTCAATCTTCTCGTCCTTCTCCTTGACTAGGGCACAAAGCTCGTCATTCCTCATGATCTCAAGGCAGCTCCCCTTCTGTAGATCATTGATGTGGGACTCCAAGTCTTGATATTGGATCCTTCGACGCTTGCATGTCTTCCTTTCCTCCGGCGTTAACTCGATTGGAACTCCCTTCTCATCACGTCTTCCAAAGAGTTTGATGTAGTGGCCTTCAACCTCTTCATGGTGGCGTCCACAAAGGCTTCCAATGAGATCCTGCAAGCTGATGCTAAGTCCTTTCTCCTTGGAGTCGCTGGTGACGTTGAGTACAATGGCTTCTGTCTTAGGTTCTTAATTGCTGCGTCTCGGTTGGATGACTCCAATCGCCCAGAATCCTTCCTTGTGCATCTTCCTCAACTCGCTTCCTTTGATTGACGGCATGGGCAACTGCAACGTCTTGATGATGTCCAAGAGGCATTCCCCAAAGCGCAGGCACTTGATGTCTTCGGCGGTGTCGTAGTAGAAGGCCGTCATATTTAGGTTAGGAGAAAGAAAATTAGGCACAAGGTGATAAGGAAGAGAATTACTAGAAGAGTACAAATAACTTAGAAGAATATGGAAAGCAAAAACATACATGGTAAAGGTGGTTTCCAATCCTAGGGGTCACGTCCTACATGCAACTTTGTGCTCTGATACCATCTGTTGCAACCTCGGATCGTAAGGATCCTAAGTCCCTGTGATTAACATGCTAGTCCCTGGATCATTAGCTAGCACTTCGTAGTCGATGAATACCATGTAAAACACAAGTCATTATTACACGAATAATCCATAGTATGTTTATTACAACTTGCATAGCTTATAGCTAGCTCAAAATAGAACAGCGGAAACTAAATAAAACTTGAGTCCATCAATGCCTCAAGCTAGTTGCGTGAAGACCCGCGATCCCTACGCACCTTTCAGTCTTCGGATTCTGCACATAAGACGTGCAGCCAACAAGTTGGGTCAATACTTTGAATGTATTGGCAAATTACACCAAGGAAAAGAGTAAGTCTATCTCTACATGCAAGGCTAAGAGTAGTCCTGGGGTTCATTTGCATAAAGCCAATTTTCTCAATGTAAGAAGAAAGGAGGAAGAGATTTTCCCTACTTTGTAAACTTTGGTAAGTAGTATAGGGTCAAATGGATCACGTGGATATTACTCACCAAGTGCCCAATCAACCTAGCACTTGGATATTACGCACCAAGTTCCCAAAATCCCACGCAATGGTGATATTACTCATGCCTTGGGGTTTATAAAACGTTAAGTTTGGAAAGAGAGAGGAAGATCTTTCAGAGGCTCCATCCTTCAGATGCTCAAGGTTGTTCTGTTTCTGTGAACACGGTTGATCGATCAGTTTGCAATACTCTCGAGAGGTTGTGCACTTTCCCCACAATCCACGATCAAGTCCTTTTATAGACAAGACCATGGCGAAGCCTTCCCTTAGTATCCCCTCTACCATCTGGATCCAACCATGCCAAGAATCTCCAAATGTTGGTACCCTGGTGACGTTTCCCACTAAGTACTAAGCCAAGACAGAGCCCATATGTATTGTGATTGCACTGGAAGCTTCTGAATTCTGAAACAAGGCAGACTTCTTTGATTCCTGGGCAGCCGTCCTCCACCAAATATCCACTCGTTGACCGGACAACCATTCCGCCTAGAAGAAAACTTAGTTTTATTTTGAAGGGGGTTTTGAGAGAAAAAAGGTTCGCTCGAGAGAGCTTTTATACTTAGAAAATTTTCAGTCTTTCGAACCCTCCCAACAGTACTTGATATAGATAAGTATATAGCATAGCAAGCATAACTTGGAAAAACAGGATAACCTATTGGGATGGAAAATCCTAAGCATAGAGCTACTCATGGCATACTACAAAACCGCACTTGCAAAATAGTACTAAGAAAATCTACCAAAATCCTACACCTGCATACTACAGAATTTGAAGAGTAAAACATCCATAGTCAAAACTGGGACATAACATGAACAAGTGGTGTAACTTGCCTTGATCCGAGCAGCACTCTACACAACAGTACTCCTCAGCGCACTCCGAGCAATCTAACGAAACCAAACATAGATCCAATTACAATTTGCACAAAACAATGTCACGAAGGCGAAAATGCATGCATTCAACATGGTAACATGCAAGGATGGATTCAATTTTGACCAAGGGTTTTATTCGGGGATGTTGTTGAGTTGGGGATGTCAATAGAATCGGTTCCCCACAGGTTTTAAGTATTTGGGATTAAACCCTAAATAAACAGGCTCAAAACTAGATCTACAACTCCAATCTACCTCGAGATAGATCTGCACACTCTAATCAAGTTATAACAATTTTCTATAGAAGGTCTCATAGAAACAAAGCCAATGCAACAAGAATCAACTCAAACGGATCTACGGATAATTTTCTAGAATTAAAATACTCTAATCTAAACTTTAAATCCTACTGCAAGATTGCTGTAGTAAAACAGTAGTATTATTGTAGATCTGTGTTTTACTCAATTTTGTGAATCCAACGGTATCTTATTTGCTAAATTTGGACAAGTATTTGATTTACTACGAATTTTACAAGTTTAAAACAATATGTGTCAATGAAAAGAAAACAGAGCAGACAGGCGGCTACGCAGGCGACAAGTGGCGGCTCGGGATTGGGCCAGCAGGGCGCGCGACGCTGACACGGCATGCTGATGCGGCAAGTGCCACGCGGCGCGATGCGATTCATCTGTACCGATTCGGTAGTCCTATCTAATCTGAGTCGCTCTTTCGCGATCTAACGGACAGAGGAGGGAGGTGGTGGCTTACCGGTGGGTGGCGACGGCGGGTGGCGGCGGCGCATCGGCGACGGTCGGCGGTGGCGAGGCGGTGCTCCCCCGGCCCGGTGAAGTTGACAACGGCGGCTGCCTTCTCGCCGTGGTTCCGTTCCTGGGGGCGGCGTCGGTTCCTTCCTCCCGAGGTGGCGGCGAGCGGCGACTGGAGGCAGCGGATTCCAGTGGAGCTCCGACGAGAAATCTCGGAGGCTACGGTCCGCTACAGAGAGGGAAAACAGCGTGAGGGGAAGTGGTACTACAAGGGGAGGAGGAAAACAGTGGCGGTCTTCAAAAGGGGTCACCGTTGGGCGGCGGCGGCGGTACTCCGTCGAGGTCGGCGGCGAGGCGGTGGCGAGGTACAGCGAGCAAGGAGGGCTAGTGTTTTTAGGGGGTTGTCGCGGGAATAAATAGGGGCAGAGACATGGGGCGGGGGTCGCGGATATCCTCTCCGAAACGGCCGGGAATTCGTTCTAGACGCGATGCAGCGAGCGGAGTCCGTTCTGATCTCGTCGGGGACGACGATGCGGTGGGACCCGCCTGTCGGCGACCGCGGACGGGCTGCTGGCGGCGTCGGCTGGCGGCTGTTGGGCCAGCCCACGCGCTAGGCGCTGGCTGCTCTGCCAGGCGGGCGGTAGTTAGGAGCGGGCCGGCTCGGCTGGCCCGGTTAGGTTTTTTTTATTCCTTTTATTTTATTTTATTCTTTTCTGTTTCACCAATTGTTGCACAACTTTTTCAAATGGACTCCGATTTAAATGAAATTTGTCTCTAAAATTTTGTAAAAAGAAGAGGAGTAGAAAAGGGTTATAAAATAACACTTTTGCAAGAGTTTTGGAGGTCAGAAATGGTTTTACCCTTTTAGTCTTTATATGACTATGGGGTTTAGGAAATATCTGATGTAGTTTTTATTACGCGATGCCATGATGCAAGGATATGATGCATGCTTCTAGTAACATCTGCAATTTTAAAATTTGGGATGTTACAATCGACTTTGTCGATCCTTTGTCTCTTCCTTCTACCCTGAGCATGGCTAGACCTTACTGTGCTATCCATAGTTCCAATAGCTTCCACAAAAGTACCAAGCCTATTTGATATGTTAGTTCATAACTCCCCAATCATAATAGCAATCTTCCTTTTGTGCTGAAAAAAGAGAAACAAAAAGAATCAGATGTTTGTTGCAACTTATCATAATAATCAGATACAAAAACAGAAACACAATGAACTTAAACGAACTTCGAACTTAGGTATACTGTTGGGTGTGTGGTATTCTCGGAGAATACAACTTATTGTTTTTTGCTACTCAACTAAAAGCATACTAAGAAAGGCAACTTGATTACTAAATATGCAAAAGTTTCCCATTGTTGTGCACTTTTTCACTAAGTTGGTTTTTGAATATGCAAAAAGTTGCATTCCTACATTTGATTGAGTTGTGTTTACTCTTACCTAAGTTGTTTTTTCGGTAACTAACTTAGTCTATTTCTGCAATCAACTTAGGTATACAACTTAGTAGATCAACTTATTCAGTTTTTGCAATCAACTTAGTAGATCAACTTAGGTATATTGAGTAACGAGCTTAGTCAGTTCCCGGAATCAACTTAGTAGATCAACTTATTATATCAACTTACACCACTAGGAAATACCTCATCAGTGGCCCACCGATTTGCATATTCTGTGGCGCATATCTGATGCGCCACTATTACGTTGCCACTGATATATATTTCAGTGGCACATATTGATATGCCCCATAGAATTCTCAGACTTCTGTGGCGCATTTCTACCTATGCGCAACATGAATGTTTTCAGTGGCGCATATCATGCCATGCGCCACAGAATTAACATGCGCCACATAAACTTTAATATATGCGATGTATTACAGGTATTCAAACTAGAATAAGTTCCTGGTGTATAATCAGGTAGTTATACAGATCAGTAGAAATAGTACATTGCATATAGTAGATGAAAACAAACACATAATACAAACACAAGTATAATGTCATCACACTTAGAGCCCGGTCGAGATACATATATAGTGTCAAGTGCCGAATTTTTACACAAGTGCCAAATACAAAGTTCATATCATCTCACATTACAAATGAAGTGGTCACCGCCTACACTAGGATCAAGCAAGAGCAGGAGCCCGACCAATATCTTCATCTGATTCTTCTTCCACAGGTGGTTCCTCCACCTGGCTACCGCCTCCTCTCTAGTCGCGTATCCTTTGTAGCTGTTGCCGCTAAACTTGTTCACTTGTTTGTGAAAGTCCTCCCACTCCTCATAGACTCCTGGAACCCAACCCTTGTACACCACATAACACCTTGTCGCCATATCTATATACGACAAGGCATATTAGTAAAACATGCAACGGAAATAATTAAAGGGTTCACATGCATATATGTTCACAAAAATTAAAGCAAAGGAATAATAAACCTAAAGGATAGCATCACGATCATCATAGAAGTAATAAGTTCAACGACAACACGACCACAATATAGTTAAGTCTAACAACAACGAATGTTTCGATCTAGGCAAGTTAAGTTTACGACACACTATACACGTCCATCGATACACAAACTCATGGAGATAGTAAAGTTTATGACACACACACACTACACGCGTCCATCGAGAATATATACATAGACTCGGTCATGCTAGGCACACATCGATCATGAACACTTCTTCTCGCTCGGCTTCAGGAATGGTAGATAACCCTCTTTCATAGTCCACTTCCTGGTGTCACCCTGTTTATGGAGGCATTCTTCGATCTCCCTCTTAGTCAACCCTCTGGAATCTTGTAGGCCCCCCTTGTGTTGACATCTTCAAAGATGATTTTTGACAACTTCAGTTGGATGCAATAGAAGTCTTCTCTAAGATCATCATCATTGATTTGCGCCAACCTTTCGGCCCATCCTCGGAGACTAGATGGCAGCATTAGGTTCTGGCAATCCCAAAAAACCTTTAAGGTGATGGAGGACATAGAAGGCCTCCTTGGTGCTACCAGTAGCCGGATGCTTGACATAGGGGAACTCAAGCATGTGCTTGAACACGTTTCTGCCATCCTTGATACAATCCCCCTTATTGGCGAAGGGGCATCCCTTTTGGCGTAGCCCTCGATAGTCTCATTGAGAACAAAGTGGGAACATGATGTTGGAAAAAGAGCAAAGGAAGAAATCTATGAGAAAGGCATAAGTTATGGGGGAGAGCGAGTGTGTACTTACTCAGGAAAGAAAGGCAAAAGAAGTGTGTCCTTCATCTTGTTGTCCACCATGAACTTCTCGAGGTATGTCGTTGCCTTGGTCTATGTCTCTGATCCTCCGACCAACTGGTTGTCCCGCCTATAGTAGGGATCCACTATCGCGACTTGTGGGATACTCTCTCTCTCTCTCTTGATCTTCATCACCAAATTGAGCACCTATAGGCGGACCAAGTTATAGTCTAATCGTTTCAAGAGAAACAGCTTGAAGACGTCCGCATACGCTATGAAGAATAGATCCACGGGGTATTCATGGATGAAGCCCACGTCCGATGGCACCTTGTCCGTGAAAACCGGGTAATTTGGATCTTTGTCTTTAAGAAGGAGGCCCTCTAGTATCTTGATACCCTCATGCAAAGTTAACATGGATCGAGAGGCGATGCAGAGCAGCTCCGGAGTCAACATGGGTTCACCAGCTACATGCACTCGGGGAAAGCCATCCTGGCTAGCTGGTACGATGCCGTCTTTAGCCCGAATCCTCTTCGGATGAGGCTGGCTCGCAACCTGATACGTTGCTAACGTATCTATAATTTTTGATGTTCCATGCTTGGTTTTTATCTACTTTCTTATGTTTTGTCCACACTTTGGAGTAATCTTTATACACTTTCTTGGACTAACCTATTAACGAGATGCCACAGTGTCAGCTGCCTGTTTTCTGCTGTTTTTGGTTCCAAGAAAGTCAGAAAATGAATATTCTCGGATTTGGATGGGACAAAAGCCAAAGTCAGTATTTCACCGAGGGGGGCATGGAGCCAGAATACGAGACGGAAAGGGGCTAGAGGGCCACCACACCAGCTGGCCGTGCGGCTAGGCCTGTCCCGCGCCAGGGGGTGGTGTAGCCTCCTAGGGCACCCCCTCGGGGCCTGTTCGTCTGCGGTACCAAGTTCGCATGCCAGCACATGGCGGTACCTAAGTTGCCTAAAATTGCCGCGTTTCGAAATATTGGGCAGCCAACTACCTTTCCCCTAGCACCGGCGGCGTCGGAATCCACCCTCCAGGCAGGATGATCCCTTCGGACATTTGACTTCCGCTACCAAGTTGCTGCGCCCAGTCGCTGATCCCGAGCTCCAATGGTGCATGCCGTAGCCGCCGTTGCGAGGCTCTAGCCCACCTCCGCCGCCGACGAGCCGATCAGCTCGGAGGATGGCAGATCCTACTACCAAGGAAGAAGAAGTTCTGGCCACAAGCGGGTGAGCTACCCTTCTCTTTGCTATTCGCACTAATTATAACTGCTAGCTGGCTACTGAACCTAAAATTGTTTGTTAGCCCAACGCTGACAAACATATTTTGTCCACAGTTTTCTGTCAAGTGGGATCTCCGCGGACCACCCTTACCTAGTTACGGTAGTCCTCTTCAGGTACGACTCTAAGGACAAGTGGTATGGAGACCATTGTATCACAATGGAAGAAGCGCTTGCGCATATCTACACTATATCTGGTATGGTTGCTGCTCTGCGTAATCATGATGAATTATAGCCAAAGTAGACTACAAAGTTCAGATTCATGGATGAATGTGGCATCATGGTTCCTCTAACGTGTGACAGTCAGCTAATTGGGTTGATGAAAAGGTACGCTTCGGCTTGCATGTTTGAGCTGAATTGTGATGTACTGGATGTGGAAGCTGCTGCAACTGGGAGTCGCCCTTCTATTCTTGGACAGGGTGGTTGCTCGAACCCAATTAGCCCCTGGTAAGCAAAAGTCCCTTGGGGTTCGCATGTTTGTGCTAAATTGTAATTTTTTGCTTTATTTACTCTATAGATATTGGGCAGTTATGCAACAGTCCTGTTTCTTTGACAGGAAGCGCCGCAAGGTTAGAAACATGACTGCCGGGTCAGTCATTTTGCTGCCCAAAGAAATTCAAAACGAGTGGAAATATGATGCTGGACACGATTCTGGTGCCCATTGTCCCGGCGATGCAGAGTACGTGAAGCTAAGAAAATTGGCACCGAGGAAGATGAAGAAGGCAGGAAATGAAGAAGCCAGTGGACGTGAAGGCTTGGCACCTAGGCTGTGGAAGAAGGCTGCTGGCAATGAAGATGCATAGTAATGTGTTCAACTTGAACCTATATATGTAATTCTGTTAAATTCTAGAGCTCTGTGTGTGGCACATTGCTGGGTGAAACAATCTACCCACGTTCTCTGAGTAAAATGTACCGCGACTTAGGGTTTGGAAATGCCCGAGTCAGTAGTTGAATCCAAAATTGTGATTGTGCCACTGCTCTCTAAAAACACGCAGCACCGGTTCCACGATTGCTGAGGGGCAGGAGGTCTCCAAATACGACGGAATGTAAGTGGCACAGAAATAAATTATTTAAGCTGCTACACTCCACGAAGCAGCAACTTATTTCAGCTGCTACACACAACGACATGGCAACATAAACAACTATGGCAACCGATATTGCCCAGATGAGGAGGAAATCGGTACCACTTTCTGGCCTAATCTTGAGCCCGTCTATATCACCGCCTCTCTGCTCCTGCATCCCCTGCATCTGGCGAAGCTCCTGGATCTCCAGTAACCGGGTGTACGTGCTTCCACTTCATAAATTGTGGTTGTGTCATTTGCATGCAGCACAATCCATGTAGATTATGTTTAAACAAACCACCAATATCATAATACACTAGTAGAAAAGGGGTCTTTGGTCCACAGTCACGTTCCCAATCCGGGACAGAGATCTAAATCGAGGCAGAAATTGATAATCACAAATTCTTCCACAAATTAATCGAGACGGAGATCTAAATTGAGGCATTTCATTACTTCAACCACAAATTCTTCTAAACAAAGGTGTGATTTCACATCCTACATTAATTCAACCACTAGTCAACAATTTCACTTCCGCTGTCGCTGTCCTCCGAGCCGTCGGCTTCCTCGTCATCGTCGGACGGAACCTCCACGATTTCTGCATTGTTCGTGAGACGGACCACCTCTTCGCGGCGAGCAGCGGCGATGACGGTGTACTTGGTCCATCCAGGGATGGACCAGAACCTCTCTCGCCCTTCTCGGTTGCGGAGATCCCGGTGCACCAGACGCTCGTAAATGATGTGGTTGCGAAGCTTGGCCTTCCGCTCCTTCTTGAACAGCGTCGGCCAGTACGGGCTAGCCTCCACGTACCGGGGTAGCGCCCTCTTCCACGTGGGCATCTGGCGGCGACGCGCCACGATTTCACTCTCCATCGCGTCTCCGCCAGGGACGAGGAGCGGAGCCACCAGCACCCCCACATAGCTGATGCGCCATCCGTGGGGCACCGTCGCGGCCGGCGGCACGAGGATGTCGAAGTGCGCGAACATCACCGCCTCGTAGAAGTTGAGCGTGGGCATCTCCATGGCGGCGTGGTAGAGATTGGAGAAGGAGCGAGGGGATGGATGACGAAGCAACGATGCGGTGGAGATTGGAGAGGGCGAGGGGATTTATGACGAAGCGATACGCTGTGGCGCGTCCTATTTGTACACGAGGACGATGGAGTGACGGGCGGAATATCCAAGGGGCATTGGTCAGACAAAAGGAAGTAATGCAGGGTTAAGAAAGATTAACGGGCGACCAATTTTTTTCCTCCCAGGACTCCGGGGCCAATAGTTTAGACCGCTAGGTCAATAAGTACAACTATTACAACTTAAAAGGGCACAGCTCAAGCTAAATAGAACTACTAGTTACCACACATCTCCTTGATCTTCCTAATCTTAGCTCGATGCGCATCTTCCTGCGAGAGCAAGGATCAAATCGTCTGCTCCTTCCTTTTAGCATCTTCCTTGCACAACTTCAATTGTTTCTCTGCATTTTTCTTCATGCACTTGTCAATACTCATAGTTGTGAACTGCAGGACTTTGGCCTGGTGAAGATCATTCCTTGGTTGAGTCAGTTCTTGCTCTGATTTAGCCTTCAGGGCCAACGTCGCTTCCCTCTCCTTCACAACTTTGCTAACCTTGTCTTCCATCCACCTGAGATCTCTCTTATGCTTGGTCGTGTCAACTGATTCCCATAGCTTCATCTCAACACTGTCAAGAATTGAGCTGAATGCGGATTCTTTCAACTCAGCAGTCATTTCCCATAGTTTGTCTAGCGTTTTCTGCATCGACTTGGGTTGGGCCACTCTGGATCTACCTGTTTGACAACACCACAACTTCCACCTCACATCATTACACGATGTCCTTGACACCATAGAAACCTCCTGCCTGCGTTTTGTCCTTCGAACGCTACAAATTTAGCGGGCACATATCCATGTTTACATACCAGAGGACTGTCTTCATCCGCTAAACCGTGATAGTCGGCATCATACATCATCTGGTTGGCCTAACACATCATATGCGCATGAGTAAATAGAGTAGATATGGCTCAAAAAATAGATAACTGGCCACGGATGATAGAGATAGAGAAGAGACGACTCACATCGAAATCACTGTCCCTGTCGTCACGACGCGTTTCCTCACCGTCTCCCCTTGAACCCATGGCAAGAGGGGAGGGGGGTGGCTGCCGGAGAGGGGATTGGGATGGAGGTGTCGTCGTCTTGCGGCTACGGTAGGATGGGAGTGAAGTGGGGAAAGTGGATTCGAGGGGAAGGAAGAGAAGTACGGGGAGGAAGAGAAGTAATGGGGACGTGACACTGGGATATGGTCCACTAAACTCGTGAGTCGTGACACTCGCAACAGGGGAGATCTCGGTGTTGCCAGTTTGTCTAGAGCAAGCGTGGCCAATCATGCCGTAGAACAGACTACTCGCGGATCGCTCTCACGAAGACCATCCCAATCGTCTAAGCGCCCCGTTCGAACGGTATGTAACAATCGTCAAGAAGAACAACTGTGTTAGGGCGTGCCTTCTAGAAGACTCAGTCTAACGGCCACCCATTGGGGGGCTAAGGTTAGGGCTCTCCTAAGGTTAATTAGGATCCATATGTGGTTTGTGAAAAGAACACACATGCAATCACACTAGGTGGATCCATGTGTGGTTTGTGAGAAGAACACACATGCAATCACACTTGGTGGATCCATATGTGGTTTATGAGAGGAACACACATGCAATGACACTGGTGATATGTGGTTTGTGAAAAGAACACACATGTAATGAAACTGGGTGTGGTTCATGAGAATAACACACATGCGATGACACTGGTGTATCCTTATGTGGTTTGTGAGAATAACAGACATGCAATGACTCTTGTTGTGGTTAATGAGAAGAGCAGACATGCAATGACACTGGTGGATCCATGTGTGGTTTGTGAGAGGAACATACATGCAATGACACTGGTTGTGGTTCATGAAAATAACACACATGCAATGACACTGGTGGATCCATATGTGGTTTGTGAGAAGAACACGCATGAAATCACACTTGGTGGATCCATGTGTGGTTCATGAGAAGAACACACATGCAATGACACTAGTGGATCCATGTGTGGTTCATGAGAGTAACACACATCCAATGAAACTGGGTGTGGTTCATGAAAGGAACACACATGCAATGACACTGGTGGATCCTTATGTGGTTTGTGAGAAGAACATACATTCAATGACACTGGGTGTGGTTCATGAGAAGAACACACGTCCAATGACACTAGTGGATCCATGTGTGGTTTGTGAGAGGAACACACATCCAATGACACTGGGTGTGGTTCATGAGAAGAACACACATGCAATGACACTGGTGGATCCATGTGTGGTTTGTGAGAAGAACACACATGCAATGACACTAGGTGTGGTTCATGAAAAGAACACACATCCAATGACATTGGTCGATCCATATGTGGTTTATGAAAAGAACAGACATGCAATCACACTTGGTGGATCCATGTGTGGTTAATGAAAAGAGCAGACATGCAATGACACTGGTGGATCCATGTGTGGTCTGTGAGAACACACATCCAATGACACTGGTGGATCCTTATGTGGTTTGTGAGAAGAACAGACATGCAATGACTCTAGATGTGGTTCATGAGAAGAACACACATCCAATGACACTAGTGGATCCATGTGTACACTGTGAGAGGAACACACATGCAATGACACTGGGTGTGGTTCATGAGAAGAACACACATGCAATGACACTTGGTGGATCCATGTGTGGTTCATGAGAAGAACACACATGCAATGATACTGGTGGATCCATGTGTGGTTTGTGAGAAGAACACACATCCAATGACACTGGGTGTGGTTCATGAGAAGAACACACATCCAATAATACTGGTGGATCCATGTGTGGTTTGTGAGAGGAACACACATGCAATGACATTCTGTGTGGTTCATGAGAAGAACACACATCCAATTACACTGTTGGATCCATGTGTACAATGTGAGAGGAACACACATGCAATAACACTGGGTGTGGTTCATGAGAAGAACACACATGCAATGACACTGGTGTATCCTTATGTGGTTTGTGAGAATAACAGACATGCAATGACTCTTGCTATGGTTCATGAGAAGAACACACATGCAATGAAACTAGTGGATCCATGTGTGGTTTGTGAGAGGAACAAACATGCAATGACACTGGTTGTGGTTCATGAAAAGAACACACATGAAATGACACTGGTGGATCCATATGTGGTTTGTGAGAAGAACACACATGCAATCACACTTGGTGGATCCATGTGTGGTTCATGAGAAGAACACACATGCAATGACACGGTGGAACCATGTGTGGTTCATGAGAGGAACACACATCCAATGACACTCGGTGTGGTTAATGAAAAGAACACACATGCAATGACACTAGTGGATCCTTATGTGGTCTGTGAGAAGAACGCACACTCAATGACACTGGGTGTGGTTCATGAGAAGAACACACATCCAATGACACTGGGTGTGGTTCATGAGAAGAACACACATGCAATGACACTAGTGGATCCATGTGTGGTTTGTGAGAAGAACACACAGGCAATGACACTGGGTGTGGTTCATGAAAAGAACACACATTCAATGACACTGGTGGATCCATATGTGGTTTGTGAAAAGAACATACATGCAATCACACTTGGTGGATCCATGTGTGGTTAATGAAAAGAGCAGACATGCAATGACACTGGTGGATCCATGTGTGGTTTGTGAGAAGAACACACATCCAATGACACTGGTGGATCCTTATGTGGTTTGTGAGAAGAACAGACATGCAATGACTCTAGATGTGGTTCATGAGAAGAACACACACCCAATGACACTGGTGGATCCATGTGTACACTGTGAGAGGAACACACATGCAATGACACTTGGTGTGGTTCATGAGAAGAATAGACATTCAATGACACTTGGTGGATCCATGTGTGGTTCATGAGAAGAACACACATGCAATGACACTAGTGGATCCATGTGTGGTTTATGAGAAGAACACACATTCAATGACACTGGTGGATCCATGTGTGGTTTGTGAGAGGAACACACATGCAATGACACTGGTTGTGGTTCATGAGAAGAACACACATGCAATGACACTAGGTGTGGTTCATGAAAAGAACACACATCCAATGACACTGGTGGATCCTTATGTGGTTTGTGAGAGGAACAAACATGCAATGACACTGGTGATATGTGGTTTGTGAAAAGAACACACATGCGATGACACTGGTGGAGCCATATGTGGTTTGTGAAAAGAACAGACATGCGATCACACTGGGTGGATCCATGTGTGGTTCATGAGAAGAACACACATGCAATGACACTAGTGATTTGTGGTTTGTGAAAAGAACAGACATGCAATGACTCTAACTGTGGTTAATGAAAAGAACACACATGCAATCACACTTGGTGGATCCATGTGTGGTTCATGAGAAGAACACACATGCGATGACACCGGTGGATACATGTGTGGTTCCTGAGAGGAACACACATCAAATGACACTGGTGGATCCTTATGTGGTTTGTGAGAAGAATAGACATGCAATGACTCTAGATGTGGTTCATGAGAATAACACACATAAGGAGACACCTCTCTCTATCTTTCGTAGAAGCCCAAACCTGTGCTCACCCCGTCTCCTACTCCCTGATTGGTTGTCACAGTTGTCACGCGGATCGTGCGCACCAACCGTTGATTCTGTGCGATCCAACGATGATCGTTGCACATGTCGTGCCCTTCATAGTACAGTGTGAGACAGCACGGACGTCTCCCTCAGCGAGACATCTACAAGAAGGAACACGATGCCGTCCATGGAAAAATTCGTCGAGCGGTCATGTCATGTTTAATCAAGTCTGAAAACCCTACTACTACTACTACACAACAACGCATGCGTCATCGAGTACACGATCATCGATGGACAGCTGCAATATACTGCCACTTGATTTTAATAAGACATATCCCATTTTTTACGCAGCGGCTCTCAATCTCACTTCCAACTGGGCCCGACCGTAAGAAGCTTGCACGCGCTAGCCGGAGCCCGAAGAGGTGAGCTCGCCGAGACCTAACGTCTCTGCCTTCATCAACATATCCCTCTACCCGATCTAGCACAACCCCACAAATCTCGCCGTAGGGGGAATCCGTTTCCCTTATGGTTTGGGCTAATTTGTTTCCACCGTAGGTGTGGGATAATCCGTTTCCACCGTAGGGGAAACTGTTTTGCCCATTCTGTGGCAGAGAAATCAACGTGGACCTCGACAGCATGATCCAGCACGTGGATGGCGTTGCCACAGGGGGAGGCAGAAGCCATAGGCCGATTACCTTGGCGCGGCACACAGCCTTTGGAAAATTCCTCTGGGATTATGTCAGGACTGGCCTATATCCCATCTACTAGGCTTTCCCTGCTTCCTGCTAATGCCCCTGCCCTGCTAGGCGTCTCCGTGTCACGGCCTCCTGCTGCCGCCCCTGCTTTTATTTTGTTCTAGTTAATTATTACCTGTATGTGGCATGTAAGACAATATATCTGTGGTGTCTCTGGTGAACATTCTATATTAATATACTCCTTTATATGGAGTGCCTTAAAGTTTCTAGTGTTCAATTATATTTACTGATCATGCTCATGCACACTACAAAATATTTCTAGTGCTCGATTATATTATAATTTTCAAGAAATACATCAACAAGTTTCCTCTGCCGGACCGGTGACCACCTCAATAATTAGCTTGATATAGTGCCTCATCACCTTGACCTGGACGACGAGCAGATCATCAAGGCAAATTCTATTTTTAGCACAGAATTCAGCCCAGGGGTCGGTGAACTCAATGCAATTGTCATATACTTCTGATATGCGATATCGCCCCAAGATTTTCAGGCCTTTGTTACAATTATTGTTCATGCATACACAATAGAACCCTTACAGGTCCAACATGGTAGAACTTGAGCTACCACAGAGACCTCGACAGAGGTGGCAGAATTGGTGCGGGTGCAACCACGGCAACGGCGAGCTCGGATTCTACGGGACGAAAACAGAACCGAGCATGGTCGACACGGTGATAGATCTCACTGGGAACCAATTCTCGTCACCGCACCGTGCCATGGGTGCGTCCATGGTGAGGGCGAGCTCCGACTCGGGATGGGGAGGAGAGCGGGGCGGAGCAGCTTCGTCACGTCCCAGCTCTGCGCCATGGCCGCGACCACAGATCGCCGCTCCAGGGAAGAAGAAGACGCGTAATGGATGCATGCGCCAATGCTGCAAGCCTACAGGGAGGAGAGCTGGGCCGAGCAGGTTCGTCCAGGTCTCAGCTCCGCGCCACGGCTGCGACGCCCCACAGATTGTCGCTCCGGGGAAGAAGAAGACGTGTAATGGATGCAGGCACCAACGTTGCAAGCCTAAATGACACCTAAGCGACGGGAGCGACATAACGGCGAGAACTGAAAGGGGGCCCAACTTGACAGCCGTTAGCCTGATATTTTGTATTGAAACGTAAAGTTGAATTCGTGCCGAAAAAGACCCTCTAAATATTTAGCACACCAACTGTAGTCATCGCGGGTGATTTCAGGGAACTTGGGTACCGCATTGCCTAGGCGCCCCAACTTTTGGTCCGCAAAATGATATTCTCACCCCCTCGGCCTCCCCTTTCGCCTATAAGATGCCTCCGATACATAAACCCTAAGTACCCGATCAAAATTCCACGAAAGAGTCTGTAGCCACCGTCATCTCCATCCCTAGATCGGGAGGGATCTGAAGCTCTTCCCGGCACCCTGCCAGAGGGGAGAATTCACCCTGGAGGCCTTCTTCATCACCATGCAAGCCTCCGATGTGATGCGTGAGTAGTTCATCCTTCGACTACAGGTCCATGTAGTAACTAGATGGTTGGTTCTTCTCCTTTGTTCTACCATGTTTAGATCTTGTGAGCTCTGTTCATGGTTAAGATCATCTTTTTGTAATCATACATGTTGTGTTTGCGGGGATCCGATGGATATTGAGATGGTATTTCAGATTGATTATTGATTCTATCATGTATTTGTTATTTGTGATCTTGCATGCTCTCCATTGTTAGTAGATATCTTGGCCGAGTAGATGCTAGCAACTCCAAGAGGGAGTATTTATGCTCGATAGTGGGTTCATGCCTCTAGTAATCTTGGGAAGTGACATAAATCTCTAAGGTACTAGATGTGCTGTTGCTACTAGGGAGAAAACAGCAATCATTTGTTCATAGAACAATCGTATTGTTTACTTTACACGCAATGCATAATGCAATTATCGGTTGCTTGCAACTTAATACTGGAGGGGGTTCGGATGATAACCTGAAGGTGGATTATTAGTCATAGATGCAGTTGGATTACGGTCTATGTATAATGTTGTAATGCCCAATCAAATCTCATAGGAGTCAAGATGATTAGTATATGCATGTATGCTTTCTCGATGTTTATCAATTGCCCCATGGTAATTTGTTCACCCAATATGTCATCTAAGGAGAACCACCACTAGTGAACTATGGATCCCGGTCCTTTCTTTTACCATAAATCTACAACTGTTGACTGTTTTCTGTTTACTTTCTTACACACAATAGGTTTAATTCTTTATTTTCACCAAAACCGGTGAGATTGACAACCTCACTATAAGTTGGGGCAAAGTTCTGTGGTTGTGTTGTGCAGGATTCCAAGTTGGCAACAATACCTGGGAGGTGTTTCCTTGCTCCTACTGGTTCGATAACCTTGGTTTCATAACTGAGGAAAAACTTGCTGCTGTGCTCATCATACCTTCCTCTTGGGATTCCCCAACGAGCTTGACGTGTTGAGCCAATAATCAAGCTTTTTCTAGCGCCGTTGCCAGGGAGTCAAGAACATCTTCACAAGGGGAGTCCCTCGTAACCAATCTCTTTATTTTTTTTTCTTAGTTTATTTCTGCTTTGTTTGCTTGTTTCTTTATCAAAAACACACAAAAATAGTTTTACTAGTTTGCTTTCTTTATTAAAAATACAAAAAATGACTACTCTTGAAAATACTAAGTTGTGTGACTTCACTAGCACCAACAACAATGATTTCATGTGCACACCTATTGCTCCACCTGTTCCTGAAGCTACTTTCTTTGAAATAAAACCTGTTTTACTCAATCTTGTTATGAGAGAACAATTTTCTGGTATTAGTAATGAAGATGCTGCTGCTCATCTAAATAACTTTGTTGAACTTTGTGAGATGCAAAAGCATAGGGATATAGATGGAGATATTATTAAGCTTAAATTGTTTCCTTTCTCTTTGAGAGGAAAAGCTAAAGAATGATTGTAATCCCTAACTAGAAATAGTATTGATTCTTGGACTAAATGCAAAGATGCTTTCATTGGAAAATACTATCCTCCTACTAAGATTATATCTATGAGAAGTGAAATAATGAAGTTTAAACAATCTGATAATGAACATGTTGCTCAAGCTTGGGAAGGAATGAAATATTTGGTAAAGAATTGTCCCACTGATGGACTGACTAGTTGGATGATTATCCAAACCTTTTATGCAGGATTGAACTATTCTTCAAGAAATCTACTAGATTATGCAGTTGGAGGTACCTTTATGACCATTACTTTGGGTGCTGCAACAAAGCTTCTTGATAATATGATGGTTAACTATTCTGAATGGCACACTGAAAGAGCTCCACAAGGTAAGAAGGTAAATTCTGTTGAAGAAACCTCTTCCTTGAGTGATAAAATTGATGTTATTATGTCTATGCTTGTTAATGGGAAAGCTCATATTGATCCAAATCATGTTCCCTTAGCCTCTTTGGTTATTCAGGAAGAGCAAGTTGATGTGAACTTTACAAGAAATAATAATTTTAGCAACAATGCCTACATGAATAATTTTGGTAATAATAACTATAGGCCATATCCTCCCAATAAGGGTAATCCTTCTGGAAATTCCTACAACAATAATAGGAGTGCTCCCTCTGAACTTGAAGTTATGCTTAAAGATTTTATTAGTAAACAAACTGCTTTCAATAAAACTATTGAGGAAAAACTCTCTAATGCTGAAAGAAATATAACATCATTGGCTGAAGCACAATCTTCTTTGAATAAAATGGCTGCTAAACCTGAAACTATTGATAATCCCTTTTCTTCTACTAATGCCACACAAGTTATAATTGATAAAAATGTTAGACTATTAGATGAATTCGTGCTAAGTGGGAAAGAGAAGATAAAATTGCTAGAAATATTAGTGTTTCTACTATCACTACCACTAGGGTTGAAGCTAGTAATAGCTCTACTACTTTAGATGATAATTATGATTTTGATTTTGATGGTTGCAATATCTCTGAAGTAATTAAGTTCCTACAAAAGCTTGCTAAAAGTCCCAATGCTAGGGCCATGAATATGACCTTTACAATACACATTATTGATGCTCTCATAAAAATTAAAGAAGAAAAGATGAAACATAAGGCTTCTATTCCTATGAAACTAGAAGATGGTTGGAAACCCATCATTAATATGAAAGTGAATGATTTTGATCTTAAGGCTTTATGTGATCTTGATATTAGTGTTTCTATTATGCCTAGAAAGATTTGTGATATGCTTGATTTGCCACCATTGGAAGATTGTTATTTGAATGTCCCACTTGATGATAATGCTAAAAAGAAACTCATGGGGAGTATTAATGATGTTCTTATTATGGTTAACAATTCCTATGTCCCTGTTGATTTCTATGTTTTGGATGTTGAAGGCAATGCTTCTTGTCCTATTACTTTGGGAATACCTTTTCTTAGAACTGTTGGTGCCATTATTGATATGAAAGAAGGCACCATTAAATATCAACTCCCACTAAAGAAAGGTATAGAACACTTCCCTAAGAAGAGAGAAAAGATTCGTTTTGCCTCTCCTATGAAAACAAAATTTGCTCTTAATGCTTCTTCATTTGAGAACACTTGATTCTTTTTCTTGCTTCTTATGCCTAATTTAAAGGCGTTAAAGAAAAGTACTTATTGGGAGATAACCCAAAAGTTTTAGATGAGTCTTGGAAATTATTACTTCAGTAATAACCGCTCCTTATCCTTTTTATTTGCTTTTTGTGCTAAGAGTAACCTCTAATGAGAGAGAAGTAATGCTTGGGAAAGTTGTTGTCCCGAAACAGATTTTTGTGCTTCAACGCAAAAACTCGTGTAAAATTTCTGTACGTCATTTTGAGGCGTGAATTTTTGGGCTTCTTCCCCAGGTTGTTATCTAACTTTCGTTAGTTCAACACTTTTCGATTTGAGCAACATAAGGTCTTCGAAAAAATTGGTTTTTACTTGCTGGTCTGTTTTGACAGATTTCTGCCATTATTTGCATTTGCTTCTTGTTGGTTCCTTTTTGGGTTCTCTTTGGGGAATTGAGATTTTTGAGGGAAGTGCTTCAGTATCTTGTGTTTTAATGAAAGTTTAATTGGTGTTTAAACTGAACCCAAAGACTTATTATCTTGAGTGCACTAATGTTACTAATAAAGATTGTGTGAAGTTTTGTATGAAGGAAAAAAATTCAGGTGTATGGAGAGAAGGATGTAATGATATGAAGAATGGAATAAATCTCAAGCTTGGAGAAGCCACGCGTGTCACCCCAAGAAATATCCAAGAAGTACAAGCGTCAAAGCTTGGTGATGCCCAAGGCATCCCCTTCTTCATCAATAAAAATCTTAGGTTTCTTCCAAACATTTTTATTGTTTCATGCACAGTTGTGTTGTTCTTGGAGCATCTTTGTTTTTGTTTTCTTTTTCGTTTGCTTGGTTTTCTTAGTTTGCTTGAATAAATTGGTTGGAACCCCTCTTTCATACATTAGTTTTCAAATAGTTTGGTTTGGATTGGAAAAGAGTAGGAAAGTTCATGCTTAAGTGGTAAAGAGAGCTTGTTTTTTACTATGGCCCATGCTTTGTCATGCCATGCTTG
Organism: Avena eriantha; assembly: GCA_910589775.1. Taxonomy (NCBI): domain Eukaryota; kingdom Viridiplantae; phylum Streptophyta; class Magnoliopsida; order Poales; family Poaceae; genus Avena; species Avena eriantha. Next base: position 179,783,672 of record OU342742.1, on the reverse strand, counting down.
ATATTGTTTTGGCTTTAGGCTTAGTATTCTTTGTTATAGCATGACATGTTATAAACAATTGAGATTTCTTAATGTGCCTTGGAAGGATTATGCGTTGTTTTAGCATATTAAAGCATAGTATTGTGGTATTCTCCTTTGATGCTTTATTTGGGTTGACTTGGCACATGCTCACACCATGTTATGACTATCCCAAGTCACCATAGCCTTCATGATCCTTTAGTTTTCGACTTGTAATATCACTTTATGCTTTAATTAATGATGTTTTGTCGCGCTGCATGATTATGTCCATTATTGCTCTCTTAGCTGGTCGCTACCAGTCTTTTGATAGCCTCCATAACAAAGTATGAGTTCCACTCATGCATCCAACTCCTAAAACCAAGTTATTCCAAAGAGTCCACCATACCTACCTATTAGCATTTTCTATTCCAAGTATATTCATGTTTTTATCTACCTTCTGAATTAAACTTGTTATGAGAAAACTAGTGATTAAAGCTCTCACAAATTTGATGGCACACTTTACTTTTCTTGCCCTTAATAAACTTGAAACATTGTGTCATCTATGTTGTATATTCTTGCACTTATATGTTGGGGATTAGCAGAACCATGCAGTCATGGGGAACGCTTTCAACATTGCACTTGTACTTTGTACCTAGTTGAGATCATGCTCTTTTGTCTATGGATGTCGTCGGTGTGAAATGAAAGGGGAGCTTGTAAGTCCATGGAGTTATGTACGTGTGTTAGAGAAACGCCTAGGCCGCCGGTCTAATCCATGCCTAATCATGGTGGAAACCTGCAGCGTAACCATAATGAGGTGTCTATGAAGCATTCTTCTTATAAAAAAAGAGTCAGATATTGAGAAAAAGAGAAAAAGAAAAAAAGAAAAATATGAGAAAAGAGGAAAGAGAGAAAAAAGCACCATTTTCCCATGGTAAATAAGAAGATTGCTGAGATGCTCGTTGTCTGCTTGCCTTGTCATTTTGATATGGGGATTCTTCCGTATCATCGCGCAAGGGGTACCCTGTTGGCGGTTCTCTATGATACACATGTACTTACTATGACAATAACTTACCGGTAACTAAACTTGAGTAGCATGAGGAGCGGCCCTCGTATTCAAGGGACATGAGATTTCCAACTTATACTTTGTCAAGCATATACTCCATAGTTTGTTCACTTTAACCTTAATCACTTCAAGATTCTTATGATAGGGGCAATGAGAGCTGAAAGCTAATAAGTACCATAATTTTTGGAAGCTCTTTATGAAACTTGAATCCCTGCTTCCTTCTATGAAGGCCTTTCTTTTACTTTTATGTTGAGTCTCCACCTTCTATCTTTATGCACCTATTGAGAGAGCATAGTGGCCATTCTTAGTTCTATGTGCATTGTCCCAAGACTTGTTGATTGATGCATAATTTTGATATTGCTTGTTCTTAAACTATTTGTATCTAGTCACCCTTATGAACTTTGAAGGTGTCCTATGCATTTATGTTTTCTACTCTATGAGGGGCAAGCTGAATGCCGTTATGCTATGTTTTCTTTATGTCAAACAAACAAACGTCTTGCAAAGCATTGTTATTCATGAATCTTTTGTTTGTGCCTTTTCATGTTACAACATAGTTGCTATGTCTTATTGTTAGAACTTTGTATTTCATGCTATGTTGAAGTACTATGATCCTAGCTATCAATGTTTTACAAATAATTTGATCAAGTTTATGATGGTGCATGTCACCTCAAAAATTATTCTTTCTTTTTATCACTTACCTACTCGAGGACGAGCAGGAGTTAAGCTTGGGGATGTTGATACGTTGCTAACGTATCTATAATTTTGATGTTCCATGCTTGGTTTTTATCTACTTTATTATGTTTTGTCCACACTTTGGAGTAATTTTTATACACTTTCTTGGACTAACCTATTAACAAGATGCCACAGTGTCAGCTGCCTGTTTTCTGTTGTTTTTGGTTCCAGGAAAGTCAGGAAATAAATATTCTCAGAATTGGACAGGACAAAAGCCAAAGTCAGTATTTCACCGAGGGGGACACGGAGCCAGAATACGAGACGGAGAGGGGCCAGAGCGCCGCCACACCAGCTGGCCACGTGGCCAGGCCTGGCCCACGCCAGGGGGTGGTGTGGCCGCCTAGGGTACCCCCTCGGCCTCCCCTTTCGCCTATAAGATGCCTCCAATACAGAAACCCTAAGTACCCGATCAAAATTCCACGAAAGAGTCTGTAGCCGCTGTCATCTCCATCGCTAGATCGGGAGGGATCTGAAGCTCTTCCCGGCACCCTGCTGGAGGGGAGAATTCACCCTGGAGGCCTTCTTCATCACCATGGAAGACTTCGGTGTGATGCGTGAGTAGTTCATCCTTGGACTACGGGTCCATGTAGTAGCTAGATGGTTGGTTCTTCTCCTCTGTGCTACCATGTTTAGATCTTGTGAGCTCCGTTCACGATCAAGATCATCTATTTGTAATCATACATGTTGTGTTTGCGGTGATCCGATGGATATTGAGATGTTATTTCAGATTGATTATTGATACTATCATGTCTTTGTTATTTGTGATCTTGCATGCTCTCCGTTGTTAGTAGATATCTTGGCCGAGTAGATGCTAGCAACTATAAGAGGGAGTATTTATGCTCGATAGTGGGTTCATGCCTCTAGTAATCTAGGGAAGTGACAGAAACCTCTAAGGTACTAGATGTGCTGTTGCTACTAGGGAGAAAACGAAATCCTTTGTTCATAGAACAATCGTATTGTTTACTTTACACGCAATGCGTAATGCAATTATCTATTGCTTGCAACTTAATACTGGAGGGGGTTCGGATGATAACCTAAAGGTGGATTATTAGTCATAGATGCAGTTGGATTACAGTCTATGTATAATGTTGGAATGCCCAATCAAATCTCATAGGAGTCAAGATGATTAGTATATGCATGTATGCTTTCTCGATGTTTGTTAATTGCCCCGTTGTAATTTGTTCACCCAATATGTCATCTATCTTAAGGAGAACCACCACTAGTGAACTATGGATCCCGGTCCTCTCTTTTACCATCAATCTACAACTGTTTACTATTTTTTGTTTACTTTCTGCAACCTTTTACTTTGTTCCACACAATACGTTTAATCCTTTGTTCTCAGCAAAACCGGTGAGATTGGGAACCTCACTGTAAGTTGGGGGCAAAGTTCTGTTGTTGTGTTGTGCATTATTCCAAGTTGGCAACAACACCTGGGAGGTGTTTCCTTGCTCCTACTAGTTCGATAACCTTGGTTTAATAACTGAGGGAAAACTTGTTGTTGTGCTTATCATACCTTCCTCTTGGGGTTCCCCAAGAAGCTTGACGTGTTGAGCCAATAATCACAACCTTATTCTTATTCTTAGTTCTCTTCATGGGCTTCTTCGCAACAAGGTCCTCCAATGCCATCTACTCATCGGCCGCCTTTCGGAGTGTGTTAGGGCTGAAAACCAATCCCGATTTCTCATGTGGTGGATCGGTGGCTGGAGGCGTCTCTTGAGAAAAACCATGGAAGACCAGGCGCTGCGTGCATGTACTAGGATGACCAGCTTGATTGTCGCAAGCGATGAAGGGTTCTTCATCCATAGAAGGCATATACAATCCTTTATTGGTGCCAGTGTTGATGAAGCCGTTGACGTTGACCAATTCATCATCATCTTCGTGGTTGCCATCATGTGGTGGTGGTGGCGGGGGCGATGGCGGTTGCGGTGCAACATCTTTGCCTTGGGGTAGTACACATGCTCCCACGAGTTGTTGGTGACGACTGGTGCTAGAGATGATGACTGGCTTCTGAGGTGTTGGCCGGATGATCGACGTGGCGCTGCAAGTGCGCCCTCCCCTCGCAAGACGAATCTAGGTCTTCGGCCATGTCAAGGTCCAATTGTGGCATTCTACAAGGTTCTTGTGATCATGAGCTCCTTGAGGTTGAAGGGGGGTCCATGTTGATACATTGCAAATGTATCTATAATTTTTGATGCTCCATGCTTGGTTTTATCTACTTTCTTATGCTTTGTCCACACTTTGGAGTACTTTTCATATGATTTCTTGCACTAACCTATTAACAAGAGCCACAGTGCCAGTTGCCTGTTTTCTGCTGTTTTTGGTTCCAGGAAAGTTAGAAAATCAATATTCTCGGAATTGGACGGGACAAAAGCCAAAGTTCCTATTTTACCGGAAGACTCACGGAGCCCGAAGCAGAGACGGAGGAGGGCCAGGGCCTGGCCACACCATATGGTGGCGCGGGCTAGCCCTGACCACGCCACCAGGTGGTGTGGTCCCCTGGCACTCCACCGACCTTGCCTCTTCGCCTATAAGAAGCCTCCCGATACCAAAACCCTAGATCGTCAAGCCTCCATCCACGAAAAGTTCCTTAGCGCCGCCGCCACCGATAGGGAGATTCGAGGGACAGAAAGTCTCTGTTCTGGCACACTGCCGGGACGGGGAAGTGCCCCCGGAGCCATCTCCATCGATCTCCACCGCCATCTCCATCACCATTGTTGATTCCCATGATGAGGAGGGAGTAGTTCTCTCTCGAGGCTAAGGGTTCTACCGGTAGCTATGTGTTCATCTCTCTCTATGCATGCTCATATTGTGATCATGAGCTTGTAATCTGTAGATCTACCTTGCTACTCAAGTGCTTAATAGATCTCTGCTCTCCCCATGTGTGTGAAAGTGGCAGCGTGCTCACCATGGTGGCACTTAGGCTAGAGATTACAAATACTTGTTATGAGTTATATTTGGAGTTGGATGTTTCTATGAAATTGTGGTGTTTGTTGGACTCATCTAGTACTCAAGGTGACAGTGTGGGGTTTTCTAGATGGGAAAGGCTTACTTTGAGGTGTGCTGTTATAGCCCTACCATGGATTAGAGTGTCCAACCGGAGAGTAGTTAAGAGTAGTATCATGAAGAGAATATATTTAGATGAGAGTGTTCACTAGTGAAAGTATGATCCCTAGGCCTTGTTTCTAAGCACTGATACACTGTTTTCTACTAGATCTGTTACATGTTTGCCTGCTTCTATCTTTATTTCAGTTTGCTTTTAGTCTCTTCCACGCCTTCAAGCTATTTTCTATCACCTACCCCTTATAATTATCTATACCACTTGTACTTCACTATCTCTTCGCCGAACTAGTGCACCTATACACCTGACAAGTGTTTTGGGTGTGTTGGGGACACAAGAGACTTCTTGTATCTTGATTGCAGGGTTGCTTGAGAGGGATACCTTTGACCACTTCCTCCCTGAGTTCGATAAACCTTGGGTGATCCACTTAAGGGAAAACTTGCTGCTGTTCTACAAACCTCTGCACTTGGAGGCCCAAAAACCGTCTACAAGAATAGAAGTGCGTAGACATCAAGCTATTTTCTGGCGCCGTTGCCGGGGAGGTAAGGTAAAAGGTACTCACATCCTCCGGTGTGAGTGCTCGAAGTTATTTCCTTTAGATTCTGCAATTTTGTCTTTTGTTTCTTGTTTTCACTAGTTGGGCTTAATGGAAAACAACAAAAAAATTAGAGAGTTTTATAGTATTTATCTTGAGTTAGGACATGAAGTGTTTTAAGAGAAAATTAACAAACCTATGGAACTTTATTTGCATGCTAATAACAATGTTGTTAGTATGAATTCTTTGGACACCATTATTGCTAATGCTATGGAAAAGTCTAAGCTTGGGGAAGCTAGTTTTTATGAAAATGATCTTTTTAGTTCCCTAGCTTTGGAAGATAGCTATTCTATTGCTTATGATGATACCAAACCTCCAATATATGATGATTACAATGATGAATATTATTTTTTCAGTCCACCTACTATTGAGGAGAAAATTAATGATTACAATATGCCTCCTATATTTGATGATTATGGTGATGAGAATAATAATGATAGCTATTTTGTTGAGTTTGCTCCCACTATGATTAATAAGAATGACTATTCTTATAGGGAGAGTAATAATTATTTTATGCATGTGGCTCATGATAAGAATGTTTTATGTGATAGTTATATTGTTAATTTTATTCGTGATGCTACTGAAAGCTATTATGAGAGAGGGAAATATGGTTTTATGTGTCTCAACAATATTAAGTTTCCCCTCTTTTTGTTGAAAGTTTTGAAATTGCACTTGTTTTGCTTTCCTACGCTTATTAATTTGTGCTCATGACTTGTTTCTTTACAAGATTCCTATGCATAGGAAGTGGATTAGACTTAAATGTGTTTTGAATTTGCTTTTTGATGCTCTCTTTTACTTCAATTCATATGTCTTATGTGAGCATCTTCTCAAACTATCATGCCTAACTTAAAGGCGTTAAAGAAAAGTACTTATTGGGAGATAACCCAAAAGTTTTAGATAAGTTTTGGATGTTATTACTTTAGTAATAACTGCTCCTTATCCTTTTTATTTGCTTTTTCTGCCAAGAGTAACCTCTAATGAGAGAGAAGTAATGATTGGGAAAGTTGTTGTCCCGAAACAGATATATCTGCTTCACTGTAAAAATTCGTGTAAAATCTCTGTACGTCCTTTTGAGGCATGAATTTTTTTGCTTCCGCCCCAGGTTGTTATCTAACTTTCATTCGTTCAACACTTTTTTATTTGAGCAACAGAAGGTCTTTCGAAAAAATTCGTCTTTACCCGCTGGTCTGTTTTGACAGATTTCTGCCATTATTTGCATTTGCTTCTTGTTTGTTCCTTTTTGAGTTCTTTTGGGGAATTGAGCTTTTTGAGGGAAGTGCTACATTAGCTTGTGTTTTAATGGAAGTTTTATTGGTGTTAGAACTGAACCTAAAGACTTATTATCTTGAGTACACTAATGTTGCTAATAAAGATTGTGTAAAGTTTTGTATGAAGGAAAAATTTCAGGTGTATGGAAGGAATGAGTAATGAGATGAAGAATGGACTAAAGCTCAAGCTTGGGGATGCCACGCGTGTCACCCCAAGAAATATCCAAGAAGTACAAGCGTCAAAGCTTGGGGATGCCCAAGGCATCCCCTTCTTCATCAATAAAAATCCCAGGTTTCTTCCAAACACTTCATTTTTATTCCTTCATGCACAGTTGTGTTGTTCTTGGAGCGTCTTCGTTTTCGTTTTTGGTTTTCGTTTGCTTGGTTTGCTTAGTTTGCTGAATACATTGGTTGGACCCCCTCTTTCATACATTGGTTTTCAAATAGTTTGGTTTGGTTTGGATAAGAGTAGGAAAGCTCATGCTTAAGTGGTAAAGAGAGCTTGTTTTTGACTGTGGCCTATGCTTTGTCATGCCATGCTTGATATTGTTTTGGCTCTATGCTTAGTATTCTTTGATGTACCATGACTTGTTATAAACAATTGAGATTGCTTAATGTGCCTTGGATGAATCATGCGTTGTTTTAGCATATTAAAGCATAGTATAGTCGTATTCTCCTTTGATGCTTTATTTGGGTTGACGTGGCGCATGCTCACACCATGTTATGACTATCTCAAGTCACCATATGCCTTTATGATCCTTTAGTTTTCAATTTGTAGTATCACTTTATTCTTTGATCAATGATGTTTTGTCGCTCTGCATGATTATGGCCATTATTGCTCTCTTAGTTTGTCGCTCCCAGTCTTTTGCTAGCCTCCACAACCAAGTATGAGTTCCGCTCATGCATCCAAATCCCTAAACCAAGTTATTCCAAAGATTCCACCATACCTACCTACTAGCTTATGCTATTCCAAGTATATTCATGCTTTTGTTTACCTTCCAAATTAAACTTGTTATGAGAAAACTAGTGATTAAAGCTCTCACGAACTTGATGGCACACTTTACTTTTTGAATCTAATAAACTTGAACCATTGGGTCCTTCTTTGTTGTGTATATGCTTGCGCTTTGTAAGTTGAAATTAGCAGAACCATGTTTCATGGGGAACGCTTTCAACATTGCACTTGTACTTTGTACCCCATTGATATCATGTTCTTTTGCTTACGGATCCCGGCGGTGTGAAATAAAAGTGGAACTTGTAAGATCATGGAGTTTGTATGTGTGTTAGAGAAATGCCTGGGCCGCTGGTCTAATCCATGCTGACATGGTGGAAACCTGCAGCGTAACCATAATGAGTTGTCTATGAAGCATTCTTCTTATAAAAAAGAGTCCTATATTGAGAAAAAAGAGGAAAAGAGAAAAAAATATTATGAAAAGAGGAAAGAGAGAAAAAAGCATCATTTTCCCATGGTAAATAAGAAGATTGCTGAGATGCTCGTTGTCTGCTTGCCTTGTCATTTTGATATGGGGATTCTTCCGTATCATCGGGCAAGGGGTACCCCCTTGGCGGTTCTCTATGATACATATGTACTTACAATGACAAGAGCTTACTTGTGACTAAAGTTGAGTAGCATGAGGTTCGGTCTTCGTAAGTAAGGGGCATGAGATTTTGGTTTATAACTTGTCAAGCATATCCTCTTAGTTGTGTCACTTTAACCTTAATCACCTTAAAGATGCTTATGATAGGGGCAATGAGAGCTGAAAGCTATAAGTACCATAATTTTTGGAAGCTCTTTATGAGACTTGAATCCCTACTTCCTTTTACAAAAGGCTTTTCTTCCACCATTATATTGAGTCTGCACCTTCTATCTTTATGCACCTACTTTGAGAGCATAGTGGCCATTCTTAGTTCTATGTGCATTGTCCCAAGACTAGTTGATTGATACATAACTTGATATTGCTTGTTTTAAACTATTTGTATCTAGTCACTCTTATGAACTTTGAAGGTGTCCTATGCATTTATATTTGCTACTCTATGAGGGACAAGCTGGATACTATTATGCTATGTTTTCTTTATGTGAAACAAACAAACGTCTTGCAAAGCATTGTTATTCATGAATCTTTTGTTTGTGCCTTTTCATGTTGCATCATAGTTTCTTTGCTTATTGCTAGAACTTTGTCTTTCATGTTATGATTGAAGTACTATGATCCCAGCTTTGAATGTTTTACAAATTCTTTGATCAAGTTTATGATGGTGCATGTCACCTCAAAAATTATTCTTTGGAGTACTTTTCATATGATTTCTTGGACTAACCTATTAACAAGAGCCACAGTGCCAGTTGCCTGTTTTCTGCTGTTTTTGGTTCCAGGAAAGTCAGAAAATCAATATTCTCGGAATTGGACAGGACAAAAGCCAAAGTTCCTATTTTACCGAAAGACTCACGGAGCCAGAAGCAGAGACGGAGGAGGGCCAGGGCCTAGCCACACTAGCACTCCACCGACCTTGCCTTTTCGCCTATAAGAAGCCTCCCGATACCAAAACCATAGATCGTCAAGCCTCCATCCATGAAAAGTTCCGCAGCGCCGTCGCCACCGAAGGTGAGATTCGTGGGACAGAAAGTCTCTGTTTCGACACCCTGCCGGGATGGGGAAGTGCCCCCGGAGCCATCTCCATCGATATCCACCGCCATCTCCATGACCATTGCTGATTCCCATGATGAGGAGGGAGTTGTTCTCTCTTGAGGCTAAGGGTTCTACCGGTAGCTATGTGTTCATCTCTCTCTATGCATGATCATCTTGTGATCATGAGCTTGTAATCTATAGATCTACCTTGCTACTCAAGTGCTTAATAGATCTCTGCTCTCCCCATGTGTGTGAAAGTGATAGTGTGCTCACCATGGTGGAACTTAGGCTAGAGATTACAAATACTTGTTATGAGTTATATTTGGAGTTGGATGTTTCTATGAAATCGTGGTGTTTGTTGGACTCATGTAGTACTCAAGGTGACAGTGTGGGGTTTTCTAGATGGGAAAGGCTTACTTTGAGGTGTGTTGTTATAGCCCTACCATGGATTAGAGTGTCCAATCGAGGAGTAGTTAAGAGTAGTATCAGGAAGAGAATATATTTATATGAGAGTGTTCACTAGTGAAAGTATGATCCCTAGGCCTTGTTTCTAAGCACTGATACACTGTTTGCTACTAGATCTGTTACATGTTTGCTTGATTCTATCTTTATTTCAGTTTGCCTTTAGTCTCTTCCACGCCTTCAAGCTATTTTCTATCACCGTTACCACTTATAATTATCTATACTACTTGTACTTCACTATCTCTTCACCGAACTAGTGCACCTATACACCTGACAAGTGTATTGGGTGTGTTGGGGACACAAGAGACTTCTTGTATCTTGATTGCATGGTTGCTTGAGAGGGATACCTTTGACCACTTCCTCCCTGAGTTCGATAAACCTTGGGTGATCCACTTAAGGGAAAACTTGTTGCTGTTCTACAAACCTCTACACTTGGAGGCCCAACAACTGTCTACAAGAATAGAAGTGCGTAGACATCACATGTCATCGCACCCTGGCAACACCTGAGCCAACCTGACCCTCATCATGTCATCATCCATTGGATTATTGTGCATTGTGCGGCTCGCCGGTTGTATGAGAGTGCCCTTGGCAACATCCTTCAATTCGCTGCCGAAAACTTTAAGCAGGAGTATGCAAGTAGTGTCCTGAGTCAAAACATGTTGGGCATCATGAGATGGCATCAGTCATAAAAAGCATAAAGGAGATGGCGTGCACTAACTAATTAGTTACCTTGTTGATGGCGTTGATCTCGACTAATGTCGGTGCCGGCGGCCCGGCCTATCATGAAGCACCACCGCCGTCGGCTGCGCCTTGGTATCTTTGGCAGGAAGGGGCGTCGGTGTGACAAAAAAGAGCGGCTGCGTCTTGGTGTTGACAACCAGCGGGGTCACCAGGTCCAGCGACATGTTAGCATTGATGCTCGAGTTACTGCCGCTTAAGCTAGGCAGCTGATAGCTACGAGATTCGACATATTTTTTATGGCTTTTATTGATGGTTTTCTCCTAGATTTGATCGTTTTCTGGCTTTACCTAACGCTAATACTTCGGTAGCAAAGAAAACTTGGTTTTTGATGTGTGGTTTAGGTTCTAAACATCAAGAGAAGGATTTAACTAGGAAAATACAATATTCTGGAGAAAACAAGCAACTCCCGCTTTGGAAGCAAGCGAGGGGAGCTCACAGAAGGCGTAACGACCAACTATACGCCGGGAATGGCCTTATAGTTGCCGCCGCCTCTGTCCTGTCAAAAGGGACAAGTTTCGTGAAGGGACGGGAGACGAAAACAGAACACAACAGCCGCCGCACCATCCAGAAGGGAGAAATAAGGGATCCGGAGAAGAAGAATAAGACGTTCTTCATCTCGCTCCATGATCTTCGACCTCCTAGCCAATACACCCCCATAACCACTACTTGTACTTGAGAGAGAGAGAGAGAGAGGGATCTCCACCTTGCAAGACTAGGGTTTGAGATTGTTTCTTCCCATCTTGAATTGTGTTGGATATTTTTCTATTCTTATTGTGGATCTCCATGGTATTACCAAGACGAATTCCCTTTATTCAATTATATTGATGATCTGTTCTTCTCTCATGTGTGAGTAATTCCCTTGGGCGTGGGAGATGTAGGGGATTGGTGAGATGTTATGTGCCTTCATATATTCCATCGATTTGTGATTGATTCTAAAATACTATAATATGTGTGCTTGACTATTTGTGGGATGCCTAATGCTTGGTGTCCAATTAAGGGCCCAGACAACATGATACCTTGTTCTATATAGATAAGATCTTGTACGCTAGTGGACCGGCGACCCTTGGGTGACACAGGGATATCAATGGAAAGCTAGTTGACACGAGGATAATGAGTAACCATTGTGATTATTGCATTAGTCCGATTCAAGGAGCTTAGTCGCTAAGCAACCTAAAGGGTCTTAATCATCTAGTGTCTGACCATGGTTTTGCTAGCACGCTAGTAGGATTACTGAAGTTGGGACGAAATCTACCAAGAGGAGTTCCGGCTAATTATGGGTTAGTCGCCTACACATATATCTATAAGATTATAATTGTTACATTCACCATTCATCCACCTCGCACAGTCACTATCACCATGAATTGAATCTCCCCGCGCCTTATTTCGTCATCTGCAGGAAACAACAAACAAGCAAAGTTGTTCTTTACTTTTATGCTTTATATTTCTGAAGTTTATGTTTTTAGTTCTATTTACATCTATCACATTGAATCAAAACCCATTCTTAGTTCAACGCTTGGAGTCAATTCACTCGAAGACCTGTGACAACTTCGGGTGTGACAGAGACTTCACCAATAAACACTTACCTTTGGGCTCCCTGTGGGATTGATATATGAACTTCGTGTTGGGTCCGCAGCATAGAAAACAAAAATTTCCTACGATGTGAACTACACGCCAAGATCTATCTACTAGGTACAAAGCAACGGGTGGACATACATCCATCGAGAACTTACCCTCGAAGACAACGAGTTTTGTTAACGAGTAGGAACTCGTGGTTGATGTAGTCGTACACTTGCCGATCTCAAGATCGTGATGAAGTCCAGCAGGTCCGGCTCCAGCACGTCCATCAGATCCAGCTCCAGCACCACCAAGTCCAGCACCGCAAAGCAGCGGTGCATCCGTGATCGCACACACGTCCGGTACCCCGACAACCTCTGTCCCTCGCTCCAGCAAAGCAGCGGAAGCAACAACTCCTTTCCAGATAAAGCCACCGGGAACATGTATCTCGCTAATCCGAGACCATGGGGGAATAATACTAGAGGGGGAGAGAGATCCTTCACAAGGAGGTGTGAGTGAGAAGTGAGGAGAGGGTGGCCTTTTATAGGAGGAGGGGGGTGCCCCTCCTTCATGGCTAGCGCATGGAGGAGGTCTCTCTTCACCTCCTCCATTCATGTGGTGGTAACCCCTCCACATTAAAATGCCTCTTCACATTCCCTTTTAAAGTCTCCACTTTAAATGCATTAAATTTCTCCAAATTTAATGCTCTCTCATTTAATAAAACTCTTTTATTATTTTTATTCAGAATTTTGTTAATTACTTTAATTAACAAACATTCACATAAAAACCCCTGCAACATTTCAATATTACATGCAGAACCAATTTCAGCAATTTCACCCGAAACAGTTTCGGTGTCTATTGAAATAATTCCAGTGCTTTCTTAAATCTTTATATGAAACATATTTTCTCCAAATGGTGTCGGTATCCCTTAAGTGTGTCACCCTACGGTTCGCGAATAATGCAGACATGATCGAGACCCCTCTCCGATCAATAATCAGTAGCGAGACCTGGAGATCCATACTGACTCCTACACATTCAACGATGACTTCTGTGATCGTGAGAACCTTTAACGCTAGTAACTAAATCCCTTTGTCTCGCGATATATTACATGTCCGAGATTCGATCATCGGTATCTCCATACCTAGTTTGATCTCTTTTCCGACATGCACTCTTTTCTCGTTCTCGTGATATAACATTCTAGTGATCACATCACTTGCTTGCAAGCTATCTTAATGTGATATCACCGAGAGGGCCCAGAGTATATCTATCCGTCATCGAGATTGACAAATTCCACTCTTGATCCATGAGCCTAACCATAACACCTTCGTAGCACTGAACCCATCTTTATAGTCACCCTGTTTTGGTGTGACTTTTGATGTTATCAAGATACTCTTCTAGTGTTAGAAATTAACATGATCTCATGGTCTAAGGATAAAGATTACTTCGTATGATGTTATAGCAATATAAACATAATGACTTTGATCGTAATGCTATACTTCGGATGAATGTTCATCACATCATTCCACCAATGTTGTGACCTCGTTATTAACAACATCCAATGTCCATGATCAGGAAACCTTGATCATCTTGTTAATCAACGAGCTAGTCTATAAGAGAGGCATAACTAGGAACCCTTTTTGTTTATTAAACACACATGTATTGATGTTTCCGATCAATACAATTATAGCATGAAAAATAAACATTTATCATAAACATGGAATAAGATAATAACCACTTTATTATTGCCTCTCGGGCATATTCCCTTCAGTCTCCCACTTGCACTAGAGTCAATAATCTAGTTTGAAAAACTTTGCGTATTGAACACCTATGGCTTTCTTGTGTTGCATATACGCTATTCCTAGTGGTTAACATAATCTCCGGATCTGACAGTTTCAGGTCCGTGTGTATTTGCATGTCTTTGCGTCTCTACGCATCACTCATTCTCAAATGAGATGGCATTGTATAAATTTGGTCCTTTGGTGAGACCTTTAGTTCGTTCCGGTTAAAATATGTTGATATTATTGTCACAAAATATATCTTCATAGTATTAGCCCACTTTGAACCACACCTAGTTTGATAACAAACTACTTAACACAAATGCCCTCCTATGATGCTACTATAGAAGTCATATACTTAGCCTTTTGGTGTAGTATCCGTCACAATGTCTCAACTTTGGAACTCATCCAAATCCATCATGAACATCCTTTCCATAACATTGTGCCACCCATAGTCTAAATTGAGATAAATTGAATTTGTATCTTGTGACAAAACTAGTATCAATGTAACACTTTACAATGAACTACCTTTAACTATTTGTCACTTATACATTATATATTCTTAGTTCTTCCAAAGCTCATAAGAATATCTTTACTATCGTCCAATGATCATCTCATGAATCATTCTGGTATGTGCTCTTAACATTTAGAGCATAGGACATTCTGGATATATACATATCATGGTACAATCGATCAAAATCTTCATGTGATTTTACTCACCAAGTGTTGAAACACTTGAATTTTGATACAATCCTTTCCATGCAGCAAGAACCTTTCTTTTTGTTTCCATATTGAACCCTTTCAATATCTCATATATGTATGTCTGGACAACCATATTAGCGCCTTAATCTATACAAATAGATATTGATGCCTAATATTCCGGTTTTGCCCAAGTCTTTCATCGAAATCTTATTTTAATGAAATTCTTAACTTCTGTCAATACAAGATACATCATTTCCAATCAACAATATGTCCTCTACATAATGTATTAGAAATATGTCTCTGCGCTCCCACTTAATTTCTTGCAAATGCAAGCATCTTCATTATCTCCGATGAATTTAAACTCTTTTAACAGTTTCATCATGGTGAAGATTCCAACTCCGCTATGCTTAATTCAACTATTGAAGTTTGCATGCCCTTTTAGCACCCTTTGAATTAACAAAAACCCTTCGGACCGTGTCATGTACACTTCCTAGGTAACCATTCTATTAGAAGAACCTTGTTTTGTTTATTCAACTACCATATACCAAATTATATGTAGTGGTTGCTACATTAATCCGTCAAGACTAAATATCGCTATGAAAGATCAAATCTTGTCATAGTCAACTCCTTGAACATTGTCGTAAACTTATTTCCGACATGTCGACTATTTCATAGATGTTAAACATCCATGTATATTTCTTTATAGATCCAAACACAACCGATAGGCTTCACGCCTTTCCGGAGGGTCTTCCAAGTTTAGAAACTTGATTTCTCGTGTATGAATACTATCATGGATTCTATGTCTTCTAGTCATTTTACGGAGCCAGGGCCCATCATCGCTTCTTTGCATGTAGTCGGTTCATCATTGTCAAAAAAATAACAACTTGCTTATCAAATCACACTATTTTATTCTTACCGACCCACACGGTCCAATAGGAACTCTAATCTCCGAGATCACACCTTTTGTAATCATGGGAGCCATTAGCATTGTGGCTGCCACCGGGACACTTTCCGGCGCTGCGCTACTTAGCACATATATCTAAGGTTCAACAACCTTATCAAAGTTCTATTGTCCCCCCACTTAACTTTTCGTGAAAAATTCCTTCTCAAGAAACTTGACGTTCCAAGTGACAAACTCTTTTGTCCTCGGTGTTATGGAGAAATTCCCAACAAATTCTTTGGGATAACCTACAAAGACGTGCTTATCCGAATTTGGTTGTAAACATTTTACTTATGCATAGCATACCAAAATTTAAGAAACGACAATTCGGGTTTTATCCCAAACCATAACTCATATGGTGTCATTTCAACGGATCACGATGGTGCTCTTTTCAGTGTAAAAGCTATAGTCTCTAAAGCTTCAATCCTTAAAATATAATGGCAGTTTATAAATGACACCCTTGATCTTACCATATTAAACATGGTTTGATTTCATCTCTCGAATATGCCATACTCCTATGGTTTACCGGGAAATCCAAATTCATGGAACAATTCCTCAAATCTTAGGTGTTTTGCTAAACATGTAACTCAAATATCTTCCTTTACGATCCAATCATAAACTCTTTTATTTTCTTGTTACAATGATTTTTCACTTCATCTTGAAAGTCTTTGAACAACTTTCAAATGTTTCATACTTCTTCCTTATTAAGTAAATATACAGATATATTCACTCAAATTTTTGAAGAAAGCATATGAAGCAAAAAGATCCATCGCATATGGCTACACATAATGGACTATGCACATCAGCATGCACAATTTCCAATAAGCTAGTCATCCGTTCCTCTCTGGCCTATGGACGGAGTTTCAATTATCTCGAGGAAAGTCTCACAAGCGTCAATTGATCAAAATCAAAAGACTCCAAAAATCCATCAACATGGAGTTTCTTCATGTTTTCTTTCCAATATAATTTAAACAGCGATGTCACTTCATAAGTGATCTTTCAATCATTTGTCTTGCGACATTTTAGCAATAGTGTTTATGGATGTGATTTCTCCCACTAGACTTGTAAAAGTTCATCCATCCTTTATGGAAAACGGTGATTATTTGAACAACCATTGTTCTCGTAATACCGGAACAAAATAACAATTATTAAAACAAATCTTGAAGGCTAGGTTTGACGACAACGAAAAGCATAATAACACTTTATTTGTTTTCGATGATCATCATCACTTATTCTCTTCCAAGTTACTTAGGCCATTGCAGTTCATGAATTGCGTTGTCATGTATGACACTTCATACCAACCAATTCGGTATCCAATACCGGTATCCAATACCTAAGAACCACATTGTTTAATAAGCAAGGAATACAACCATAACGTGTATATCTTCTATATACCCAAGTTGGACATCTCCAACCTTTTATTTTCTGCCAAATATTTTATAGATTCTCTTTCAACAATTCCTTTTCTTTTAAAAGAATCTATCAACATCAATAGTGGTGTCATCAACATGACACATGGTACAAAGCTTGTATATAGTCAAATACTAATACCTTTGGACTTGCACTTTGAAGTGGATCACCATCATCAAATGTGTGGCATTCTTTCAAAAATCCATTCTTTAGTAATCTATTAGTGTAGTAAACATTTTACTTACATCTTCTATTCATCCTTATCATGGCAACTTTCATGATCAAGCTACTATAGCCTATAAGGAAGAATCACGAGTATAATAGCAGTTCCGAAAACCTTTTTAGTAGATTAGGACGCCTAGCGTCTCCAACCTTCACAAATTCTCATACAATATGAGAACATGTATTTTGCTAAATTATACTCTATCATATTGCAACCAAAAACATTGTTTCAGATATCACAATATCTTTCACATATGATGGTTTCTGAAACAATTTTCAGCTCCAATATAATCTTGATATTAAAACAACTTTTGGATATCAATAATCATGGAGGCAAACATGATACTTTAGATACTAACACTGGAATTCTTACTCTTGATTTAATACTACTTATTAAACTTCATGGAGTAAATAGAGTTTGCTGAAAGTTTGCAATAGAACTTATAAACTGTAAATTGACATTCAAAACAATACGATACCAGTTCGTAAAGTAAAAATATCCAGAATTCTATAGTTCTATTATCTCAAATAAAAACTAAGCATAAGGTATAAAACGAATGCCAATGACTACAACAAAATATGCAAATTCACTTTGATTTAATTTATGACAAATTTGGTTCGACTAATCCAAATTAGAAATGAACTCCCACTCAAAAACGACACCCCTCGTGTCTTTTTGGTGATTACATGAACCAAATCCACTACACCAAGTCCGATCATCACGTGAGTTGATGTAGCTTCAAAGGCGAGCATCTATATGGGCATCATATCAACTATATGACTCATGCTTAACCTTTCGGTCCGTGTTCCGAGGCCATGTCTGTACATGCTAGGCTTGCCAAGTAAGAACCTTAGTACTTGCATGTGTAAAACTGTGTTACACCCGTTTGTATGAAAGCGTAGAGTCGAGTACACCCGATCATCACGTGATCTCTCGAAATACGATCCACAAAACGGTGCATACTTAAGGAAGAACACATTTTTATCTTGATATCTAAATGAGGGATCATCTTACAATGCTACAGAAAGCGCCAAACTAGCAGTATAAGATGCTAACATCTAATGTGTAAAGTGAGATGATATGGTCCATGCATTTGATCTCTATCATTTGCATCGTGGTATGATCTCTATCATTACTTTTTGTATAAGGCCAAGGTCTACGGAACTTACACGTTGAGTGTGTTGTAAGAGTATCTATCATATATCTACTTACAACAATACCATATCAAGACACTAGCCTAGCAACGATCTAAACTAGACGCCTCTAATTTATCAATTGCAAGTTTTACGTGGCTTAGGGCTTTCAGAGATAGAACCGTTCTTACCTACGAACATGAATCACAACGAGGATAACCAAGTTATTAGCAACTCGCTGTAAATCAGATATTGACTATAGTAGGAGAGACAGCCACCCGCCAGCCACTTATGCAAAACAAGTTGCATGTCAGTGGTGGAACCGGTCTCATGTACGATGACATGTAAGGTTGGTCCAGGCCACTTCATCCCACTATGCCACCAATATCCAAAATACATAGAAGATGAAATAACATGATCATCATCGCCCACATATAAACATATGTGTACTACCCGTGCAAAGCACCTACGCATAGATCAGGCTCTGATACCACTGTTGGGTCCGCAGCATAGAAAACAAAAATGTTCCTTCAATGTGAACTACACGCCAAGATCTATCTACTAGGTACAAAGCAACGGGTGGAAATACATCCATCGAGAACTTACCCTCGAAGACAACGAGTTTTGTTAACTAGTAGGAACTCGTGGTTGATGTAGTCGTACACTTGCCGATCTCAAGATCGTGATGAAGTCCAGCAGGTCCAGCTCCAGCACGTCCATCAAATCCAGCTCCAGCACCACCAAGTCCAGCACCGCAAAGCAGCGGTATATCCGTGATCGCACACACGTCTGGTACCCCGACAACCTGCGTCCCTCGCTCTAGCAAAGCAGCGGAAGCAGCAACTCCTTTCCAGATAAAGCCACCGGGAACATGTATCTCGCTAATCCGAGACCATGGGTGAATAATACTAGAGGGGGAGAGAGGTCCTTCACAAGAAGGTGTGAGTGAGAAGTGAGGAGAGGGTGGCCTTTTATAGGAGGAGGGGGTGCCCCTCCTTCATGGCCGGCGCATGGAGGAGGTGTCTCTTCACCTCCTCCATTCATGTGGTGGTAACCCCTCCACATTAAAATGCCTCTTCACATTCCCTTTTAAAGTCTCCACTTTAAATGCATTAAATTTCTCCAAATTTAATGCTCTCTCATTTAATAAAACTCTTTTATTATTTTTATTCAGAATTTTGTTAATTACTTTAATTAACAAACATTCACATAAAACCCCCTGCAACATTTCAATATTACATGCAGAACCAATTTCAGCAATTTCACCCGAAACAGTTTCGGTGTCTATTGAAATAATTCCAGCGCTTTCTTAAATATTTATCTGAAACATATTTGCTCCAAATGGTGTCGGTATCCCTTAAGTGTGTCACCGTACGGTACCCCGACAACCTCTGTCCCTCGCTCCAGCAAAGCAGCGGAAGCAGCAACTCCTTTCCAGATAAAGCCACCGGGAACATGTATCTCGCTAATCCGAGACCATGGGGGAATAATACTAGAGGGGGAGAGAGATCCTTCACAAGGAGGTGTGAGTGAGAAGTGAGGAGAGGGTGGCATTTTATAGGAGGAGGGGGGTGCCCCTCCTTCATGGCTAGCGCATGGAGGAGGTCTCTCTTCACCTCCTCCATTCATGTGGTGGTAACCCCTCCACATTAAAATGCCTCTTCACATTCCCTTTTAAAGTCTCCACTTTAAATGCATTAAATTTCTCCAAATTTAATGCTCTCTCATTTAATAAAACTCTTTTATTATTTTTATTCAGAATTTTGTTAATTACTTTAATTAAAAAACATTCACATAAAAACCCCTGCAACATTTCAATATTACATGCAGAACCAATTTCAGCAATTTCACCCGAAACAGTTTCGGTGTCTATTGAAATAATTCCAGTGCTTTCTTAAATCTTTATCAGAAACATATTTTCTCCAAATGGTGTCGGTATCCCTTAAGTGTGTCACCCTATGGTTCGCGAATAATGCAGACATGATCGAGACCCCTCTCCGATCAATAATCAGTAGCGGGACCTAGAGATCCATACTGACTCCTACACATTCAACGATGACTTCTGTGATCGTGAGAACCTTCAACGCTAGTAACTAAATCCCTTTGTCTCGCGATATATTACATGTACGAGATTCGATCATCGGTATCTCCATACCTAGTTTGATCTCGTTTTCGACATGCACTCTTTTCTTGAGTGATGACATCACTTGCTTGCAAGCTATCTTAATGTGATATCACCGAGAGGGCCCAGAGTATATCTATCCGTCATCGAGATTGACAAATTCCACTCTTGATCCATGAGCCTAACCATAACACCTTCGTAGCACTGAACCCATCTTTATAGTCACCCTGTTTTGGTGTGACTTTTGATGTTATCAAGATACTCTTCTAGTGTTAGAAATTAACATGATCTCATGGTCTAAGGATAAAGATTACTTCGTATGATGTTATAGCAATATAAACATAATGACTTTGATCGTAATGCTATACTTCGGATGAATGTTCATCACATCATTCCACCAATGTTGTGACCTCGTTATTAACAACATCCAATGTCCATGATCAGGAAACCTTGATCATCTTGTTAATCAACGAGCTAGTTTATAAGAGAGGCATAACTAGGAACCCTTTTTGTTTATTAAACACACATGTATTGACGTTTCTGATCAATACAATTATAGCATGCAAAATAAACATTTATCATAAACTTGGAATATTCCCTTCACTTTGAAACTAGCTACAAACGATCTGTGCACTTGCAGACATCAAGATATTTTCTGGCGCCGTTGCCGGGGAGCTAAGCGCTAAGTGTTTGTCTTTTGACATTTCAGGTGTTGCAACTACAAAATGTTCTCCTTAGGAGACAAAGGGTCTACACGCTCTGGTAGGACCTACCTACCGAATTATATTGAGCATGTGCATGCTAAGAGGCACGAAAAAATTATTGAAAAACTTTTAAAATCAAATAAAGTTGAAGTTGAAAACCTGAGTGAAATTATGGAAATCATGTCTATTTATAGGACAACTCCTCTGAAACCTGAGAAAACTCTCAGGGAATACAGTGCTCCAAGTTCTGAATTCCTTAAACAACCAATAGAGTTCCCTAATCCTGGAGTTAGAGAATATCAATTTGATGGTGGAATTATTAAAATTTTGCAGGAGAAAGCTTTCGGTGGAAGGGAAAATGAAGACTCATGAAGACATATTAGAGAGTTTGACGATGTGATAACATCGCTTGGACCAAAAGTTTTCCAAGAGACTTATCTCGTCTTAAATTATTTCGATGGTCTCTTAAAGGTAAAGCTCTAGACTGGTTATATTCTCTCCCTCGCCATTACGTTAAATGTTGGGAAAACTGCATTACTAAATTCATAGACATGTTTCTTCCTTTTTAAAAGGTAACTGAATTAAGAAAGAACATAGGCAAATTTAGTCAGAACGTGGGAGAAAACTACCCACAAGCATGGGAAAGATTCTTTGGAATGATCAATAGTATTCCTAATCATGGCTATTCTGAACTAACAATTTGCCATTTATTTTACCACGGTCTCAATACTCAATGTAAAGAGTTACTTGATCTCTCAGCAGGAGGATCGATAAACACTTTGACTATTAAAGAATGTTTGGAATTAATGTCTACTAGGGCTGAGAATGATACATTGTATAATCCTGATTTGGTACTAAGCCAGAAAAAGGGATGCTTCGCATAACTCCTGATCTTATGCCCGAGGTACGCAAAACTATGAAGAAAAAGGTACACCTTCAGAACTTGTCAAGGAAAGCAAATTAGATTTGTTACAAGTTTTAACTGAAGAAGATGAAACTGTAAAAGTTTTTCGAGAATTGAAACATCGACAAGTAAAATCTCATAACAATTTGCGTAAGCATTTCCAAAAACATAGAAAGATTTTGGCAGAACTCACTAAAAATTATGATGAGATTGGCCAAGAAATAAAACAGTTTCACAAGTACCTCACTATGATTGAAACCCAGTGTGAACAAATATCATCTAGTTATCAAATGTTCCCTCGTAAAGACACAGATATTTATGCTTGTGCTAATGTTGTCACAAGAAGGGGTTGGAGGAAATATGCCCTAGAGGCAATCATAGAGATGATTTTATTTCATTTGTATCCATGAGTTTTTATAATGTTCCTTGAATATCCATATATCAGGCAACTTGTATTGATTGGAAATTATGTGAATTGCTTGTGAAACTCTTTACTTGTATGGTTATCAAATAGTTATCCCTAGTCGGAGTTTATGTGAGGACACACGTGAATATTAGACTAGCACATCGATTGGTTGATGACTATGTTTCGCAAGTCATAGACATGGAGATATCAAACCAATGATGTGGACACATGTTATGAACATGGGGTTGGACCGACCCAACTTGAGACTGGCAATAATACTTGCAGCTCTCTCTACACATCGTGTACGTTTTGTCCTTAGACCTGAGACTATCGCATGTACTTGAGATGTGGATCGACCTACTTTGGAGCTATCAAACACTAATCCGTAGCTGGGTAGTTATAAAGGTAGCTTCCAGTTTTGTCCTGATACATGCTGCAAGGCATCGGTCAATCAAGATGGGATTTGCCCCTCTCTACTTGAGAGAGATATCCCTGGGCCCCTCGAGTGATCGGATCCAGAAATGCATGGCCGTGCTACATATGGTTAAGAGTTAACCTAGTAAAGGGATTCTGAATCATAGTATCGAGAAAGAGAGGTCAACTTGGAGCTAGACCAAATATCGTGAGGCAAGGGGAAAGACATGTACTCAACCTTGTGATGGTTCATCTGAATGATGTTTATATGCGTTTAGGAGTTGGCACGTCTTGCTAGAGGCCGCTACCAACTATTGATGGAGTAAGTGTAGTCGTGTCATGTGTATACGTGTATGAACCTATAGGGTCCCACACTTTAGGGGCTGGAAGCCTAATGAGGATTGGATACGAATTAGACTAGGCTTAGGCTGCTAAATTTGAATCCCACTAGGGATGCCTATATAAGAGAGAGTGAGGCGAGATGAATAGGGTTGAGCATTCCACCCAGCCGCCACTCCTCTTACTCCTGTCTTGCACGTGCGTACCTAGCAGTCTGTCGTGTGACCTTCCACTCCGGACGTGTGGATACCTCGGAGGTGCTGTAGCTGTAGCACTTGGACGAGCCGAACAAAGGGGAGCTGCTCGTGGGATGAGGACGCGGAGGACACGTAGAACATCTACACTGCCGCGACGTGCTTCATCGATTTCCGCAACTGCGCGTCTAGCGGTAATCCCGTGATCTATTGACAATAGCTTTCCTAGTTGACGCGGTAGAAATTTTTGATTTTACGCTAGTGTAGCCTACCCGTTGCCCTACAGTGGTATCAGAGCCAATGTTGTTCAGTCATAGATTCGGGAAGTTTTCATATGGTGATATGTAGATTGATATGAATGATGTGATCGTTTGTATGGCGGTGGTTCTGGATTGATCTATGATCTTACTTTCCGTGATCGTGATTCTAAGGTCGTCGAACGACCTACCCCTACCGGTCGGTTTCCGCCATCGGGGTAGACAGTGACACATAAATCCAGTTGAATCATGCAAAGATCAATATGATTGATCGAATCAGGAACTAGATCTGAATCGACGTACCGTGATCAAAGGAGTTTGGTCGAATCGGAACATTAGTCGGTTTGTGGTAAATTTGATTTTCTGATCAAAATCTTAAAGAAAATTGTAAAGATACCGCGAGGGGCGCTGCCCCTTCGAACCCCGCAGGGGGAGACCCCCTAGACCCCCCTTAATCGTAGCCCCCTATCGTATCACGTTGAGGTTCATAGGTGCTACGATTTCACATGATCCGGTAGAATGCGATTCTATGCACAACTTGTTTTTGCAAGATGTATGTGATCAGTATGGCCCAAAAATGTATGTGATGCATGTATGTAATTTTTCATGACCTGCGTGTCATGAGTAGGGCAACACGGTTGGAGCCATATGTGTTGTCAATTATTGTAATGGCCTGCGTGCCAACTTGTGATGATCCCAATACCATGTAATTTTGATTACTAACTGCTTGGAGTACTAGCTTGTATTAGTTCTTGGAGAACTCATCACTTGGAGGATGCCTCGCATAGAGCATGAAGATGGAGATCATCATGGTGGACAGGTTCTATGGCGATGAAGATCACCATGAGAAAAATTGGCCATACTGTATCACATCTATGTGAATGCTATTCTTATATGTTTTACTACTATGCATGCTTAGATGATAGAAGTAGAACGATCCCTCACAAAGTTTAAGTGAAACCATGCCCTCCCAACCAAACCTTGCACCATCCTATGCCTTGTACAATCGTTGGTGGGTCTATGAAATTAGGGTGCCGCGGTTTTCCTTGGCTGGATGGGATTGTATCGGATACCTACACGCATAAGGGTTGGTGAGCTTGACAAGGTCGTCTTAACAGTTAAGGACCTTGGGGAATAAAGGTTGGGCGCCTAGTTTTGACATAGATATGTCATCCAACAACAAGAGTCATATGTGATATGATTAGCAAAAGTTGCTTACCGATTTACCTTGTCTTCTAGCAGTGATGCTAAAGCTCACTAGTCGACTTGTTAATTGTGGATCTCAAATCACTTAGTATCAATAGAGGGATATTGATTGAAGTGGGAGTATATGCTATTAAATTGTTTAATATGTTTTACTCTTTCATGGTTACATGGCTTAGTATTTTGCATGTTTTTATGTTGTAGATCAATGGCACCGAACACTTCATCACCTTTTGCTTTGCGTTCGATTCTTGATAAGGATAAACTAAATGGAACAAACTTTTCGGACTGGGTCCGTAACCTGAGAATTGTTGTCAGGTCTGATAAAAAGGAAACTGTTTTGGATACCCCAATCCCAGATGAACCTGCTGATAATGCAACTGCTGCCCTTAAGAATGCCTACAAGAAAGCATGCGATGAATCTCTTGAGGTTAGCTGTGTTATGCTTGCATGCATGGAACCTGATCTTCAAAAGCAGTTTGAGGATCAGGAAGCGTACGATATGATCGTCGCACTTAAGGACATGTTCCAAACTCATGATATGACTGAGAGGTACAATGTTGCTAAGTCCTTTGTGGAATGCAAGATGGCAGAGGGAGCAACTGTAGGCCCCCATGTGATCAAAATGGTTGGTTACAGTCAAACTTTGGAAAAACTGGTTTCCATTAGGCCAAGAGTTGGCGACTGATTTCATTTTGGCATCTCTTCCATCTAGCTATGGGCATTTCATTTCGAACTACCATATGCATGGGGTGGAGAAGGGTCTTAATGAGTTATGTGGGATGCTGAAAACAGCTGAATGTGACATTAAGAAGAGTGCAGGGCATAGCCATGTGATGGATGTGCAGAACAAGCCTAGCTTCAAGAAAAAGGGTACTTCTTGGCAGAAGAAGAAGGGCAAGGCTAAGGATATGATCCCTAGGCTGAACCCTGCACCCAAGCAAAAGGCTGGACCTGCAGGAGACACTGAGTGTTTCTTTTGTCACGAATATGGCCACTGGAAGAGAAACTGCAGCAAGTACCAGGCTTCTTTGAAGAAGAGGGGAAGTAAGAGTACTTCCCACTCTGGTACGCTTGTTGTAAATATTGTGGACATTTTTCTCGCAGATTCTTATGTTAACTCTTGGGTATTTGATACCGGATCGGTTGCTCATATTTGCAATTCGATGCAGGGGCTAATAAGAACTAGAGAAGTGTAGAAAGGCGAAGTGGATTTTCGCGTCGGAAATAAAGTAAGGGTTGATGCATTGTTTGTCGGTGTCATGCAACTTCACCTTCCGTCAGGATTTATTATGGAGTTAAATAATTGTTATTACATTCCAAGTATGGTTCGAAATATTTTATCACCTTCATGTTTGATGAGGGATGGTTATTCATTCGCGATTACAAACAATGGTTGTGTAATCTCTAACAATGCTATGTTTATGGTTGATGCTCCCATTGTGAATGGGTTATTTATTTTAAATCTTGATGATGCATATGTTTACAATGTTAGTGCTAAAAGGCTTCGACCTAATGATTTTAGTCCTACCTATTTATGGCATTGTCGTTTGGGGAACATAAGTGAAAAGCGCATGAAGAAGCTCCATGGTGATGGTCTTCTAACTTCGTTTGATTTCAAATCATACGAGACATGTCAAGCTTGTTTACTTGGAAAGATGACCAAGACACCTTTTACGGGTTTTCCCGAGAGAGCGACAGACTTGTCGGAATACATACATACTGATGTATGTGAAGGACATATGCCCTACAGGCAAATAAGAAATAGGTTTTTATTATCATATCTCAATTAGTCTATAATAGTTTCATATTGTGCTATAACTGTGCTAAGTAGAAACATTGGTACAGGTGTGGTATGAAACAACCAAGTCCCTAGTAGCCTCTATTCATACTAGTTTGTTGGTCAGGAAGATGATCTGGGTTTCAAGATCATGGACATTTATGCCGACTGACAACGAGATCATATCATTGGAGAATGATGTGATTAGACATTCCTTGAAGGATTGCAACACGATCAAGTCATATAGTTCATTGTTGCAACAGCTATACCTAGACTCCTTCTCCTTAGACCGTGATCTCATATTACTCACTGTTTCCCTAGGCTGCTTTGACTGCGTTAAACGTCATCTGGTAATGCGGTGGCTATAAAGGTGTACGTTGGGTATTCCGAAGGAACAGTAGATGACATGTGACTGCAAGACCAGGATTTGTTCACCCACATGACGGGTAAAGATACATACGGCCGACTTGGTGAGATTACATCTATAAATGTTGCAACATGTGACTAGGTCACGGGGATGTAATATCACGGTAACAAGAAAACATAACTCGTTGTGAACGAGATTGAACAAAGGTATGGGATACCATCGATCGGATCTCGGACAAGTTGTATCGAGAAACAAAAGGAAGAGGATGCTACATTTAGACGGTTCAAATGACATTGTCATCAGGAATGCATAGGGGTCACATGGATATCCCTGGTCCCTCTGTTGATCATTGATACAGATCATGTCTAGAGCATTCCCGAGCCGTGAGAGGATACACTTAAGGGTACGATGAGAGCGATCATTCGTAAGACGGAATCACAATAGAGAAAGAGAGAAAGCCGGAATCGTTCCGTAGAGAGATCCGAAGTTGTTCGGAGAAAGAATAAAGGAAAAGTCTTAAAAAGTGTTTTCGGATAAATTGGAATTTAAATATATATTTATTATATGTTAATTGTGAATTAATATATTATAACTAATATTTAGATTAAGATTTATAAAGTCAACTTTTATATTAGGCTAAAACCCGGAGGGAAATAGTCTAGAATAAAAGCTGCAGAATAAATAAAGAGAAAACGAAAAGAAACAGCCCACGTGGGCGGTTTTTATTAACCGACGCACGGGGGGCGGTCCGCAGCTACCGGGCCGCCGGGGCAGGCCGGCCCACCTGGGCCAGGCGAGGCGGCCGCCTGGCGAGCTGGGCCTCGCGGGAAGGTGGCCGGCCCACCCGGGCGCTGGTAGCAGCGGCTGCTGCGCTGGGCCGCGGGGGCAGGCCGGCCCACCCGGCTGGCCGGCTGCTGCTGCTGCTTTTTCCCTTTTCTGTTTATTTAGTATTTTCTGTTTGCTATTTGGGCTGAGTACTTTTGGCCCATTTGGCAAGTCCGAAAATCTGTTGCCTTTTCTTTTATGAATAGTCCCACATGGCTAACCCAATGGGGAGGACACACACCCCTCCGCCTATATAAAGGGGTGCCCATGGGTGGGATTAAAGACACCAATATTTGGAGAAGTCCTTTGGTTGACTTTCTCCTTCTCTCTCCCTCTCTCTATACCTCGTGACCATGGCCCCAAGTCTGGGCTGTGCGATCGAGGCACACCTGCAGTACGCCGTTGTGCTGCAGGGATTCCTAGCCGGATAACAACTTCCGCACTCCCGGCGGGATCGGGGAGCCGGAGGTCTCATCATGCACCGGATGTGTACGAAGACACGAGGCGCAACACTTGGGGCGCTTAAATGTCGTGAGCCAGAGCTGTTGCAGGATGAAGATCAAGAAGGAGCAAGGGGTGACCTGTGAGGAGCTTCGCGACCTTGAGGTCGGCTTCGAGTATGACTACATCAACCACGTTCCCCGCGGAACGTGAACCGCGTACAGACTACAAGGGTATGTATTCTCTACGCTCTGGCCGTTACCGCATTACTACATAGATAGATCCTAGGCTAAGTTTCTAGGGTTCCGTCGTAGGAAATTTTTTGTTTTCCGCACCGATCCCCAACAGTATGTGGACCAATGAGCACGACAGCGAGAGGAGGATATCACTACTTCATTACTTTCGTTGATGATTTTAGTAGATATGGCTATGTCTACTTGATGAAGCATAAGTCTGAAACTCTTGAAAAGTTCAAAGAGTTTCAGAGTGAGGTAGAGAATCAACGTGGCAAGAAAATAAAGGCCTTGCGATCTGATCGTGGAGGTGAATATTTGAGTCATGAGTTTAGCAATCATCTTAAGAGTTGCGGAATTGTTCCACAGCTCACGCCGCCCAGAACGCCTCAAAGAAACGGGGTCTCCGAACAGCGTAATCAAACTTTGTTGGACATGGTTCGATCGATGATGAGCCAGTCGGATTTACGATTATCATTTTGGGGTTACGCACTACAAACATCAGCTTTCACACTAAACAGGGTACCATCTAAATCCGTAGTTAAGACACCATATGAGATGTGGACTGGAAAGAATCCCAGTTTGTCTTTCCTAAAGATTTGGGGTTGTGATGCATTTGTCAAGCGACTTCAGTCGGACAAGCTAACACCCAAATCGGATAAATGCATATTCGTGGATATCCAAGGGAAACCTTAGGGTATTACTTCTACAACCGAGAAGAGGGCAAAGTGTTTGTCGCTAGTAGCGGTGTTTTCCTAGAGAAAGAGTTCCTCTCAAAGGGAACATGTAGAAGGTCGGTGCAACTTGAAGAAGTTCAAGATGAGCCAGTCGGGGATGCTTCTACGAGTGATGCTATTGTAGCAGAACAAGTTGAGGAACCCGTGGCAATAGAAGCACCACAACCACGAAGATCCACGAGGCTCCGCGAAGCGCGGGAATTATTATTGTTAGACAATGATGAGCCTGCGACCTATGCAGAAGCGATGGTGGACCTAGACTCTGAGAAATGGCAGATTTCCATGAGATCCAAGATAGAGTCCATGCGAGACAATCAAGTTTGGAACTTGGTTGACCTTCCTGATGGTTTTAAAGCCATTGAGTGCAAATGGATCAATAAGAAGAAGATTGATATAGATGGGAATATTCACATCCATAAAGCTTGACTTGTTGCAAAAGGTTTTCAACAAGTTTAAGGAGTTGACTACGATGAGACTTTCTCTCCCGTAGCGATGCTTAAATTTATACGGATCATTCTAGCCATTGATGCATATTTAGACTATGAGAGATGGTAGATGGACGTGAAGGCGGCTTTCTTAAATGGAATCCTTACCGAGGACGTGTATATGATACAACCCGAAGGTTTTGTCGATCCAAACAATGCTGGAAAGGTATGCAAACTTCAAAAGTCTATTTATGGGCTGAAGCAAGCATCTCGGAGTTGGAACATTCAATTTGATGAAGTTGTAAAGGAGTTTGGCTTCACCAAAAACGAACAAGAACCTTGTGTGTATAAGAAAGAAAATGGGAAATCACTTGTATTTATAATCTTATATGTGGATGACATATTACTGATTGGAAATGACATTTCTATGCTCGAGTTTGTTAAGACCTCATTGAAAAATAGTTTTTCTATGAAGGACTTGGGAGAAGCGGCATATATTCTAGGTATCAAGATCTATAGAGATAGATCAAGGAGGCTAATTGAATTAAGCCATAGTACGTACATTGACAAAGTGTTGAAACGGTTCAGCATGGAAGAGGCTAAGAAGGGGTTCTTGCCCATGTCTCACGGCATTAAACTCAGCAAGACTCAGTGTCCTTCGACCACTGATAAGCGAGAACGCATGAGTAGGGTTCCATATGCTTCGGCTATTGGATTCATCATGTATGCAATGACATGTACTCGCCCAGATGTTTCCTATGATCTAAGTGTTACGAGCAGATACCAGGCTTATCCAGGTGAGAGTCACTGGACAGCGGTAAAGAATATCCTTAAGTACTTGAGAAGGACTAAGGATATGTTCCTAGTTTATGGAGGTGAGGTTGAACTCAGTGTAAAGGGTTACACAGATGTGAGTTACCTTAACGACTCAGATGACTCGACATTGCAATCAGGTTATGTGTTTGTCATGAATGGTGGTGTTGTGAGCTGGAAAAGTTCCAAGCAAGATACAGTGGCCTCCTCTTCAACAGAAGCTGAATATATTGCTGCCTCGGAGGCTGCAAAGGAAGCTGTTTGGATTAGGAATTTCCTGATCGCTCTTGGTGTGGTTCAGGGCGCGTCCAATCCCATGGATGTTTATTGTGACAACGATGGTGCTATTGCACAAGCCAAGGAACCTAGACAGCACCATAAGAACAAACATATTCACATGCGTTACCATCTGATTCGTGAGTTCATTGATGATGGTAGTGTCATGTTATGCAAAATACATACAGACTCAAATGTTGTTGATCCCTTGACAAAGCCACTCCCACGGCCTACGCATGAAGAGCACACAAGAGCAATAGATATTAGATACTATCTAGATTGACTCTAGTGCAAGTGGGAGACTGAAGGAAATATGCCCTAGAGGCAATCATAGAGATGATTGTATTTCATTTGTATCCATGAGTTTTTATAATGTTCCTTGAATATCCATATATCAGGCAGCTTGTATTGATTGGCAATTGTGTGAATTGGTTGTGAAACTCTTTACTTCTATGGTTATCAAATAGTTGTCCCTAGTCGGAGTTTATGTGAGGACACACGTGAATATTAGACTAGCACATCGATTGTTTGATGACTATGTTTCACAAGTCATAGACATGGAGATGTAAAACAATTGATGTGGACACATGTTATGAACATGGGGTTGGACTGACCCAACTTGAGACTGGCAATAATACTTGTAGCTCTCTCTACACATTGTGTACGTTTTGTCCTTAGACCTGAGATTATCGCATGTACTTGAGATGTGGATCGACCTACTTTGGGGCTATCAAACACTACTCCGTAGCTGGGTAGTTATAAAGGTAGCTTTCGGGTTTGTCCTGATACATGCTGCAAGGCATCGGTCAATCAAGATGGGATTTCCCCCTCTCTACTTGAGAGAGATATCTCTGGGCCCCTCGAGTGATCGGATCCAGAAATGCATGGTCATGCTACATATGGTTAAGAGTTAACCTAGTAAAGGGATTCCGAATCATAGTATCAAGAAAGAGAGGTCAGCTTGGAGCTAGACCAAATATCGTGAGGCAAAGGGAAAGACATGTACTCAACCTTGTGATAGTTCGTTTGAATGATCTTTATATGTGTTTAGGAGTTGGCACGTCTTGCTAGAGGTCGCTACCAACTATTGATGGAGTAAGTGTGCTCGTGTCATGTATATACGTGTATGAACCTATAGGGTCACACACTTTAGGGGCTGGAAGCCTAATGAGGAATGGATCCGAATTAGACCAGGCTTAGGCTGCTAATGGGCTGCTAAAGTAGAAGCCCACCAGGGATGCCTATATAAGAGAAAGTGAGGCGAGCTGAATAGGGTTGAGCATTCCACACAGCCGCCACTCCTCTTACGCATGTCTAGCACGTGCGGACCTAGCAGTCTGTCGTGTGACCTTCCACTCCAGACGTGTGGATACCTCGGAGGTGCTGCAGCTGTAGCACTTGGACGAGCCGTGCAAAGGGGAGCTGCTCGTGGGACAAGGACGCGGAGGAGACATAGAACATCTACACTGCCACGACGTGCTTCATCGAGTTCCGCAACTGTGTGTCTAGCGGTAATCCCGTGATCTATGACAATAGCATTCATGGTTGACGCGGTAGAAATTTTTGATTTTATGCTAGTGTAGCCTACCCGTTTCCCTATAGGGGTGTAGTTGTTACAGGACCCCTAGGACCACCGGAATACGAAGCCAAAAAGAGCGAAAGGAAAAAGCATTGCTTGAGGCAAGTCAGGAAGATGACACATTGGTGGATCCTCAAGACGAAATTGAAACCCAAGAACAAAACAAGGAAGACCATAATTGTGCACAGGATGATCATTATGACTCTGATGCAGAAACGGTTGATCCAAGAGAAGGTAAATAAACAAGTAAGGAAGATGAAGTTGTTATAATAGAAAGAAGAAAATCAATAAGCAACAACAAAAAAAGCAACAAAAGAGCCTGACCCCCCCCCCCCCAAAGGTAAAAGATAAGAGTAATTCAGGTGAGAAAAAGCTTCCTTATCCTGATCGAAAAAAGAAAGCACCGGATGAGGTAATTTATAATTCTTTGACGAAGGCACTTAGTGACCTTCATCTTGAAATCCCATTTGCAGATGCGATTAAAGTCCCTACCTATGGTAAATTCCTTCGTGATATTATTAGTAGAAAGAAGGAAATAACTGAAATTGTTGCCATGGTAACTCGCTATCCTACTAACGGGAAGTTGTTGTCTAAGTCTAGAGATCCAGGAATACCAACCATTTCATGCTCCGTAGGTAAAACTGATATTCATGATGCCTTATGTGACCTAGGAGCAGGAGTTAGTATAATTCCATACTCCCTCTATAAAAGGTTAGGATTAGGGGAGTATTCTCCTACTACTATCACTTTACAGATGGCTGGCAAGTCCACTAGAAAACCTGTTGGTATTATAGAGGATGTCTTACTTAGGATAGATGAGCATGTTATTCCCACCAATTTTATCATTCTTGAAATGTCCGAACATGAAAGATTATCTATAATACTTGGAAGACCCTTCCTCAGTACTGCAGGTGCGTCAGTAGATTATGCAGAAGGGAAGATAATCTTTAACATTTATGATGCTAAAATCATTCGGTATTTCCCAAGAAGTTAGAAGCAGGAGAAAGGTATGTTCCACCGGCAAAAAGAATTCACGTGGTAAGTGCTATTGATAAGGGGCAACCAAAGGTAAGAATTCGAGAAGAGAGAAGAAGTTGAGTTATTCAACCATTCCAAATAAATGCTTAATGGGAGTCAACCTATTTTCATTAATTTTGTGAAATAGAGAATAAGAAGTTCATCGCATTCCTACCACTTTTTCACAGACATTCTTGCGGAAGCGCGCCCGTGAAGATGCAGCTGTCAAAAAGTTATAGAAACATTGATTGAATGAGCAGATAATAATAATAAGAATTAAAATTTGAGTTTTCTATTTATAGAAGCTAAATTTTGCTTTTAATATGTTAATGTTGGTCGACAGTTTTTACTGCCATTTTTCTGTTAAAAACTTGATATTTCGCTAAGTTATGGAATAAGAAGGTATCCTGGAAGAAATAGAATTTTTTTGATGATTACTGATGGTTTAACGACCAACTATACGGCAGGAATAAAAAATTCCGACCGTATAGTTTCGGTCGTATAGTTGTCTTTGCCATCAACAAATTTTCGTCGAAGGCACAGAGAGTTTAACGACCAACTATACGGCGGGAATAAAAATTCCGGCCGTATAGCTCAGGTCGTATAGATATTGATGCCTCCATACAATTTCTTTTCATATGTACTGAGAGTTCAACGACCAACTATACGGCGGGAATAAAAATTCCAGCCGTATAGTTCCGGTCGTATAGATATCGATGTCTTCGTAAAATTCTATTCCAAAAGTATTAGGAGTTTAACGACCAACTATACGACGGGAATAAAAATTTCGGCCATATAGTTCTGGTTGTAGAGATATCAAAGCTAGTTTTAGAAATTTATCTCGAAAGACAGACGGTTTAACGACCAACTATACGGCGGGATCATTTTGATCCGGACGTATAGTTGCGCCCGTATAGCTGATTTTTGATTAAAGAAACCCTAGTTGTCAGCACCGCCGCACGGGCGGAAAAACATCATCCGCCCGTATAGTTCCGGCCGTATAGGTCGGCGTGACCACTTAATCGCGCCAGGGCAGCGGGTTATTCCTCCGCTCCGCATTATTTCTCTCACATTCTCTCCAAACCTCTCAAAATCCACCTAGAACTCTCGATTCTTTGTGGATTTCGTTCGTATGAGTGGGGGAATCAACAAATCGGTATGTTTCTCTCCCTATCCATGCTTTATTTTCAGATTTCCATGGTTAAAAATTTCGCATTGATCTAGTAGATGAACTCAAGCGTATTTAGTTTTCCTTATTAATTTCTCACGTTAGGATTGAATTTTTCCACATAGAATCGCTCATATATCATATAGAAACTATATGCCTAAGGTTTTATGGTAAAAAATTTCAGTGCATCACGATGAACAAGATTGGTAGCCTCTTTCGTTCGAGCAAGCGCCAACATGGAGAGGGCTCAAGTTCAGGGTGGCAGTCACTTCTATCAGAAGAAGATGTCCAC
The DNA here is from genome assembly GCA_910589775.1 of Avena eriantha. Classification (NCBI taxonomy): domain Eukaryota; kingdom Viridiplantae; phylum Streptophyta; class Magnoliopsida; order Poales; family Poaceae; genus Avena; species Avena eriantha. The sequence goes on along the minus strand of OU342742.1, from coordinate 179,748,905 downwards.
TATTCAGAACCCAACCATTCGCTACTCTGTTTTGTTCCTCGCCAACACAATGTTGGGAAGGGGTGATACTGGTTCCATGGCCAATGCAGACATGGCGATGATCACCAAGGCTCTCTTTCCCACTGCCACGCAAAGCCCTTGTCCTGTGGCTCTATTCATCCAACACTTCCGCCACCAGAGCAACAAGACCAAACGTGATATCCGCATTGGTGGATTGGTAACCCACCTTGCCTATGCATTGCATATTGTACTACCTGTCATGGAACCTGTTGACGGTTCCAAACTTATGGACGTCAAGTATTTGGCTGCTTGTGGCTTCCTTGGTGTTTACCATGCTAACCGGAGGCTCTGAGTATATCAGTTTAGTTATCTTGATGGTACACAGATTGAGAAGGTTTAGCTGCCATGCCCCGAGGCCTTCTCGATAGTGGAGAAGGACACTTGGATCCTTAGAAAGGACCAAGTGACGGAGATCTTGGCCATGCACCAGGCCGAGGAGGAGGAAGATGAAGGTCAGTAGGAGCAGGAGCAGGGACACAACCTTGCTTCGGAAGGACAGCAACAACAGCCAGGAGGAGCCTGGGAACCATGGCCCAACTAGCCATAGCAGGGGTATGGCTACATCCCCTATCAAGAGTTCTAGCAGCTCAACCAATGCATTGGGGAGATCGACCACACTCTTCAGGACGTGAATGAAGATGTGAACACTCCGACTCACAACTTCAGTCACTTCATGACTCACTTCCCCGACTTCTACCAGTATTACCTGCCGCAGCCGCCGAATGACGACAACAACTGAGCATGGCAATAGCCTAAGCTTGGGGGAGGTTTGAAAACCTCCAAACTTTGCATTCATGTTTTTATTTTCTTCTTTTGATTTATTTGTTAAAAATTGCATGTTTATTTTCAGTTTTGCATCCCTAAACCAAAAATACAAAAAAATAGTTATAATTTTATTTGCAAGTTTGTTTCTCTCGGAGATTGCTTGATTTCAGGTGATTTGGCAATATGGAAATATAGGAGACGTTCGAATCAGATATACGAACAAAGCAAGCAAGAGGAGGTATCACATTCCTTTCATCACATTCCTTCCAACCTTAAATTGATCCTACAATTATTTACTTGCTTGCACTAGAGTCACTCCACACTTAGCTTGTTATCCTACAAATTCTATTCCTTTGCTAGTGTCTCCTTTTTAGCTTTGAAACAATAAGCAGTGAACTTGGTTAAAATACTTCCTACATTTTTACACAAGAAAAGCATCTGAAAGATGACTTGAGTCAATGTTTAGCTCAAAATTTTGATTATAGAACTACTCCATCCCAATTGTGCTTAATATAAATAGACTTGATAGTACCCTTGATTAAAATTGTTTGATTAAATGGATGCTTCGAAATAGTAGAAATTATGCCACTACTTTTCTAATAATTACCGTAAGATATTGCTTTACGCGTGTCATTACAACTCTGTCGTACTCCATGGGGAACTATTAAATCTGTTGGCCAATGAACGATCTAAATGTGGGAAACCACTTGATTTCGGCTATTGAGTTATGTAAACGTCTGTAGAAGCAATGCTATGAAGTGTAAAAAATTGAGTCTCCTCATGGTTTCACGTTCCAAGTGAAGTTGTAGTACTCCTCTGGCCCATTATTGCTCAACATTATTTATTGGCATGGTCACGAGAGCACAACACAACCCCAATTAACATGTTAAAAATAATGGCATGATTTCTCTATGAAAGAACTAAAGTTTTTGAAAGACAAGAGAAAGAAAAAGGTGCTTTGAGAGTCTTGAAATTTTGACATGGGAGTAGATGAGTTGTTCTTAAATTAAATATTTTGATGCCAACTTGAGTACTCTTAATTGGTTGAGTGAGCAAGAACAAAAAAATTTCATCTTTCAACAAAGAGAGGCACCAAAAGAATTTGTCTCACCTTCCTAGCTAAAACTTCTGACACTTGCTTGGGCATACGATTTATTTGCTAGCAAGATACACGTGGTTAGGAAGTTGACTCAGTGAAATCTTGTGAATACCTGTATGATCATATTTAAGATTGTAGGGATTGAGAAGAAAAGAATTTGACACCATCTCAAACTTGTGAGTTCCTTTACTTTCAGTCTCGAATCTCCGCTATTCTTCCTTATTCCCTGTCACTCAAGGACAAGCAACATCTAAGCTTGGGGAGTTGATAGCTACGAGATTCGACATATTTTTGATGGCTTTTATTGATGGTTTTCTCCCGGATTTGATCATTTTCTGGCTTTACCTAACGCTAATACTTCGGTAGCAAAGACAACTTGGTTTTTGATGTGTGTTTCATGTTCTAAACGTCAACAGAAGGATTTAACTAGGAAAATACAATATTCTGGACAAAACAAGCAAGTCCCGCTTTGGAAGCACGCGAGAGGAGCTCACAGAAGGCGTAACGACCAACTATACGGTGGGAATGGCCGTATAGTTCCTGTTGTATAGTTTCCACCGCCTCTGTCTTGTCAAAAGGGACAACTTTCATGAAGGGACAGGAGACGAAAATAGAACACAGCAGCCGCCACACCATCCAGAAGGGAGAAAGAAGGGATCTGGAGAAGAAGAAGAAGAAGATGTTCTTCATCTCTCTCCATGATCTTCGACCTCCTAGCCAATACACCCCATATCCACTACTTGTACTTGAGAGAGAGAGAGGGATCTCCACCTTGCAAGACTAGGGTTTGAGATTGTTTCTTCCCATCTTGAATTGTGTTGGATATTTTTCTATTCTTATTGTGGATCTCCATGGTAATACCAAGACGAATTCCCTTTATTCAATCATATTGATGATCTATTCTTCTCTCATGTGTGAGTAATTCCCTTGGGCGTGGGAGATGTAGGGGATTGGTGAGATGTGATGTGCCTTCATATATTCCATCGATTTGTGATTGATTCTAAAATACTATAATATGTGTGCTTGACTATATGTGGGATGCCTAATGCGTGTTGTCCAATTAAGGGCCCAGACAACATGATACCTTGTTCTACATAGATAAAATCTTGTATGCTAGTGGACCGGCGACCCCTGGGTGACACAGGGATATCAATGGAAAGCTAGTTGACTCGAGGATAACGAGTAACCATTGTGCTTATTGCATTAGTCCGATCCAAGGAGCTTAATTGCTAAGCAACCTGAAGGGTCTTAATTGTCTAGTGTCTGACCATGGTTTTGGTAGCATGCTAGTAGGATTACTGAAGTTAGGATGAAATCTACCAAGAGGAGTTCCGTCTAATTATGGGTTACTCTCCTACACATATATATCTATAAGATTATAATTGTTACATTCACCATTCATCCACATGGCACAGTCACTATCACCATGAACTGAATCTCCCCGCGCCTTCTTTCGTCATCTGCACGAAACAACAAACAAGCAAAGATGTTCTTTACTTTTATGCTTTATATTTCTAAAGTTTACATTTTTAGTTCTATTTACATCTATCGCATTTAATCAAAACCCATTCTTATTTCAACACTTGCAGTCAATTTACTCGAGGACCTGTGACAACTTGGGTGTGATAGAGACTTCACCAATAAACACTTACCTTTGGGCTCCCTGAACTTCGAAACTAGCTACAAACGATCTGTGCACTTGCAGACATCAGCAGCTGTATCGGCCCCTGTCGACCTCCCGCACTCCAAGAAGTTAGCCCCTCGAAAAACCCAGGGGGATCATCACGCGGAGCTTCTCTTCCACTAACTTGTCCACTGTTTTCTCATCTACTACTTTTTCCTCTAGTGTCTACACCTTCATCTTCAGCTCCTCAACAACGGCTTTATCCTTAGTCGTTGACTAGTTCTTCCTCTCCCTTCTTTTCTTGGCATCCTCTTTATAGTACTCCTTAAACTTCATGCTCGTACCGAAGCCGGATACATGGCCAGCTGAGGACGGCGACAACCCCTTGTCCCTCTTCTTGTAAGCGTTCGTGGCCCTGTTGAAAACCGTGTCCCACGGCTCCATCAAATCCTAGGATGACTCTTTGGCAGGAGCGTTCAGTTCATTCTCCTACAGAGACAAGGAAAGGTGAACCCATTTAGATTCTTGGCTTCATTATTTTAATTAGAACGCAATATACTTTAGATCAGCGGTAAATTCCTTACCATCTCCTGCTTGAAGTCCTTCACCTCCGGATCGTCAGTGACGAACTCCCCTGTAACCGGGTCCTGGTAGTAGCGGGCCCGGACAAAGTTCCTAAGCTGCAAGTCCGTGATTTTAAGCCACGGGTTGTCTTTACCCAGGCGTTCAAGCTCGGAGTCCTCCTTGTCCCAAATGGGTTGTTTCCCTCTGTAACCACTGCTTCCAAGTTGGTGGTTACCTATGTTCTGTTCCCGCATTCTCCTGCCCTAGTTAGTCCATTTTATAGCGTCAGCGGTAGCTATATCCACTTTGAATATCTTAAACTCTTCTTCATCGAGCATCGGACTTTTCTTACTAATAACCTCGTAGCTTTCACCTCTGTCAATGCTCTTCTTGACCTGGGTTTTCTAGCTGTTCAAGGTGTTGCTCATCTTTGTGAGGGCTAGTTTGTTCACCGGGTTCTTTTTGTCTAGGTTTCTGAACCGCTGTGGGAATGTGTATCGCTTGTGAAGATTCTTAAGGAGGTTATCGACCAAATCCGCATTGGTAGCACATATTATGTACTTCGTGTTGATCGACATGCTTTCCGGTATGATGTACCTGAGTTGCATGCCGTACCCTTTGGCAAACGCCTCAAGCGCAATGGGTTGACCACTTTCTGTGACTTCAGTGAACTCATCACAGACGGTGGTGAGTACTTGCAGCTTCCGATACTTCCTTTCCTTCTTCTTCATAGTGGCCATGTTGTCGCTACCGCCATCTGTGTGCTTGCCGCCATCCGTGCGGGCGCCGCCATCGGTGGTGTCATCCTCCTTGCCGCCTTCACTAGTTTCATCATAGTCGTCTTCGTCCCCCTCGTAATCAGCATCTCCCTCATTTCCCCCAGTAGCTCTGGCGGCGGTCGCCTCCTCCTCCGGTGGTGGTGTCATCCTCATATCCTCCTCCTCATCCTCCTCTTGCTATTGGGACACCCGCCAAAATGATTCATTGGCTTGTCTAGCTTATTCTTCGATGCTCATGTGCTTAGAAAGACTGGCCTTGTCATTGCCTGACATGTTTGCACTCTATTAAAAAGAGGCAAAAAGTTAGCACAAATCTCGACCGAAAAATTCGGCATGACCTTTGCTAATTTTTTGACCTAGGAGTGCCCATTTCTCAACCGAAACGGAAGTGAATCGACACTTCGGGAGAAACGAGCAACTCAATTGAAGAAATCCCTGCAAGACAAAATATCCCCATCCCCATTGATAGCCTCATATCATTGACCCCATACCATACATTTCACAGTAGTACCATTTCACAGCATACATTTCACAGCAGTACCATTTCACAGAAGTACCATTTCACAGCAGTACCATTTCACATCAGTACCGCCATTTCATAGCAGTACCATTTCAAGTACCACAAGCTAATATAGATTACCACAAGCTAATATCAGGAACAGTTCCAGGTATTCTATTTTAGTGGTCAGTTGATTATGCAGTGTACTAACTGAAAAAGTTTAAACAATAGGAAGAACCATAAAAAATAATGGGTATGTGAGGCTCGGCTGCTAAAGGATCAAAGCTAGTTCCTGCGGAAAAGAGAGAGATAGAGGGTAAAACTTAGTGTTACTGGTGATCTATTACTTCCACATGTTCATGGGGTGTAGGTTTGGGCATCAGGCATCGGCAGATGTACATACTATGTAGTGTACCGATATTGGGATTTTGGTTCTGTTATTATAGAGCTTATTCAAAATTTTGCAACATGAGTGAAGTACACAAACTAAAATATAGGTTATCCTTCCAATTCTGGTTTCCAATACTGTTGATGCACCATGTGTTAAATACCTTGGGCATTCCAATGATCCTTCACCGGGTTGTGCCTAGGCTGAAAAGATCTAGGAATTAAGGTCTGTGTAAAATAACATCTTCATATCTCCTAAGTTATTAGAGTCAGGCCTCACTAGTTACCATTTTCTTGAAATTTCATGCAGTTTACTAAGTGGACAGCTTTCTATGATGTACATACAAAGATCTCCATTTAGTAAACCGCATGAAATTTGAAGAAAATGGTAACTAGTGAGGCACCTACCAAAACATGTTATAATTGCGAACATAGGGACAATAATATATCAACTCTTGTTAGGATGCATTGAAATATGTTTGACCTCCACTACATTATGTATAGTTATTGCAATTTTATTTAGTTTATTACTTTATTTAGTTACAAATTGAGCCCAACAAGATAAATAACCCTAAGAACAAATTGAGTATAGAGAGCCAAGGGAATCCATGTACACTTCTCAGCTGTAATTGTGCTAACACATGAGATACAAATATTTGAAGCACTACTCTGTAATTGTGCTACTCAGCTGTACAAATATTTGAAGCACTACTCTACAACTTTAGCATGTACTACTCAGCTGTAATTGGTAGACCAGAACATTTTTTATCTTTATAACATGATTACAGAGAGGGTTAAAAATAACATCATAGAATTGTGCTCTGTATCCATATACTCTGAATCCATGTACTCTGAAGCACTACTCTCAATTAATCCATGTACTCTGCAATTGTACAATTGTGCTAGCACTACAATTATACAAGTTCAAGAACCATGTATCCATGTACATCAATTGTGCTTTGTATCCATGTAGTTTCAATGAAACCAAGTTCAAGAACAGAGAGTGCAGTGACACATGCAAAGAGGAAAATAGTAGAAGAGTTCCAAGGCCAGGATGGAATCGGCCATGATCGAATTGGCCAGGGCAAGAATCGGCCAGGGGAAGGATGATGCAGTGATTACCTAGGGACGGTGGACGGTGGACTGCGAGGTGGCGGACGATGGACGGCGAGGTGGCTGCTGGTGCTAGTGGCGGACGACCATGTGCACCGCTTCTCCTCATGTGCACTGCGGACAGGTTCCTTCTCCTGCGATGGCTCCGGTGGATCCTCCTCCACGGGCTCCGGCAGTGGGGGCAGCTCTCCTCCACGGGCTCTGGCGGCGAGGGCGGGGGTGAAAGCTAGGGTTTGCACGCGGGCGAGATGAGGGGAAGAAATGGATCGAGAAGGGGGATTAGCAGGGGAGGCCGAACCTTTATTTGGCTAAGCGTGAAATTTCGGTGGAGCATTCCTACAATATGCGCCATAGAATTTCCAACTTCTGTGGCGCATTACTACGATATGCACCACAGAATCTTTGGACATAGTCCAAAACAACGCGGCGGCGTAGTTTGTCAAGAAACACATACATGTCCTAGTGGTCTTGCTTGTCAGCTCTAAACCTGGGATAGCCAGGTTCGAATCCTAGCCGTCTCAAACGTTTTATTCCTTTTTTAAAATATTTTAAATTATGTTTAAAATCAAGAACATATACATGCATATTTATTCAAAAAAGGAAGAACATACACATGCATATTTATTCAAAAAAACCTCCCGAATCATATATATGTATGTGCTTGTCACACACAAATGTCAAATTGTATACCCACATAAATGTGAATTTGTATACCCACACTGTGAATTAAAACAAAAAAGTCACACAATTACTAGCATCTCTTCATAATCTTCTTGCCCTTTTTCATCGCGGTTGAATACTTTAGCCCATGCACTTTGAGATTTCTTCTTGTGAATGGACAACCTTTAGTAGGTAGTGTGGTCTTCCTTCTTACTGTAGTAGTAGTAGTAGTAGGCATGTTGAATTACTTGTCGAATTCCTCTTCGATCTTTGGATCGTCGTACATGTCGAAGTCTTGCTCGTTGGCGGCTCCTTCTATTCCGATGATGCTCCTCTTGCCCCTCCTAACTACAACATGGTTGGGCTTTGATGGGTCGGTAATAAAAAACATTGATCAACTTGGCTAGCGAGTACCAAAGGCTCATTTTTTGCGGAGGCGTTCTTCGCTGATTTGGCATCTGGTATAACCATGGTGGTGAAATACTGGCCTTATTTTTCCATGTTCTTGGACCATTGATGGCCCAAGATATCTCGAGCTCGTTGGGGAACCCCAAGAGGAAGGTATGATGAGCACAATAGCAAGTTTCCCTCAGTTATGAAACCAAGGTTATCGAACTAGTAGGAGCAAGGAAACACCTCCAAGGTGTTGTTGCCAACTTGGAATCCTGCACAACACAACCACAGAACTTTGCCCCCAACTTACAGCGAGGTTGTCAATCTCACCAGTTTTGCTGAAAACAAATGATTAAACGTATTGTGTGGAAGAAAGTAAAAGCTTGTAGAAAGTAATGAGAAAGTAGTAAACAATTGTAGATTGATGGTAAAAGAAAGGACCGGGGTCCATAGTTCACTAGTGGTGGCTCTCCTTAAGATAGATGACATGTTGGGTGAACAAATTACAGCGGGGCAATTGACAAACATCGAGAAAGCATACATGCATATACTAATCATCTTGACTCCTATTAGATTTGATTGGGCATTACAACATTATACATAGACCGTAATCCAACTGCATCTATGACTAATCATCCACCTTCAGGTTATCATCCGAACCCCCTCCAGTATTAAGTTGCAAGCAACAGATAATTGCATTACGCATTGTGTGTAAAGTAAACGATACGATTGTTCTATGAACAAAGGATTGTTGTTTTCTCCCTAGTAGCAACAACACATCTAGTACCTTAGAGATTTATGTCACTTCCCCATATTACTAGAGGCATGAACCCACTATCGAGCATAAATACTCCCTCTTGGAGTTGCTACCATCTCCTCGGCTAAGATATCTACTAACAACGGAGAGCATGCAAGATCACAAATAATAAAGACATAATAGAATGAATAATCAATCTAAAATAGCATCTCAATATCCATCGGATCCCCGCAAACACAACATGTATGATTACAAATAGATGATCTTGATCATGAACGGAGCTCACAAGATCGAGACATGGTAGAACAAAGGAGAAGAACCAACCATCTAGCTACTACATGTACCCATAGTCGAAGGATGAACTACTCACGCATCACACCGGAGGCTTGCATAGTGATGAAGAAGGCCTCCAGGGTGAATTCTCCCCTCCGGCAAGGTGCCGAGAAGAGCTTCAGATCCCTCCCGGTCTAGGGATGGAGATGACGGCGGCTACAGACTCTTTCATGGAATTTTGACCAGGTACTTAGGGTTTCTGTATCGGAGGCATCTTATAGGCGAAAGTGGAGGCCGAGGGGGTGCCCTAGGCAGCCGCATAACCCCCTGGCGCGGGCCAGGCCTGGCCGCGCGGCCAGATGGTGTGGCGGCCCTCTGGCCCCTCTCTGTCTCGTTTTCTGGCTTCGTGTCCCTTACTTAAGAAGACCGAACCTCATGCTACTCAACTTCAGTCACAAGTAAGCTCTTGTCATTGTAAGTACATATGTATCATAGAGAACCGCCAACGGGGTACCCCTTGCACATGATACAGGAGATATCCCATAATCAAAATGCCAAGGCAAGTAGACAATGAGCATCTCAGCGATCTTTTTATTTGCTATCTGCATAGGTTTTTATTGAGGATGCTTCATAGAGTGCTCATTATGGTTATGCTGCAAGTTTCCACCATGATTAGTCATGGCTTAGGCTAGCGGCCCAGGCGTTTCTCTAACACACATACAAACTCCATGATCTTACAAATTCCCCTTTTATTTCACACCACCGGGATCCATAAGCAAAAGAATCATGATATCAACGAGGTACAAAGTACCAGTGCAATGTTGAAAGCGTTCCACATGATACATGGTTCTGCTAACTTCAACTTATAAAGCGCAAGCATATACGCAACAAAGATGGACGCAATGGTTCAAGTTTATTAAATGCAAGAAAGTAAAGTGTGCCATCAAGTTCGTGAGAGCTTTAATCACTAATTTTCACATAACAAGTTTAATTCGGAAGGTAGATAAAAACATGAATATACTTAGAATAGAAAATGCCAATAAGTAGGTGTGGTGGACTCTTTGGAATAACTTGGTTTAAGGAGTTGGATGCATGAGTGGAACTCACACTTGGTTATGGAGGCTAGCAAAAGACTGGGAACGACCAACTAAGAGAGCAATAATGGCCATAATCATGCAAAGCGACAAAACATCATTAATTAAAGCATAAAGTGATACTACAAGTCGAAAACTAAAGGATCATAAAGGCTATGGTGACTTGGGATAGTCATAACATGGTGTGAGCATGCGCCAAATCAACCCAAATAAAGCATCAAAGGAGAATACCACAATACTATGAATATGCTAAAACAACGCATGATTCTTCCAAGGCACATTAAGCAATCTCAATTGTTTATAACATGTCATGCTACATCAAAGATCACGAAGCATAAAGCCAAAACAATATCAAGCATGGCATGACAAAGCATAAGCCATAGTCAAAACAAGCTCTATTTACCACTTAAGCATGAACTTTCCTACTCTTTTCCAATCCAAACCAAACTATTTGAAAACCAATGTATGAAAGAGGGGGTCCAACCAATTTATTCAGCAAACTAAGAAAACCAAGCAAACGAAAACCAAAAAAAAACGAAGACGCTCCAAGAACAACACAACTGTGCATGAAACAATAAAAATGAAGTGTTTGGAAGAAACCTGGGGTTTTTATTGATGAACAAGGGGATGCCTTGGGCATCCCCAAGCTTTGACGCTTGTACTTCTTGGATATTTCTTGGGGTGACACGGGTTGGCATCCCCAAGCTTGAGCTTTCGTCCATTCTTCATCTCATTACATCATTCTCTCTATACACCTGAAATTTTTCCTTCATACAAAACTTCACACAATCTTTATCAGCAACATTAGTGCACTCAAGATAATAAGTCTTTGGGTTCAGTTTCAAAACCAATAAAACTTCCATTAAAACACAAGCTACTGAAGCACTTCCCTCAAAAAGCTCAATTCCCCAAAGAGAACTCAAAAAGGAACCAACAAGAAGCAAATGCAAATAATGGCAGAAATCTGTCAAAACAGACCAGCAGGTAAAAACCAATTTTTTCGAAGACCTTATGTTTCTCAAATCGAAAAGTGTTGAACTAATGAAAGTTAGATAACAACCTGGGTCAGAAGAAAAAACATTCACGCCTCAAAACGACGTACAGAGATTTTACACAAATTTTTACGGTGAAGCACAAAAATTTGATTCGGGACAGCAACTTTCCCAATCATTACTTCTCTCTCATTAGAGGTTACTCTTGGCACAAAAAGAAAATAAAAAGGATAAGGAGCGGTTATTACTAAAGCAATAACTTCCAAGACTCATCTAAAACTTTTGGGTTATCTCCCAATAAGTACTTTTTTTAACGCCTTTAAGTTAGGCATAAGAAGCAAGAAAAAGAATCAAGTGTTCTCAAATGAAGAAGCATTAAGAGCAAATTTAGTTTTCATAGGAGAGGCAAAAGAAATCTTCTCTCTCTTCTTAGCTAACTGTTCTATACCTTTCTTGAGTGGGAGTTGATATTTAATGGTACCTTCTTTCATATCAATAATGGCGCCAACAGTTCTAAGAAAAGGTCCCCAGAGTAATAGGACAAGAAGCATTGCATTCAACATCCAAAACATAGAAATCAACGGGGACATAGGCATTGTTAACAATAATGAGAGCATCATTAATACTCCCCATGAGTTTCTTTTAGTATTATCATCAAGTGGGACATTCAAATAACAATCTTCCAATGGTGGCAAATCAAGCATATCATAAATCCTTCTAGGCATAATAGAAACACTACTATCAAGATCACATAAAGCTTTGAAATCAAAATAATTCACTTTCATATTAATGATGGGTTCCCAACCATCTTCTAGTTTCATAGGAATAGGAGCTTTATGTTTCATCTTTTCTTCTTTAATTTTTATGAGAGCATCAGTAATGTGTTTTGTAAAGGTCATATTCATAGCACTAGCATTAGGACTTTTAGCAAGCTTTTGTAGGAACTTAATTACTTCATAGACGTTGCAACCATCAAGATCAAAATCATAATTATCATCTAAAGTAATAGAGCTATTACTAGCTTCAACACTAGTGGTAGTGATAGTAGAAACACTAATGTTTCTAGAAATTTCATCTTATTTTTCCCACTTAGCATGCAATTCAGCTAGTAATCTAACATTTTCATCAATTCTAACTTATATGGCATTAGTAGCAGCAAAGGGATTATCAATAGTTTCGGGTTTAGCAGCCATTTTATTTAAAGAAGATTGTGCTTCAGCCAATGATGCTATATTTCTTTCAGCATTAGAGAGTTTTTCCTCAATAGATTTATTGAAAGCAATTTGTTTACTAATAAAATATTTAAGCATAACTTCGAGTTCAGAGGGAGCCCTCCTATTATTGTTGTAGGAATTTCCATAAGCATTACCATTGTTGGGAGGATATGGCCTTTAATTATTATTACCAAAATTATTCCTGTAGGCATTGTTGCCAAAATTATTATTTCTTATAAAGTTCACATCAACTTGCTCTTCTTGAGCAACCAAAGTGGCTAAGGGAACATGATTTGGATCAATATGAGTTTTCCCATTAACAAGTATAGACATAATAACATCAATTTTATCACTCAAGGAAGAGGTTTCTTCAACAGAATTTACCTTCTTACCTTTGTGAGCTCTTTCAGTGTGACATTCAGAATAGTTAACCATCATATTATCTAGAAGCTTTGTTGCAGCACCCAAAGTAATGGTCATAAAGGTACCTCCAGCAGCAGAATCCAATTCTTGAAGAATAGTTCAATCCTACATAAAAGGTTTGGATAATCATCCAAGCAGTCAGTCCATGAGTGGGACAATTCTTTACCAAAGATTTCATTCTTTCCCAAGCTTGAGCAACATGTTCATTATCAGATTGTTTAAATTTCATTATTTCACTTCTCATAGATATAATCTTAGCGGGAGGATAGTATTTTCCAATGAAAGAATCTTTGCATTTAGTCCAAGAATCAATACTATTTCTAGTTAGGGATTGCAACCATTCTTTAGCTTTTCCTCTCAAAGAGAAAGGACACAATTTAAGATTAATAATATCCCCATCTATATCCCTATGCTTTTGCATCTCACAAAGTTCAACAAAGTTATTTAGATAAGCAGCAGCATCTTGATTACCAATACCGGAAAATTGTTCTCTCATAACAAGATTGAGTAAAGCAGGTTTTATTTCAAAGAAAGTAGCTTCAGGAATAGGTGGAGCAATAGGTGTGCACATGAAATCATTGTTGTTGGTGCTAGTGAAGTCACACAACTTAGTGTTTTCAAGTGTAGTCATTTTTGTGTGTTTTTAATAAATAAAGCAAACTAGTAAAACTATTTTGTGTGTGTTTTTGATAAAGAAACAAGCAAACAAATCAAAAATAAACTAAGCAAAACAAAAACAACAAAGTAAAGAGATTGGTTATGAGGGACTCCCCTTGTGAAGATGTACTTGACTCCCCGGCAACGGTGCCAGAAAAGAGCTTGATGGCCCAAGATATCTCGAGCTCGTTGGGGAACCCCAAGAGGAAGGTATGATGAGCACATCAGCAAGTTTCCCTCTGTTATAAAACCAAGGTTATTGAACCAGTAGGAGCAAGGAAACACCTCCAAGGTGTTGTTTCCAACTTGGAATCCTGCACAACACAACCACAGAACTTTGCCCCCAACTTACAGCGAGGTTGTCAATCCCATCGGTTTTGCTGAAAACAAAGGATTAAATGTATTGTGTGGAAGAAAGTAAAAGCTTCCAGAAAGTAAATAGAAAGCAGTAAACAGTTGTAGATTGATGGTAAAAGAAGGCACTGGGTCCATAGTTCACTAGTGGTGGTTCTCCTTAAGATAGATGACATGTTGGGTGAACAAATTACAGCGGGGTAATTGACAAACATCGAGAAAGCATACATGCATATACAAATCATCTTGACTCCTATTAGATTTGATTGGGCATTACAACATTATACATAGACCGTAATCCAATTGCATCTATGACTAATAATCCACCTCCAGTATTAAGTTGCAAGCAACATATAATTGCATTACGCATTGCGTGTAAAGTAAACAATACGATTGTTCTATGAACAAAGGATTCATGTTTTATCCCTAGTAGCAATAGCAAATCTAGTACCTTAGAGATTTATGTCACTTCCCCAGATTACTAGAGGCATGAACCCACTATCGAGCATAAATACTCCCTCTTGGAGTTGCTAGCATCTACTCGGCCAAGATATCTACTAACAACGGAGAGCATGCAAGATCACAAATAACAAAGACATGATAGAATCAATAATCAATCTGAAATAACATCTCAATATCCATCGGATCCCGGCAAACACAGCATGTATGATAACAAATATATGATATTAATCATGAACGGAGCTGACAAGATCTAAACATGGTAGCACAAAGGAGAAGAACCAACCATCTAGCTACTACATGGACCCGTAGTCGAAGGATGAACTACTCACGCATCACACCGGAGGCTTGCATGGTGATGAAGAAGGCCTCCAGGGTGAATTCTCCCCTCCGGTAGGGTGCTGGGAAGAGCTTCAGATCCCTCCAGATCTATGGATGGAGATGACGGTGGCTACAGACTCTTTCGGTTTTGATTGGGTTCTTAGGGTTTCTGTATCGGAGGCATCTTATAAGCGAAAGGGGAGTCCGAGAGGGTGCCCTAGGCGGCCACAGCACCCCCTGGCATGGGTCAAGCCTAGTCGCACGGCCAGGTGGTGTGGCGGCCCTTTGGCCCCTCTCCGTCTCGTATTCTGGCTCCATGTCCCCCTCGGTGAAAAACTGACTTTGGCTTTTGTCCCATCCAATTCCAAGAATATTCATTTTCTGACTTTCCTGGAACCAAAAACAACAGAAAACAGGCAGCTAGCACTGTGGCATCTTGTTAATAGGTTAGTCCAAGAAAGCATATAAAAAGTACTCCAAAGTGTGGAGAAAACATAAGAAAGTAGATAAAACCAAGCATGGAATATCAAAAATTATAGATACGTTAGCAATGTATCACCCATCTAACACGGAATATTGGTACAATCTCTCCACAGTAGTCGAGCTCCCATATCTCCTCGATCCTTTCATAGAATATTTCCATGACAATAGTCTCGCCATTGGCGAAGGATATCATAGTTACTCCTAAGTTTTGATATTCGCTATTACTGTCCTTTTCCTTGGTGTAGAATGTGTAACCATTTATGTCGTATGACTGATAGGTCCTTAGGTTGTGCCCTGGGCCTTGCGACAAGGAGAATATGAGTTTTTGATCTTCCGTAGAAGGCATCTGTGGGGGATTGTCTAGTAGCCTTTTCTTGAACCAACCCGTGAAGCTGGAGCTGTGCTCTCTAGTTATGTCTCCCTTCTTCCTTGGCCGGCCTTAGTCGATGTAATCCTGCTCGGTTAAGCTTTTGTGCTCTTCCACCCAAGGGTCGACCAATTCAATGTGCTGTAGCGCGACTCGGTGTGCCCTATCAAAGTCGGCGCGTCAACCATCAATGCTGACATGCAGTGAGTGGTAGCCCTCGCGGTGACCATATCCAACGAGCCTGCTGAGGTGCTTCTTGGTGGGTATTCCAACACCCTTGTTCTCGGTGGTTAGATAATTCTGGTAGAAGAAGATGCACTCGTAGATCAGAAATCCCTTGTCTATGCTTCAATATGGACGGGACATGTTGCGAATGAATCCTTTGATGACACCGTTCAGCCTTTCAAACGGCATCATGTTGTGCAGGAATGTCGGCCCGAGCTGGATGATGCCATCCACGACATGTACAAGCAGATGCACCATGATGTCGAAGAATGCGAGCGGGAAGTAAATCTCGAGCTCGCATAGTATCACCACGATCTCTTCATGTGGCCTACCGAGCTGCTTCACATCGATTGACTTCCTAGATATGACATCAAAAAATTTGCAGAGGCCAAACAGTGTCTCACAGACATGCTCGTCCATTACCCCGCAGATCGCAATGAGGAGTATTCACGTCATCAGCACGTGATAGTCATGAGACTTCATACCGCTGAACCTCTTCTTCGCCACGTCCATATATCTATTTATCTTCCCCGAGTAACCATGAGGAACTTTCACTCCTAGGAGGCACCTGAAAAACTGCTCGAGCTCCTCCTGAATCGGAGTGAAGCAGGCAGCGCGAAGCACCACCTCATTCTTCTTAACTCTTCTACGGCGACCTTGAGTCCCTTCCGTCTGATCATCATCATCACTATCAGGGTACTAAAGATCTTTCTTGATGCCAAGAAATTTAAGGTCCTTTCTTGCTTTCGGCCGATCCTTGGAACTCTCCGGCATGTTTAGTAGAGTGCCAAGCAGACTCTCGGTAACGTTCTTCGTGATGTGCATTATATCGAGGCTATGGGGCATGTGGAGGACCTTCCAGTACGGGAGGTCCCAGAAAACGGACCTTGATTTCCATACATCCAGCAGCGGCTTTGTCCTCGGTCGCTTTTTTCCTGGCACAGGGCAATCTACCCAACAAAAGATCCTCGATTTCTTCGCTGCTCCTCGGACGTGGGGATCTTTCGAGCTTGTCTTTACCGTTGAACAGGTCACCGCATATTCTCCACGGGTGATCCATGCGGAGCCACTTTCGAGTACCTTGGAACATGGTTTTTGAAGACCCAGGATCCCTTGGTAGCTGGAGATGCGGGGTCTCATCCATGCACTTGACACATGCATTGTGTCTGTGGTCACCTAGGATGATACATATGCGTAATAGTCCTGCAACATCGTGAGCAACGCGACGCTCATAGGGAAATATTCTTTAGTGTAGGCATCCCACGTACGGGCTGGCATCTCCCACAACATGGCTAACTCCTCTCTCAACAGCCCAAGATACAGATGCATATTGATACCTGGTTGTTTTAGCCCCTGAATAAGAATGCTCATGTGTACGTACCTTTGCTTCGTGCACAGTCACAGGGGGAGGTTGTACGGCCATACAAACATGGGCCAGGTGTTATGCATGCTACTCTTGTTGCCAAAATGATTGAGTCCATCGGTGCACATACCTAGCCTGATGTTCCTTGCATCACCCCCAAACTCTTTGAAATCGATGTCCAATGCATTCCACTGGCTAGCGTTTGAAGGGTGTGTTAGGATCTTGCCCTTCTCCGGATCATCTTAGGGTTTCTCCCTTTCCGCGTGCCATTGCATGAGCTTTGCTTCCTTAGGATCTACGAAATATCGCTGCAGACGGGGGGTGATAGGAAAGTACCATACCACTTTTCGAGGAACTTTCTTGTTCCCTCTCTTGTACCGTCCTTGGCCGCACACCGGACATGTGGTTCTCTCTGCATACTCATTCCGATAAAGTGCGCAATCATTGATGCAGGCATGGTATTTAATGTGTCGTAGGTCGAGAGGGCACACAATTTTCTTGGCCTCCTCGATACTTGTTGGCAATGTGTTCCCCTTAGGAAGTTGGTCGTGCCAGTATTCCATGTTCATGTTGAAGCTCACATCGGTCCATTTGTGTTCGGCCTTCATCTCTAGAGCCTTGAGCATTACACTCAATCGTGTATCCTCGGGGCGACACCCAGGATACAATGGAGTCATTCCGTCTATCTACATTTGCACTAGCTTGGCTTTCTCTATGGCTGCAGCTTTGGCGTTGCTCGTCTCCTTGAGGAGCAGTTCTTGAACATGAGGGTCATGCAAGGCTGAAGTTAGCAGCGTCTGGGTGTTCGTGTCTTCTCCTTCTTCGTGATTCTCATGTCCGTCGACATCTCCTTCTTCATGATGATCATGTCTGCTGACATCTCCTTCTTCATTTTGATCATGCCCGCCGGCATCTCCTTCTTCATGATGATCATGCCCGCCAGCATCTCCTTCGTCATGATGATCATGCCCGGGGGACTCTTTGTCTTCTCGCCCGCCCACGTCTTCATGACCACCATGTCCTGCGGGTGCCTCATTAAGGTCGCGCATGAAACTGCGCCTAAGCAGGTGACCCTCCAATTGTCTAGAATTAGGGTCGATCCAGCGCTGGAGTTTGCATGTTAGACATGGACATCTTATCACGGTCTTATTGTTCCAAATCATGTCCTCCTTCGCGTCTTTCTTGTACCTAGCAACTTGACCTTCGCTCATCGTGACGACCATGGTTGCCTGAGCGGTCACAACAAAGAGTAGGTTAGAACCACGCCATATGCACACACACATGCATGGTAGCCGGAAAAAATCGGCATGACCTTTCCTAAAAGTAGGATATATGGCTAGTGCAAAACTTTGCCGAAATGTAAATGAATCAACATTTCAGAAAACATCCATGCACCACACCGGGACAACAACAAGCAAACAACAAAAAACTTCCCCACAATGCAAACATTCATGCACTACACAAGCTTAATGTATAAACATCGTCTCGCCATGCATCACGCAAACCACCCGCGCGACAAGCTTCACCTACAAAACATGCATATTCATGACCAAGTACTCACCTAGTAGATTCAATAATAGCGAGACGATACCGCGATGAGAGAGTGTGGACAAATAGATCTACAAGTTGCTGGAGAGGAAATTAGTGAACAAATAGAGATGTGGGAGAGAAAAGTAAGTGTGTTTTAGATCTACAAGTTGGGGAGGGAGGCTTCCCCTTAGAATCTATGAACTAAAGTAGGTTTAGTTACAAGAAAATGTAGAAACTATGGGCAAAATTGGGTGGGAGGGAGGAGGAAGACGAGCTGGGTGTGAAGAAGGGAAGAAGAGATGTGAAATGGATGGTGGTGGATAGAGAGGGGTGAGCTGCTACCTTTTCACACATGGATCTGGAAACACTATTTTGTGGCGCATATTGTAGATATGCGCCACAGAAGTTCAAATTTGAATAAGGCGGTGCACTTTCCGCGGTGAGACCCGCGTCAACTTTCTGTGGCGCATATGTCGATATCCGCCACCAAAGACAAACATTTCTATGGCGCATATCTGCATATGTGCCACAGAAAATGGGTCAAAAAGATTCTATGGTGGGGCCCGCCTCCACTTTCTGTGGCGCACATAGACATATGTGCCACAGAAACACAGAAAGTTGGTCGCCCAACCCCGGTGGTGGGTCCCACATAATTTCTGTCGTGCATGTTTTCTGAAATGCACCATAGAATTGTGCAAGTTTCCGTGGCGCATTTTCTGACATGTGCCACTGAGGGGCATGGTCCTATATATGCGCCATAGACTAGCACGTCTATCTATAGCTATTTTCCTAGTAGTGTTAGTCAGTTTCTGCAATCAACTTGGTTAGTTCCTGCAATCAACATAGTAACCAACTTTTGCATATTCATTAATCAACTTACTCAGTTTCTGCAATCAACTTGGGTATACTGAGTAGTAAACTTAAGTACCAAAAAAGAGAGAAAATGCTATTTCCCTTTTTCTTTTAGTTGTGGCCTGATTTTTGTAGATATTTTTGTAGTGCTCCTACTTTTTTGGCAGTAGTATACAACATATATTGGAGGTAAAAATGCTAGCGAATTCTACCTCATAGGAAAAACTCCGCCACAACTTTGAATATACAAAATATTCAGTCTTTGTCATCCCCACAAAAAACCCATCAGTTATGGTTATGCTGATATCTTCTTTCAGCTATATTTTCGTGTCATCGAACACAAATGAAAAACGTGTTAGACAGTACATGGCTACACGTACAATAAAAAGGAATAAATCGAGCGCAAAAAATGAAGGAAAAAATACTTACCGTAAGTTTCTCAAACTCTTTGTTCCCTTTAGAATCCTTGCGCGCGACAGCTTGTATAAGTTTATCATTCCATGCTTGAGCCCGGATTGGACAATTTTCTTCGGACTGCACGACCTCAAGAGAATTGAGGTAAAGGATCTGCATTGGAAAGAAAGGAAAAAACAAGGACAAACAATTAACAAAATTACCTCTCTTTCTAAAATTGGTTTGTGACATAAAAGAATGGAAACAATAAAAAGTAAAACGTTTGAGCAACTTACCATGAGGTGGTGCAGGCAGCAACACACAGACTTTTTCTTTGCTCTGATTTTCTTTACTTGCGTAGAAATTTGATCAATAGCAAATTGGGCAAAATTGGTTCAGATCAACAAGGGACTTGTAGCACTGGAACTGATGCTATAAGAGGTTGACGACCTTACAAAGCAGCTTATTACACCGGCAAAGTATGCACGGAGAAACTTCATGTCTGCCACACCATCCATGCTTTTTATCATTTTGCACTAGTCGGCCCACTCCGGGACTGAGCCACTCTCTATGTTGTATTCCTTGTTGAAGAACTCAATAGCTTTTGTCTCCATCTCGTAACAAACAGGTTGCCCTTCGTTCAGGGTCCCAAACATTTTCGTGTAGGAATCTGCATTCACTGGGATTGATCTCCTCCCTAGAATGGCAAGCTCGTTCTGTATGGGATCAAAGCAAGATAGAACCCACATACTTAGATCCACTGGCATCTCTTTATTAGCATGCACCTTTAGCGTACCTCCTCATCCCCATTCCTATATTAGAGCTTTCTGTGTTGGCTTTAAAATGTTGTTCAACTTAAACAACCTCGCGGGCGAAGGGTGGTTCCTTCCTAGCTGTAAAAAATTCCAAAAAAAGAGGTTAGTTTTGATCCTTAAAATAGGGAAGAAAAATTTATACTCTCCTAAAATAGGGAAGAAAATAGCAGTAAGGCATAGAAAAAAGAGGAAAAACACACCACAATACGTCTTGTGCGAGCAAGCTTCGGCGGCGAAGCCGCAACAGTTTTATCTTCGCCTGCAATGTGAGGAGCTTGCCGGCTCCCCCTGCTGTATTAACTTTCGGTAAGCGTAGGTGAGCGCTCTTGGTATTCTCTTTAGCCATCTATTCCTAGTAGTCTACTATCCTGAAAAAATGGCCAAAAATAATTCAGTTGGCATACTTGGTATGCATCTATGTGGTTCTCGATGATGAAACAAAACATTGGACAATGTAACAAACTTAAGTAGAAACAGTACATAACTATGGGCAACTTTGTATTCAATGGTCAACGTAGTAAGAGTAAAAAATAACTCAATCAGAATGTACAAATGAAACAGTCAGTATTCAACTTATGTAAGAGTAAACACAACTCAATCAAGTGTAGGAACGCAACTTTTGCATATTCGGTAACCAACTTAGTGAAAAAGTGCACAAGAAATGGGCAACTTATATTCTGTATGCAACTTATGTAATATTAAACACAACTCAATCAAATGTAGGAATGCAAATTTTGCATATTTAGAACCAAATTAGCGATTTTTTTTTTGAAATGGACGCTTTATTACTTTCATAATGTTTACACACAGCCTCTGCATAACTAAGATACACACAACCGATCAAACCACACAGGTATAGAAGGAGTGAAAAGGGAAAACACAAATGTCTCCAAGATTGTCCATGACAAATCGCTAAGGTAACTCAACCCGTAGCTCACGCGGCCATCCATGTTGGGAAAAATATCCCTCGTCGTATCCTCAAATCGTGTACATCCATCCATAAACAAAGCGCGGTACTTGACCCATTGGAGAATAGTCCAAGATCGGAGAATAGCCGTAGCCCGATGAATTACCTGCAGCGTCGAACAAGTATACAACTACGGGCAACTTATATTCTTTATGCAACTTATGTAATATAAACACAACTCAATCAAATGTAGGAATGCAACTTTTGCGTATTCAGAAACCAACTTAGTGAACAACTATGGGCACCTATATTCCGTATGTAACTTAAGTAAGTGTAAACACAACTCAATCAAATTTAGGAATGCAACTTAACCAACTTAGAAAATAAAAAAGCGAAATGTGGGCAACTATATCCAGTGTGCAACTTAGGTTAGAGTTACTAGAACTCAGTCAAATGCAGAAATTAGGTAAACACAACTATATGCAGCTTTGGTAAAACACGGAGCACAATCAAAATGCAGATATGCAACTTTGTATACATCCAGTATGCAACTTAGGCAAGACAGCTAAGCGTAAACCTATATTTCATTTGTACAACTTAGGTAAGAGTACAGAAACAACTCAAGCTAACTTAGGTGATAGCATGGATCAAAACCTATAGCTCACAGAACAAATTAACTCAACTAAAAACCAGTATGCATCTTTTGGGGCCATGTTTTTCAATTATCGCAAACTTAAGGTTGTTTTTGAGTTGTTTGTGTTGCTCACAGTATGATCATGCTGCATTTTGATTGGGTTTGGATTTTTGAGTTGTTTTTGCTCCAATACTGCCAAAAAAATAGTAGGGCACTAACAATCCAAAGGTACACACTAATAATGACAAAATCGGCGAAGAATAAACACCTAGGGCACAACTGAAACAAAAAGGCCACTAGCATCTTACCCCCAAACCACCATATACCCATATACAAAAGGATGAGTACATACACAAAACAGATAAAACATGGGTCATAGATTGCAACCTCCAGAAACTAACGGGGGATTAAACAACTATGTGGCCGCTATGTGAATACCTCCGTGCAGAAAATGGGAAGGGGAAAAACCCACATCCTCGGACGAATTTTAGCCATGGGAAAAACAAGGGGGGATGAACCTGCTACATAGCCGAGATTGGGGACCGAGATTTGGAGGTTTTGGCAGTACGGTTACCTCGGGGGTGCTGGATGAAGGCAATTCCGTGTCAAATCTTCGTCTTGGAGCATAAACGGCCTCACCAGATAGCTCGACGCTCTCCCGCCGCAAGACTCGAACTCCGTTGGAAAACTCGTCGCACGAAAAAAACGCTCCGCTCGCTCGATGCCGCCACTGGTCGCCGACCTCGTCGCGAAGCTCCCTTGATGCAGATCTCGACGGCCGCCCGCGCGCGATGGATCTTCGCAGACGCTGCTCTCAACCTTCGCCGAAGAGCTCGCCGCCCTGACGCGAGGCTCGGGGATGCAGATCCACCCCGCCGCCACCCGCAGCGGATCACCTCCCCCCGGTCGCGGACCGAGCTCGCCGCCCTCTTCCCCGCTCTGCTCTCCTTCGCCTCCGATTCACGGGGTATCCCGAACCCTAGTGAAATGAGGAGAGAATCGGGGACGGGAAATGGGGAGAGACACGGGCACGGGTGGAGAGAAGCCTCCGATTTGAAGGAGGCGACACGTGTCCTGGACGGGGCCCAGATGGGATCGGTCGGGACAGGGATTCTTCTGATGAGGATCCGACGGTCACGAATCGGAGGCTTGAAAAGACAATGTGGCCTCCAAACACTTTTTAGCATCTGGGTATGTATTAAGTAATATGTATACAGAAAAAGAAAGAAACAAAAACCACAGCGCTTGTCATAGTCTTCTCTCCATGTTGAGTCCGACAATTCTATAATGTCCAGGATATAGCGTGCATGCTAGGGTTGCACCGTAAACATAAACCTTAAACCGTACAATCCAAATCTCAAAAGAAAAAAAGAAAAAATGCATGGTTCTAGCATACACTACCTAGCGTGCAATGGATATATCGTACATGCCCCACCTTTTTTTTTTGCAAAAAATATATAGAGAGAAAAAAAACAGCACATGTCATAGTCTTCTCTAATACTTCCTTCATTCAGAAATACGTGCTGCAAATTTGTCTAGGTACATATTTATCTAGCCACATTTGAGTATCTAGATACATACAGTATGTAATTAGAAAAACCTACGCCATTTATTTCCAAACCAAGGAAGCACTACGTGTCTTGTTTTTCTTTAGCATCCTCCATGACTCGCTTGGGTCTGAAGCGAAGGGCCGGGTAAGTGCAGTGTCAATTGAAATGGGTACAGGTCCACGTACGGTCTAACAAGTAGCCCAATTTACGGTGGCACAAGTCCCAAATAAGGACGAGCTTCGATCATGGCTGCCTGAGATGAAACTATTCTAATAGTAGTTCTTGAACGAATAAACATCACGCCTCTTCGGAAAGTGTCTTTGGCACGTGGGCACCAGTACTCACTTCACTTTCAGATTTTGAAAATTTTAAAACCTCACACTTCTATATCTCTTCTTTGCGGCCAATGTGCCTATCCCCTGCGCCAAGGACATTTGGAAATCCAAAGCCCCACCACGATGCAAGTTCTTCATGTGGCTCGCCGTTCATCGGCGTTGTCTTACGGCTGATAATCTGCAGAGGAGGAGATGGCCTTGCACCATGACCACCTGCCAGCTATGCATGTCTGAACTAGAAACCTGTACACATCTATTCGTCCACTGTCAGTTCGCGGGTCAAGTGTGGCAGCTGATCAGAGGCTGGACGGTGGCAGACTTCTCCATCCCTAGCATCAACTTTGCTAGCACTGAAGACTGGTGGCTGCAGGTCAGGAAACGCACGCCCAAACCCATTTTCGCCGAGACTTTGATGCTATCGTTATTCTTGTTCACTAGCGCATTTGGAAGGAACGCAACTCTAGCGTGTTTGATAACATCCAACACTCAGCGACAGAGGTTTTTGATTTAACCCCAGAGGACATCAGTCTTTGGCGTGTTCCTGGCTAAGTGATCAAGGTAGGAATTTAGGCAGCTGGTCTCTCCCTTGTGTTTTTCTTTACCCTTGCTGAAGCTTGGGCCTGTCCAGCTTTAGCTCAAGCTTGTGCTCCACCTGGAGATGTATGTTGTACTTCCTTTCTTACACTTAATAAAGATCGGCCTCTGGCCTATCGGAAAAATTATAGCATTACATATATGTAGGAGTGTGCAAAAAAAGTTCTGTTAAAAAATACGTTGTCTCGGAATTTGTCTTTTTATACCTCCTAAAATATAAAAGAAATTAATGTTTTACGTACATGTGTATTGTATATATTCAGCTATATATTTTACACCATAATTTTTAAAAACACAAAAGTATGAGGTATTAAAATTTTCAGAAATCTGAAAGTGAAGGGAGCCCTAGTGCCCACGTGCACAAAATTCCGTCTCGCGACTTTCCTAGAAAAAAGAAGCAGCAATTTGCTATTTCTATCATCGTGATCAGTCCACCACTAAGATCAAGGGAAGACAATGGACTGACCTCATGTAAGTGTTGCCGAACTACTTAACAACGTAGTGATGGATGACCACACGTTTCCCCTCTTGTGTTTGGTTGTACCAGTTTGATAAGAACGTATATAGATAAAAGTGGTTATTAATACATCTAAGATACATTAAACAAATACTGAAAATTGTAATCTCATAACTCATCACATAATCAAAAGATCCACCATTTTTTTCCGCATATATATAATCATAATCATGTAGGGCAGCCAATATGATTTCAAAACATCGATAGGAGAGAGAGATATCAAACTATTGTCACAAACCCATAGACCGGGTTGGATTACTCCATCTTCATCATGGAGGCAATGGAGATGACCTTGAAGGAGTCGTAGAAGCATCCAAGGATGGCTTTGGCGGCGTTTCCCCCTAAAATTTTCAGTGGCTCTGCCTATATCTCCGTGTTCTGTATATTATCGTCGTCTCCTCTAGAATTCGTAAAGGAGGTGTATAGATAGCCAATTTTAGGTCAATACGAAGATGTCAGCGCAAGATTGTGGTTGATCGGATGGCTGAGATGCGGAGTATAGGGCCATGTAGAGATATAACGATTAGAAACAAAATCCGTGCAACACCCAAGGTCTTAACCAAGGGTTTAGGCCACGAGGATTACCACTAAACGCGCATTGCAAAATTCGACGCAACATGTTGGGTAGTCTAGATCACAATCGTGTTTGATCCCACGAACGTGTCATGTAACGCCCCCAAATCGTGACTATGCAAATTTTAGCGTTCTCGACAAATACCCATAATAACGATCCTTATATGCCCACCAAGCACCTTGTGCACATTGAAACAAACACGTGATGCGGTTGGAATTGTCACAAGTAGTTACATCACAATAGTTCACAACGGAACCGAAAGATATATATAAAATAACGACTCCAACGAGTCAAGAATACAAATGGATAGATTAGAAAACAAATCACAACAAAAGTAAAATAGCATTCGAGTACATATAAGAATACAAATGGGTCTAAGAGGTCTAAAGATAACCAAGTGGCATTCATATCCCTGCCCAGGCCAAGCCAGAGGGATAACCTTGCTAATGTTATTTGTCTTCATACCTGCCTTGGGTAGAATTCCGTAGAAAGCAGCACTAAGTACAGATGTACTATAGCAAGACTTAAGAGACATAAAACAACATCGACAACCCGCCCAAGTACGTGAGGTACTCGGACGTTTTTTGTAGTTGCAAGTGGGTCATCATAGGATGTATGGTGGAGTTAAGCAGTAGCAAAGCTCTCAAAATCCTATAGAGATACACTAAAGTACCAGAGATAGATAAGAAAGCCTACCCAGATCAGGATCTCATAAGAACCATTTAGTTCTTTGTGAAACATAACACCATGAAGTCAAAACACCACACCATGAAGTCCCCCTTGAATAATCCAACACAAGGAAGTAATTCCATGATACTCAAACTACCAGAAATTTTATGGGTTATTTGTTGTAGTTTTTCTTATTACTAAGCAAGTTATTATTAATTAGGTGTAAGTTGTTCTATGACCGAGTCGCGACGATTCCATGTCATCCATAATCGTCTACATGGATTTCGAAAAGACTTAACCCTTAGGGGTGCACCAATGTGCTCACCCTAGAGCTAATTGTGTAACACCTATGTCGGTATCCACGCATACGAGGTAGAGCATCAGTGTTGAATTGATATCGCGTTGTCGGCTCCGAGACTTGTGGCGATAGTGGCTAGGGTTTCCAACACATGGAATGGTCTAACCATTTAAAGTGCCTACCACTACATTCACTACATCTAGGCGAATAGGTGTGGGCCCGCAACTCTGCGGCCCGCTCACTAAACCCTAATCTTTAGTCAGATGAGTCCAACCTGTTGATGCAGTCCCTTTTCGGTCCAAGTACAACCTAGCTGGCTTGCAGATAGTCGGATCTTTATCTGGATAGCTCCAGTCTCTCAAGTGTGTGACCTAAAAACAGTTGGAGTCCAACTCAAGTGATTAACCGGCAAAGGGTCCTAGCATTGGCTCCCAAGAACCATTAAGTCATAAGATGAATTGCTATTGGTGTGGCCCCGCGCTTCACCAGTGTTTTGTCCCACAAACCTAGCCCAACCAGAGACCAACACAGACTTACATAAGGCCCTTGCCCCCCGCCAAAGATTAGACTATTAGGGGGTCAACCTTAGACTTATAAGTTGCTCCTGGTCTCCTCCCACAACCGATGTTGGACCGAACCCAACAAATCTCCCCTCACACATTGGTCGCCATGGTGGGACCACTTAGCATAATGTTTCCACCCACCAACCACGACTGACCACCGTGAGTACACCCGAGATTTGCATCTAGACACATGAGCTCTAGTACCAATTGTTATAGTTGTGGGCCCCCTTTGCGAGTGTCTCGGCCCACTAACCCGCCCCAAACAGGACCAACATGAACTAACATCAGGCCTTTGGGCCCTCTCCCCACCAAAAGAATAGCCTATTAGGGGGTCACCCTTAGCCTTACGAGTCGCTCCTCGTCTCCTCCCACAACCGATGTGGGACTAAACCCAACACGAACCTTTTCAATGTGACTTTTGTGTAAATCTCGTTTTCCTCATGATATACCTTGTCGAGCTATAGGCAAGTTATTATCAACCCTTTAATAGCTCAATTTTTTTCTTGTTTGTGACTTATATTCTCCTGACAAACACTTAGTCAGATAACTATCCGGCTAACACTTGGCCGGATTACACATGGCCAATGCTTCTGAATCAAATCACCAAGAGGTCCTAGAGAATATCAATACTATTAGGAGGGGCAAAATTCTATCTTGGCCATGCACGTCAAGCAACTCGCTTCTTGGTCGATCCAAACTCTGTCTTTATAACTGCTCAGTTTTGACACAAAGTTTGACAAAATCTAAACTAGATGATACACGTCTCAGATCCTACGATTATGTTAGATCTAAGGATTACATTGCTTAAGACAAATAAATGCTAACTTTGCTCGTTATGTCTCAACGTGGGTCTGTCCAGCTCGCTGAACACTTTATCCAAGTTAGTGTAAGTCACATTGGCATCACCATGCACTACAGTTGCGCATGCGGGCCCTACTGCTTAGAAACTCCGAGGTACACGCTTCATTAGGTTCATCATAGGTATGGAGTTCCATCGCCCCTATCATTAGCATATTTATTCGCCCTTTTGCTTCTTTATAAATGTCTGAAACCTTATATGTTGAATAGAAAACTAGTGTAGACTTGAAATTAATGTTGATCTTCACATGTCTCATACTCTTTGGGTTCACCTCCTTCCTCTACCTCTTCCTCTTCTAGAACCTCCGCATAAGGATCATACTCTTATTCTCCATGTGCAACATAATGCAGTTTTCGATTCTCGATACGTAATAGATTTTTGGGTAAAGGAGCGGGAAACAAGTGCACGAATCTAGGGATACCACTAGTACAGAGTGATTCTATGGACACGGGTCAAAAAAAACATCGACAACAGAAAAATGGTACATTGCCATATAAGGGTCGCTCATGTGAAGGCCTCTAAGGACACGGAGGCAATAACCATCACCGATTGTCTACTCTTTTGGCAACGGTCTTTGGAATGCTTTTGTTTTCCTAAAGTCTAGCTCGTCAAGTACGGTTATGTTTCTACCGCCCGTTTGCAATGAGCTATTTTTCTCTGCTTAGAATATATAATTTGCACTATATTAAAATGACACACAACACAAGCATTAAAACATTAATAGATTTTATTCAATCATATCACTGATAATTGTCAGCATTACACTATCGTCACGATATGACCAAGTATAGGTAGTCATGTGGACAATAAAAATATCTCATTATACCTACCATGCAACGGAAATTGACATCAGTTTTTCTCCAAGATGTTATGCATGCTACTACCTATGATACTTTTACTATGGCAAGTCTTAAAATACAACCACAAGCCACATCAGATTTTGGCTTGTCTTAGGCTACCACTTGTTTGAGATTGTTTTTTCTTGTGCTCACAATCGACGGATCCGATCATGCTTCTTTTGAGATGCTACAAGCACCCATGGACTCATCACTAGAATAAGGAGGTCATGTAACCAGTGATGGTTGATCTGACCCCCTTCCTCTATGGAAGCTTGTTTTTATGACCGAAATAGGCTCATGTTGCAAAAATATTATGATGTGAGGGTATTGGTCTAGGTAGTGTAACCGAAGTAAGTAGTTAAATAGTAAAAACACCAGTAGATTGATAGCTTCAAGATGCTTGGAGTTTTAACTTCTCGTCATCCTTCTTCCAGGAAGCAACAATTCCATGTATTCTGCTCATTTAACTGCTCATTTAATAACTAAATTCTTAGGGTCTGCACCACCCTCTGCAACAATAATCTCATGAGTAGTATGAAAGAATATTTCTTGACCCCTAGTGTTTTGTGTGCTAGAAAACAATACTATGGACATTATAATTATGTGTTGAGTGATGCAGATACAGAAGACCATTTACATGTATCAGCACCGTCCTTCCAAAAAGAGTGGAAAAGATCCCATTCTCAATTCAGCATGATCAAGGTTGCCAGGCCAGATTATCCACCCCTGGCGAGGGCCGGATAATCCCCCCTAGCAATTTTGGCTAAGGACCAGGAGCGCGTCTCTCTGGAGAGGGGTTAGATTTTTGGCTCTAGGCCGGATATTTGCCCAGGCAGGATAATCTGACACTAGCCAGTTCCAGATAATCCACCCCTCCCTAGAATCGGCTAAGGACCAGATGGCGTGGCTCTCGGATATAGGGGCAGATAATTGGCCTGAATTTTTAGGCAGGGCCAGAGTTTTTTCCTAGGCCAGATAATCTTCCCCTCCTAGTGGGCTAGATTATCCATCCCCTTGGTAATTTCGCTAAGTACTAGAGGCATGGCGTGCAGGGAAGGGGCGAAGGTTCGGGTCGGAGTTTTTGCTCTGGGTCGGATATTTGCCTAGGCCAGATTATCCGGCCCCCACCTGGGCCAGATTATCCGCCCCCTACAACTCCAAATGGCTACAATTCGGGAAGGGGTACAAATACCACTCCCCATCTTCAACCTAGAGTCGCTTGATTCCCCACTCAAGAACAGTATTTCTTGAGCCACCAAATTCACAAGCTCTCCTCATTCAACCATCCGAAGGTCTTGATCTTTGGAGAATGGAAGGGCAAGGCCTTGATCTACATCATCACCGAAGCGATCTGAATTTCCCCCTCATTCACTTGAGGTCCCCATGCATCTAGAGTTTCTTTGTAAGTCCTAGATCTTGTTTTTCCCATTGCTAAACTTGATTTGTTGTGACAGCTTGTTGTCCTACTCGGGAGCCTCCAACTCATTTGTGGATGTGTGCCCCGATCTCGTTGTAAAGGCGTCGGTTCCCGCCTCGAAGGGTACCGATAGTGGAAGAGTGGATCAAGCCACTTGTGGCAAGATTCACCGGAGAATAGGGTGATGCCTTTGTGGTGTGTTGGTCTTAGTACCGCCCACCCCTCCAATACAGACGTACTTTCCCTCAAAAGGAAGGAACTGCGATAACTAAATCCTGTATCTCTGTGTGCTCCACCCTCGGTTACCTCTATCATTTATTCTCCTTTTACTTGTATCATTTATTTTTTTAGTTGCTAATTTGTCATATAGGTAAATTCACCGTAGTTACATACCTAGAGAATTCACCTTTGTGTCATGCCTAAGTTGAAAAAGAACTAAAATTTGCACTAGCACATATTCAACCCCCCCCCCCCTCTGGGTGCCTACGATCCCTTTTCAAAGTATAGGACTAGAATACTCCATAACCGTGGCGATTGCATCACCCTTATGACAAATAATATTGTACAAACTAGGATATTGTTCTCATAGTGTAGCATTGCCTAGCCAATTGTCCTCCCATAAATGTATTTCTGATACATCCTTAATTAAAAAGATCAAAAGCGTAAGAAATATTTTTCCGTAGCCATTAGACCATCCAAGAAATGCGAGTCGTCCAGTTTCTAATATAGCTGGGATAAAGCATTCGACCAACATATATTTGTTTAAGGAGATTTTTCCATACCCCATTTTTAGTAAGTAACTTGAAGAGTCAATTACCAAGAAGGGCCACATCTTGACCTCAAGGTCATGAATACCAAGTCCACCCCGTTCTTTGGGGTGGCAAACCACACTCTACTTTGTTAGTCGATAATTTTTTTACTATCATCTTGCCAAAAAATCTTTATCGGAAGTAATCCAATTGTTTTAAAACTCCTTTTGGTAGTTGGGATAAGTATATCATATACAATACCATGTTAGTTAGCACTGAGTTAACAAGAAACAATCTCCTCCCCCCGTGATAACAATTTACCTTTCCAACTTCTTAATCTTAACAAGTTTCTATTCAGCAGTTGTAAGTCTTCAATAATTTATCGGAATACCCAATTACCTAATTGGAATATGGTCTTGTCCGCATCCAAACAACTCATCGTACAGATTATCCTTGTCCCGAGCCTCACTAAAGCAAAACAATTTAACTCTTAGGGAAATTAATTTTCAGACCGAGAGTTGTTGGAAAGCTGGTAGAATTAACTTCAGATTTCTCGCTTTCTCGATATCATGTTCCATAAAGAGTTATGCAATTGGCATATTATAGGATAAATAATCCACCATCAACCATATGAGGAATCCTACCTTCAATTTTTTCATTAGACTTTGCACGCTCAATCATAACGCGTAGCATATGAACCCCTATACTTAATAGCAATGTCGATAATGGATCGCCTTGTCTTATCCCTTTCTTTGTCTGTAAGTATTTGCCAACATTAGCAATGACTTTAATGGCCACGCTACCTCCCAACACAAATCTATGGATAAAGCACACCTCTCTACAGAAAACTTTCATTCTAAGCGTCTACTGGAGGAAAGAAGGCATAAAATCTTTTATTTATTTATTTACTTAACTTAGTAACCTTCTAGAGCACGAGAAATCATTCTCCTATTTTCTAGAGGACTGGGAGACCTGATGTAGAGCGCACTCGAGGGGACTTACAGGTGCCCATGCCACACATGCGAGTGTTCCCTCTCCCTAGCCGTGCCAAAATGGTGTCTGGATCCGTCCTAGCATCGCGGCCATCGGCTTTTTACCCTGACGACGAGGTTTCCCTAAAAACTACTATATACACTACCTTGGTATTTTTTGCAACACGTATGACATGATACAGAGACCGAACATTACCAAAATGTTCAATTTGCATCAAACGAGATCCATAATTATAAGAAATTTGCATCAAACGCCAGTTGAGGTGAGTTTGTACACGTCCAATTTGTATCAACGAGACCCAGAATTATCATGTCCTAGATCTTATATTTGAGCATGCTTTTGGAGCCTTAACATATGAAGTACTCTTTCCATATGATGCTCAGAACTTCAATAAAATGTCCTCAATTTGGCTAGGTCATTGTGATTAGTCGATGAGAGTTAAAATCCACTTGTTTGTGAAATTGGTTTGTGTTGGAATATTGTGGGTACAAAAGATAATTCGACAAACAGTTTTAGCAAAAGGACATGAGAATCAGAGTTAAACCCTGAGAAATTATGCGTACATAACACACTCATTAGGGCTGTCCCCCTGGTGTGCAGGCTCTGCGGTGAGCAATAGATTGGGTAGGGGTTCCCTCCCCTTGATGAACACAGCCCACGGCTGCCGGGGCTGGGTCGGCGGCAGCGGAGAAAAGGATGGTTGCCGAGTTGAAGTCCCCTGATCACCACAAAGGGGACAACACACTGCTGGGAAGGAGCGGATTGAAAACCTAATATGAGGTTGGTATATGTGAGCATAAAGAAGACTAATTTCCTATATCACATGCCTGGTTATGTACATATAGCTGGAACGATACGCTCTGATCTTTTTTTCCCACAGTACATACAGTTGACTCGTCCAAATAATGCCAGTATGTGCAATTAATTGTACATCAGCTAATCCCTAGATCGATCAGCATTTCTCGATCGATCTCAAGCCAATTCATACACCAAAACGAAGTAACATAATCAACAGCTCACAAAATAGTCCACGGCCCCTCTAAAGGAAACATCTAAATCAACCAGGCGCGAGGTCGATCGATCACTTTCACTTCTGCGCCGCCGCGCCCGCGCCTCGCCCCATGTACGACGTGATCGCAGCCGCCAGCACCGACTGGAAGCTAGGGTCCGACGTGATCGCCTTCGCGATCGTGTCCGTCACCGCCGGAGCAGGCGCCGTTACGCCGCCATGGACGCCCCCGCTCGACGATCTCTGCAGGTACGACGACGAATGGGCGGCGCCGTACATCTGCTCCGGCCTCGTCGTTGCCATTCCCAGGCCAAAATGCTGCCCCATGGCTGGCAAGGAGCTCTTACCGTAGTACGGCAGTCCCCCTCCGTACGGCGCCATGTATCCGTTGCTCCACGCCGCCGGCAGAGCCTTGGACTCGTACCCCGCCGCTGCGTAGGGAGACGTGTACTGTTGCTGCATGAGCGAGTGCGGGTTGGTGAGGTCGAGCGTGACGGTGGGGCAGGACGCGATGGTGGATATGGTGGTCGGGCCGAGGAGCCCGGCGGAGGCGAACGGGAGGTGGTGGCCATGGGACGAGGAGGAAGGGCCGGCGAGCAGCATGGACGCCGCGGCGGAGGTGGTGGACGCCATGGCGGCCGCGGCCGGCGGCAGCGGGTGGCTGTGCGTGCCCTCGTACGTCGTGATCAGGATCGACATGTCGTCGGCGCACCGCTGCACCTGCTTCCTCACAGGGCAGGACGGCGCCACCGTGCACCGGTAGTACGCGCGCGGGCACGGGTTCCCCTTGGAGATCTTCTGCCCGTACTTCCTCCATTGGCACCCATCATTCATCTGTTTCACCATAAACACAGGAAATCATTAATTTCTGCGTACGTGTGCACCGTGCACGTAGCTCTGTATGTGCAGCAGACGTACCGTTGGGGTGTCGCATTTCACACGGACGGAAACCCTAGCCTTCTTGGCCTGCTGCTGGAGCACCTCGTCGTCGGCTCCGTCGACCCCAGCGCTGGGGCTCTTGCGCGCCTTGGAAGAGGTCGGCGGGCAAGCGGCAGCCGGAAGATTGTGGCGTGGCTCGGCGGCATCATCCGCGCTGCTGTCAGAGCTCAGGTTCAGCAAGGGCGCCGCGGACGGGCGGCTGGCCTGCCTGTCGTCGCCGTCGTTGGAGCGACGGCTGCTGAGCCCGAGGGACAGCTGGTCGTCCTGGTCGGTCTCGGTGCCGGAGGAGGACGGCGAGGTCCTCTGATCGTGGGCAGCGCCCTTCCGGCGGGCGTAACCGCCGCTGCCGAGGCTGAGGGAGACGAGGTCGTCCGCCGCGGCGGCCGTGGCAGGTGGCACGTGGGCATCGGCCGGCGCGGCGGAAGGGAGCTGCTTGTCAACCGCGGCAGCTGCTTGCTGTTTGACCTTGACTGCGTCGTGGAAGTGCATCTGGAGCGACTGGTAGTCCCTGACGATGTGGGAGAGCAGCGTCTTGAGGCGCTCGTTCTCCTCCCTCACCTCGCCCATCTCCGCCTTGGTCGCCTTGAGCTTCTCATCCTGCAACGAGAAATGGAGATAAGAATCGGACTCTAGAATTATCGTGTAGATTCATACCATACGTACACATGATCGTAATCCTAAGTTCCTAACTAGCTATGGTGCAAATTGACTTTGATTCTCTGCTCATAATTTTACTTGTACATGTAGTCGTGTACTAGTACTAATTAATTGGCTTGTGTAAAATGATGTACCTTGTTGCTGACTGAATCTCTTTGCGTGGATGGGAAACTTTCAAAGACTATTGGAGGCGAGCTCCTCATCTGCAGGCGCTGCCAAATAATTAAGCTAATTAAGTTCAATGATTCATCCACAAGCCATGATGCACCCTATACTAATTCACGGCGCAAATTAGATGAACACAAAGAACAGTTGATATATATATACCTCCATGCTGCTCTCCGCCTTCTTCTCCTCCTTCACCGGCGGCGGCCTCTCGACGGCGACGTCCATCGCAGGCAGACCACGCAAGAGCCAAGCTCGACGTACGACCCAAAAATATCACAGGCGGATTATCCGAACCGATCAAAACCAACGATCCAGGAGATGGCAAAGCAAAGAGGTCTTTGAGCGAGAGAGACGCCTTGTGCTTTCACTAGCACCCCGCGGCCAGCCCTCCTTATAAAGAAGGTAGAGGCCGGATCGGTGGGAGCGACGACTAGCAAAGGACGACGAAGAAGCCTGCAGTTTCTGACTCTCTAAGATTAATATAATCCAGCAGGGCAGATCCCAGTGGCTGGCATATATACTATTGCATCGATCACGGCGGGGT
The DNA here is from genome assembly GCA_910589775.1 of Avena eriantha. Lineage (NCBI taxonomy): Eukaryota > Viridiplantae > Streptophyta > Magnoliopsida > Poales > Poaceae > Avena > Avena eriantha. Next base: position 179,713,575 of record OU342742.1, on the reverse strand, counting down.
TCGGTTGATCGATCTATGGTTCCTGTCCAGACTAGGAGCGAGCGAGAGCTAGGGGGCGACCGGTCCAGCGTGTAAATAATGTCAACGCGTGTACCCGGCCAGCGCCCCTCATGGGTAGAAACCTCTCCATCGGGTGAGATAAGCAAGCCGCTCGCTTCGCATTCGCAATATGATATTCCATCGTCGATCGCCGCGGTCACCGTCGTCTTCGTCGCCGCCCACAACGTGTCCTGCAAGTCGCTGCCGCGGTGCCCGCCGCGTTGGTTCCTCCCCCCGCGGCTGCGCGAGCTCCCGATGGGGAGAGGGCTAAGCTAGATAGCTTTGGTTTGACTTGTGGATCCACCGGTCTGACTAGCCTAGGATGTGCTCATTCCCGGTTAGCGTATGTACGCGCGCAGCATTATGGGGGCTAAGCGTTGAATCTGTTCTGGCCGTCTCGTTGACTCTGTGTACGGCCGGGATGTGTGTGCGCGTGTGTGTATAGGGACTATGTAGGGTGTAGCTAGCCAAACCTGAAGAAGCAAACGGCTGATCATGAGGAGAACGTATAACCGGAGTTAAATACTCCCTTAGTCTACAAATGGATATCGCGGGTTTATCAAAATTTGCATGAATCAATATACTAAATAGTGTCTAGATTTCTGATGTATTTAACTCTATATAACCGGTAGCGGAATCGTTCAGCCATTGATCGGTCGGTGCAATATTGGTTTGAACTGTTCTCTCCATTGAGATGAGAATTTCCGGGACCCAATTCCCACCCATGGACGCACGAATTCAGGGTTTAGGCCAACTCCAACGGCCCCTGGCAAACGGACCGTGCGGGTCCGAACTGGTCCTGTCGAACACAGCCCACGGTCCAACGCGCACCCTCAAACGGAGAGGACAGCGCGGCGCGGTCCGTTTCCCCGCAAACCGGGCCCAAACCTGGGGCTAGAATGCGGTAGGACGGACGCCGGCCTCGTCCGATCGTGTCCTCCCGAGGCTTCCACGGGACCCACCTGGCGGTGTCCCCAAGGGACCGCGCGTCCTTTTTAATGGGACCACGTCGTCGTTCCCATCCACACTCCACTCCTAGTCCCCAGTCCCCCAGTCCACATGGGTCAAACCCCAAAACCCTAGCCGCTCCCTTCCCACTGACAAGGTTTCGTCGCCGGCCGCGATGACGAAACGGGGCTGGAAGGGCTGGTTCCGGCCAGGCCAGAACGACCACGAGGCCGGCTCCTCCGCCAGCGGCGGCCATCATCGCCGCCATTCCGTGTCGAGGTCGCCGCCAGCGCGGGTCTCCTCCTTCTTTCGTGGCCCACCGGCGCGTGCACCACCACGCCCGCGCTCCGAGCGACGCGTCTACGTTAGCCTCAAGGCCGCGCACACGCTGGCCGAGGCAGGCATGCCGTGTCCGTGGCCGGATGTGCACCTACCGGCGGGCTGGCTCAATGGCGCCCGCGTGCCTGTGTCGGCCATCCCAGTGTCGGGTCATGCTCGTCGCCGAGTGATCTACTGCCGCCGAGCCTTCCTGCCGCCAGAACTGAGGCGGGACTCGGCCTACTCCGTCCACTCTGACCTCTGGGACCGGTGGTTCGAGGCGGAGCATGCGGCACAGCGCGAGGCCATTGGGGCCCACCTCGAGAAGCTCGACGATGATGACGAGGACTACTGAGAGGAGTCCGACGAGTACTCCATCATGGAGGATGACGACGACTACGACGGCCTCCACTTCCCATCGCCGCAGCCCGGCATTCCCGATTGGTCGTGCTACAGGGGCACCGACATCGTCTCCTCCGAGGTGTGGCCTCAGTGGCCCGGCCAGGTGGCGGTCAAGGTGGAGGAGCCGGAGTCGATGGAGCCCCAGCCGATGACGGGGGAGGAGGAGCTCCAGGCTGCCATCCTGGTGTCGCAGCTGGAGGAGGAGAAGCGGTGGGACGGCATCGCCCAGGCCCTGCACCAGTCCTGGGTGGCCGCGCAAGCCCAGATGCCCCCCTTCGCCGCCCGCGCTCCCGGCACTGCCTCCCGCTCCACATCGAATAATAAGATCAATCAATCCGAATTCTGGATTTAATCCACACACACATGTGACGCATGAATATGTGCTCATATACCTCGTTGTAGTCATTTCTTGTTTCATATGTGTTATGTAGGAAACCCTAAATCCAGGCTTCCCAGATCGGATGATGGCAACGTTCCAGCGTCATCACCCTAGTGGGGGCATCATCTTTGGATACATACATCGACTGGAAAGACGAGCGGATGGCTTTGGTGGCTGGGTGCCGACCAAGGTGGAGCGGTGTTGCATCTACGACTTGGTGAGGGTTTTGGTTTTTAGTTGATGCGCGTAGGAGTGAGATCAGGGTACATGGCCGGACATGGCCACCCCACTAGAAAGGTGGCTTCGGGTTGATCTTTATTTCGATCTTGTAAGTCTTGGTTGAATAATCGAAGAAAAGAGGCTGTGTGCGTGCATCGGTTTGATGCAAGGGTTTCAATCTCCGTTTTGAAAAAAATTGTGACGCATGAATTCAGAATTTGCGCCGTGTACCGGCCGCCGGCCGGCCCCGCCCGTCAAACAACGAAAAATTCGACATATATCCAGCCCCACTCCATGCGTGACAGGTAACATCTTGGAACAGTACAACAGTAGCGCCACAGCCGACTCAGCCCGCATTTTACCCGTTCCTCCGTCTCAATCTCATAATTCTCATGGGATACGTAATCGTGCGCCGTCGTCCGATGGTTAGTTTTGCCTGCATACGCCTGCAACAGAAGTACATCGGAGCAGAACTGTGTAGAGTCGTCGACGCACATGCACAGTGCCATCTTATGCGAGCACAACCATTTTATGCCATGTGCCTGCCGAGCGAACTATACGAAAAATACGGCGTGTGACGGGATATATAGAGATCGATCCATTTCCCCAAGTCCACGTCTAGCTACGTCTGTGAAGATTAAGTAGTTGGTCGCCACGCGCGAGCGAGCGTGACGTCTTGGCGCCTCGCGCGATCCAGTTAGAGAAGAGTCCAAGCCCTTGTCAGAAGATCCGTTGGCCTACTAGTTGAGATCCCAGCCAGCGCAAGGTCTTCAACCCACCCAAGCCATGGGTGGCCAGCGAAATGGCTAACTAACCTAGGAAATAATAAGGGTGACTCGGCTGATCATCTTGAAATAAGGTCTACTTCTACTACTTCTTGTTATGTGCGATGATCATCTTGATCACCATTTCCAACTAATTTCTTCAATTGAGCCAAAAATAAGGGGCCAGTACGTGTGGCAGATAACAAAACTATGTACGTATTTGCTCAAGTGTTTATTCGACCTTGATCATCCGTGTATTTGTGACATGGTGACATTTGGAAATTAACACGATTCCTCGACGTCTGATGGGGAGAGGGCTAAGCGTTGAATCCGTTCGGGCCGTCTCGTTGACTCTTTGTACGGCCGGGATGTGATATGTAGGGTGGTGTAGCTAGCCAACCTGGAGAAGCAAGCCGCTGGCGGTGAGGAGAATATATAACCGATAACGGAATCCTTCAGCCATGAATTGAGGGTTTACGCCGCCCACGCCGGACGGACGGACGGTCGAAAAAATCGACATATCCATCGATGTGTACGTACGGCCCGGCCGGTATGTGTGTAGCGTGTACGGTATGTGTGTAGCTAACCAACCAGGAGAAGCAAGTGATGATGAGAATAACAGAACTGAATCGTTCAGCCATCGGCCGGTAGCTAGCCAGTCGGAACTGTTCTCTAGCTAGCTACATCGAATAATAAGTTTTTTTATCAATCCGAATTCTGGAGTTAGTCCAAATTAAACATGTGAGTTGTGACGCGTGATTCCCGTCCGCCGGCCGTCAAGCAACGAAAAATTCGATGTATCCACACCGGTCATGCGTGACAGGTAACAGGTTGGAACAGTACACTAGTACGTACGTACAACAGTAGCAGCGCCACAACCGTGTCAGCGCACGTTTACCTGTTCCGTCTCAATCTCATACTACTCTCATGGGGTACGTAATAATCGTACTGTAATCAGCGCCGTCTCATGGTTGGATGTGTACCTGCGTCTCAACATTAGCGGTAGTACAATTCAAAAAAAAAAAACATTAGCGGTAGTACGTACTGCGCGCATGTGCAGACTGTAGAGTCGTCGAAGCACATGTACACTGCCATTTCTTCTTATAAATAAAGCGATACAACCCAATTTATCCACAGCACACATAGCCAGAGCCAAAGAAAGAAAAAAAGATAGCAACGTCCGAATGGGGCTACAACACAAGACAGCCCAAGGAAAAATAAAGCAAAAAAGGAAGGGAGCCATACATGCAGACGCGTGGAGTGGAGCGTCACGGGGGTCAAGGGCCGAGAAGTGATGTGCCGTCACTCCAGCCTAGACGGTGCTGTCAAGGTGCTCTCTGTCCCGCTGTCTAGATAGCAGGTATCACTGCTGCAGGTACGCAAGAAGTGACAAAATGGAGTCAGAGGTGCGACTAAGAAAAATCCACTTAATCACCACCTTGTTGTTTACGTTCCAAAGGGTCCAGGATAAAGGCCGGAAACACTAACCAGAAGAGACGGCGCCTCCTTTCGATATGGTTTGCCCTCGTTTCCAAGAACTCTTCGAGGTCCAGGGCCTGCCAGGCAGGCACAATGGCTTCTCGAACGAAGCTCCAGAGAAACTGTGCGGACGGGCATGTAAACATAATGTGGGTACACGTTTCTGATGTCCCGCATAGTGGGCACAGGCCATTGCCAGGGCCATTCCGTTTAGCCACCTCGACTCTCGAGGACAAACGATCCCGGAGAAGTTGCCAAACAAAGATCCAAATGCTCAGGGGAAGGGGACCCTTCCAAAAGGGGGTTGTCCATTGTAACTCCGGTCCCTGAAACAGGGTCATGTAACTATACGCCGAGCTAACTGAGAAGCCCCTCTCAGGGGAAGATCGCTAGGAGACCGAGTCCCTCTCAGCGGAGAGGGCGGGCAGGGAGGCCCTTAGCCGCTGAAAGTCCACGGCCTCGGCAAGGCTAAAGGTCCTACGGAACGACATGTTCCATAGTCCCTCCTGGAATGCCTCGGCCACCAGCAAGGTGGGAGAAGAACAAATGGCGAAGAGGGTAGGGTACTCATGGAAAAGCGGGGAGTCCGATAGGCATGGGTCCAGCCAGAGAAGCACCTCCCTCCTGTCACCTAAACTAAACGAGGCCCCCAAGCATATGCCATGTTTGATGTCCTAGATGCCCCGACAAAACTGAGAGCCTTCCTGTCGCCCGCATGCTAGAAATGGTTGGCCCCGGAGGTATTTGGCCTTAACAAGCTGTAGCCAAAGACCTCCATCGTCCTTAAGGATACACCACACCAATTTCAGCATCAAGGCAATGTTAAAGCAACATGAGTCAAGAATCCATATGCCCCCAAGAGTCTTGGGGTGCATATGTCTGCTCATTTAATCATATGGTATTTCTGACGTCCATCCCTAGCCACCCAAAAGAACCAGGACACCTCTTTCGCGAAGTCCGCATGGGTCCCCTCAGGTAGTAGCTACAGACTCGTCTGGTACATGGGAAGGCTGGATTGGCACAATGTAGCATCCCAATTGTCTAACAATTGTAATGCTACTTGCCTAGTCTATATATTGCTACTTCCTACATATCATTAATTGCATTGCATTATATCATGCTCATATCACCATGTCACATTGCATTTGAGCATTATATAAAACCCATTTCATTTGGTTCTTCCCCTCATTATGCATTTGTCTATTAATTGTATTTGCCTCTTGATATATTGTATTTGTTTCTTGATAAATTGCTTCATGCCCAAGTTGAGTTTTGGGCATATCTTTTCTTGACTCGACCATCTTTCTTTGTCACCACCTTATAATTCCACCATCCAAACTATATATGAGCATTTGCATTTCTTTTAGCATTTGTCTAGCTCATATGTAATAAGATGGACCCACTTCTAAATCTACATGCTCCCATATATGATCTCTATTGTTTGAACAATATTAAGTATGTGGAGCCTCATGACCACCTTTGCATGCCATATGGGTAGAATTCCCTTTATTAGGCTTCCATATGGTTTTATTTACTATATGCTCATGTATGGTGCTATATTTGGCTACATGTGATCTAGTGGGAAAATACACTCTACAATGGTTATATAGCTTCATACATGTGCACATGCTAATTATTTTCATATGATAAGCAAGCTCCTTCATTGTGTGGGTTTAATTCAAATTTGAATGAATGTATATTTGGCGATTATTACAAATACTTGTTTTCACAACTAGTAGAGGCTTTTATTCCTCATGCATGGCCCATGCAATAGTACCACCATCTTCCCCTTCTTTTACCTATGGAATTATAGGCTATTTGTTCTGGAGGCATTCATATTTGAATCAATTCAAATAAATAACCTTGGTCCCTCTTATTCCTCCTTTCTTTTATTTTTGTTTTGTCCAAGCTTGCATAAGAGATGAAAGGTTCTACCTTAATATCCCAAGTTGACACCTTTGCCACCCCTTTTTTAGCATGCATGGTTGAAGTCAAACAAGTTTTGGATATAAAGAAAACAAACAAAAGAAATAAAACCAAGCCTAGTTGAACTAAACCTAAACTAACCTAAATTCCAACCTAGAACCCTAACCAAATCGAGCCCTCTTCTCCTTGGTTTTGTTGGACCAGACCAAACCACCACCCACGCCTAGACCACCCCCCCCCCCCCCCCCCCCCGCCCCTCTTTTCCCTCTCTCGACAACAAACAGAAGAGAGAGAGAAGAAACCCTAAGCTACCCGACCCTCTCTCCCTTCCTCTAGCTTTTTGCAAAAGTGAGCCCCATGTTCTGTTGTCCCTCTCCTTCTTATCACCTCACCAACCCAGCCTAGACCCAGTCCACGCCCCACCTTCCTTCCTTCTTCCGCCCCCTATCCTGGACATGGCCATCTCCATGTTTTTCATCTTCTAGCTCGGACATCAGTAGAAGCCGACGTAGGGGAGACGGTGGAGCAGATCCTTGGTGTTGGGGAAGACGGAGACGTGCCCCTGCTACCACATGTACCCGAAGTCAGGGAATGAGGAGGCCAGAATACGCAGTACATGCTGAAGTCCAAAGGAAAACCCTAGATCAGCCCAAAGAGAAACTCTACAGATCGCCGGCGTCAGAGCACCAGCAACCTCACCAACGACCTCCTGGTGAGCTCCTCTGCCCTCTAGGCAAGATCCCCCTCCTTCCGTAAGCCTAGCTCTGCCAGTATTTTTGGCGAGCAGCCTTCGCGCACGCTCGTCGTCACAGTCACCGCCAGCGCGCGCATCCGCCGCGTCTGCAGACCCGCAAACACCTCTGTTCCTCAGCGAAGTCCGGTCGCTGCAGTCCTCCTCTTGACAAGCAATCTGAACAAAAGTTGTATACCATGATATCCTCTCCGTTTTTTTTTTGCCGCTAATCGACGGGAGATCGCCGGAACCCCCACGCAACTGTCTGAGCAGTTGCTTTTCCAGTTAAGCCCGTGAACTTCCTGAGCCTCATTTCGCAGTCCACCAAGCATGCCCACCTACCAGCCGCACTAACCAGACCGGCCCGAGCATTTTACAAAAAGGCTCCCAAACTTTCCCTAAACTCCAACTTCGCCCCTGGACCGCCCACGTGTCGCTGCTCCGCTGCCTGCACACGCGTGTGGCCCCGCTTCGCCCCGACCCCACCTGTCACTACCTGTGGGTAGCTTAACCCTGAGTGAGAAAAGTTCCAGCGAGGAAGATTCGCTAGCACATCCGTTGAGTCGGCCTGGCCTGCATGTCATTCATTCTGGCTAGCGCACCCTCAACAAGAAAAAGTTTCTATTATTTTCTCAATTTAAAAAATAAAATAAAAACAGAATATAAATATATTTGAATTAAATCATAACTTTTAAATACTTTTGAATTTGAATTCAAACTCTATATGAAATATGTTTTTTTAATGTTAATTCAAATTTTTAGTCAAATATTTTCAGAAATTATTCAAACTAGTCAAATCTTTGACTTTGACCCTAATTTGAATTAATTTGATTTAATAATATTTTAAATTCATAATTTCAAATAATGCAAATAATATATATTTTTGAATTATAAAAATATGAGGATTATGAATATGCTATTTAAAATATTATTTGAGCAGTTTAAAATTTCGAAATAATTTAAATACTATTAAATGCCTATTTCTTAATTAATTCGTAACTTTAATTCTATAAATCCAAGCACGACAAATGATATGTCTAAATCGATCAGCGCGATGAGACCGTTCTATTTATGTATTGCATGATATAATTTGAAGCATGCATCATATATATATTAAGGAAACAGCAAGGTTTATAGGAGTAAAACATGACTAAATAATTAATTAAAGTATTATATTAACGTTCCCACACCTCAGCCATGTCATGCTATGTTATACTATCAATTGTGCATAATCCCATCATGGTATACCTTATTTGCTTGTTGCATATATTCATATGATTGTGTACTTTATTTATTATGGTGTTTGTGTGTTTAGCTTTTATTTTGGACAGACGCTGAGCAAGGAAACTATTAAGAGAACCAAGAATACTACCCAGATCCCGGTTACCCTACTGCTGATCCGATAGGCAAGCATTTTCCCATGTTTTCATATATATAGTACATCTGCTTCTATCTTATTCTTGAATCATTGAGTCACGATTGCATTAAATCGGAATCCCAAGTATTGCATAGTCTTTACTTTTAAACCCCACCAAAACTTATATCTCCATCCTATGAGCCATTTCTATAGGAGTTGTTTGAGCAATGCGAGTCGTAGAATTGCATGTGTAGGGTTTGTGAGAGTCTTTGGATAACGAGGTACCTAAACAACTTAAACTGAGTAGTATGGGATAACTAAAGAAAGAGGCACCGGTGGGAAATAATTGTTACTTGGTTCTTCCCCGCTCACTTGTGTCCCATAGGCTCCGAGTACTTGATATATGTTCCTTGACTATCGCACTATTCGCATGTGGGACCATAAATCCCCTTTGCCTGAGCTTGATTCGTACTTTATTTCTTGGGGCCACAAACTAGTTTGGGGCGTTATTACTATCATGTACTCATGCCATGCTTTATTACTTTATTTACTATTGCGCGTGGAGCGCTTGTACTGTTTAGGATTATGGAACGATTTCGCGTTATCGACAAGCCCAATCACACTTTCAGGTTCCCAGTCGTTTACAGCCGTTCTCGCAAACCCTAAGTCCATCTCGGAGCCGGCCAAATTTGTTGCGGGTAGCTTATTGGGGTGCCCCCCTGAACTATTTTTTAAATCCTGTGAATGTTTTGTCGTGAGGCCTCGTTGCATTTTATTTGGTTCTTCCCGAGGTTGACCGTGCGTGTGTTGTTATTTGTGCACCCCTACATGGTAAATCTTTCTGAAAACCGTGTTCGTGGTTATGAACGACTTGGAGCACATTTTATCGATCATATATAACTATAACTAAAGTACCACCTTTAATTTGACTAAAGCATGACTAGTAAATAGTATAACCCTCATAGAATGGTTAATGAAATTGCCAATAGATGGGATGTTTTTCTGCCTTCTCGTCGGTAAGTGAGAAGGAGGACGAGCGATGTGTATTTATGTTATTTATATAACTACTGCTACTAATTAACGAGAATACGTCCATCTCTAGTTGGGCAGATGTTGTAGTGCGTCTCTATAGAACTGTTTAGATATTATGTTTCGCTGCAATTGTGTTACCCCATGTTGTTTCCTTTAGATACATTAAGACTTGCTGAGCACCCCTAGGGTCTCACACGATAAATATTTTGGTTCAGATGGAAAGGTTTACCCATAGGAAGGGTACTAAGTCGAGGAGACCGATGATAGTGGCAACGATCATCAGTTGTAGAGATTCCGGGGATGGAGATCTGTGGGCGAGAAAGTGCTTATTTCTATGGCATCTTATGTCGATTTGCTTGTTAATCCATACTCGTATCTTGTCTTTCGCTTCCGCTTGATACCATGTCAATTGATGTATGAGGATGTATCCTAAACTATTATATCTATCTAGGATATTTATATCTTGTCATATGGCATTAAATATTTCTATTTCTACTATTTTAGATGGTTTGTCTTTGATGTACTATTGTATGTCGCGGACATACACACTTGTGTATGTCTTGATCGCTTACCTATTGAATACGCTGCTCGCACTTGATACGATGTTCTTGCAAAGTGGATAGGGTGGTTGGTCGGTACCGTACCCTGCTCCTCTCAAACGGGGCCTACACGTGGGTGGCCCTTGGGCCTCCGCGGTAGGACACCTTATGCACTTTGGATTCATCCTGGCTTGTTTCTTAGGGCGTAGGGTCCGAGGTATTACACACAAGTTGATCAGTATCGTCTTACTCCTCTTGGTCGTGAGCCTCGCTCTCTAGGGTTCAGCTTTTGACCAAACCCTCGTGACCTGGGGCAAGGTTCTTAATCAAGACCTGCATTTCCTGAATAGGCATCCCAGGGTACATGATGGGAAAGTCAGCAAACCTACAGTTGAGGTTGTCTGCTATCGATTGTATGTCCTCGTCAGAGTACCCCAAGATCATAACGTCGCTTTTATCAAAGTTGATCTTGAGGCCTGACATGGACTCGAAGCATAAGATTAGGAATTTGAGGTTAGTGATATCAAGCTCCAAGTCCTACACCATGATCATTGTCTCATCCGCATATTGGAGGTGATAGATTCCCCTTCTGGGGACAAGATGCCCTACCACACCAGTGATGTGGCCAAATATTTTAGCCCTGTCAAAAATCTCCGCAAGGGAATCCACATCAGAGTTAAACAGGACGGGCGAGATCGGATCCCCCTGTCTCACTCCGCAGGATGGTCTAAAGTACGGACCAACCTTCCCATTGATATTAATCGCGATATTTCCACTCATGACAAACTGCAAAATCTAGCAGATCACTCTATCATCAAACCCCCTCCTATCAAGAACTACACGGAGAAAGGCCTGGTCCAGTCGGTCATAAGCCTTCTGAAAATCCAACTTGAGGAACACTCCCTTATGGTGGTGAACCTTGACTTCATGATTAATCTCATGAAGAGTAAGGACACCTTAATGAATCAAGCATCCCTTCAAGAAGGCAAACTAGAGAGGGTGGGTGAGATGTTCCACGATTAGAGCGATCCTAGATTCACAAACTTTAGCGAAGATGTGTTGAATAACGTTGATCACCGTGATCAGCCTAAATTGGCATATATCCATGGCCCCTACTATTTTGGGGATCAAGGTAATCATGCCAAAGTTTAGTCGGGACATCACCAAGGTCCTAGTATTGAAACTCCGGGAACATTGGCATGATGACCGACTGTAGCTGATCCTAGAAGTTCTGGAATAAGATGAACAGAAGGCCGTTCGGCCTTGGGGCTAAGTTGCTCTTCATGGACTTAATCATGATGTCCACCTCCTCCAGGAGAAATGGAGTGTAAGTCCCGTATTGTCTGCGGCGGTGACCGTAGCCCCAACCGATCAGAAGTTAGGGGTCAGCAAGAACCCAGAGCTCATTGCCGCTGAGAATAGTCCTTGTAGAAGGTATAAATATGGGAAGAGATTTCCTTCGGGTCCTCGAGAAGGGAATCCTCCTCCCACAGGCATGGAATGGAACATCTCATCCTCCTACCATTAGCAATGGCATGGAAGTAGGCTATGTTCCAATCCCCTTGGAGGGTCTAGTTTGTTGACTCCGCTACCACCAGGATGCCTCTTCTCGCTTATAGATCTCCATAATGGAGGTCTCGAGGTTGTACCTATGGGGCAACGCTTTAGTTGAGAGGCCTATCATATCTGCCTCTATATCGAAGGCTTGAATCTCCTAGAGTGAAGGGCATCTTTATCACCTCATAGAGCTGCCCTGAGGCTTGCCTCCCAGCCTCTCATGAATTGGCGTGATAGCTTGGCATAATTGTGTCAAACTACAACTACACTAAACACATGAGCAGGGAGGTAGCCGCCTCCAACCACTTTGCCCGAATAGCCTCCACGAACCCTGGATTCCGGAGCCAGAAGGTCTAAAAGTGAAAGCGGTTTAGTCGAGGTGGCTCGCCTCTCACCGAAGAGAGGGGGAGGGGGTATGATCAAATCCTATCTTGGTGCTCGACTGTAGGGAACGTAGCGGGAAGTCCACCTCCTATTCCACCTAGATGAAGTCACGGTCAAGAACACTAGGGATAGGGTCGAGTTGTTCACTAGACCACGTATATCTCGGGCCCACTCACGTGATCTCTCTAAGAGCGAGATCTCCGATGCAGTCGTTAAACATACACATTCTATGGAGATCCACGTTCGCCAAGCTCTTGTCATCGGTGGAGTAGATAATGTTGAAGTCCCCTGCCACAATGACCGGAGTATCAATCAGCTCCACCTTTGACTTGAGCTTGAGTAGGACCTTAGGGGATCTCCTATGGTCTACGGGGCCATATACAATGATCACGTCCCATTTGAGGTGTGATTGTCTATGGGTGAGGGTCATGCTCACAAAGAATTCCCCACGGTCCATATCATCTACCTCAAAGGTGCACTGCTTCAATCCAAGGAGGATACCTCCCGGGTGGCCATTGGCTGGAAGCCACAACCAGATGAATTTATGTTGGCTCAATCCCTCTAACTATGCAATGGAGAAGTCCTGGCAGATGGTCTCCTGGAAGCCTACAATATCAGGCTCCTCTTGACGCAAGTACTCCTTCATTTGGTGGCGGCATCCCTCATGCCCTACCCTTCTGATATTCCAAATGAATGCTCGGATGGCTTGGAGAATATTCATTGGGAACTATCAAATCGAGCGGTCCCCTTATTAGGGGCAGAGCGGGCACGACTAGAGGGCACGTGGTTTGAGTTCGTTTTGGGAGATCTCCCATGTGGTCTTCCCATGAGGGGAGCCCTATGGGGGTCCTCCCTATCATCAGGCCCATGAGGTGAGTCCATGTTGGATCTAGGATCACTTGATCCTAAACCTGTAAGCACTATGGTTTGCTCCCACTCCTGTGAGTCACGCGCATGGGTTGCAGAGATCGAGCCCTTGTACACCTCATTAGCCTTAATGATAGCAACCTGTGAAACCCTAGATCCCTTTTTGCCGTGGAACATGATCCCACAATCAGATGCAAGTTCACCCAGATGGGCCAGAGGAACTAGGGTAAACTAAGAACCTGGAGCCAGATGGAACAACTACACATGGGTTAGGAATAAAAATGGATGGGGCCAGGGGAGTACCTGAGAACGCGTTACGAGTGTTCACGCGCAGGGTCGCACGCTCATCCACCATTGGCTCTGGCCCCGCAAGGCCGATTTGAGAGACAACAAGGTGCACAATATGTTGTGAGGGTGGAGGAGGAGGCTAGCGCGGGGCCTGAGTGTGGCATGTCTTGGTTCTAGACATGGGAGGTGGTGTCGATCGTGTCTGGCCCCATAGCGGAGGGGTCGGGCGTATCAGGTGTTAAAGAGTATCATACCATGCCTAGGGACCAGGGTGTGGACTAGGAAAACATGTCCAGCCCAACACTCCCCGAGGTCTCCTTTGGTGATGGATGAGCGGTCAGGAGGAAGGTATCGTCAGCCCACCAAACTACGTGAGACAGAGGTAGGATCCGTACTGAGAAATGCCGAAGTCGATGGTCTCCTGGGAATTAGGGCGGTAATAGCACGGGATATCCATCGGGGAGAGCTTGGCTTGTGCGCTCCGAGAGAGGGGTATCCACCCTTGGATGCCTAGGAACACGACATGGCCCCAAGTAGAGAAGTAGACTGGGACTGCCCCCCTGCACCCAGCTCTGGCTGAGGTGACAGTGGGGAGGGCCCGGCCGCTCTAGGGGACTTGTCCTCTGCTGACCCACAAGTATAGGGGGTGTATCGCAGTATTTTCGATAAGTAAGAGTGTCGAACCCAACGAGGAGCAGAAGGTGCTGGCTAGTGGTATGGATCAGGAATTCTCTAACAATACTTAGCAAACGGATTTTTTAGGGGTTTTTGATAATCCAAGTAAATAAAGTACGAGTAAATAAAAGGCAATAAGAATAAATGCAGCGAGTGACCCAATCCTTTATGCAGCAAAGAACAAGCCGGTTGTATTACTTAAGATGACCAGACATTCTCGAGGACACATGGGAATATCATCAAGTGCTTTCGCTTCATATATTTGATTAATCTTATTTAGCTTGCTAAGTGTTGTGTGGGTGAACCTGTGCTAATGTACCGACCTTCCTAGGACTAATACATACTTGTGATTATACCCCTTGCAAACATCCATAAGTACAATAAAGTAATTAAGGGAGAAACCTAACCACAACTTTAAACTCAAAGACCCTTACGTCCCTTGTGCAATGGTTTTCTAACGGGGGTTCAGGTTTCTGTCACTCCGGCAACCCCTACGATTAGTAGCCAAATACACAATGCATTCCCCTAGGCCCATATAGGTGAAGTGTCATGTAGTCGACGTTCACATGACACCACTAGAAGAAGTACACCACAACTTAATTAACAAACTATTGAATCTTTCTCAACACAACTCCACTACTAACAACATGACTTCTCCCATGTCCTCAAGAACAAAACGAACTACTCACAAGACATCATATGGATCATGATCAGAGATGGAATAATGATGTATAACAATCTGAACATAAACAATAATTCGATGGTTCCACTCAATAACATCAACCACAAAGAGTAATCAACACCGGGAAAGTTTCCCCTAAGAACTATGCAAGATTCAACCCAATTGTTACAGCGAGATGATGGTGGTGATGATGGTGTTGGTGGAGATGATGGTGGTGGTGATGATGATGATCCCGATGAAGTCTAGCTTGATGGTGGTGTTGATGGCGACGATCTCCCCTCTCCGGGAAGGAATTCCCCCCGCAGAATTCTTTTTGCCAGAGAGATCTTTCTCTCTGTGTGTTTTCCACCCCACAGAGGTGGTGGAATCTTTCTATTGTTGCTCCCCAAGTCTTAGGGTTTCGGGAGGATAATATACGCCAGAGGGGAGAGCCAGGGGTGGACCAGGGCGACCACACCACCTGGTGGCGCGGCCTAGGCTGGCCCGTGCCAGGGGGTGGTGTGGGCCCCCTGTGGCCCATCTCTGCTTCCCCTTCTGGCTTTCTTCGTCTTCTGGAAAAATAGGATTTTCCATGTATTTTCCCGGATTTTCTGATCTTCGCGGATTTCGCCTCCAAACAGCTCCTTTTCCATCAGAATCCCTACTACAGCAGTCTATGCTCCAAAAGTCATCAACCATGCAAAAATAGATGAAATAACATAATTTTCATCACTTAATATGAAATATATCAATGAATAAAAGTAAAATATGATATAGAATAGTGATGCAAAATGGACGTATCAACTCCCCCCAAGCTTAGACTTCGCCTGTCCCCAAGCGAAACTGAGCTCAATAAACATGACCTCGGGTTTATGGAGTGAAGGGTCGATAAAAGAATACGGACAAGAAGCATCACATTCATCAATACATAAATCATAATAGCAGACAACTCGCCATTACATAACTTAACTTGCAATAAGTAAAGGAAACACAATAAAGATACATAAAGTAAATCATAATTGGTAATGGCAAACTTAGCTCTTAGTCGAAGAATAGTTGACAACTTGCAGGAGTTTCACAAATAATTGGTTTTCAATGATAGCTTTCAAAGTAGTAAACACCAAGATAAGAGCAATGTGCAAAACAAGGAACATAAGAAATATGATTGAATAAATCATCATATGAATGAATGAAACACAACAACTCAAAATACTTGCTGAGATAGAAGGGAATAGGTTTACTGACTCAACTAAAAAGTAAAAGAAGGGCCCTTCACAGAGGGAAGCAGGGATTTCAAGTTTCATAAAGAGCTTCCAAAAATTATGATACTTATTAGCTTTCAGCTCTCATTGCCCCTATCATAGGCATCTTTTGGTAATTAAGGTTAAAGTGACACAACTAAGAGTATATGCTTGACAGGTTATAAATTGAAGTCCCATGCCCCTTACTTACGAAGACCGAACCTCATGCTACTCATCTTCAGTCACGAGTAAGCTCTTGTCATTGTAAATACATGTGTATCATAGAGAACCGCCAATGGCGTACCCCTTGCACATGACACAGGAGCTATCCCATAATCAAAATGACAGGGAAAGCAGACAATGAGCATCTCAGCGATCTTTTTATTTGCTATTTGCATAGGTTTTTATTGAGGATGCTTCATAGAATGCTCATTATAGTTATGCTGCAAGTTTCCACCATGATTAGGCATGGCTTAGGCTAGCGGCCCAGGCGTTTCTCTAACACATATACAAACTCCATGATCTTACAAGTTCCCTTTTTATTTCACACCGCCGGGATCCATAAGCAAAAGAACATAATATCAACTAAGTACAAAGTACCAATGCAGTGTTGAAAGCGTTCCCCATGATACATGGTTCTGCTAACTTCAACTCATAAAGCGCAAGCATATACACAAAAAGAAGGACCCAATGGTTCAAGTTTATTAATTGCAAGAAAGTAAAGTGTGCCATCAAGTTCGTGAGAGCTTTAATCAATAATTTTCACATAACAAGTTTAATTTGGAAGGTAGATAAAAACATGAATTTACTTGGGATAACAATAATGCTAATAGGTAGGTTTGGTGGACACAAATGGCATAGGTTTTGGTTTAAGGATTGGATGCACGAGAAGAATTCCCTCTCAGTACAGGTTTTGGGCTAGCAAGGCTAGGTAGCAAGTATAAGAGTTGAAGGAAACAAACAAACATACAAATGATAAAAACAAACATGCAATCTTCCTTGGAAGCACAAAAGATCTTAACTAGAGAATACTAAACTCATGAGCAAATCAAGAAAGAAAGATGATGAAATTGTATTTCTTTAGAGTATTTTTTATCTTTTTCATTCAACTCTCCAAAATAGTGTTGCTACTGACCGAGCCAGGTTTGCCAAAACCAACTAAAGTAACTCAATGATCCCAAAGTGATACCAATACTAACAACAAGATCAATCATAAAACCATGAATTGAAAACTAATATAAGATATGCAAAAGAGTAAATGATAGAACTTCTCATTAATATTCCATAACGGAAAATCACACCAAGGGATACATATGTAACGAGAGAGGGGACACTTCCATAGTGCAAACCATCCAACATGATAACTTCTCTATTCATGATATGACTCTACTAAAAAGGTAAAAAGATAGAAGATAGTGATATGATACCGCGGCACTCCCCCAATCTTGGAACAAACCAAGGGGATGCCAAACCTGATGACGAATTACTCCTTCGGTGGTGGTGGTGCTCTCCCAGTTGGCGCGAGGAAATCTTTCAGTGTCTTGTGAAGCCTGTTATTCTCCTCTTGAAGCATATCCACTTTCCTTCTAAAGGCTCGGTACTTGTCGCAGAACTCATCAGTTACTCGTAGAGCTTCCACTACTTCAGAGCAGGAATTTAGATCTGGAGGTATCAGCCCCTTCATGCCTGATGTCATGTCCTTTACTTCCTCTCTGACGTTCCGGTCCATGTCTTTGCACCTAGTCGTGATCCTATCGTGTTTCATCCGTCCCACGAGAGTCTCCTACTCAAGATTGTGATGAAGCTCGCGACAACGTCGCAGCTCGTAATCCTTTTAAGATGAATCCCTGAACGACATCTGAATAAAACAGATCAAAACAGAAACACGGCGATAACACGATATACAAACCTCAGGGGATTATATATTACGAAGTTTTACAACAAAAGGAAGGTACTGGGAGAAAACAGGTCGGAGACGGAGACCAAGGTGGCCTCAACACCTGGTGGCGTGGCCGGGGTGGGCCCGCGCCACAGGGTGGTGTGAGCCACCCAGGCCCCGTTCCCGTCCCTCTTTCGCTTCGTATCTTTCCTTATTGGATAAAAACTGCAAAAATATAACTGGACAGATCTTTTGCGGAACTTTTCTTACCAGGACTGTTACCTATTCGAAAACTGACTCTGCAGGTCTCTGAATTTGGTATTTAGTAGATTCTTCCGGAGTCACCACTTTAATAACATCAATATCTTCATCTTCATACACATATTGCTTGAGTCATGAAACCTTTCACTTTCTTATGACACCATCTTCTCCACTAACCTGGAAATTTCTTTCACACAAAACTTCACACGGTTCTCATTAGCAACATTAGTATAAGTGAAGTGATAAAACCTCTTAGGTCCAATTTCAACTGAAGTCCATCAAAACATAAACTATTGTAGCAACTCCTTCTGAAAACCCAAAAAGAATCCAAAAAGGAAGTCGTTTTAAAGAAGCAAATGCAAGAGTGGTCAAAATCTGTCAAAACAGACCAGCAAGCAAAGATCAATTTTTTCGAAAATCTTCTGTTGCTCAAATAAAAAAGTGCAAAACTAACAAAAGTTAAATAACAACGTGGGGTAGAAGCACAAAACATTACAGCTCGAACCGACATACAAAAATCTCTCACGAATTTTTACGGTGAAGCACAAAAATCTGTTTCAGGAAAGCAACTTCCCCAAATATTACTTCTCTCTCATTAGGGGTTGATCTTGACACAAAACCAAACAAAACAGATAAGGAGAGGTTATTACCGAAGTAATAACTTCCAAGACTCAAAGAAACAAAAACAAACTGAAAGTAAGAATAAATTGGGTTGTCTCCCAAAAAGCTCTTTCTTTATAGCCATTAAGATGGGCATGATAATTTTGATGATGCTCACTTAGAATATGAATTGAAGTGAAAGAGAGCATTAAGAAGCAAAAAATACACATGTTTAAGTCTAACCCACTTCCTATGCAAGGGAATTTTTTAAGCAAACAAGTTGTTGAAACCAGAGGCTGCAAGCATAGGAAGGCAACACAAGTGCAACATAAAGATTTTAAGCATAAAACGAGGAAACTTGATATTATTGAGATGCATAAGAACACTTTTCCCTCTCTTATAGTAACTTTCAGTATCATGCATAAACTTAACAATATAGCTATCACAAGAACCAGCATAGCAATGATCTCTTATTCTAACAGAAAACACAAGAACACTAGCTCTCATAACACTACTTTGTGAAACAATATTAGAGGTATCCTTACAAAGGATAGTGTGTCCCTCTTCTACATATTTAGTGACAAAGTCTTTAACATTTGCTATTATAGGTTGATCATCCATTTTTTATCAAATTCAACAGCTTTATTTGTACTTTCATTAACCATACTAGCTATCATAGAATATTCCTTTATCTTAACTGGGAAAGGCATTTTCTCAATGTAAGGTTCAGGTAAAACATGATTAGCAGTATAAACTTCAGTATTTCTTGCAGGAACACTCTTAGCAGCATATTTATAAGGTGCATGATACTTATTCCACTTCTTTTTAGGCACTTCAATATAGGAAGCAAAATCCTTAAAATAGGTTGCAATAGCTTGAGAGTCTAGACCATAATAATTTTTAATATTTTGAAAGTCATCAGTTCCCATAAAAGATTCAATGCATTCATAATCATAATTTATACCTGACTTTCTTCCTTTGTCATTTTCCCATGCTTCAACATTGTCTTGAATACGGTCTAGAAGATCCCATTTAGTTTCTTCTTCCATGCGAGTGAATGATCCAGCACAAGAGGCATCCAATAAATCCTTATCATATAGAGGGAGCCTTGCATAAAAGTTATTGATAGTAATATTTTTGGGGAGCTCATGAATGGGACATTTGAGCATTAGTAACTTCAATCTCCCCCAAGCTTGAGTTGTACTCTCTCCATCAAGAGGCCAAAAGTTGTATATTTGATTCCGATCTTTATGAATCTCACTGGGAGGACAAAACTTTGAATAAAAGAGAGGTACTATTTCCTCACATTCAAGAGCTTGACCATTCTTCAGCAGCTTATACCATTCCTCAACTCTTCCTTTCAGTGATAATGAGAATAACTTCTCCTTAACTTGATCTGTAGTAATACCTGCACACTTGAACAACCCGCATAATTCGTGTATAAAGAGCAAATGATCACCGGGATGGACAGTTCCATATCCAACATAATAGTTATCCATAACACGATCAATAATTCTTGTAGGTATTTTAAAAGCATCATTCTCAGCAGGTGGTGGTTCATCTACTACCTTAGCAGTGGTAGTAGCATTACGAAATAAGAAAC
Source organism: Avena eriantha (assembly GCA_910589775.1). Classification (NCBI taxonomy): domain Eukaryota; kingdom Viridiplantae; phylum Streptophyta; class Magnoliopsida; order Poales; family Poaceae; genus Avena; species Avena eriantha. Next base: position 179,693,424 of record OU342742.1, on the reverse strand, counting down.
TCAGCGAATTATCCATAATGAAAATAAAGCAACAAACAGAAATAAACAATACTCACAGTAGAAGTTTCATTTACCAGTTACACACTCCAATAGCGCTTCACTCCCCGGCAACGGCGCCAGAAAATAGTCTTGATGACCCACAAGTATAGGGGGTGTATCGCAGTATTTTCGATAAGTAAGAGTGTCGAACCCAACGAGGAGAAGAAGGTGCTGGCTAGTGGTATGGATCAGGAATTCTCTAACAATACTTAGCAAACAGATTTTTAGGGGTTTTTGATAATGCAAGTAAATAAAGTACGAGTAAATAAAAGGCAATAAGAATAAATGCAGCGAGTGGCCCAATCCTTAATGCAGCAAAGGACAAGCCGGTTGTATTAAGATGACCAAATGTTCTCGAGGACACATAGGAATATCATCAAGTGCTTTCACTTCATATAGTTGATGAATCTTCTTTAGCTTGCTAAGTATTGTGTGGGTGAACCTGTGCTAATGTACCAACCTTCCTAGGACTAATACATACTTGTGATTATACCCCTTGCAAACATCCGTAAGTACAAGAAAGTAATTAAGGCATAAACCTAACCACAACTTTAAACTCTAAGTCCCGTACGTCCCTTGTGCAATGGTTTTCTAACGGGGGTTCAGGTTTCTGTCACTCCGGTAACCCCTACGATTAGTAGCCAAATACACAATGCATTCTCCTAGGCCCATATAGGTGAAGTGTCATGTAGTCGATGTTCACATGACACCACTAGAAGAAGTACACCACAACTTAATTAACAAACTATTGAATCTTTCTCAACACAACTCCACTACTAACAACATGACTTCTCCCATGTCCTCAAGAACAAAACAAACTACTCACAAGACATCATATGGATCATGATCAAAGATGGAATAATGATGTATAACAATCTGAACATAAAAAATAATTCGATGGTTGCACTCAATAGCATCAACCACAAAGAGTAATCAACACCGGGAAAGTTTCCCCTAAGAACTATGCAAGATTCAACCCAATTGTTACAGCGAGATGATGGTGGTGATGATGGTACTGGTGGAGATGATGGTGGTGATGATTATGATGATGATCCCGATGAATTCCAGCTTGATGGTGGTGTTGATGGCGACGATCTCCCCTCTCTGGGAAGGAATTCCCCTGGCAGAATTCTGTCTGCCGGAGAGATCTTTCTCTCTCGGTGTTTTCTGCCCTGCAGAGGCGGTGGAATCTTTTGGTGGTCACTCCCCGAGTCTTAGGGTTTCAGGAGGATAATATACGCCAGAGGGGAGAGCCAGGGGTGGACCAGGGCGGCCACACCACCTGGTGGCGCAGCCTAGGCTGGCCCGCGCCAGGGGGTGGTGTGGGCCCCCCTGTGGCCCATCTCCGCTTCTCCTTCTGGCTTTCTTCGTCTTTTGGAAAAATAGGATTTTCCATGTATTTTCCCGGATTTTCTGAACTTCGCGAATTTTGCCTCCAAACAGCTCCTTTTCCATCAGAATCCTGACTACAGTGGTCCATGCTCCAAAAGTCATCAACCATGCAAAAATAGATGAAATAACATAAGTATCATCACTTCATATGAAATATATCAATGAATAAAAGTAAATTATGATATAGAATCGTGATGCAAAATGGACGTATCATCCTCTCCGAAGGATTCATCCTCCGATGATCCCTATCTCGACCTCGGGCCACCATTAGTCAAAGGGTGAGAAGGGGGAGGGGCGGCGAGTGGTTACTAGAAGGCCCTATCATCTCGTCGAACTCCACCAGTAGGTCCCTGCCCACGCGGTCGAAGAAGAAGCACCAAAGCGAGATCGGGAACACAGAGGGGTTCAAGCACAAGATCTGCATCTGGACTGCCCCTATCCCCAAGATGGAGCGAGTGTTAACCTCCAAGAACGTGCGCATTGCCTGAGAGATGAGGGCCACAATCTCCACCTTCTAGGCCTCAACCGGGACCCCCAGTAGGCAAACGCACACCTCCAAGAGTGTGGTTGTGGACTCCTGGTCTATTGAGGAAAGCTTGATGGGGACCTTTAACTGGTGCATCGATAGAGTGAAGGAGGAGCCATAGGTGCACATGCACAAGATCGCCACCGAGGGGAATGGCACGGCAAACTCAAAGGACGGGACCGGCCACACGTGGCCCAACAACACCTCGAGGAGCTTAGAGTGGATCAGCTCCTCTGTGACCTCGATCGAGAGAGGACAATCCTGGTCCGATAGAACCATCACCATCGCTAGAATCTCCAGCACAATCATCTGGACCCTCCCATGTCGATATAGTAGAATACCCCATCCATGTTGTGCATGTAGTACTCGAGGCACTCTCTCCCATGATAGTGACTTGAGTTCTGGCCACCCCGAGTCCTAGGCAAGCCAATGGGAGTAGCGATTGGCACCGGATCGGTGGTGCTTGGGATGATAGGATGAGCTCCAGTGTCTTCTTCTTGCTTGCTTTTCTTCATCTTTTTCGTAGCCTTAGCTTGAACCTCCACCATCCTCGGGCACTACACAGTTGGGGCTAGCGCCAGACAGGGCTACGCATTGCCCTTCCTCCAAGAGCTTGCCTCAGGCTGGCCGGCATCTAACCTCATAGGACGGGGTGGAACCCTGACCTATAGCGCATGTTAACATAGGAGGGCCTCTATACATTGTGCACCAGGGGAGGAAGACCTCGTAAGTGAGCGCCGGCGAACATGCACCTCTGTGCATCTCTATACCTGGGGGCAACCGGGAGGGGCGTCGATGGCCGATGTGACAAGGCAAGGGAGGGGACTGATACATTGCAAATGTATCTATAATTTTTGATGCTCCATGCTTGGTTTTATCTACTTTCTTGTGTTTTGTTCCAACTTTGGAGTACTTTTCATATGATTTCTTGGACTAACCTATTAACAAGAGCCATAGTGCCAGCTGCCTGTTTTCTGCTGTTTTTGGTTCCAGGAAAGTCAGAAAATGAATATTCTTGGAATTGGACGGGACAAAAGCCAAAGTGCCTATTTTCCTGGGAGACTCACGGAGCCAGAAGGAGAGTCGGAGAGGGGCCACAGGGTGGCCACACCATGTGGTGGCGCGGGCTAGCCCTAGCCGCGCCACCAGGTGGTGTGGGCCCCCTGGCTGCCCACCGACCTTGCCTCTTCGCCTATAAGTTGCCTCCCGATGCAAAAATCCTAAATCGTCAAGCCTCTAGCCACGAAAAGTTCCGCAGCGCCGCCGCCACCGAAGGGGAGATTCGGGGGACAGAAAGTCTCTGTTCCGGCACCCTGCCGGGATGGGGAAGTGCCCCGGAGCCATCTCCATCGATCTCCACCACCATCTCCATCACCATTGTTGATTCCCATGATGAGTAGGGAGTAGTTCTCTCTCGAGGCTAAGGGTTCTACCGGTAGCTATGTGTTCATCTCTCTCTATGCATGATCTTATTGAGATCATGAGCTTGTAATCTATAGATCTACCTTGCTACTCAAGTGCTTTAGTGAATCTCTGCTCTCCCCATGTGTGTGAAAGTGACAACGTGCTCACCATGGTGGCACTTAGGCTAGAGATTACAAATAGTTGTTATGAGTTATATTTGGAGTTGGATGTCTTTATGAAATTGTAGTGTTTGTTGGACTCATCTAGTACTCAAGGTGATAGTGTGGGGTTATCTAGATGGGAAAGGCTTACTTTGAGGAGTGTTGTTATAGCCCTACCAATGATTAGAGTGTCCAACCGGAGAGTAGTTAAGAGTAGTATCATGAAGATAATATATTTATGAGAGAGTGTTCACTAGTGAAAGTATGATCCCTAGGCCTTGTTTCTAAGCATTGATACACCGTTTTCTATCAGATCTGTTACATGTTTGCTTGCTTCCATCTTTATTTCAGTTTGCCTTTAGTCTCTTCCACGCCATCAAGTTATTTTCTATCACCGTTACCACTTATAATTATCCATACCACTTGTATTTCACTATCTATTCGCCGAACTAGTGCACCTATACACCTGATAAGTGTATTGGGTGTGCTGGGGACACAAGAGACTTCTTGTATCTTGATTGCAGGGTTGCTTGAGAGGGAATACCTTTGACCACTTCCTCCCTAAGTTCGATAAACCATGGGTAATCCACTTAAGGGAAAACTTGCTGCTGTTCTACAAACCTCTGCACTTGGAGGACCAACACCTATCTACAAGAATAGAAGTGCGTAGACATCAGGGACCTCCAATCCAGGTGAGCGGGGTGCCGGTAGGTCCCGTACTTCCCGCGGTCCAGCAACTGCCATCTCGGCAAGGCGTGGTGGCAGTGCGGCAAAGCAGCCTGGCAGGGCGGGTAGGGGTCTCTAGGGACGGGAGGATCCGGTCGCGCTTCGACATCAACGCGTCACGGCAAGAGCGCACTGGTGGTGAGGGGTACTGGCTGACAACGGCCGGGAGGGTGGCGGTGGGGCTGGTGCTAGCAGCGGGTTAGGGGATTAGGGTTAGGGCAGAGCACGGGGCGGTTGGGGTGAGAACAAGTCAAGGTCGGTCATTAGATGGACATGGGTCACGGGTGGGCTAACCTTGGGTTGTCTAGGCCTTGTTCTTGCTTTGCAAGGGCCTAGGAACATCCTGCCAATCTCTCCCCTCCCCTCCCCTATCCTTCCAGGCCCTGTGGCCTGACTAGCCGGTGGGCTAGCCCGGGACGGAACCGGTTTGCCCCTCCCATCTCTCCCACCAGCCGATGGAATGTGCATTGCCACCGCCATGGACGGTAGCCCTAGCGCTGAGAGAAGCGCCGCCGCCTCCATCTCGAGATCGAGAGAGGGCCGGCACGCAGAGCCAAGCCATAGGGGCTCAGTTCTGACGTGGCCAGCAAGCAAGCAGGTAGGGGCCAAAGTAGGGAGCGCACGCCGGGCGGGTGGATTCCGGCATCGGCCAGGCCTCACAAGGAGAATAAATTCTCCAAGTGTGTGGCATTGGAGTGCCGACACCTCCCTTACCATCTCCCTCCTTCAAGCTCGTTGGCGGTGAACCCAGAGGTCACAAGCTCTATCTCGGCCCGGGGCGCCGCCATTGTTGTGATTGGGAGCCCGTTATCCACGTCACCCTACCTCTTACCCTGCAGGTCGGTGAACTCCACCACTTCAGCCGCCGATGGAAGCGGGAGCCCGAGCCGCAGTTGCTGAGGGAGTGCCAGCGTCATAGTGTGATGGAGGACTGCAGCTGGAGGAGAGGAAGCAGGCGGCGAATGTGGCAACACAGACTGACGGCAGGAAATGCCAATCCGCAACCGATGTGTCGAGAACAAGAGCAATACCCTGGCGCGGACAACCTCGCTGCAGCGTAGCGGGCGTGCATCCACCATCACCTCCTGGTGGTTAAGAAGTACAAGGTGGCAAGCATCCGAGTGGAGGAGTAGAAAGGCCGTAGCTTTCTCCTGCCGGTAGCCGGGGAAGACCGAGGTGGAGAGCGCCTGCCACCGGAGCAGTGTCTGGCGGTCCCTCGGTGGCCAAGGCATGGAGAGGCGGCATAGCAGCCGCTCACGCACAGCGAGGAGAGGTCGGTCAACGGTCAACGGTCGACGGCAATGTCATTCCTAGATCCGAATTCAAAATCCTGGTTCACGGTGCCATTTCTCCAACACCATACCATGTGTTGAAATAATTAGTAGTTTTTGTATTAGTTTAATCAAGTATAAATCATAATAATGCAACATAGGCATACTAGACATGCAACAGATAGGAAAGTGAAAATTTAGCACACCTCGCAAATTCCATAGGTAGTAATCGACAAAGTAAAATGCAGTAGGGAGTATAAGACGATACGAGTTGGTCAATGGTATGACCAGCGGCAAATTCATAGGAGGTGCACCCCATTGGAGGCTGTAATCACAACAACGGCGACTATGACATCAGCTAGAGCTGTTGAGGCATCGTCGGCCATGGCGATGTAGTCAAGGAAGCCGAACGTAGGTGCTTAAGAAGAACTTGAGTAGTCATGCTGAGACGCTCTCTAAGAATCTTATCGCCTCTCTGTTGATGCATGATCAAAGAGATAGTGTTCCTAGGTCTACTCTCTCGGATGGCCAGGGTAGCCCCATAGGGCGGGATAGAGGGGCGCTCGCCCAGGGCCCCCATGATGTAGGGGCCCCAATCCAAGACTTTTTGTGTTCCTATATTACTTTTGAGCCCTTATAGTATAGAATTATTTTAGAAAATATAGGTGATCCTAACTGTGGCCTACCATGGATCTACTTAAACTAATATTTCGTGAAAAAATATTTCAATATTTCTTTATATTTTTCTTTATACCATGATTTCCCTGCCCTCTCCAAGTGTGTAGAACAAAATAGGGATCACATGCCTTTACAGGGTTCTGAATATATTTTTTACTAGAGACTAACTGACATGGGGTAACCTCGGCAATGCCTATGGTGATGGACTTAGGGTTTTGCGAAAAAGAGAACGCTGGGGATTTCGTCAGATGTGAGGCAAATAAGGGAGTCGAAGTCGCCTGATTACATGATGAACAACACTATTACAGATCTCTTGGGGGTTTTACGGTACCTCCTCATAGGCATCTCCCGTCCTATATATAGTAGGTCGGGTCTCAAAGCCGTATGCGGATAGGCTACATATGTATGATTACAATACTATCACAACGTTGATTCGTGTTTCCTTTCCTGATACAACCAAGGCTTTTATCGGTTGCTTCTTTGGACCATCATCTTGAATCTTCATGGGCCGTGAGCCTTTGTGCAGCCAGGGTAACGAATCATAAGAACCCAAGTAATCGTACCTATGTCAGTAGCTCCCGAGACTGTACCTGAACCGTAGATTCTGGTTGAGTCTCAAAGATATTTTCAGTTCTTCCCTTTATTTTGTATTTGTTTTCATTGTTTTTAGTTATATAGGGATTTGGTACAACAAGCATGATGCATCCGATGGATCGGGAATTATTTAATTGCTCCTGGGCAAAAACAATGTTGACCTACATCAAATTCAAGTCCACAGGCCTGAACTCGGAATTATGACTGGTGTAATTCAGTTCGAGCCGGTGAGGTCTTATCGAATACTGAATTCCAGTTCTATTTTATCGGGTACCCAACGCGTCTGTCGGGATTTTTCATCATATCATTGATATGGATATTTTACTGGCAGAGCGCATTCTTGTGCAATAACCAGACCACACAGGACGAATCCCGGGGTCTTACCTTCATGTCTTGGACACGGCATTCGGAGTTTTGTCACGTTAGGTGTGATCCGAGATTTTTGTTTTTTGACTTTTGTTGGCTGCCTTGTTTGGCTGTTAAAATCTGTTGAAGTTTTGTGGTTTTTGTGGACGCTCCCGATAGGAGTAATCATTGAATGATACTTATTTGTTTTTCTTCGTCAGGTGCGCGACAGCGCTCCTAATGGGAGTTGCCCCCGAGGCTATGTTCGGATGTATTTATCGGAACATAGGCTCGAAAACTTATACTGTATCTATTTCACCAATATTCCTTTGAAATTTGTCGGGTGCGTGGCCAACACTCTCGATAGGAGTAGCCCTCGAGGCTATAGTCGAGATATATGTATACGATTGTAGTCTCAAAGTCTCTTTCGCTGAGGAATTTACTTTGACTCCAAAATTTCTTTTCTTCGGGTCCTCATCCTTTTATAGGGCCACGATTTTCTTTGTGACTTGCATTGTATGACATCACTGATGACGAATTTACACCGTGGATTCCCGTAGAAATACGTCTCGATGGGACGTTTCGAATGTGGGACCATGCATCATTAATGATGACGCGTGGGTGGCGTATTCAGTGTAGTTTTTTGACTACACGCCCCTTTTCCGCGTGAAGATCGAGGCGTCGTGCGGGGTTTCCCTGTTTTTACCGCAGTAATAACTCCTTAAGGTTTTTCCCTTTATGGAATCCTTTGACACGTGTCCCCATCTTGTGTGTTTCTGACGGTTCGATTTTACATCGAATGGTATAAGCTGTATGCTTTGTCTCTTTATAAAGGAAAGGAGATTTCTTTTAGTACTTTTACCTCCTTGTTGTTGGATTCATCTTCTTCCTTGTGCCCTTGCCTGCCTCTGCCTCTCTCGCCTACTCCTGCCTTTTTCCGCATGCTAGTGGTTCTCCTCAACCACCATGGGCATGATCAAGGTGGGGACTTCTGCTATGGCCGCCAAGGCCACCAGGAAGAGGGATGCCGGATGGGCCCCATCGAAGTGCTCTACGCGAGATTTGTGCGAGGCACGGAACTTCAGTCATCTTGTAGAGGGCATCTTCAAGCTTCCAGGGGATGAAGCTGCTCCCATCCCTGAATCTGGCTGGAGGGTAATGTTCCTCTCCTTTTTGCTCCATGGCCTTTCTCTCCCTATTCACGAATTTCTTTGAGGTCTTCTCTTTGTCTATGGCATGCAGCTATATCAGCTCACACCCAACTCTATCCTTCATGTTTCTTGCTTCGTTACCCTTTGTGAATGCTTCCTCGGGATCCATCCCCATTAGGTCCTATGGAAGTGTGATGCGCTCGACTTTCGACGTAGAGCTCGTTGGGAACCCCAAGAGGAAGGTATGATGAGCACAGCAGTAAGTTTTCCCTCAGTTATGAAACCATGATTTAATCGAACAAGTAGGAGCAAGGAAACACCCCAAAGGTGTTGCTAGCTGAGCTTTCACAGGGCGCACTACCGGTGCTAGTAGCAACGTGGAGACCTGCACAACACAACCACAGAAGTTTGTCCCCAACTTGCGATGAGGTTGTCAATCTCACCGTGTTTTGCGGAAAACAAAGGATTAAACGTATCGAATGGAAAGAAGCAAAAGTTTGCAGAAAGTAAACACAAAGCAGTAAACAGTTTATAGATTGTAGGTAAAGAAAAAGGACCGGGATCCATAGTTCACTAGAGGTGGCTCTCCTTAGATAGATAACATGCTGGGTGAACAAATTACAGCGAGGCAATTGACGAACACCGAGAAAGCAATACATGCATATACTAATCATCTTGACTCCCCTAAGACTTGATCGGGCATTACAACATTATACATAGACCGCCATCCAACTGCATCTATGACTAATAATCCACCTTCAGGTTATCATCCGAACCCCCTCCAGTATTAAGTTGCAAGCAACAGATTATTGCTTTACGAACTGCGTGTAAAGTAAACAATACGATTGCTCTATGAACAAAGGATTGTTGTTTTCTCCCTAGTAGTAATAGCACATCTACTACCTTAGAGATTTCTGTCACTTCCCCAGATTACCAGAGGCATGAACCCACTATCGAGCATAAATACTAACTCTTGGAGTTGCTAGCATCTACTTGGCCAAGATAGCTACTAACAACGGAAAGCATGCAAGATCTCAAATAACAAAGACATGATAGAATCAATAATCAATCTGAAATAGCATCTCAATATCCATCGGATCCCCGCAAACACAACATGCAGAATTACAAATAGATGATCTTGATCATGAACGGAGCTCACAAGATCTAAACATGAAAGCACAAAGGAGGAGAACTAGCTATCTAGCTACTACATGGATCAGTAGTCCAAGGATGAACTACTCACGCATCACACCGGAGGCTTGCATGGTGATGAAGAAGGCCTCCAGGGTGAATTCCCCTCTCCGGCAGGGTGCCGGGAAGAGCTTCAGATCCCTCTCGATCTAGGGATGGAGATGACGGTGGCTACAGACTCTTTCGTGGATATTTGATCGGGTACTTAGGGTTTTTGTCCCGAGGGCAATATATAGGCGGAAGGAGGGGCCGAGGGGGTGCCAGGTGCGGCCACACCACCCCCTGGCACGGGCCAGGCTTGGCCGCGCGGCCAGGTGGTGTGGTGGCTCCCTAACCCTTCTCCGTCTCGTATTCTGGCATTTAATCACTTCCGGAAAAATAGGCACTTTGGCTTTTGTCCCATCCAATTCCGAGAATATTCATTTTCTGACTTTCCTGGAACCAAAAACAGCAGAAAATAGGCAGCTGGCACTGCGGCTCTTGTTAATAGGTTAGTCCAAGAAATCATATGAAAAGTACTCCAAAGTTGGAACAAAACACAAGAAAGTGGATAAAACCAAGCATGGAACATCAAAAATTATAGATACATTTGCAATGTATCAACATCCCCAAGCTTAACTCCTGCTCGTCCTCGAGTAGGTAAGTGATAAAAAGAAAGAATGATTTTTGAGGTGACATGCACCATCAAATACTTGATCAAAGTATTTGCAAAACATTCAAAGCTGGGATCATAGTACTTCAATCATAACATGAAAGACAAAGTTCTAGAAATAAGCAAAGAAACTATGATGCAACATGAATAGGCAAAAACAAAAGATTCATGAATAACAATGCTTTGCAAGACGTTTGTTTGTTTCACATAAATAAAACATAGCATAATAGTATTCAGCTTGTCCCTCAATAGAGTAGCAAATATGAATGCATAGGACACCTTCAAAGTTCATAAGAGTGACTAGATACAATAGTTTAAAACAAGCAATAACAAGTTATACATCAATCAACTAGTCTTAGGACAATGCACATAGAACTAAGAATGGCCACTATGCTCTCAAAGTAGGTGCATAAAGATAGAAGGTGGACACTCAATATAATGGTGGAAGAAAAGCCTTTTGTAAAAGGAAGTAGGGATTCAAGTCTCATAAAGAGCTTCCAAAAATTATGGTACTTATAGCTTTCAACTCTCATTGCCCCTATCATAAGCATCTTGAAGTGATTAAGGTTAAAGTGAACAAACTATGGTGTACATGCTTGACGAAGTATAAGTCAGAAATCTCATGTCCCTTGTATACGAGGGCCGCTCCTCATGCTACTCAAGTTTAGTCACCAGTAAGTTCTTGTCATCGTAACTACATGTGTATCATAGAGAACCGCCAACGAGGTACCCCTTGCCCGATGATATGGAAGAATCCCCATATCAAAATGACAAGGCAAGCAGACAAGGAGCATCTCAGCATTCTTCTTATTTACCATGGGAATATGGTGCTTTTTTCTCTCGTTCCTCTTTTCATAGTATCTTTTTTTCTTTTCTCTTTTTTTTCTCAATATAGGACTCTTTTTTTATAAGAAGAATGCTTCATAGACAGCTCATTATGGTTACGCTGCAGGTTTCCACCATGTCAGCATGGATTAGACCAGCGGCCCAGGCGTTTCTCTAACACATATACATAACTCCATGGACTTACAAGCTCCCCTTTCATTTCACACCGACGACATCCATATACAAAAGAGCATGATATCAACTAGGTACAAGTACCAAGTGCAATGTTGAAAGCGTTCCCCATGAAAGCATGGTTCTGCTAATTCCCGACAAATAAGTGCAAGCATATACAACATAGAAGACACAATGGTTCAATTTTATTAAGGGCAAGTAAAGTAAAGTGTGCCATCAAGTTCATGAGAGCTTTAATCACTAGTTTTCTCATAACAAGTGGAAGGTAAACAAAAGCATGAATATACTTGGAATAGCATAAGCTAGTAGGTAGGTATGGTGGACTCTTTGCAATAACTTGGTTTAGGGAGTTGGATGCATGAGTGGAACTCATACTTTGTTGTGGAGGCTAGCAAAAGACTGGGAGCGACAAACTAAGAGAGCAATAATGGCCATAATCATGCAGAGCAACAAAACATCATTGATCAAAGCATAAAGTGATACTACAAGTCGAAAACTAAAGGATCATATAGGCTATGGTGACTTGAGATAGTCATAACATGGTGTGAGCATGCGCCAAGTCAACCCAAATAAAGCATCAAAGGAGAATATCACTATACTATGCTTTAATATGCTAAAACAACGCATGATTCATCCAAGGCACATTAAGCAATCTCAATTGTTTATAACAAGTCATGCTACAACAAAGAATACTAAGCATAAAGCCAAAACAATATCAAGCATGGCATGACAAAGCATAGGCCACAGTCAAAAACGAGCTCTTTTTACCACATAAGCATGAACTTTCCTACTCTTTTCCAAACAAAACCAAACTATTTGCAAACCAAAGTATGAAAGAGGGGCTCCAACCAATTTATTCAGAAAACTAAGCAAACAAAAGCAAACAAAAAACGAAAACGAAAACGAAAAAGAAGACGCTCCAAGAAAAACACAATTGTGCATGAAATAATAAAAATGAAGCGTTTGGAAGGAACCTGGGATTTTTATTGATGAAAAAGGGATGCCTTGGGCTTCCCCAAGCTTTGACGCTTGTACTTCTTGAATATTTCTTGGGGTGACACGCGTGGCATCCCCAAGCTTGAGCTTTAGTCCATCCTTCATCTCATTACTCATTCCTTCCATACACCTGAAATTTTCCCTTCATACAAAACTTCACACAATCTCATTAGCAACGTTAGTGCACTTAAGATAAATAAGTCTCAAGGTTCAGTTCTAACACCAAATAAACTTCCATTAGAACACTAGCTACTGTAGTACTTCCCTCAAAAATCTCAATTTCCCAAAAGAACTCAAGAAGGAACTAACAAGAAGCAAATGCAGAAATCTGTCAAAACAGACCAGCAGGTAAAGACGAATTTTTTCGAAGACCTTCTGTTGCTCAAATCAAAAAGTGTTGAACTACCGAGAGTTAGATAACAACCTGGGTCAGAAGCACAAAATATTACAGCTCAATCCGACATACAGAGCTCTCTCACGAATTTTTACGGTGAAGCACAGAAATCTTGTTCGGGACAGCAACTTTCCCAATCATTACTTCACTCTCATTAGAGGTTACTCTTGGCACAAAAAACAAATAAAAAGGATAAGGAGAGATATTACAGAGGTAATAACTTCCAAGACTCATCTAAAACTTTTGGGTTATCTCCCAATAAGTACTTTTCTTTAACGCCTTTAAGTTAGGCATAAGAAGCAAAGAAAGAATCAAGTGTTCTCAAATGAAGAAGCATTAAGACCAAATTTTGTTTTCATAGGAGAAGAAAAAGAAATCTTTTCTCTCTTTTTAGGGAAGTGTTCTATACCTTTCTTGAGTGGGAGTTGATATTTAATGGTGCCTTCTTTCATATCAATGATGGCACCAACAGTTCTAAGAAAAGGTCTTCCCAAAGTAATAGGACAAGAAGCATTGTATTCAACATCCAAAACATAGAAATCAACGGGGACATAGAAATTGTTAACCATAATAAGAACATCATTAAGCCTCCCCATGAGTTTCTTTTTAGCATTAGCATCAAGTGGGACATTCAAATAACAATCTTCAAGAGGAGGCAAATCAAGCATATCATAAATCCTTCTAGGCATAATAGAAACACTACTATCTAGATCACACAAAGCTTTGAAATCAAAGTCATTCACTTTCATATTAATGTTGGGTTCCCAACCATCCTCTTGTTTTATAGGAATAGAAGCTTTATGTTTCATCTTTTCTTCTTTAATCTTTATGAGAGCATCAGTAATGTGTTTTGTAAAAGCCATGTTCATAGCACTAGCATTAGGACTTTTAGCAAGCTTTTGTAGGAACTTAATAACTTCAAAGATATTGCAACCATCAAGATCAAAATCAACTTTATCATCAAAAGTAGTAGGATTATTACTAGCCTCAACACTAGTGGTGGTGATAGTAGAAACACTAATGTTTCTAGCAATTTCATCTTCTCTTTCCCACTTAGCATGTAATTCAGCTAATAGTCTAACATTTTCATCAATTCTTACTTGTATAGCATTAGTAGATGCAAAGGGATTCTCATTAGTTTCAGGTTTAGCAGCCATTTTATTCAAAGTCGATTGAGCTTCAGCCAAAGATGCTATATTTCTTTCAGCATTAGAGAGTTTTTCCTCAATAGTTTTATTGAAAGCAGTTTGTTTACTAATAAACTCTTTAAACATAACTTCAAGTTCAGAGGGAGCACTCTTATTATTGTTGTAAGAATTTCCATAAGCATTACCATTGTTGGGAGGATATGGCTTACAATTGTTGTTACCAAAATTGTTCCTATAAGCATTATTACCATAAGCATTGTTGCCAAAGTTGTTATTTCTTATGAAGTTCACATCAACTTGCTCTTCTTGAGCAACCAAAGAGGCTAAAGGAACATTATTTGGATCAATATGGGATTTCCTATTAACAAGCATAGACATAGTAATATCAATTTTATCACTCAAGGGGGAGGTTTCCTCAATAGAATTTACATTCTTACCTTATGGAGCTCTCTCAATATGCCATTCAAAATAATTAACCATCATATTATCCAAAAGTTTTGTTGCTGCACCCAAAGTGATGGTCATAAAGGTACCTCCAGCAGCTGAATCCAATAGGTTCCTTGAAGAATAGTTCAATCCTACATAAAAAGTTTGGATGATCATCCAAGCAGTTAGTCCATGAGTGGGACAATTCTTTACCAAAGATTTCATTCTTTCCCAAGCTTGAGCAACATGCTCATTATCAAGTTGTTTAAACTTCATTATTTCACTTCTCATGGATATAATCTTAGCAGGAGGATAGTATTTTCCAATAAAAGCATCGTTGCACTTAGTCCAAGAATCAATACTATTCCTAGTTAAGGAATTCAACCATTCTTTAGCTTTTCCTCTCAAAGAGAAAGGAAACAATTTCAGCTTAATAATATCACCATCTATATTCCTATGCTTTTGCATCTCACAAAGTTCAACAAAGTTATTTAGATGGGAAGCAGCCTCTTCATTACCAATACCAGAAAATTTCTCTCTCATAACAAGATTGAGTAAAGCAGGTTTTATCTCAAAGAAAGTATTTTCAGCCACACGTGGAGCAATAGGTGTGCTCATAAAATCATTGTTGGGTTTTCAAATAAGAAAGCAAAACAAGTAAAACTAATTTTTTTGGGTTTTTGAAGAACAAAACAAGCAAACAAAGCAAAAAGAAACTAAGAAAATCAAAAACAACAAAGTAAAGAGATTGGTTATGAGGGACTCCCCTTGTTAAGATGTCCTTGACTCCCCGGCAGCGGCGCCAAAAAATGTCTTGATGCGCTCGACTTTCGACGTAGAGCTCGTTGGGAACCCCAAGAGGAAGGTATGATGAGCACAGTAGTAAGTTTTCCCTCAGTTATGAAACCAAGGTTTAATCGAACCAGTAGGAGCAAGGAAACACCCCAAAGGTGTTACTAGCTGAGCTTTGGCAGGGCGCACTACCGGTGCTAGTAGCAACGTGGAGACCTGCACAACACAACCACAGAACTTTGTCCCCAACTTGCGATGAGGTTTTCAATCTCACCGTGTTTTGCGGAAAACAAAGGATTAAACGTATCGAACGGAAAGAAGTAAAAGTTTGCAGAAAGTAAAAACAAAGCAGTAAACAGTTTATAGATTGTAGGTAAAGAAAAAGGACCGGGATCCATAGTTCACTAGAGGTGGCTCTCCTTAGATAGATAACATGCTGGGTGAACAAATTACAGCGGGGCAATTGACGAACACCGAGAAAGCAATACATGCATATACTAATCATCTTGACTCCTCTAAGACTTGATCGGGCATTACAACATTATACATAGACCGCCATCCAACTGCATCTATGACTAATAATCCACCTTCAGTTTATCATCCGAACCCCCTCCAGTATTAAGTTGCAAGCAACAGATTATTGCTTTACGAACTGCGTGTAAAGTAAACAATACGATTGCTCTATGAACAAAGGATTGTTGTTTTCTCCCTAGTAGCAATAGCACATCTAGTACCTTAGAGATTTCTGTCACTTCCCCAGATTACCAGAGGCATGAACCCGCTATCGAGCATAAATGCTAACTCTTGGAGTTGCTAGCATCTACTTGGCCAAGATAGCTACTAACAACGGAAAGCATGCAAGATCTCAAATAACAAAGACATGATAGAATCAATAATCAATCTAAAATAGCATCTCAATATCCATCGGATCCCCGCAAACACAACATGCAGAATTACAAATAGATGATCTTGATCATGAACGGAGCTCACAAGATCTAAACATGAAAGCACAAAGGAGGAGAACCAGCTATCTAGCTACTACATGGATCCGTAGTCCAAGGATGAACTACTCACGCATCACACCGGAGGCTTGCATGGTGATGAAGAAGGCCTCCAGGGTGAATTCCCCTCTCCGGCAGGGTGTCGGGAAGAGCTTCAGATCCCTCTCGATCTAGGGATGGAGATGACGGTGGCTACAAACTCTTTCGTGGATTTTTGATCGGGTACTTAGGGTTTTCGTCCCGAGGGCAATATATAGGCAGAAGGAGGGGCCGAGGGGGTGCCAGGTGCGGCCACACCACCCCCTGGCACGGGCCAGGCTTGGCCGCGCGGCCAGGTGGTGTGGTGGCTCCCTGACCCTTCTCCGTCTCGTATTCTGGCACTTGATCGCTTCCGAAAAAATAGGCACTTTGGCTTTTGTCCCGTCCAATTCCGAGAATATTCATTTTCTGACTTTCCTGGAACCAAAAACAGCAGAAAACAGGCAGCTGGCATTGCGGCTCTTGTTAATAGGTTAGTCCAAGAAATCATATGAAAAGTACTCCAAAGTTGGAACAAAACACAAGAAAGTGGATAAAACCAAGCATGGAACATCAAAAATTATAGATACATTTGCAATGTATCAAAGTGCTTCTTCTATGTTCGCGAAAATGCCACTGACACCATCGTTCATGATGTTGGTGGCACCATTTTTTCTGTGTGCTCCAAAGTCGATTATTTTGACTTCAAAATTACTGATTTTGTCCAAGGGTGGAAAACCAAATGGTTTTACATCAAGGATCAAAAAGTCGGGGGTCAAGCTTTCGGCTTAGCCCCCTTTGACCCTGAAAAAACTTGCCAAAAACTCGATTCTTGGGATCAGCGTCCAACTCCCGAAGTAATGATGGATAGTGAACCCCTTCTTGCTCGTATTGACAAAATGCGTCACGAGGTTGGCAAGGAACTATCGGGACTTCAAATCCTGGCGTATTTTCTGCGGATCCATGTGTAGCCTCTTCAGGCAAGACTCTCTGGTATGTGGGCATACACTGGCAAGAAGAACCCGATGAGGATTTCACCAGATGATCTTATCCTCAAGGTCTACAAAAAAGGGTTCGGAACTTCACCACGCTAACCAAGAAAAGTTTGGTTCCCTCCGATTTCCGTGTAGAGCCGTTTGGCAAGAAGGAACGCCTTCTAGAGGTAAATTTCTATTGGCTTCCTTTGTTCTTCTTACTTTTTATGCGGATGCGTTTTTGTTCTTTACGAATATCCTCCCTTTTGATTGTTGGTATTCTGTCATATAGGATTATGATCATTTATCTTTGCTTCCTCCTCTCCCTGAAAGCAGCGAGCTCCCAGCCGATCCTTCTGTATCTGACAATCTTCCTATTACTGGGACTGCTACTGATGAGGAGATGGAGGCGTTTATCGCCAAATATTCATCAAGGACGTAGCCTCTTCCATTGGCTCGTTCTGAAGATTTTTTCCTAGCATCCTTTAGCGAGAAAAGAAAGCGTCCTGACGTAGCGGAGACGATTGAAGACTCGGATGACTCCACTGGCTCAAAACATCTGCGCGTCATCCCAGTTTCATTGGGTCCTCCCCAGATGAATCGGATCCGCTTTACGCGGGAGGTTTCTTCATAAGTGATCACTGTCCCTTTATTGATTTTTCAGATGAGCAAATTGTTGAGCTTTTTGTGTTTACTTTCGCAGTGGTGATGATGGTGAAGATCCTCCCCTGTCTCCTCCTGGTATATATGTTGCCCCTCCTTCGGTGAAATCTCCGCAACCATCCACGGATCCAAAGGATTTGCATGCATCTCCTGTGGATCAGATTATCCAGAAAGATGTTGCCACTTTGCCGAAACCGCCACCACAAAAAAGAATAAAATTGGCTGGCAAAGGCGTGGTGATATCTGAAAGCCCTGTCGGGGTGGATATGCAAGACGTAAGTGCTTCTATGTATTTAACTTGGCCATAGCTTCTCCTTTTCCTGTTTTTCCTGATGTTCTTTGATTTGATGTGTTCGACAGCCTTTGATGCGTGAGATGGTTGATATGGCCTCTCATTTTATCAAGATCCGTAATGAAGCCGAAGATTTGAAAGGTATATTCTTTTCATCATTTTGATTTTGAGATTTTCCACATCCCTCCTTTTCCCCTAAGTTTTTGTATTACTCTCGGATTGCTCAGTTGCTATCAAAGAGTCCGGGGTCATCCGAGACGAAGCGATGACGCATGCTGAAAATATGGAGGCCAAACTGCGGGTAGACGAGAAGGCTTTAGAGGATGCCAAGCAAAAAGCCAGTGTTGATGCCAAAGAGAAGGCCAAACAAGTTGCCACCCGAGATGAAGATCTTCGGAAGCGCTTGGAGACCCTCAATGCTTCCTTAACTCATAAGTTTTCTGTCTTCAAGGAGGAATTTCCGTTTTAGTCCCCCTTTTTTATGGTTCTCAACCCTTTTCCGTACGTGCAGAGCTAACAGGACAAAATTTTGTGTTGGAGGAAGATAAGAAGGTTGACCTTTATCGGATGTTGTTGGCACTTTGGAGGCTAACAGTGTTCATGGGCGCAACCTCCTTGTCCGCTCATGTCGTGCTTTCAATAGCTTACATGCCGAAGTTTTTCCATTGAAGGAAGTGCCGGATGATTTGAACGACCTTGTCGCTGTCTTTGGTGCTAATCCAAGCTCGCTCGTTGGCTATAGTGTGACGTAGCCGAAGAGTGGTGAGGAAACTTTGATGGCATTAGCAATGGTGCACGGTGAGAAGGTTGACTGGCAGAAGGTTAGCTCCTATGTCTCAGTCACCTCCAATGGCCAAGCAGTTGATTTGAAGCCTTTCATTAAGAGGGCCAAGAAGAATTCTCGGCTGCTTTTGGGCATAGGCGCGGGTCCGGAGAAATCATCTGCCCCTTCTTCGACTGGTGCCCCTGACATTCCTACAGCTAGTGCTCCGTCTGCTAGTGTGACTTTATCTGTAGGAAAGACTTCTCCATAGTTTTGTTTTGTAGCTTTTAGCATCTTTTGCTCTGCTGCTTGTAATAAACTTGGCTTTTCTTATTTTTAAGGGCCTCCTTTTGATGAGAAAACAGCTTCTGCATATATGTATGTGAGTTACCCTATGTATGTTGAAGGCCCTATATTTTTTCGTGTGCTCTGCCAGATATTGAGCGATTCGGCGGCTCCTTCTACATCTGCCCGGACGTTGATGCGGTCCCATCTTCATCTGGGTTGGGTGCAACTGAGACTGTTGTTGTACGTGTAGTAGACCCACCATTGTATGCAGAGAAAATTGAACAGGTGAAGAGACTTGAAGGAAAATTTCGGGTTGTTCAATAAATGGTGGATGTTGCTTAGTCAAAAACGTGCCAGGCCCCTGGATCGTGAAGCATACTTCTTGGAGGAAATTTCCAGGGTAAGCGAGAAGATGTTGTTTAAGTCTTCCGTGTTTTTTTTGTGTTGCTTCCTGTTCATTTGCAGGGTTTTTTAATTTTTCTCCTCAGCAGGCATTCGATTGTGTGAGAGAAAATAAAGCCAACGTATGTGCAATCAACTCCAATCTCTTGTGGTTGCTTCTCAGAATTTTGACACAGACTTTTGGATTGATCACTGTCGCGCCTACTTTGTGGCTTTGCTTCAAGACCGTGTATCGGAGGTGGAATAGTTTGTCGAGTGCTGTCACAGATTGTTGGCCATTGTATACAATGTCGTGTTTCCTTGGGATCCTCCGCCTCAGACCCTAGCTGATTTACTAGCAATGTTTTGGCTGGATGAAAGGATTCATCATTTCGTGAAGCTCCAACTTGTGGCGGGTACGAAACTTGCGCTTTCCTGGGTGCACTCGCATCATCCGACGCTGGACTTGGATGTTGTATCGTCAGGGCTGCCTCCCCCTCCTGGCGGTGGTCTTGTTAATATGGCACCTCATTATGTTGCCGCCCGTATTCCTACGATTAGGATCATCAAGAGGTTCCTAGAGGTAGACGAGGATTTCTTTATAAATTTTGCCATCTGACTATTTTTCTTCATTGTGTACCTTTGTACTATAGAGAAAATATTGTGTGTTGCCATTGTATTTGTCAAAAAGATCGTATGTTTATACGAGATTTTGATTATACACATAGGACACCCTTTATTTGCACATTATATAGGACCCGACGACTTGGCAAGCTTGCCGTAATTGTCGAAGCCCTCGTGTGCTAAATTGCGTAGATCTCGAAACTCCATTGTGGAAAACTCTTCTTCATTTATCATCAAACATTGGGGGATACATTATTTAGCGTGTTCGCCTGGCCGTTGGCCTTATTGAATATAAAAATGCATAAAACTAAAGAATCTTTCTAAAATTCGCGGCTTCTGTCTTGAGGTACTCCATCATGCTCTATGTTGGTTTGAGGGAGGGTTTCATCTTTTCAACTGGAAGCGTCGCGTCTGCATGGCAGACCAGAGAGAAAAGTGGTTGGTTTTCTGAATCGCTTGTAATTGGGAAATCGATGCATATACGTAGGCTGTCGCCTTTTTGGGGGATGAGTATTGGGTTGGCTACTGAAAGTTCATGTGTGCCCCCATGTCTAGTTTTGGTAATTAATGACAATCTTTATGGACTTATGTTTGCATTGAGTTTTACCTGTAGGATTTGTCCATAGGCAATGCTTGAACCATATGTTGGCTTCAAAGTTGGGAGAAGAAGGAGGTGAAGAAGATTAAGTGTTGACCAAGTTTTCAATGAGTAATCCGGAGATTGGTCAAGTGAGAGTTGAGCCTATAGCAAGTGTGTATTGAAGACTAAAGTTGGATTTGTATCTCTTATGTACCTTCAAGACACCAACATAATGAAGAAAGAAGAAATGATGTGCAAGTTTAAGATGAGCCATCTCGAAGAGACCATTTGCTTGAAGCTTGCCATCCTATGGTTTTCATGGATATGGGAAGATCATATGCCCAAGAGAGAAGCTCTACCATAGTGGAGTATGGGAGAGCAATTTGCAAGTCTTCACCAAGCTAGCGGAATCAAGAAAGGTGTTCCATCTTGAGGTGGAAAAGATCGTTATCATCAAGCTCAAGTGGAATATACTCAAGTCAAAGGTATGTTCTTCATAGGGCTTCTTTCTTACCGGTCTCATGGTGTTAGTTAGGGAGACCGGTTTATAGGATAGATAACCGCACTATCAAGAGGGGCTCTCGAAGTGAGTAACTTGATCATATCCTTTGTGAGAGCTCAAACCTTTGCATACTTGGCATCATCTTTCTTGGTTGTTATTTGGATCTTATACATGTGAGGTTCTTGGTCTTGTGGTAATATTCATAACAAGCTCTAGTTCATCGAAAACGGATTTCATATGCACTCTCTATTGCATTTTCGATGTTGGAGGTTTTACCGATTTGTCTTGTAGAGATTGGTAAAACCTTCCATTATTTGGTTCTTATCCATGAGATGATTTAGAGCTTGTGTTAATCTTCATGACAAGCCCAAATTCATCAAAAACGAATTTCATATGCATTCTCTATTGCGTTTTCGATGTTAGAGGTTTTACCGGTTTGTCTTTTTGAGAGAGGTCAAACCTTTCGTCATTTTGTTCTATCCTCCCTTGCTATACTATGATGTTTTTCTGTATGATATTATAGAGCTCATTGTCCTCTTTAAAACGAGCCTAAGATCATCAAAATCGAAGTCTGGATGCAAAAGTTATGATTATTTTCATATTGGTGTGTCTGCTAGTTTTTGTAAGACCGGAGAATCTGGACTAAATCTCCGGTCTATCCCCGGACCGCGTACAGCTTGACCTCCAGTTTGTCCCCATTTGGCCTGGGTACACCGGAGACTCCGGTCCCAGTCCTGAGACTTCGGACTGGGCGATTCCTGGGCCTAACGGTTGGATTTCTAGGGACCTATTTAAGGGGCCCTTCATTCCCCAATGGTTCCCTAACCTTCCTTACAAGTTTTCCCCTCCATTGTTGACCTTCTTGAGCTTGTTATCCCTCAATCCCTCCATTGATTCTTGCATATTCTTGAGGGATTTGAAAGAGGAGATCTAGATCTATAATCCCACCAATCAATCTCTCCTCTAAGTGAGGGGAACATCTTGGGATCTAGATCTTAGAGTCTTTTGTGGATTTCCTCCATTGTTCTTCCTCTCTTATTCCCCTATAAGCTTTTGTAGCTTTGGTGGAATTTGGGAGAGAAGGACTTGAGCACTTCTTGTGTTCTTGCCATTGCATTTGGTGCATCGGTTTGAGTTCTCGGTGAGGATTCGATTGGGTGAAAGATGAGAAGCTTTTTACTCTTGGGTTCATTGGAACCCTGGATGGTTTGGTGGTTTTGCAGGTTTGTGGATTACTTGGGGCCTCCAATTAAGTTGTGGAGCTTTCCCCAAGCTTGTTTGTTGGGAGCCTCCAATTGAGTTGTGGAGAAGTGCCCCAACCTTGTGAGAGGTTCCGGATTGCCACCGACAAGTGCACTGATAGTGGAAGAGTGGATCGATCTTGTTGGGGTGAGATTCATAGGAGAACAAGGGAGGCCTTTTGTGACATTGGTGGTTTGATACCACCCCTCTCCAAACGAGACGTACTCCATGTTGGGAGGAACTCGGTAAAATATCGTCGTCTTTGTGTGCCTCGGTTATCTCTATTTCCGAGCTTTTACTTATGCACTTTACTTTGTGATAGCCTTCGTGCTTGAAGTATATATATTTCTATCACATAGTTGCTTGTCTTGCTTAGCATAAGTTGTTGGTGCAAATAGGTGAACCCTAGTTGTTCTAAGTTTTGTGCTTAAGAAAGTAAACACTAGTTTAATTCCGCCTTTGTTGATCCACTCTCGGAAAAGTTTTTAACCGCCTATTCACCCCTCCCTCCTCTAGGCGGCATCTGTATCCTTTCAGCTACCCACGTTGCTTTTGTTATCTTCATGATGCTCCATGTATTTTTGAGGCGAGGAGCTTTCTCCCCATTGGCTTTGATTCGTCGGGTAGATTGTTTATTGACTATTGTGTTTGATTCTGTTGGGTGCTCGTCGGGTTCCTTTTGGGCTCCTTGCGTTTTGACGTAGTTTCCGATAGTTTCCCAATTCTCACGGGGAACGCCGACGAGCGCACCTTCCTATGCGGGACCGAAGGTGGAGGCCAGATAGGTTGTTTTTGCGGGTGCATGGTGCGCCTGATCTTACGAGGTCCGCTCACTGAGGACATGTCCCTCATGTAGTAGTTCTGCGTCTGCTATTTTCAACTGGCCAAACTCTGTCTCCATCCCGAAGGATTCAGATATTTTGTTGAATCCTTGATCACAGCTGTTTGAGTGGTTGAAACTTCCTCTTGCTGTTATGACCCCATTGGGGGATGGCATTTTTAGCACCGGGTATGCATAGTGGGTTACTGCCATGAATCTAGCGAAAGCTAGTTGTCCTAGGATCACATGGTACTGCGATGGCCAATCCATAACTTCGAACTCTAATTTTTTGCGCCTGAAGTTGTTCCTTGATCCGAAGACTACGTTGAGGTGGACTTTGCCTAGAGGAGTTTCGGCTTTGCCTGGAACTATCCCGTGAAAAGTTGTATCTATCGGCACGAGATTTGTCAAGGACTAATTCATTGCCCGTAGAGTTTTGGCATAGATGAGATTGATGTTGCTCCCTACATCTAGGAAGACCTTGCTCATGTCGAACCCACCGATTTGTGCTTCCACTATTAGTGCTGATTGACCCGGTCATGGAACCCGAAGTGGGTGATCAGCTCTGTTGAAGGTAATTTCTTGTTCTGACCCATGGAGATACTCAGGTGTAGGGGTGGTGATGTTACTGCCATATTTAAAGGAAATATGCCCTGAGAGGCAATAATAAAGTTGTTATTATATATTCCTTGTATATGATAGATGTTTATTTTGCATGCTATAATTGTATTGATAGGAAACATCAATACATGTGTGTTTAATAAACAAAAAGGGTTCCTAGTTATGCCTCTCTTATAGACTAGCTTGTTGATTAACAAGATGATCAAAGTTTCCTGATCATGGACATTGGATGTTGTTAATAACAAGGTCACAACTTTTGTGAAATGATGTGATGAACATTCATCCGAAGTATAGCATTACAATCAAGTCATTATGTTTATATTGCTATAACATCATACAAAGTAGTCTTAGTCCTTAGACCATGAGATCATGTTAATTGCTAACACCGGAAGAGTATCTTGATAACATCAAACGTCACACCGTAACAGGGTGACTATAAAGATGGGTTCAGTACTACGAAGGTGTTATGTTGAGGCTCATGGATCAAGAGTAGAATTTGTCAATCTAGATGACGGATAGATATACTCTGGGCCCTCTCGGTGATATCACATTAAGATAGCTTGCAAGCAAGTGATGTGATCACTAGAATGTTATATCACGGGAACGAGAAAAGAGTGCATGTCGGTAACGAGATCAAACTAGGTATTTGGATACCGATGATCGAATCTTGGACATGTATTATATCATGAGACAAAGGGATGAAATTGCTGACGTTAAAGGTTCTCACGATCACAGAAGTCATCGTTGAATATGCAGGAGTCAGTATGGATCTCTAGGTCCCGCTTCTGATTATTGATCTGAGAGGAGTCTCAATCATGTCTGCATTATTCGCGAACCGTAGGGTGATACACTTAAGGGTTTCCGGACACCATTTAGGAGCACATATGTTCCAGACAAAAGGTTTGCAAAGCGCAGGAAATGTTTCGATAGAAACAGGAATTGTTTCGATAGAAACAGGAATTGTTTCGGGTGAAATTGCAGAAAGTGGTTCTGCATGTGATATTGAAATGTTGCAAGGGGTTTTATGTGAATGTTTGTTAATTAAAGTAATTAACAAAATTCTGAATAAAAATAATAAAAGAGTTTTATTAAATGAGAGAGCATTAAATTTGGAGAAATTTAATGCATTTAAAGTGGAGACTTTAAAAGAGAATGTTAAGGGGCATTTTAATGTGGAGGGGTTACCACCACATGAATGGGGGAGGTGAGGGGTCACCCTCCCACATGCGCCGGCCATGAAGGAGGGCTACCCTCCCCTCCTCCTATAAAAGGCCCCCCTCTCCTCCTTCATCCTCACACCTCCTCGCGAAGGATCTCTCTCCCCCTCTAGATATTCCCCCATGGTCTCGGATTAGCGAGATACATGTTCCCGGTGGCCTTGCGTCTGGAAGGAGTTGCTGCTTCTGCTGATTCGCTGGAGCGAGGAGGTGGAGGTTGTCCGGTGGCTTGAACGTGTGTGCGAGGACGGATGCGCTGCTGATTTGCGGCGCTCGGACTTCCACACGATCTTGAGATCGGCAAGCGTACGACTACATCAACCACGAGTTCCTACTCGTTAACAAAACTCGTTGTCTTCGAGGGTAAGTTCTCCATGGATGTATGTCCATCCGTTGCTCTGTATCTAGTAGATAGATCTTGGCGTATAGTTCACATCGTAGGAAATTTTTTGTTTTTTATGTTGCAAACCCAACAGTGGTATCAGAGCCTGATCTATGCGTAGGTGCTTTGCACGGGTAGTACACATATGTTTATATGTGGGCGATGATGATCATGTTATTGCATCTTCTATGTAATTTGGATATTGGTGGCATAGTGGGATGAAGCGGCCCGCACCAACCTTACATGTCATCGTATATGAGACCGGTTCCACGACTAACATGCAACTAGTTTTGCATAAGTGGCTGGCGGGTGTCTGTCTCTCCTACTGTAGTCAATATCTGATTTACAACGAGTTACTAATAACTTGGTTATCCTTGTTGTGGTTCCATGTTTGTAGGTAAGAACAGTTCTATCTCCGAAATCTCTAAGCCACGTAAAACTTGCAATTGATAAATTAGAGGCGTCTAGTTTAGATCGTTACTGGGCTAGTGTCTTGATATGGTATTGTTGTAAGTAGATGTATGATAGATACTCTTACAACACACTCAACGTGTAAGTTCCATAGACCTTGGCCTTACACACAAAGGAATGATAGAGATCATACCACGATGCAAATGATAGAGATCAAATGCATGGACCGTATCATCTCACTTTACACATATAATGTTTGCATCTTATATTGCTAGTTTGGCGTTTTAGTAGCATTTTAAGATGATCCCTCATTTAGATATCAAGATAAAAAAATGTGTTCTTCCTTAAGTATGCATCGTTTTGTGGATCGTGTTTTGAGGCATCACGTGATGATCGGGTGTTCTCGACTCTACGCTTTCATACAACGGGTGTAAGACAGTTTTACACACGTGAATACTAAGGTTCTTACTTGACGAGCCTAGCATGTATAGACATGGCCTCGGAACACGGACCGAAAGGTTAAGCATGAGTCATATAGTTGATATGATGCCTATATAGATACTCGCCTTTGAAGCTACACCGACTCACGTGATGATCGGACTTGGTGTAGTGGATTTGGTTCATGTAATCACCAAAAGGACACGAGGGATGTCGTTTTTGAGTGGGAGTTCATTAGTAATTTGGATTAGTTGAACTCAATCTATCATAAAATTAGTCTAAATATATTTTACAAATTCTGTTGTAGATGGCACCACCTGCTTTTAATTTCAATGTGTTCATGGGGAAAGAGAAGCTTGCTGCGAATGGTAGCAACTTCACCAATTGGGCTATGAATTTGAGGATTCTCCTCACTGCTGCACAAAAGCAATATGTGCTAGAGGCGCCGCTAGGCCCCCCACCAGCTCCTGATGCCCCTGACGAGGAAAAGAACGTTTATATAACTCGTCAGGAGGACCACAACTTAGTTCATTGCGGCATACTGTATGGGCTAGAGCCAGAACTTCGAAAACGTTTCGAAAATGGCAATGCCTTTGATACCATGGGAGAATTGAAAATGATTTTTGATACCCATGCTGCCGTAGAGAGTTATAATGCTTCTAAAAAGTTCTTTAGCTGCATGATGTAAGAGAACAGCTCCGTTAGTGAGCACGTACTCAAAATGTCTGGGTACGCCGATAAGCTTGTGTCCTTGGGAATAACGATTCCCATTGACTTAGGCATACATCGTGTTCTCCAATCTCTGCCACCTAGCTACAAGAGCTTCGTGATGAACTATAATATACAGGGCATGAAGAAGTCTCTTCTCGAGCTTCTGTCAATGCTTAAGACTGCAGAAGTGGAGATTAGGAAAGAACATCAAGTGTTGATGATCAATAAGACCACCGGTTTCAAGAAGGACAAGAAAGGCAAGCAGAAGGGAAAGAAGGGCGGCAAATCTGTTGCCGCGCCTGAAAAGAAACCCCGAGCTGGCCCTAAGTCTGACACCGAGTGCTACTATTGCAAGGGGACTAGCCATTGGAAGCGCAACTTCCCCAAGTATTTGGCGGACAAGAAGGCTGGCAAGGCAAAAAAAGGTATATGTGATATACATGTTATTGATGTGTACTTGACTAGTACTCGCAGTAGCACCTGGGTATTTGATACGGGATCGGTTGCTAATATAAGTAACTCGGTTCAGGGGCTGCGGAACAAGCGACAACTAGCAAGGGATGAGGTCACGATGCGGGTCGGCAATGGATCAAGAGTTGATGTGATCGCCGTTGGAAAGCTGCCTCTCCATATGCCGTCGGGATTAGTTATAAACCTAAATAATTGTTATTTGGTGCCTGCACTGAGCATGAACATTGTATCCGGATCATGTTTGATGCAAAGTGGTTATTCATTTAAATCTGAAAACAATGGTTGTTCGATTTATATGAATAATATCTTTTATGGTCATGCACCTGTGTTGAATGGTTTATTTCTATTGGATCTCGATAGTAATATTACGCATATTCATAATGTTGATGCTAAAAGGATTAAACTTGACAATGATATATCTACATATATGTGGCACTGCCGTCTAGGTCATATTGGCGTTAAACGCATGAAGAAACTCCATTCTGATGGACTTTTGGAATCACTTGATTTTGAATCATTTGATACATGTGAGCCATGCCTTATGGGCAAGATGACTAGAACGCCGTTTTCCGGTTCAATGGAACGGGCGATAGATCTATTGGAAATCATACATACTGATGGGTGTGGACCAATGAGTGTGTCGGCGCGAGGTGGATATCGTTATTTTGTTACTTTCATGGATGATTTGAGTAGATACGGGTATATCTATTTGATGAAACATAAGTCTGAAACTTTTGAAAAGTTTAAAGAATTTCAGAATGAAGTGGAAAATCATTGTAATAGAAAGATCAAATTTCTATGGTCTGACCGTGGAGGAGAGTATCTAAGTTACGAGTTTAGCACACACATGAAAGATTGTGGAATAGTTTTACAACTCACGCCTACCGGAACACCACAACGTAATGGTGTGTCGGAACGTCGCAATCGTACCTTATTGGATATGGTGCGATCTATGATGTCTCTGACTGACTTACCTCTGTCATTTTGGGGTTATGCACTAGAAACCGCTACATTCACTTTAAATAGGGCACCATCTAAATCCGTTGAAAAGACACCGTATGAATTATGGTTTGGAAACAAACCTAAGCTGTCATTTCTTAAAGTTTGGGGATGTGATGTTTATGTGAAGAAACTTCAACCGGATAAACTCGAACCCAAAGCGGAAAAATGCGTCTTCATAGGATACCCTAAGGAAACGATTGGGTATACCTTCTATCACAGATCCGAGGGCAAGGTCTTTGTTGCCAAGAATGGATCCTTTCTTGAGAAGGAGTTTCTCGCGAAAGGTGTGAGTAGTCGGAAGGTAGAACTCGAAGAGGTTATTGAACCTTCTCTTCATGAAATGGCGAGTAGCGTAGCACCGGAAGTTGTTTCGGAGTTGACTTTACCTAATGAAGAGAGATCTAATGATATTGATCATGAAACTCCGAAAGAGGACACTACCGAACCTCGCAGGTCAAGCAGGACACGTGCAGCTCCTGAACTGTACGGCAATCCTATTATGAATTTCATGATTGATGAAATAGATGACCCTGCGACGTATGAAGAAGCGATGATGAGCCCTGATTCCAACAAATGGCTAGAAGCCATGAAATCCGAGATGGAATCCATGTACGAAAATCAGGTTTGGACCTTGGTGGACTTACCTCACGATCGAAAGGCCGTTGAGAATAAATGGATTTTCAAAAGAAAAACTGATGCTGATGGTAATGTAACCATCTATAAGGCTCGACTTGTCGCAAAGGGGTTTCGACAAATTCAAGGAGTTGACTACGATGAGACATTCTCTCTCGTAGCGATGCTTAAGTCGGTTAGGATTATGTTAGCAATTGCTGCATATTTCGATTATGAAATATGGCAGATGGATGTCAAAACTGCGTTCCTCAATGGTAATATTGAAGAAGAGTTGTATATGATACAACCAAAGGGTTTTGTCGATCCTAAGGATGCTGATAAGGTGTGCAAACTTCAGCGATCCATCTATGGACTGAAGCAAGCATCCCGGAATTGGAATCTCCGCTTTGATGAGGTGATCAAAGAGTTTGGATTTGTCCAAACTTATGGAGAGGCTTGTATTTACGAGAAAGTGAGTGGGAGCAATGTGGCATTTCTGATATTATATGTGGATGACATATTATTGATTGGAAATTATATAGATCTTTTAAACAGTGTTAAAAGTTATCTAAACAGCAAATTTTTGATGAAGGACCTTGGTGAAGCGTCATATATATTAGGCATTAAAATCTATAGAGATAGATCAAGACGCCTAATTGGGCTATCGCAGAGTACATACCTTGATAAGATATTAAAGAAGTTTAATATGGACGAAAGTAAGAAGGGGTTCTTACCTATGTTGCAAGGCAAGACATTGAGTAAGACTCAAAGTCCGGCTACGGCGGAAGAAAGAGAGATGATGGATAAGATCTCCTATGCCTCGGCCATAGGCTCTATAATGTATGCCATGCTATGTACAAGACCGGATGTGACACATGCTATTAGTTTGACTAGTAGGTACCAATCTGATCCAGGTTCGGAACACTGGATAGCGGTAAAGAACATCCTCAATTACTTGAGAAGAACTAAGGATATGCTTCTTATATACGGAGGTGAAGAAGAGCTAGTCGCTAAGTGTTATGTCGATGCTAGTTTTGACACCGATCCGGATGACTCTAAGTCTCAATCCGGATACGTATTTCTCTTGAACGGAGCAGCAGTTAGTTGGAGGAGTTCCAAACAACCGGTGGTGGCTGGATCAACAATGGAGGCGGAATATGTTGCTGCTTCAGAAGCGGCACAGGAGGCAGTTTGGATGAAAGAGTTCATTACAGAACTGGGTGTGGTTCCCAGTGCGTTAGACCCGATGGTGATCTATTGTGACAACAATGGAGCCATAGCCAACGCAAAGGAACCAAGGTCTCACAAGAATTCCAAGCATATTAAGCGCCGGTTTCACTCCATCCGCGAGCATGTCAAGGATGGAGATATAAAGATTTGTAAAGTGCACACGGACCTAAATGTAGCAGATCCGTTGACTAAAGTACTCCCTAGGGAAAAACATGATCAACACCAGAACTCCATGGGTGTTAGATTTATCACTATGTGAACTAGATTATTGTCTCTAGTGCAAGTGGGAGACTGAAGGAAATATGCCCTGAGAGGAAATAATAAAGTTGTTATTATATATTCCTTGTATATGATAGATGTTTATTTTGCATGCTATAATTGTATTGATAGGAAACATCAATACATGTGTGTTTAATAAACAAAAAGGGTTCCTAGTTATGCCTCTCTTATAGACTAGCTTGTTGATTAACAAGATGATCAAAGTTTCCTGATCATGGACATTGGATGTTGTTACTAACAAGGTCACAGCATTTGTGAAATGATGTGATGAACATTCATCCGAAGTATAGCATTACGATCAAGTCATTATGTTTATATTGCTATAACATCATACAAAGTAGTCTTAGTCCTTAGACCATGAGATCATGTTAATTGCTAACACCGGAAGAGTATCTTGATAACATCAAACATCACACCGTAACAGGGTGACTATAAAGATGGGTTCAGTACTACGAAGGTGTTATGTTGAGGCTCATGGATCAAGAGTGGAATTTTTCAATCCAGATGACGGATAGATATACTCTGGGCCCTCTCGGTGATATCACATTAAGATAGCTTGCAAGCAAGTGATGTGATCACTAGAATGTTATATCACGGGAACGAGAAAAGAGTGCATGTCGGTAACGAGATCAAACTAGGTATTTGGATACCGATGATCGAATCTCGGACATGTATTATATCATGAGACAAAGGGATGAAATTGCTGACGTTAAAGGTTCTCACGATCACAGAAGTCATCGTTGAATATGCAGGAGTCAGTATGGATCTCTAGGTCCCGCTTTTGATTATTGATCTGAGAGGAGTCTCAATCATGTCTGCATTATTCGTGAACCATAGGGTGACACACTTAAGGGTTGCCGAACACCATTTAGGAGCACATATGTTCCAGACAAAAGGTTTGCAAAGCGCAGGAAATGTTTCGATAGAAACAGGAATTGTTTCGATAGAAACTGGAATTGTTTCGGGTGAAATTGCAGAAAGTGGTTCTACATGTGATATTTAAATGTTGCAAGGGGTTTTATGTGAATGTTTGTTAATTAAAGTAATTAACAAAATTCTGAATAAAAATAATAAAAGAGTTTTATTAAATGAGAGAGCATTAAATTTGGAGAAATTTAATGCATTTAAAGTGGAGACTTTAAAAGAGAATGTTAAGGGGCATTTTAATGTGGAGGGGTTACCACCACATGAATGGGGGAGGTGAGGGGTCACCCTCCCTCATGCGCCGGCCATGAAGGAGGGGTAGCCTCCCCTCCTCCTATAAAAGGCCCCCCTCTCCTCCTTCATCCTCACACCTCCTCGTGAAGGATCTCTCTCCCCCTCTAGATATTCCCCCATGGTCTCGGATTAGCGAGATACATGTTCCCGGTGGCCTTGCGTCTGGAAGGAATTGCTGCTTCCGCTGATTCACTGGAGCGAGGAGGTGGAGGTTATCTGGTGGCTTGAACGTGTGTGCGAGGACGGATGCGCTGCTGATTTGCGGCGCTCGGACTTCCACACGATCTTGAGATTGGCAAGCGTACGACTACATCAACCACGAGTTCCTACTCGTTAACAAAACTCGTTGTCTTCGAGGGTAAGTTCTCCATGGATGTATGTCCACCCGTTGCTCTGTATCTAGTAGATAGATCTTGGCGTATAGTTCTCATCGTAGAAATTTTTTGTTTTCTATGTTGCAGACCTAACAATATTTACTTGTCTGGTAATCAACTTATGTGTCCTGTTAGAGGGTCGTCCTTTCTGTATCATCGACATTGCTCCTTTTGACCTAGGGTACTCATCTTCTTGGTTTGTTGTGTTTTACGGCTACCCAACTAGCGGTGCACCGGTGGTGGTGGTGGTGCGCCGATGGCCAAAGCGCCAGGTGTAGTACCGTAGCCTCGGTTTGCTGCCTCGGTTGTTGTTGCATTGCATAGCTCATGCACCTTTAAAAATGTTCGGCAATCCTTTAGGAGGTGATTGGATCACCTTTTGCCTATTGAGTCGACGTAGAATGGCATATTGCAGGTTCCTTCCAACATTTGCCCTGCAGATATAGGTGGCTCCCAATTTTTTGGCTGATATTGTTGCTATGGCTGGCTTCCTCCGGCATCATCCCTACTACTGCGATACCCAGTGTTGTTGTCGTCGCTTCTTCGGTTGTCTCCTCCAGAGAAACCAGCTGCAATGTAACTTGGTCCGCTGTATCTGTCGTTGTTCCATCATCTTTTGTCATTATTGCACCTATCCCTGTCTTCTTTGGGTGAACAGGCTCTTTTATTGTGTAATGCATCTTACCCGCTAGCCTAGGGGTTAGCCATGTCCATCAGCTGTGAAATCGTCTTGGGCTTGATTCGTCCCAATTCTTTGATGAATTCTTGCTGACGAAGCCCATCGTTGAAGGCATCGATTGCTCTTTCATCGGATATGGCCTCAGCCGAGTTTTTTATAATGTTCCACTATTGGATGAAGGCCCATATTGGTTCTCCTGGTTTTTGTTTACACGCTCCCAATTGTTCCAAAGACGCGGGTCGCTTGAATGTGGAGTGGAAATTTCTGATCAATTTGTGCTCAGGATCGTTCCAACTACTGATGGAATCTTCGGGTAGTTGCCTTAGCCAGGATCATGTTGCGCCAGTTAGATGCAGCTGCAAGCTCTACATTGCGGTGGCCTTGGAGCCACCCTGTAATTTTACAGTTGCTAGATAATCTGCCAACCAAGCTTTGGGCTCTTGGAGACCATCATACTTCTGACGATCGTGGGGAAATTTGAAGTCCTTTGGTACTGGAGTCTTGCGAACCCGTCGGGTAAAGCAACTAGCTCCACATTGTTCGTGTTTGTCTTCGCTTTCACCATCATAATATCTTTGGCTGCTATGCTCTTCCCTGGATCTATCGATCTTGTGTTGTGTAATATCGTCTCTTGCATCGTTTTGCGGCTCTGACCCTGAGAAGTGGACTCGATGTGGTGATCGTGATCGCTGGGTGTGACCCACTTGCCGAGGGCTACTGGGACGGCCTGGGGATCTGTCGGGTTGTCTTGTGACTCCTTATTCTACTTGTGTGAGAGATGCTCCTACCATGTCAGGGTTCATCAGGGCGGAGCGGTGGAGAGCTGCACGAGGATCGGTGTGTGCAGGTTGAGTTGTGAGCAAGTATGTTTGTGCGGCTACAATTGCGGCTTGGGATGTTTTTCTTTGATATGTCCGGTTGGATCTACTAACATGAATGACAAATCAAGATCCCGCATCATCTCGTTTCTTTTAGATTCAGGGATATTTTGTAGTTGTGAGGCTCCTCTCCTTGGCTGCGCTCCTGCCGTTATGCTCCCCGATCCTCGGGTAGAGCTTAGGTAGGCTCGTCGAAGGTTGGATTCATTGGCTAGTCTTTTTCTTTCATCGAGCTGCCTCTGCATCCTTAGCATATCTATTTTTTGTAATGAAGCAAGTATTGGTACGCCAGTAGATCTTCGCGCGTGGCGTCAGCTGTCATTGGAACTGCACTCAAAATTGCTGCTCTTGCTTTTTGCCACGCTTCGGCTGGTAGCCGGAGAGTTTTCCTCTCGCCTCTACATGGTTCTCCTCCTTTGGGATTACGCGGTTGTTTGTTGGGTCTTCCCCGTTTCCGCGATTTCCTTTGTTTTTGTGATCTCCTTCATTATCGCTTGACAAAATATCATCAGGGTCAAAAATAGGGTTACCGTTAGAGTCCTGCTGAGTTGAGGCGTCTCCGATGATCACGCACACTTGGTGTTGGGTCATGTATGAACTGGTAACATCATCGTCGGAACTGAGGGAGACACTGTCTGGTGGGTCAGTGAAGTCCAGCAGTTTCTGCTCTTGGTAAATTTCAGCCATCCTGATTCCAAAGTCGATGCTCTTGTCACTTTCTTCGGGTTTCGCATTTAGCGGGCTTTATCCGTGTGGCGTGGTTGGCTGGGGGTCTGATCCAAAGGAGAGATCATCGTAGATACCATCAAGATCCCCTAGATCTGCCATGATTTCCTTGTTTTCTTCGGCTACCTCGATCTGCATCATGACTTCTGCAGAAGATCCGACGGATGACACAGCTATCACCGTAGGTGCAATTTTTTCGACCGACGGTCCTGATGAGATCAGAGCCGAGGGATGGGATTCTTCGGGATCCTCTACTTGGAAGTGGAAACTTCTGACGATGAGATTGGATCCGTTGTTGAAATCGGTGGGTATCGAAACAGGGGTGGGCGGGCATGGTGCCGCTTCCGTTGAATTGTTGCTTGATAAAAAGGGGTCCACCAAATCCATGACTCCAGTGTTCAGGTTTCCCACAGACGATACCAATTGACGAGGGGTAACCTTGGCAATGCCCATGGTGATGGACTTAGGGTTTTGTGGAAAAGAGAACGTTGGGGATTTCGCCGGATGTCAGGCAAACAAGGGAGTCGAAGTCGCCTGATTACTTGATGAACAACACTATTATAGATCGCTTGGGGTTTTTTTGGTACCTCCTCATAGGCTTCACCCATCCTATATATAATAGGCTGGGTCTCAAAGTCGTATGCGGATAGGTTACATATATATGATTACAATACCAACACAACGTCGGTTCATGTTTCCTTTCCTAATACAACCAAGGCTTTTATCGATTTCTTCTTTGGGCCATCATCTTGAATCTTCATGGGTCATGAGCCTTTGTGCAGCCAGGGTAGCACCCAAGTAATCGTACCTATGTCACCAACAATGCAATCACATAATTTTACCATTCCGCAATCATCTCTCCTCTTATTCCTAATTGTTTTTACTTTTTCCCATCAACATGTTTGAAGACTATTTCATCCTCTTATTAATCCAGTGTCTAATATATCTACCTTTCCACTCATCGTTTGCACAGTCATATGTACACAAGAAGCGATTGGTAGAAATAAGTATCATGCTATATAATTTGCTCCATCAATAGGAAAAGATTTCAATGTCTTCACCATGATTTTAAAGATAGTTGAGCTATCAAATGTATGGATCATTTCATTTGATGTTGCATTGCAATAATGTTTTTCGAAATACTAATATTTTGTTATGTCTTCCGTGTGTTAACAAGTGAAAGAGGCTGACTGGCATTGTTGAGAGGACCAAGAACGCTAGTCACGCATAATATTTGATTAATCTTTAAAATTTAGCATAAATATTATAGATACATATTTTAAGGTGTTTTCTAGAGTAGGGGCAATTTTTAGCACAAATATTCAAGATACATATCTTTAAGGTGTTTTTTTGAGTATGGGACAATTTTTTGACATATAGCTTTAAGATGTTTTCTAGAGTAGGGGGACCTTTTGCCCCCCCTCCCCCGACCCTGGGAAAGCTTTGCCACTTTAAATAAGGGCCGCTTCGTGTCGTTTTTCCCTAGGGCCCCCGAAATCCGTGGATCGGCCCTGTCAGACGGCCTTGCATGTGGTCGGCGGGATGAAGTAACCGAAGGCAGCACGGAGAGGAAGAACGGTGGTGGCGCGGGTAGACATATGTCATCTAGTCGCTTGTTTCGGTTAGGGTTTGCCTTTTTTATATATTGTGAGTTGGGTAGGATGTGGGCACTAGTCCACGACCGAGTCGACATCATCCCATGATCCATAAGATCTGAAAACGGCACAATTATTTTTATTTTCAGAAGAATAAAAGTACCAACATCTCATTCACGGAACACGAAGTGATCCTGGTGAGGCGGACTCGGTGGAGGAGGAATGCTTGAGGGCTACTCTTTTTCTCCCACCTCATACATAAAGACGTCTAACTCTCTCTCTCTCTCTCTCATTGTGGCACTAAATTTTAGTGTCAACTCTTACCTTGGGCC
This sequence comes from Avena eriantha, assembly GCA_910589775.1. Classification (NCBI taxonomy): domain Eukaryota; kingdom Viridiplantae; phylum Streptophyta; class Magnoliopsida; order Poales; family Poaceae; genus Avena; species Avena eriantha. Next base: position 179,657,197 of record OU342742.1, on the reverse strand, counting down.
AACGTGAATTTCAAAAATTGAATCGAACCATGGGCTAAGACCAGCTAGCAAATTTAAATTTCAAGGTCATGTGCCGAGCGAACTGTGCGAAAAAATACGGCGTATGATGGGGCCGGGTGGTCATCGATCCATTTCCCCAAGTCCACGTCTTTGATCCCCCTCTTTGATCCCAGCACGAACCGGTTGGTCGCCACGCGCGAGCGTGACGTTATTGGAGATGGGACTATTATATTTGCGTTTGGCTACTTGCTGTTGAGATCCCAGCCAGCGCGAGGTCTTCTTTGAGCCCCCTTTTGAGACTGCCTTTTGAGCCATTGAGCACGACGGCTAACCAAAGAAATCGGGCATTGCTCGTGCTACGTTCCCATGAGTTCCTAGTTTCTATGTACACACAACCGTACAGTCTTCTTCTTGTTAATATAAGGAGCTAGCGACGATGACGGTGGGGCCACCGGCATAGGCCTATGAGGAAGGAGGAAAAAGGAACGGAGCCCAGATAAAGAAAACGAGGAACGTGTTTCACGTGCTCTTCTATAGCTACTATTCCATGTGGCACGACAAGAAAAGGTCACAAAAATTCTTCGTGACAGTTCACACAGTATGTACTAGTATGTATGTATCTCAAGTGTTGTGACGGATTCTTCGTGTGGTAACAACACAGGGAGACGGATTCGACCGTCCTTGTGACCCCATGGGTCCTTTATTGGCTAAAAACATCGGTGGAAGATCGGTGCGGTGAGTTTAATATAATTTAGATGGTTCTCCATGACTTACTTTGGGTTATATTGGATTAAGGTGTCAAGTGGGATCCTGCTAAAGTCCCGCTTTTAGTTTATTTGCCAAATTCTAGTTCAAACTTTTGCTCAAATTTTTATACAAATTAACTAAAAGTGAAACTTTGGCATGATCCCACTTGATACCCTATATTGGATTGTCTTAACGCAATAACTCCAAACAAAATAAGGGTTTGGATGATACTGAACTCTTTATTTTCTCAGGTGTGTATTCCTGAACCGTGCATTTGTGACATGGGGACATTTGAAACTTAACATGATTCCTCTGATATTTTGATCCATAGTTTGGGTTTTGACATCACAGTAAAAGTTTGTTTACATCGATCCTCCATTTCAATCCTAATCGACTAAACAAGGGTGTGGAAGATGAAGAACTCTTTATTAGTTGTTTATGCCAGTTCGAACCGTATATTTTTTTACATGGTGACATTCGAACGAACCTTACCATAACTCCTTTGATATTTTGAACCCTATTTGATTTATTTGAGCCATGCTTTAATTTGTGCTTGACTTCAGACTAGAACTCTATTTACACCGCTACTCCATTTTAATCCTAATCGACGGAATAACGGCGTGGAAGATGGATAACACGTTATTCATGCAATAGTGATGAAATTGTAGTATCCTAGTGGTTGGGTCGTTGTGGCTCATCCTAGAGATCTGATCTCGAGTCAGAACATTTTATTTTTGGTGCAAGAGTTTATTTTAGTTCGAACCTTCTTTTTTTTTTGCATGGTGACATTTTAGACCATATCTAATTTCTTCTGTGATACTAAACCATATATTCCACACATAATTCTACTTTTGAACCAGCTTAAGCAATCAAGGATCGGTCTCACTCATGGACGCGCGTTTCTCCTGTGTACCGCGTTCTTTGCACGTACAGTACAGCCGTAGCGTTGAATCCGTTTTGGCTGTCCCGTTGACTTTGTGTACGGGCGGGATGTGCGTGTAGGCTAGGGAGTAGGGACTAGGCCGGTGTGTAGCCAAGCTGGAGAAGCAAAGTGATCATGCATGACAATAACGCCATCGGTCGGTCAAAATCTCACTAGCCAGCTAGCTAGTCGGAACTGTTCTCTACAACGAGAAATAAGATTCATCCATTCATATAGTATCCGAATTCCCTGGACGACCCAATCCACACACACGCCTGACGCACGATTTCAGGGTTTACGCGCCCACGCGACGCGACGCTGGACGGACGGACGGTCAGACAGCGAAAAATTGGACATATCCACGCCGACCTATCATGTATACGTGCGTGGAACAAAGTAACGGCGCCGTGGAACAGTAGCGCGACAACCCAGTCAGCAGCGCGCGCGCACACGTAATCGTACCTGTAATCAGCGTCCCAACTGTACAACATGACAGTACGTACAGTTACTGTAGAGTCGTCGGCGCACATGCACAGTACAGTACAGTACAGTACAGTAGGTTTCATGCGATGGACGCGAGCGACGTCATGTCATGTGCCCATCGATCGAATCATCATCATCATCATGCCAATAATACGGCGATCGAGTAATGATGGGATTGGCGATCGGTCCGTTTCCCCAAGCGAGTCCAGGTCTTCGTCTGTTTATAGGATTATTATAGTAGAAGTGGATGGATACATACGTACTACTTACATTACACGATCCCCTAGCAAAACGAAACTGTATTGTGTAGGGATACAATGGATCGACCGATACGAGCAGCAGTTTTTTCTACTACAGTATTTTACACGATCCGAGTACCAACTGGTGGCCACGAGCGTGACGTCCTGTTTTCCGTTGGCCTACTTGGTGAGAGGTCCCAGCGAGCCCAAACCCCCGTTCAAATCACTATGCTTGAGCACGACGGTTAACCTAAGGAACCGTGCTTTAATTTTACGTTCCCGTGAGTTCATCCACAGTACACAGAACGACCTACGGTGTTCTGCTTCTTCTGTCGGGGCTACGGACGGTGACGGTTGGGGCCACCCGGCCACCGGCATAGGCATATGTGTAGGTCGGAAAAGGAAAGGAAATGCAGACGGGAGATGGAAAAAAGGTACTTACTGTACTACTACTAGCACGTTTCACGTGCTCTTCTAGCTACTCCTTCGGGTGCAGCATGAAAAAAGTCTCAAATTTCCTGGTTACAATTCACACGGTGCGGTCATAAAATTTCAAATCCAAATCCGCTCCACTCCCCGCGATCACAAGGAGACAGATTCTGCCGTCTATAATCGCGACCCTCGCGGTACTTTCCCAGATAATATCTTCGACACAAGACCGGTCCGGTGAGGTTTCAAAAAGTCTCCTTTTAGCCTCACTTACATGAGATCATCTTGATGCATCGCCTCCAACTACCTTTAATCAAGTGAACGACTAAGCTTATGGTAGTTAGAGAACACCTTGTCTCACAAGTGTTTATTCCATTTTGAACCATGTATTTATTTGTGACCCGGTGACATCTTAAACCTTACTATAAACATCTAATAACCCTATTTTTAATTGTTTTTACATTCGAACCGTGTCATAATTTGGGCTTCGACTTCACGGTAGAAGTTTATTTATACAGATCATCCATTTAATTCGGATCGACCGAACGAGCATGTGGAAGATAGAGAACTCTTTATGTGCTGATGAATTTTGCGGAAGTTGGTGTTCAAGAATAGGAAAAAAACAAATGAAATCTAAAATGCATAGTCAAATCAAGGTTAAAACACATGCAAAGGTAAGATTGGATCATTATCATGCATCATATGGCCTTTGCCTTGTTCTTTGTGCATATGAATTAAAATATGGCCCAAATTTCTTTGTTTTTCCCCTTTGAAACCTAACCAAAGGAAAATTTCCTTCATTTTTCCTATCCTTCATTCCTATAAATCAAACGGATGAATAGTATCACCAAAGAAAAAGTTTCCTATGCCTAGATTTCTCCTTCACCTTTCCAATGAATCAAATAGGCCCTAAGAGGACGTGCATCTTCTTCAAGACACGACAAAAATAGTCATGGATTATTTTCTGTCTCCAGGAAATAGATTACACACCATGACTATACTGACGACGCCTTCCCTTGACTATATGCTCAGGGATTTAGTCAGAGGAGGAACCACCGAAGACACATGCATAGAGAGGTGTGTCACGCATGAAACAATTAATACCATTTCTAACGATAACACGAGTAAGGTTTTAATAAATACACAGGAGCAGAAGAGATGGTGTCCAAATAAGATAAGCACATGGCGGTTGGGTGACAGACTCAGTTCAAGTAAACCGCACGGTTTAGTCAACGAATGCATCACAAGGTGGCGTCTTTCCTACCTAATTCCTAAACAATTTTTAATCGTTTCACAAATGAATACAGCTAAGATACAAAGAAACCGGAGACGGGGGGATGAGAAGAATCCTCACTGGATGATGCATCCGATCATGTGGGCGCCGAGCCTTTTCAACGATCTGGTCAAAACTTTGGACCCGGGGCGGGATCATGATTGAGATTTCCAGCACATTTTTCTTAAGGAAAGACCCTCAAGCTCCTTGGCCCAATTAAATGAATTAATCAACTTGGCTGAAAACAAGTGTTCTTTGGCTCTTGTTTCCTCTAGGTGATTGATGCTTGGAAGGCACTGCTAATTCATCATCCTTCTGCGATTTCAAAAAATCTGCACCCATATTTTCATGACGTCGCCATTGGAAAACCAAGCTCGCGCTATCGATGATTCTGGTAACTGTCAAATGTTGTTGGTGGCGTTTTCATGGATCACTACTGGGTCCTGCGATGAAATTTGCAAAGTCAGAAGGGAGATATCATCTCTTTGCAGGTCAGACGTCTTGCACATGGACCAGATCAAGGACACAGCCAATGGGAACGGTTCTAATGTAGTTTAGACACAAAAGGAATAGTATCTGTTGGATCTTCTTGCAGTTTGTGCATCAGAATTCTCGAGGTCAACAATTTTGTCAGAACCTATGGAAATGTCAGATCATGGATCTGTCTTAGCAAAGACTGAAGTTGAGGACTAATCATGGACAAGGTACAGCAAGAAGTCAATTGTTCACAGCTCATGCATCCCATCAAGACTTGATTTTCAGATTTAGAACATTAATGGCATCTTTTATCCGAGTACTTACAGTTAGTTGACCAAGATCAAGACTTGGACCACAATGCTTGGAATCCATGTGGAAAGGAAACCTTTACGAAAGAGCAGAACTGGCAAAGTGTGTGAGTATTTGTCATGCTAAGTGTTACTAGTACATATTCCCCTTTCTGCATAAGAGCTTAAAGTTCTGGCTATGATTTCGGGTGGTTAAAGAAGATGACTATCAGGCCAAGGTTGTCAATGCATGTGTTTTTGGAATACCATGCCACAACTAAGTCATAGCACTAATCGACATGCTTGGTTGATGTCAGCAATAGAGCCAGTCGGTCGTCAATCCCGGTTGTTAACAGCTGGTAAAATGACTGCAAGTGGTATATTTAACGCTCCAGTTAACTAAATGCAGCTTTCAAAATGTAATCTGATCACAGTTGAGAATCAAATTGTTGATTTCTAGAGCGTTAATGACAGCACATAATGATCTCAAATTTGGAAAAGAACAAAAACCAGCATGGTCAAGTTTGGATCACTTTGTTTAGTTAACCATCTAACCGAACAAGTAACATAACAACACTTGGCGATCCATTTATAGACTGAAATGGCTGGTCTGCTAAGGACAAACATGTAGATGTACCATCTGATCAGGCTAGATTACCTGCTAATACTTGTTAAATTAAATACGATGGTGATTGGTGGCACATATCATGGAGTTGTCTGGACGTAATTAACTGAGTTGTTAGCAGATTAGTTAAGATGTGATGCTGATAGTAGCTTACTTGCTATTCATTATACAGCAGCCGTATATGAACGCAGACACTTGTTTGACCTAGTTGTTGATCTATCAAGATGAAGTAAACCAAAAAAGAGGACTACGTGACTCTCACATTTCTTCCGTCAAAGCGTCCAGACAAACAATGCGGCAATTGCAGATTCCTAATAGTTCATGATGCCCATGAAACGTTAACTTCTGTTGACTTTTCTGGATCAGTGCCTCCATTTTCTCGAGGAATGGTCAAGAAGAGTATAATCAAGTAGGAAAATTTTGCGAAAATAACATGTAGTGTATGCTAACATGATAGCTAGAGCAAAGAGTTGACACCGCAGCCACATGTAAAAGCTCAGAATTCTGACTTCTGAATTAGGGATCTGAGTTTCTATGCACAAAAAATTTATCCAGGTCACCGATTCATCCCGCGGTCCAATTTTCTTAAGATAGCACAGAGTATGCTCTTGCATTGACATCACTCCATTGTTATTCCCTTAATGCCATGTTACATCAGTTGTTAATTCATTATGGCTAGTTTATTGCCAATGTAGTCATCATTAGCCATAACAATGAGAATGAGCTAAGAGATAAGGCTGCAATAGACAGTATCCAGGAAACAGCCCGGCTCAACTTGTCTCTGCAGCACACAATGATGATGCAAGCCATCCTCCTGTTCTCACTTACTTGACGCTGACTTTCTAAAAGGGCAGTGACATTTGCATTGCTTGATTAAAATATTAGAAGTAACTTTCTGTCTCTATGTTGAGCTTCAGGTTCCAAACAGGATACTGCCTTTATATGTACGCTATTAGCGTGAAGCACAGTGCAGATACTAAAGCAAATACATGCTCCAATAAAACAGGTAACTAGTCAAGTTTACTAAGGACAAACATATGTTTAATTTTAACAAGTATTGCTCAAGTTTACTCCTGTTTAGCAGTTTCACATACTTGTTAAAACAGGTAATTACTCGAGTTTACTCCTGTACACCTACGACGTGGGGAGGCTAGATTACCTGCTAGAGTAAACCACTGTCATTTCTCTATGCTTCCCCCGCGTGTTATTTTGTAAAAAGGAATAATTTGAGAATTGTACATCGACATGTTTGTCCTTAGCAGAACATAGTCCCCTTAAGTTTTAATATGCAAAGCCCAAAAATGGCAGATGGTTCACTCTCAAGTTTACTCCGAACACACAAGAAACAACATCGTTGGTATCTAAGATGGTGTGGCTTAACAGCTTAAGCAACCCCGGTAGTAGGTAAATCCAATACTTTCCAGTGCCAATCAGCTTCAAGATTACATGTGCAACAGGAAAAATGGTTCCACTGCTTAATTAACGATTTGTCACATATAATTGCAGCTCACAAACTTACTAATTCAAATGTCAACTTCTTACAGTAGGTGCAAGAAAAGGAAAGAGAATTTGGTCACACCAACGATTTTTTCCACAGAGAAGATAAATGATGATAATCATAATAGAGACTCACCTTCTGTCCTTAGCAATAGAACCGTGCGTGGAAACACTTGCATTGGCAACTTGGACTGTGACATGCTGACTTCAATGCACTGCAAGTTAAACGAAGTTCTCTATCATCTCTAGTGACTACGTTTGACATTGTAACAGGATATAATACAGAAGTAATTGTGCCGGATTCAGATAGCATTCACACTGAAGCATGACTTTAACCTAGGATATTTTTCATCTACAAGAGGAAATAAATCCAGCACAAATCAGTACAGATTTTCATGAGTTTGGATAAAACCAACCAGTGGTAGTGCAATATGTATGACCACCCCATTATCTGAAGCTTACAGGCCAAATCCCCTTTGTGCTAGACTTAGACCGAGGTAAAGTCTTCTGCATATACTATGCCTAGTATGGTAAAATCTTGTTTTCAGGGTTGTCCATAACCTAACCTTTTTACTATGATTAATCCAGTTTGATGTGATCATCAGATAATTTACAACTGTTGATTTCCCATCTACACCACTCGGACAAAACAGGAAAATATGTATTTCAAACTCACATCATGCTCCACAGTTCTTCAGTTTGATAGTTCGTCGAAAAACATTTTTTCAGGTATGCGAAACTACTAAACATCCATCTTGTTTCTGTATTAATCATTGGTCACAATAATTGAGGCCATCAAACTTTCTCAAGGGATCATTTACGCTATCTATCCAAGAGAATGGAATGGATAAGAAAGGAACAGCTTCACATCTATTACATTCCATGAGGACAGGGATGAACCCTGCCTGTACTTGTGGGGTATGCTTCATGAGCTATCAGAAAAGTTTAGAGTAATATATGATTGTCAGCAAAAGCTGGAAAATAGGAAAGACAAACAGTACATGTGCTACTGGACTTCTACATATATTCAGTAGCTCTATAGCTGCTTCACAGCAGTTCCACCTTCAGGGAATGCTGAGGAGTCATACCTTCACAGAAAATGGCTTTTTTTAGCAACTCAAGCCAAATCCACTGTAATTCTATGGTGAAAAGAACAAGATGAGCCTTTGTGTAAGCAGTGGTGGCTGGATAATCAAAAGCACGAAGGGTCATGTTGATGTGTGTAGCTTGTTCGAGAAAAACAATATCTATGTAGCTACAGAAGATGCCTTCAAACACAATAGCTAATGTACAGTAGTATCCTTCCTGAATGCATTGTGCAGGCAGCAGGCTCATCTGGCAAAGATGCTCACTTCCTGTACTTAAGCCTTGGCATGGAATGGCTAAGAGACAGATGTGCACAACCTTAGCACAAGGAATGAACTCTCAAAATCTCATCTTGTATGCAATGCTACCTTTTCTTGCTTAGTGATAATTTCTGCTAGTCATCATCATCAGTGCCTTCGTCGTCATATTCTTGAGGTCCCCAGAACTTGGAAACCTCCTCGCCAGGTAAAGCTACAGGAACCGAGGATCTCAGGAAGTCTTGGTAATGCAGCAGGCTGCCTTCGGTAGACCTCCCTGTGGTTACAATACTACACCCGTCCACGGCCATGGCTGACAGCGTGCTTCTCCCAGCTGATTTAACGGGATTGTTGCAACTCAATGTGTTCACCAAGTGGCCTGTCTGGGTTTCCCATACATGGACCTGATCATCACATGGGCCTCCTGTCACTACCTTGTATGGATCCAAGTGAAGCAACGTCACAGGACCATCTGAATGCAGTTCTGCAACCGTGTTTGCAAGTTCTTGAGACTTGCGAATATCCCACAGAAGAGCCCTGTCCGGCAAATAATGATAGATACGTAAGGTTCCCAGTGCAAAGAAAACTAGAAGCTTGAGGAAACCCCTGATTGTACAGATATTGTGACCTTACTTGTCTTTTATGCCGGTGCATATTAACCATTCAGAAGGCATCATCTCACAAGAAAATATTCTTTGGTCGCCGAGCGCAAGAACAGAAACCTTCTTCATTGTCCTCAAGTCAATTGCTGTTACCTCGGATCCAGCAGCAATGTAACATAGGGATTCATAGCATTTAATTGCAATTGGTGGACCACTTGAGTTGAGGTAAGTACGCCCAACACAAGATGACGAGACACTGGAAGGTGGTGCCATTGTGTCCCACACTTTCACCTGTGATGCGGCATAACAACATGAAAACACAAGTACAAATAAAGGAAAAGAGCTTACCATGAGCATCAAATGGCTATCCCAAGATATTAAATATGCTACTAGGGTTTAGTGATGTATATCTCAGAAAAAGCTTTCTACCGATGTTCCATTACCTTTGTATCTTTGGAACTGCTCACCAACAGGGAGGATTTATGCCTGAAGAGCAAAGAAGAAGCTCAGTCAACTGTGAAACGAATTATTTATTACATTTTCACCCAGCTAGTAAACAGCTCCACCGTTTGTGACTAATTTTATCAAACAAATGGAAATGCTGAAAAAATAAGATCCAAGTGTAAAAGCTTCCTAAGCTTGTGTGGCAATGCCATGCCCATGACCATAAGTACAGAACGTGAAAGTTCATGACAACAGCATAGGAACCTTGTAACTGTATAAAAGCCATTGAAATGCATTCCAATCTTACAAATGGTGCACTTGCCAAAAAGTTAGTCGACTAATAGTTGAATAAGTTCCATTCAGAAACTTTTACGGAACATACCAAGCAACGGACAAAAGTGATAGCGATTTTTCATGTCCATGCAAAGTTGATACTAGGGGTGTTTTTTTGCTCTTGTATTCATAGACCAGAGGCGAACGGTGCAGTCTTCCCCACCAGTTGCAAGCACTTTAAATTCACCGTCACCAAGCAATTTGTCAGCCAGAGAAGTGACAGGACCGGAATGGCCCTTGTAACAGCGTGAATGGCCCTACATATAAAGGTTAAAAATCACTGTTAAACCAGTTTTTCATCAAATGTCGAAAAATGCAGCCTATTAAATTCATGCAAGGAACACATTCAGATTATACAAGTTAAACGAGACTATGCCATGAAGAACATGAAAATAAAGATAAAGTAGATAAGTATGCATCAGCAAATCATGCAGATGTGTAACCCTATGTTACACCAAAAGAAAATTCAAATATATGAAGACCTGGAGGTAAATTAGTTGACATATCGACAGTTTTTAAATAGGTTCGGTCATCTCGTGGAGGGTGACCTACTCATATGTTATGAGATTGAGAGGCGAAGAGAGAAGGGCTTGACTAGCGGCACCTAAGGTAAGGCCACCTCAAGACTCCCCTTCCCTCGATGAATGAAGTGATCAACTAGTGTTTCGGGCCAAAGGCAGGGACCACCTCTAAGCTCCCCTTCCCTCGTCGTTGCTTCTGAGCCTTAGTAAAGTCCCTTGGAACTGACCATATACTCCTAGCCACCCAGGGCTCTATGGAGTGCCTCTCTCCTTAGATTGTATAGTGTCTGTTTCACAATGTCATCCTCGGTAACTACTAACAAAGTCATTAATAGACACCAGTTCCAGAACAAGCAAACGAATACAAAAGAAAGAAAAAGAGAAGCACACTTTTATTTAATTTGACAAGAGGAACCAATATCCATCTGACACTAAATTCCTTTTCAAAAGCTTGTAAGATCTTAGTAACAAATTTTTACAGGAAATGAAACTAGGTAATAGATGTAGTTCTGTTCTTTTTAAGTACCTCTCAACTCATGTACAAAGTCAGCGATGATCGTCATGGAATGGTCATGGTGTATTCTCATTAAAAAGAATGTATATATTGTACCAACATGGTACTATAATGTCAAAATGAGGTACCTTCCAATAAAGACGGACTGTTCTATCCGTGCTTGAAGTGACTAATGCCTTTTCATTTGTATGAGCGTCGTTTCGAAACAACGGGGTGTCGATTAGTGGGAATAATCTGCACAATGAACCAAAAACCACTGAAGGCATTCCTATCTCTGTGACTTTCAGCAATTATAACCACAATAGCACAGTAATTATACCGCAACACAGGTAGAAAAATATAGGAATTAGGGGAAAATCCACACACAAACAGAACAGTGGAACAATAAAAGTTGAAATTGTGAAATGAGGATAATATATTCCAAAAAAAACCAATTAGTGATCATGCAAATAATTTACACGAATTCCCTCTGGTACGAAAGAAGATAACAAAGTAAAAAACTGATATTATCACTATGATCCTAGACAATAATGAAGTAAGAATATATTATCACCAAGAAGTGACACAGAAACAAATATACAATGTCCGAAGACACAATCACGTACTAGGACTGAAGTGAAGCTACATATTTGCCTATTAAATGGAAGCAAAGATAAAGCAAGATTAAGGAGATGTTTGGATGGTGGCCATTGGTCAAAGCCCACATTACCAACTTTTCGGCCATGACCAATATTTTGGTCTTTCTTTGGATTGTTGCCAATTTTTTGGCATGTCAATGGCTCTTTGCACGCTCTAGTTCATTTTTCTTGTCAATGTTGGCCAACTTATGGGCACCAAAAGCACTACCAATTTTTTTGGCTAGCCAAAGATTTGGTAAGGCAAGCTTGGGTTAGAACCAACCATAACCGTATTAGAAGTCAGATTAGGTCATTTGGCACCAAATAAGATTTCATATACCCAATATAAGGTGTGCATAAAATAAGCATTATAAATCCCTCGCTGGCATGAACTAAGAAAATAGAGATGGAATAACTGCAAAAGGTAGGGATCCTGTGTACTTAATAACTGGTTGGAGTTCCTAAATAGCTTCAAATCAGTGATGATCTGATTTCATCGGAAAAAAAAATTCAAATTCTTGTTAGTTAAATAATTAGCAGTTCTACCTGATCGCAGATGTGAGTGTCAGACACAAGCATATGCAAATACTACTTCAAATCTCTGAAGATATCATGCGCATAATGTGTTTTCTTTGATAATGAGAACTAGATCACCATATTCATGAATCATCACTAAAATTAATATCCAGTAGCACAAAAATTATGATTATATTATTCTTGGAACAAATCAAAGGATTCAGTGGTCATCCCTTGATTGCGCCACAGGATTTGAATGATTACGAGTACATGAAATTGACAAAAATAAAACTTGAAAAATACATAAGCTGACTAACAAGATCTACAAATGCCTAAAGAAAGCAATGGTTATTTGCTTTATGGTTACCTCATACAAGTGATCCTTGCACTATGAGACCTGTAGGCTTCCACCAATTCCATGTCCAGCCAACCAAGCCTCAATCTTTTGGCTATTGGGCCCTGCACAGAAGAAACCCTATTTCTTAGCACAAAAAAGCTTTTTGATACTGCAACAATCTGCAGTACTTAACCAGGAGCAAATCTGCTCAATTAAAAACCACAGTTGCATTTGACTCACTTGAGAGAACCAAACACTATTCCTATCAAGCATTAGATGGCTTGGTGTCGACTCTGCGGGATGTAGCTTATAAATACATGATGTGGGATCCACAAATTTCATTTGGCGTACTTCAGTGTTCCTCTGAATGTACAGTTCTCTCATTCCCAAAGCTCCACAAGGTACTTGTAGAAACGGCCATTGCTCCCTGAGCATTCAAATAGTCATGACAAATATATAAGTGGGCAGCCAAAACATCATATATGTGTCGATTTTCCAAATTCTCAAAAGAGTATATAATTGAGACTGAACACTGACAATTCATGTGAGGTCAGAACAGAACTACACGCCATCAATCAACTCACAAAGCAGCCAAACTTGCTGCAAAGCATCAGATGGGACAAATGAGCGTGAATGTTTAAAGTGGCATCTGCAAAAAAGAAACATTCGCTACCTTTCACTTGAAAATTTCATACACCTTATAAAACAAAGTTTAATATTGACAGTTCCTCCACCACCAGAAATGATTCATCCATTCGAACTACAAAACTAATTTTATTTGAAAAGCTACTCCCACAAAATCAGAATATAGGTAATTTTCGAATCGTACGGGTCAAAATTTTCTAGGTTTGAGTATGTATAAAGAAAGAATAACTAGCACCGACAACATTAAATTGTATTACTAGATTCATCATGGAACATATGTTCATAGCATACGATTATTTTTAGGGAAAAGCAAATGAACATGCAAGTTGGGTGCTTGAGTTAATCATGGAACATGAGTTAATAGCATTCACGTTCAAGTACCTCAAACCCTAAAATGAAGCACCCACCTTTGAATGTATGATACTGGTTATCTTTTTTATGTGAGTTTATATGGATGATTAACGTGACACCTTGAAAGTTGTGTCAATGTCCAAAAGAACACTTATATTAGACTAAGAGGGGGTATACCGTAAATACCAACACAGTTACACCAAGGTTGAAATATTCTACCTTGCTGCAGACATAAGTATGCAGCTTGCAATCCCAACAACTAAGATAAGTAATAAATTTGTGAGGTTTGTCCTACTAAATCCATGGAGTGACCAACCTCTGATTGTTGCCTGTATCAAATGCCAGCTAATAAATACATCAACGAAGATGAATGTTTATGAAAAATAATAAGAGCTTATCCCTTTCAATGCATCCCAATAAATATACTGTTCCAAAGTTCGAGGCTTCCTGAGCCTAGCTGGAACCAAACCAGATGTTCACCCAAGCTTAACTCAACTGCTCATGGAACCAAACCAGATGATCACCCAAGCAGAACTCAACTGCTCAGAACTTATACCGTTCACAATCCACAGGAATAACGTAGCAGAGGTTCATAATTCTCCAGTCCCAATTAATCATCGTCATCACACCCCCGATATTGCTCCAAATGCATTTTCCCCCAAATTCCTCCACAAAACCTTTGAAATCTCAAATCACAGCAGGAACCCACTCACTGGTAAACCCCAGCCCCAAAAATTCAGGAACCCACTCACTGGTAAACCCCAGCCCCAAAAATTCAGTGAATTCTGCCTCTGCCCCCCCCCCCCCCCCCCCCCCCCCCAAGGATTCCACCTTTCATCTCCCAATCAATACTACAGCGAGCAATCGCGGAAAAACTAAAGCTGTAGGAAAGGGAGCGAAGGAGGCGACCTGTAGAGGCGGTACCATACGGCGTCGCAGTAGGCGGCGGCGTGCAGCGGGCGGCAGGCCATGGCGAGGCTGGTGACGTCGCGGGCGCAGAGATAGCGCGCACAGTGGGCGAGCACGTCGCCATCGAGGTCTGCGAGCGTCCGCCCCGGCAGCGGCGCCGACATCGCCGGCGAACAGAACCCTAGGCCGGAGTCTCACGCGCGGGGGGGGGGGGGGGGTGGGACATCCCTAAGTTTGTTCTCTCTCTCTTTTTTCCGAATTTGTTCTCTCTCCTCTCTCTAATGACCGGTGTGTTTTTTGTTAAATTCAAACATCTATTAATAATCAACAGCGGTATAAAAAAACTAAAATAATACTTCCTCCCGTTCAGTGCTAGATAGTACATCCGATTAAGCGATAATTAATATAGATCGGAGGGTGTAATGAAGATTATAAATAGTTTTGGACCACCTAGCAACGATTACATACAATAGCACGTGCCAAAAATGTGTCGTCGTCCTCGCTCCTCTATCAGCAGAGTCGGGCAAACCTTGTTGCAGTAGACCGACGGAAATTTGTCGTGCTAAGCTCCCGAAGGATCAACGCACCAGAGTAGTGATCATCGCCAATGATGAAAAACGTAGATCGAAAAAGACTGACCCGAGACCACACCAACGAACACGAAAACCGATTGGATCCCAGGAGATTCCCGAGACAAACGACTCCACGCGCCCTCCGCTAGCGCTAGACGCACCGCCGGAGCGATAATAGGATGGAAGGATTTTATTCTAACTTCAGGACGTAGTCATAGTCTCACCATCCCAAAAAAAGACACTGAAAATCAATCTAAAAAACACAAGATCTCATGTCGGCGAGGGGGCATGGTCTGCCATGCCTCCAAGGCCCTAAGGCCAACGGAGACGGGACGGATCAGTGACACCCCCGGTGAGGGAACAGACCCTAGATGGGTTAGCTGCTGTCTCAGGAGGGCTCTCTCTCCTGCCCGCCACATGTGTTGCAATACATGATGAGCATGTCGCCATTTGGGTAGGTGCTTGCCACACCCATTGAACCCTAAAATATTCCTAAACATAAATTGCATTAAAAAATGAACATAATAGCCTAAAACATCGTTGGTGGCCTTCGCAGCATATTCGTCGTTGTATGTGAACATCAGTAAGTGCCAGCCATGTTGGTCGTGCACGCGAGCGAACTGCTCTCCAATAGCCTTTGTTGTCACAATTTCACTTCACGAGGCTTCTGGCAATCGAATACATTGACGAACTTGTCCGCGAGCCTAAGATTATCCCAAGAGTCTTGATATATGGTGAAGAAAAACTCGAAATCGAAGAGGTCCGGCAAGGCTGCAACGGGCGAGGCGGATTGGCCACGGCCCTGCCCGGCCTCTAGTACCTCTAGCCATGGCAAATAGTGATGTGGAGGGAGGAGTATGATGGAGGAGCGTGGACGACATGCTTAAAAAGGCTGAGCCATTGACTACCGTAGCAAGTTGATACGTTGCAAACGTATCTGTAATTTTTGATGTTACATGTTTGTTTTATATCTACTTTATTATGTTTTATCCATACTTTGGAGTTTTTTATACACTTTCTGGGACTAACCTATTAACAAGATGTCACAGTGCTAGCTACCTGTTTTCTGCTGTTTTTTGTTCCAGAAAAGTCAGAAAATGAATATTCTCGGAATTAGACAGGACAAAAGCCAAAGTCAATATTTCACCGAGAGGGACACGGACCTAGAAGACGAGACGGATAGGGACCAGAGGCCGGCCACACCACCTGGCCGCGCGGCCAGGCCTAGCCCGTGCCAGGGAGTGGTGTGGCCACCTAGGGCACCCCCTCGGCCTCCCCTTTCGCCTATAAGAAGCCTCCAATACAGAAACCCTAAAGAATCCAGCCTCCAGCCATGAAAAGTTCTGCGGCGCCGCCGCCATCGAAGGGGAGATTCGGGGGACAGAAAGTCTCTATTCCGGCATCCCGCCGGGACGAGGAAGTGCCCCCGGAGCCATCTCCATCGATCTCCACCACCATCTCCATCGTCGTTGTTGATTCTCATGATGATGAGGGAGTAGTTCTTCCTCGAGGCTAAGGGTTCTATCGGTGGCTATGTGTTCATCTCTCTCTATGCATGATCATATTGTGATCATGAGCTTTGTAATCAAGTAGATCTACCTTGCTACTCAAGTGCTTTAATAGATCTCTGGCCCTCCCCATGTGTGTGAAAGTTACAGCGTGCACATCATGATGGCACTTAGGCTAGAGATTACAAATACTTATTATGAGTTATATTTGAGTTGGATGTCTCTATGAAATTGTGGTGTTTGTTGAAACTATCTAGCGCTCAAGGTGATAGTGTGGGGTTATCTAGATGGGGAAAGCGAACTTTGAGGAGTGTTGTTATAGCTCTACCATGGATTAGAGTGTCTAGCCGGAGAGTAGTTCAGAATAGTATCATAAAGAGAAGATATTTATATGAGAGTGTTCACTAAAGAAAGTATGATCCCTAGGCCTTGTTTTTAAGCATTGAAACACCGTTTGCAACTAGATATGTTACATGTTTGCTTGCTGCCATTTTTTTTTCAGTTTTCCTTTAGTCTCTTCCATGCCATTAAGCTATTTTCTGGCACCGTTGTCTTATATCCATACCACTTGTATTTCACTATCTCTTCGCTGAACTAGTGCACTTATACACCTGACAAGTGTAGTGTGTGTGTTGGGGGCACAAGAGACTTCTTGTATCTTGATTGCAGGATTGCTTGAGAGGGATACCTTTGACCACTTCCTCCCTGAGTTCGATAAACCTTGGGTAATCCGCTTAAGGGAAACTTGCTGCTGTTCTACAAACCTCTACGCTTGGAGGCCCAACAACTATCTACAAGAATAGAAGTGCGCAGTCATCAAGCTATTTTCTGGCGCCGTTGTCGGGGAGGTAAGGTAAAAGGTACTCACATCTTCTGGCTACTAAGCTATCTTCTAATACTGTTGCTGGTGTGTGAGTGCTCGAAGTTATTTCCTTTATATTCTGCAATTTTGTCTTTTAGTTTCTTGTTTTCACTAGTTAGGCTTAATGGAAAACAACAACAAAATTAGAGAGTTTTATAGTATTTATTTTGAGTTAGGACATGAAGTGTTTGAAGAGAAAATTAAAAAACCTATGGAACTTTATTTGCATGCTAATAGCAATGTTGTTAGTATGAATTATTTGAACACCATTATTGTTAATGTTATGGAAAAGTCTAAGCTTAGGGAAGCTAGTTTTGATGAAAATGATCTTTTTAGTCCCCCATCTTTAGAGGAGAAAATTTGTTTTGATGATACTATACCTCCAATATATGATGATTACAATGATGAATATGATATTTTCAGTCCACCTACTATTGAGGAGAAAATTAATTATGATTATAATATGCCTCCTATATTTGATGATTATGGTGATGAGAATAATAATGATACTCCCTCCGATCCATATTACTTGTCACAGAAATGGTTGTATCTAGACATGTTTTAGTGCTAGATACATCCAATCCAATGACAATTAATATGGACTGGAGGGAGTAGTAGTTATTTTGTTGAATTTTCTCCCACTATAATTAATAAGAATGACTATGTTTATGTGGGGAGTATTAATTCTTTTATGCATGTGGCTCATGATAAGAATATTTTATGTGATAGTTATATTGTTAATTTTATTCATGATGCTACTAAAAGTTATTATGAGAGAGGGAAACATGGTTTTATGCATCTCAATAATATTAAGTTCCCCCTCTTTATGTTGAAAGTCTTGAAGTTGCACTTGTTTTGCTTTACTATGCTTATTGTTTTGTGCTTTCATGACTTGTTTATTTACAAGATTCCTATGCATAGAAAGTGGGATAGACTTAAATATGCTTTGAATTTGCTTCTTGATGCTCTCTTTTACTTCAATTCATATTTCTTATATGAGCATCTTCTCAAACTATCATGCATAACTTAAAGGCGTTAAAGAAAAGTACTTCTTGGAAGATAACCCAATAGTTTTCTCGAGTCTTAGAAGTTATTACTTCTGTAATAACCTCTCCTTATATTTTTTTTATTTGATTTTTGTGCCAAGAATAACCTCTAATGAGAGGGAAGTAAGATTTGGGGAAGTGCTGTACCAAAACAGATTTTTGTGCTTCACTGTAAAATTCATGAAAAATCTCTGTATGTCGGATTGAGCTGTAATTTTCTGAATAAATCCCCCAGGTTGTTATCTAAACTTTGTTAGTTCAACACTTTTCGATTTGAGCAACACAAGGTCTTTGAAAAAATCGGTTTTCACCTGCTGGTCTGTTTTGACAGATTTCTGCCATTATTTGCATTTGCCTCTTTATCGATTTCTTTTTGGGTTCTTTTTGGTGAATTGAGATTTTTGAGGGAATTGCTACAGTAGATTGTGTTTTAATGGAAGTTTTACTTGCGTTGAAACTGAGCCTAAAGACTTATTATCTTGAGTACACTAATGTTGCTAATGAAGATTGTGTGAAGTTTTGTGTGAAGCAAAATTTTAAGTGTAGGGAAAAGTAATGTGATAAGATGAAGTATGGACAAAAGCTCAAGCTTGGCGATGCCACCCGTGTCACCCCAAGAAATATCCAAGAATTACAAGCGTCAAATCTTGGAGATGCCCAAGGTATCCCCTTCTTCATCAATAAAAATCTCAGGTTTCTTCCAAACACTTCATTTTTATTGTTTCATGCATAGTTGTGTTGTTCTTGGAGCGTCTTTGTTTTTGTTTTTGGTTTTCATTTGCTTAGTTTGCTTGACTAAATTGGTTGGACCCCCTCATTCATACATTAGTTTTCAAATAAGATTGGTTTGGATTGGAAAAAAGTAGAAAAAGTTCATGCTTAAGTGGTAATAAAGGAGCTTGTTTTTGACTATGACCTATGCTTTGTCATGTCATGCTTGATATTATTTTGGCTTCATGCTTAGTGATTTTTGCTGTAGCATGACATGTTACAAATAATTGAGATTGCTTAATGTGCCTTGAAAGAATCATGTGTTGTTTTAGCATATTAAAGCATAATATTTTGGTATTCTCCTTTAATGCTTTATTTGGGTTGACTTGACGCATGCTCACACCATGTTAAGACTATCCCAAGTCACCTTACCCTCTATGATCCTTTAGTTTTCGACTTGTAATGTCACTTTATGCTTTAATTAGTGATGTTTTATCGCTTTGCATGATTATGACCATTATTGCTCTCTTAGTTGGTCGCTCCCAGTCTTTTGCTAGTCTTCATAACCAAGTATGAGTTCCACTCATGCATCCAACTCCAAATAAAACCAAGTTATTTCAAAGAGTCCAACATACCTACCTATTAGCATTTGTTATTCCAAATATATTCATGTTTTTATCTACCTTCCAAATTAAACTTGTTATGAGAAAATTAGTGATTAAAGCTCTCACGAACTTGATGTCACACCTAATTTTTCTTGCCCCTAATAAACTTGAACCATTGTGTCATATATGTTGTATATGCTTGCACTTATATGTTGGGGATTAGCATAACCATGCTGTCATGGGGAATGCTATTAACATTGCACTTCTACATTGTACCTAGTTGATATCATGCTCTTTTGTCTATGGATGTCTGATACATTGCAAATGTATCTATAATTTTTGATGTTCCATGCTTGGTTTTATCAACTTTCTTGTGTTTTGTTCCAACTTTGGAGTACTTTTCATATGATTTCTTGGACTAACCTATTAACAAGAGCCATAGTGCCAGCTGCCTGTTTTCTGCTGTTTTTGGTTCTAGGAAAGTCAGAAAATGAATATTCTCGGAATTGGACGGGACAAAAGCCAAAGTGCCTATTTTTCCGGATGTCATCAAGTGCCAGAATATGAGATGGAGAGGGGCCAGGGGGCCACCACACCACCTGGCCGCGCGGCCAGGCCTGGCCCACGCCAGGGGGTGGTGTGGCCGCTCCCGACACCCCCTCGGCCTCTCCTTCCGCCTATATATTGCCCTCGGGACGTAAACCCTAAGTAACCGATCAAAAATCCACGAAAGAGTCTATAACCGCTGTCATCTCCATCCCTAGATCGGGAGGGATCTGAAGCTCTTCCCGGCACCCAGCCGGAGATGGGAATTCACCCTGGAGGCCTTCTTCATCATTATGCAAGCCTCTGGTGTGATGCCTGAGTAGTTCATCCTTGGACTATGGATCCATGTAGTAGCTAGATGGCTGGTTCTCCTCTTTTGTGCTTTCATGTTTAGATCTTCTGAGCTCCGTTCATGATCAAGATCATCTATTTGTAATTCTGCATGTTGTGTTTGCGGGGATCCAATGGATATTGAGATGATATTTCAGATTGATTATTGATTCTATCATGTCTTTGTTATTTGTGATCTTGCATGCTTTCCGTTGTTAGTAGCTATCTTGGCCGAGTAGATGCTAGCAACTCCAAGAGTTAGTATTTATGCTCGATAGTGGGTTCATGCCTCTGGTAATCTAGGGAAGTGACAAAAATCTCTAAGGTACTAGATGTGCTATTGCTACTAGGGAGAAAACAACAATCCTTTGTTCATAGAACAATCGTATTGTTTACTTTACACGCAGTTTGTAAAGCAATAATTTGTTGCTTGCAACTTAATACTGGAGGGGGTTCGGATGATAAGCTGAAGGTGGATTATTAGTCATAGATGCAGTTGGATGACGGTCTATGTATAATGTTGTAATGCCCAATCAAGTCTCAAAGGAGTCAAGATGATTAGTATATGCATGTATTGCTTTCTTGGTGTTTGTCAATTGCCTCGCTGTAATTTGTTCACCAAGCATGTTATCTATCTTAAGGAGAGCCACCTCTAGTGAATTATAGATCCCAGTCCTTGTCTTTTACATTCAATCTACAAACTGTTTACTGCTTTGTGTTTACTTTCTGCAAACTATTACTTTTTTCCATTCGATACGTTTAATCCTTTGTTTTCCGCAAAATACGGTGAGATTGACAACCTCATCACAAGTTGGGGACAAAGTTCTGTGGTTGTGTCGTGCAGGTCTCCACATTGTTACTAGCACCAGTAGTGCGCCCTGCCAAAGCTCAGCTAGTAACACCTTTGGGGTGTTTCCTTGCTCCTACTGGTTTGATTAAACCTTGGTTTCATAACTAAGGGAAACTTGTTGCTGTGCTCATCATACCTTCCTCTTGGGGTTCCCAACGAGCTCTACATCAACACCACACCAACACTTTTCTGGGCGCCGTGCATTGAGCCATCAAGTGTTTTTCTGGCGCCGTTGCCGGGGACTAAAGAACAAGAAGAAGCTCCCACGTCAACCACGCGCCAGTGATTTTCTGGCGCCGTTGCCGAGGAGTCAAGGACATCTTCACAAGGGGAGTCCCTCATAACCAATCTCTTTACTTTTTTATTTTTGTTTTGCTTAGTTTCTTTTTCCTTTGTTTTCTTGTTTCTTTATCAAAAAACACAAAAAAAATAGTTTTACTTGTTTGCTTTCTTATTTGAAAACCCAAAAAAATGACTACCCTTGAAAACACTAAGTTGTGTGACTTCACTAGCACCAACAACAATGATTTTATGAGCACACATATTGCTCCACGTGTTTCTGAAGCTACTTTCTTTGAGATAAAACCTGCTTTGCTCAATCTTGTTATGAGAGAACAATTTTCGGGTATTGGTAATGAAGATACTGCTTCCCATCTAAATAACTTTGTTGAACTTTGTGAGATGCAAAAGCATAGGGATATAGATGGTGATATTATTAAGCTGAAATTATTTCCTTTCTCTTTGAGAGGAAAAGCTAAAGAATGGTTGAATTCCTTAACTAGGAATAGTATTGATTCTTGGACTAAATGCAAAGATGCTTTTATTGGAAAATACTATCCTCTTGCTAAGATTATATCCATGAGAAGTAAAATAATGAAGTTTAAACAACTTGATAATGAACATGTTCCTCAAGCTTGGGAAAGAATGAAATCTTTGGTAAAGAATTGTCCCACTCATGGACTGACTGCTTGGATGATCATCCAAACTTTTTATGCAGGATTGAACTATTCTTCAAGGAACCTATTGGATTCTGCTGTTGGAGATACCTTTATGACCATCGCTTTGGTGCTGCAACAAAACTTCTGGACAATATGATGGTTAATTATTCTGAATGGCATACTGAGAGAGCTCCACAAGGTAGGAAGGTAAATTCTGTTGAGAAAACCTCCTCCTTGAGTGGTAAGATTGATATTATTATGTCTATGCTTGTTAATGGGAAAGCCCATATTGATCCAAATAATGTCCCTTTGGCTTCTTTGGTTGCTCAAGAAGAGCAAGTTGATGTGAACTTCATAAGAAATAACAATTTTGGCAACAATGCTTATGGTAATAATGCTTATAGGAGTAATTTTGGTAACAACAATTATAAGCCATATCCTCCCAACAATGGTAATGCTTATGTAAATTCTTACAACAATAATAGGAGTGCTCCCTCTGAACTTGAAGTTATGCTTAAAGAGTTTATTAATAAACAAACTGCTTTCAATAAAACTATTGAGGAAAAACTCTCTAATGCTGAAAGAAATATAGCATCTTTAGCTGAAGCTCAATCTACTTTGAATAAAATGGCTGCTAAACCTGAAACTAATGATAATCCCTTTGCAGCTACTAATGCCATACAAGTAAGAATTGATGAAAATGTTAGACTATTAGCTGAATTACATGCTAAGTGGGAAAGAGAAGATGAAATTGCTAGAAACATTAGTGTTTCTACTATTACCACCACTAGTGTTGAGGCTAGTAATAGTTCTACTACTTTAGATGATAAGTTTGATTTTGATCTTGATGGTTGCAATATCTCTAAAGTTATTAAGTTCCTACAAAAGCTTGCTAAAAGTCCTAATGCTAGTGCTATGAACATGGCTTTTACAAAACACATTACTGATGCTCTCATAAAGATTAAAGAACAAAAGATGAAGCATAAAGCTTCTATTCCTATAAAACAATAGGATGGTTGGGAACCTATAATTAATATGAAAGTGAATGACTTTGATTTCAAAGCTTTGTGTGATCTTGATAGTGGTGTTTCTATTATTCCTAGAAGGATTTATGATATGCTTGATTTGCTTCCTCTTGAAGATTGCTATTTGAATGTCCCACTTGATGATAATGTTAAAAATAAACTCATGGGAAGTCTTAATGATGTTCTTATTATGGTTAACAATTCCTATGCCCCCGTTGATTTCTATGTTTTGGATGTTGAATACAATGCTTCTTGTCCTATTACTTTGGGAAGACCTTTTCTTAGAACTGTTGGTGCCATCATTGATATGAAAGAAGGCACCATTAAATATCAACTCCCACTCAAGGAAGGTATAGAACACTTCCCTAAAAAGAGAGAAAATATTTCTTTTGCTTCTCCTATGAAAACAAAATTTGGTCTTAATGCTTCTTCATTTGAGAACACTTGATTCTTTTTCTTGCTTCTTATGTCTAACTTAAAGGCGTTAAAAAAAGTACTTATTGGGAGATAACCCAAAAGTTTTAGATGAGTCTTGGAAGTTATTACCTCTGTAATAACCTCTCCTTATCATTTTTCTTTTTTTTCTTTTTGTGCCAAGAGTAACCTCTAATGAGAGAGAAGTAATGATTGGGAAAGTTGCTGTCCCGAAACAGATTTTTGTGCTTCACCGTAAAATTCCTGAGAGAGCTCTGTATGTCGGATTGAGCTGTAACTTTTTTTGCTTTTGCCCCAGGTTGTTATCTAACTTTCCTTAGTTCAACACTTTTTTATTTGAGCAACATAAGGTCTTCGAAATAATTCGTCTTTACCTGCTGGTCTGTTTTGACAGATTTCTGCCATTTTCTGCATTTGCTTCTTGTGGGTTCCTTTTTGAGTTCTTTTGGGGAATTGAGCTTTTTGAGGGAAGTGCTACAGTAGCTAGTGTTCTAATGGAAGTTTATCTGATGTTAGAACTGAACCTTAAGACTTATTTATCTTGAGTGCACTAATGTGGTTAATAAAGATTGTGTGAAGTTTTGTATGAAGGAAAAATTTCAGGTGTATGGAAGGAATGAGTAATGAGATGAAGAATGGACTAAAGCTCAAGCTTGGGGATGCCACGCATGTCACCCCAAGGAATATCCAAGAAGTACAAGCGTCAAAGCTTGGGGATGCCCAAGGCATCCCCTTCTTCATCAATAAAAATTCCAGGTTTCTTCCAAACACTTCATTTTTATTGTTTAATGCACAATTGTGTTTTTCTTGGAGCGTCTTCTTTTTCGTTTTTGTTTTGGTTTTTAGTTTGCTTGGTTTGCTTAGTTTGCTGAATAAATTGGTTGGACCCCCTTTTTCATACATTGGTTTGCAAATAGTTTGGTTTGGTTTGGAAAAGAGTAGGAAAGTTCATGCTTATGTGGTAAAAAGAGCTCGTTTTTGACTGTGGCCTATGCTTTGTCATGCCATGCTTGATATTGTTTTGGCTTTATGCTTGGCATTCTTTGCTGTAGTATGACTTGTTATAAACAATTGAGATTGCTTAATGTGCCTTGGATGAATCATGCGTTGTTTTAGCATATTAAAGCATAGTATAGTGGTATTCTCCTTTGATGCTTTATTTGGGTTGACTTGGCACATGCTCACACCATGTTATGACTATCTCAAGTCACCATAGCCTTTATGATCCTTTAGTTTTCAACTTGTAGTATCACTTTATGCTTTGATCAATGATGTTTTGTCGCTCTGCATGATTATGGCCATTATTGCTCTCTTAGTTTGTCGCTCCCAGTCTTTTGCTAGCCTCCACAGCAAAGTATGAGTTCCACTCATGCATCCAACTCCCTAAACCAAGTTATTCCAAAGAGTCCACCATACCTACCTACTAGCTTATGCTATTCCAAGTATATTCATGCTTTTGTTTACCTTCCAAATTAAACTTGTTATGAGAAAACTAGTGATTAAGATCTCATGAACTTGATGGCACACTTTACTTTTTGCATCTAATAAACTTGAACCATTGGGTCCTTCTTTGTTGCGTATATGCTTGCGCTTTATAAGTTGAAATTAGCAGAACCATGTACCATGGGGAACGCTTTCAACATTGCACTTGTACTTTGTACCCCGTTGATATCATGTTCTTTTGCTTACGGATCCCGGCGGTGTGAAATAAAAGTGGAACTTGTAAGATCATGGAGTTTGTATGTATGTTAGAGAAACGCCTGGGCCGCTAGCCTAAGCCATGCCTAATCATGGTAGAAACTTGCAGCATCACCATAATGAGCACTCTATGAAGCATCCTCAATAAAAACCTATGCAAATAGCAAATAAAAAGATCACTGAGATGCTCATTGTCTGCTTGCCTTGTCATTTTGATCATGGGAAAGCTCATGTATCATGTGCAAGGGGTACCCCGTTGGCGGTTCTTAATGATACACATGTACTTACAATGACAAGAGCTTACTTGTGACTGAAGTTGAGTAGCATGAGGATCGGTCTTTGTAAGTAAGGGGCATGAGATTTCGGTTTATAACTTGTCAAGCATATCCTCTTAGTTGTGTCACTTTAACCTTAACCACTTCAAGATGCTTATGATAGGGGCAATGAGAGCTGAAAGCTACAAGTACCATAATTTTTGGAAGCTCTTTATGAGACTTGAATCCCTACTTCCTTCTATGAAGGCTTTTCTTCCACCATTACATTGAGTCTCCACCTTCTCTCTTTATGCACTTACTTTGAGAGCATAGTGGCCATTCTTAGTTCTATGTGCATTGTCCCAAGACTAGTTGATTGATGCATACCTTGTTATTGCTTGTTTTAAACTATTGTATCTAGTCACTCTTATGAACTTTGAAGGTGTCCTATGCATTTATATTTGCTACTATATTGAGGGACAAGCTGAATACTATTATGCTATGTTTTCTTTATGTGAAACAAACAAATGTCTTGCAAAGCATTGTTATTAATGAATCTTTTGTTTGTGCCTTTTCATGTTGCATCATAGTTTCTTTGCTTATTGCTAGAACTTTGTCTTTCATGTTATGATTGAAGTACTATGATCCTAGCTTTGAATGTTTTACAAATACTTTGATCAAGTCTTTTATGGTGCATGTCACCTCAAAAATTATTCTTTCTTTTTATCACTTACCTACTCGAGGACGAGCAGGAGTTAAGCTTGGGGATGTTGATGTTGGAGATATGCCCAAGAGGCAATAATAAAAGTGGTTATTATTATATCTTTATGTTTATGATAAATGTTTACATCCCATGCTATAATTGTATTAACCGGAAACATTAATACTTGTGTGTTTTGTAAACATAAGAGAGTCCCTAGTAAGCCTCTTGTTGGACTAGCTTGTTGATTAATTGATGATCATGGTTTCCTGATCATGGACATTAGGATGTTATTAATAACAAGGTTATATCATTAGGAGAATGATGTGATGGACACACACCCATAGTAAGCGTAGCATAAGATCAAGTCATTAAGTTTGTATTGCTGTAAGCTTTTAAATGCATAGTAACCTAATCCTTCGACCATGAAGTTGTGTTAATCACCATCACCGGATGGGTACTTTGATGACATGAAACACCGCTTCGTAACTGGGTGGTCATAAAGGTGTCATTGGGTATTCTGAAAGTATGTGTTGAAGCGCATGGACCAAGATTGGGATTTGTCCATCCATATGACGGATAGATATGCTCTGGGCCCTCTCGGTGGAATGTCATCTAGTTAGCTTGCAAGCATGTGACTGGGTCACAAGGGATGACATATCACGGAACGAGTAAAGAGTACTTATCAGTAACGAGGTAGAACTAGGTATAGAGATACCGATGATCAAACCTCGGATAAGTAAAGTATCGTGTGACAAAGGGAATTGGTTTCGTATGTAAATGGTTCAATCGATCACGAAGTCATCGTTGAGTATGTGGGAGCCATTATGGATCTCCAGGTCCCGCTGATGGTTATTGATAGGAGATGTGTCTCTGTCATATCTACATATTCACGAACCGTAGGGTGACACACTTAAGGTTCGAAGTTGTTTTAAGTAGATATGGAATGTGCGTTGGAGACCGAATGTTGTTCGGAGTCTCGGAATGGATCCGGGACATCACGAGGAGATCCGGAATGGTCCGGAGAATAAGATTCATATATTGGGGATCATTTTCTAAGTTAGGAAATGTTCCGGAGTGTTTGTATGGAGATTCTAGAAGGTTTCGGAATGTTCTGGAAGGTTCTAGAGGATTTCTTGGAGTTTGCTTGAAAACCAAGAAAGGGTCAAAGGAAACCTAGTGGGGCAAGACACGGATTCGTGGGGGAGGAGGACTCCTCCCCCCTTCCCACCGCCGGCCATAGGAGGGGAGTCCTACTAGGACTCCCCCTCCCTAGGCGCGCCTCCCGCCTTAAATAGAAGGGCAGGGGCGCCCCCTCCTAGCTCCTCTCTTACAACTCCCAATCTCTGCCGCCTCTCTCCTCCACCTTTCTTCTGCACAGGCATAGGCGAAGCCCTGCAGAATTCTCTACTCCACCACCACCACCATGCCGTCGTGCTGCTGGGATTCCGTGGAGAAGATCTACTACCTCCGCTGCTCGCTGGAACGGGGAGAGGAAGGTCTGCTTCGACTCCGCACGTGTGACCGACTGCGGAAGCGCTGCCGAATCGCGGCGCCGGACGGATCGTCCACTTGACCGACTGCGGAAGCGCTGCTGGAACGCGACGCCGGAAGGATCGTCCACACGATCTTGAGATCGGCAAGTGATCGACTACATCAACCACGAGATCTAATCTCGTTAACGCTTTCGGATCTACGAGGGTTAGTTCCTTTCTATCTCGTTGCACATGTCTAATAGATTAGATCTTGGCTTTTATCTAGATTAGATCTGGGTTTTGTTCGTTCTTGCGGTAGAATTTTTTTGTTTTCCATGCTACGAACCCATCAGTGGTATCAGAGCTGTATCTATGCGTAGATCTGTTGCACGAGTAGAACACAATGTTTTTGTGGGCGTTGATGCTTTTGTTGTCGGTGTCTTAGCGTGTACTTTGCATCTTGCGGCATGATGGGATGAAGCGGCTCGGGCTAACATTACATGTCATCGCACATGAGACTTGCTCCACGCTTGACGTGCAACTTGCTTTGCACAAGTGGCTTTGCGGGTGTCTGTCTCTACCACCATAGTTAAGATTCAATTTACAATGAGCATCTGACAACACTTGTATCAAGGTTGTGGTTCTTGTTCGTAGGTAAGATCGGTCTTATGCGAAAGCCCCAAACCACGTAAAACGTGCGAAGAAAATTAGAGGTGTCTAACTTGTTTTTGCAGGGGTTTTGTGATGTGATATGGCCATTATGTGATTGTGATTATATTTGATGTATGCAATGATCCTTATTGTAATATGGCAACCGGCAGGAGCCTAATGGTTGTCTTTAAATTTTGTTTAAGACCTGCGTGTCTATTCATCATGTAATAGCTTTATTCCAAGTAGTTGTAATAGTTGTTGGTGGTGATGGACAACCATGAAGCGGCGCCACGGACCTTGACGCCACGCTGGTGATGATGGAGATCTTGTCCATGCTTTGGAGATGGAGATCAAAGGCACGAGAAGAAAGGCCATATAATATCACATATTATGAATTGCCTGTGATGTTAATCCTTTATGCATCTTGTATTGCTTAGATCGTGACGGTAGGATTATAAGATGATCGCTCTCACTAAATATCAAGTAATAAAGTGTTCGTCCTTAGTTGGCACCGTTGCTAAGACTCGTCGTTTCGAAGCATCTCGTGATGATCGGGTGTGATAGACTCTACGTGTGCATACAACGGGTGCAAGCCAGATTTGCACATGCAGAAACTAAGGTTAACCTTGACGAGCCTAGCATGTGCAGACATGGTCTCGGAACACGGAATACCGAAAGGTAAAGCATGAGTCATATGGATGATATGATGAACATGTTGATTGTTCGCCTTTAAAGCTACATCATCTCACGTGATGATCGGACTTGGTGTAGTGGATTTGGTTCATGTAATCACTAAAACAACTCGAGGGATGTTGTTTTGAGTGGGAGTTCATTTGTAATTTGGATTAGTCGAACTCAATTTATCATAAACACAATCAAAGTGAATTTGCATAGTTTGTTGTAGTCATTGGCATCCGTTCACCACCTTACGCTTAGTTATAGTTGAGATAGTAGAACTATAGAAATTCTGGATATTTGCTTTACGAACTGGTATCGTATTGTTTTGAGTGTCAATTTAAAGTTTATAAGTCCTATTGCAAACTTTCAGCAAACTCTATTTACTCCATGAAGTTTAATAAGTAGTATTAAATCAAGAGTAACAATTCCAGTGTTAGTATCTAATGTATCATGTTTGCCTCCATGATTCTTGATACTCAAAAGATTGTTTTTAATATCAAGTTTATCTAAGAGCTGAAAGCAATGTTTCAGAAACCATCATATGTGAAAGGTATTGCGATATCTAAAACAATGTGTTGGTTACAACATGATAGAGTATACGTCCTTATATTTGATGAGAATTTGTGAAGGTTGGAGACGCTAGTCGTCCTAATCCTCCAAAAGGTTTTGAAAAAGAAACATTATACTCGCAATTCACCTTTATAAGCTATAGCAGCTTGATCATGAAAGTTGTCATGATAAGGATGAATAGAAGATGTAAGTAAAATGTTTACTACACTAAAAGATTACTAAAGAATGGATTTTTGAAAGAACACCAAACATTTGATGATGGTGATCCACCTCAAAGTGCAAGTACAAAGGTATTGGTATTTGACTATATACGCTTTGTACCATGTGTCATGTTGATGACACCACTATTGATGTTGATAGATTCTTTTAAAAAGAAAAGGAATTGCTGAAAGAGAATCTATAAAATATTTGGCAGAAAATAAAAGGTTGGAGATGTCCAACTTAGGCATATAGAAGATATACATGTTATGGTTGTATTCCTTGCTTGTTAAACAATGTGGTTCTCCGGTATTGGATACCGAATTGGTTGGTATGAAGTGTCATACAGGACAACACAATTCATGAACTGCAATGGCCTAAGTAACTAGCAAGAGAAAATGTGATGATGTTCATCGAAAACAAACAAAGGGTTGTTGTGTTGCTCGTTAACATCAAAGCTTGCCTTCAAGATTTGTTTCAATAAATTGTTATTTTGATCAGGTATTATGGCGACAAAAGGTTGTTCAAATATTTACCGTATTCCATAATAGATGGATAATATACAAGTCTGATAGGAGAAATAACGACCATAAAACTAATGCTAAAATGTCGCAAGACAAATGATTGAAAGATCACTTGCGAAGTGACATCGCCGTTTAAATTATATTGAAAGGATATATGCAGAAACTCCATGTTGATGGATTTTTGGAGTCTTTGATTTAGATCAAATGACGCTTGTGATACTTTCCTAGAGATAATTAAAACTCCGTTCGTAGGCCAAAAGAGGAACGGATGACTAACTAATTGGAATTTGTACATATTGATGTATATAGTCCATTATGTGTAGTCGTGGGCGATGGATTTCAACTTCATATGCTTTCTCCGAAGATTTGAGTGAGTATATGTATATACTTACTCAATAAGGAAGAAGTATGAAACATTTGAAAAATGTTCAAAGATTTTCAAGATGAAGTGGAAAATCATTGTAACAAGAAAATAAAAGAGTTTATGATTGGATCATAAAGAAAGATGTTTGAGTTACAAGTTTAGCAAAACACCTAAGATTTGAGGAATCGTTCCATGGATTTGCATTTCCCAAAACACCATAGGAGTATGGAGTGTTCAAGATATGTAATGAAACCTTGTTTGACATGGTAAGATCAAAGGTGTCATTTATAAAACTACCATTATATATTAAAGATTAAAGCTTTAGTGACTACCGCTTTTACACTGAAAAGATCTCCATCGTGATCCGTTGAAATGACACCATATAAGTCATGGTTTGGGATAAAACCTGAATTGTCTTTTCTTAAATTTTGGTATGTTATGCATAAGTAAAATGTTTACAACCAAAGTCGGATAAGCACGTCTTTGTAGGTTATCCTAAAGAATCTGTTGGGAATTTCTCCATAACACCGAGGACAAAAGAGTTTGTTACTTGGAACGTCAAATTTCTTGAGAAGGAATTTTTCGTGAAAAGTTAAGTGGGAGGACAATAGAACTTTGATAAGGTTGTTGAACCTTAGCTATATGTGCTAAGTAGCACAACGCCGGAAAGTGTCCCGGTGACGGCCACAATACTCATGGCTCTCGTGATTACAAAAGGTGTGATCTCGAAGATTAGAGTTCCTATAGAACCATGTGGGTCGGTAAGAATCAAATAGTAAGATTCGATAAGCAAGTCGTTATTGTTTTGACAATGATGAACCGACTACATGCAAAGAAGCGATGATGGGCCCTGACTCCATAAAATGACTAGAAGTCATGGAATCCGTGATAGTATCCATACACGAGAAATCAAGTTTCTGAACTTTAAAGACCCTCCAGAAAGGCGTGAAGCCTATCTTTCGTGTTTGGACCTATAAAGAAATAGACATGGATGTTTCAAATCTATGAAATAGTCGACATGTCGGAAAGAGTTTACGACAATGTTCAAGGAATTGACTATGATAAGGTTTGATCTTTCATAGCGATATTTAGTCTAGACGGATTAATGTAGCAACCACTACATATATTTTGGTATATGGTAGTTGAACAAACAAAACAAGTTCTTCTAATAGAATGGTTACCTAGGACGTGTAAATGACACGATCCAAAGGGTTTTGTTAATTCAAAGGATGCTAAAAGAGTATGCAAAACTTCAATGATTGAAGTAAGCATAGCGGAGTTGGAATCTTCACCATGATGAAACTATTAAAAGAGTTTAAATTCATCGGAGATGATGAAGATGCTTGCATTTGCAAGAAATTAAGTGGGAGCGCTGAGACATATTTCTAATACATTATGTAGAGGACATATTGTTGATTGGAAATGATGTATCTTGTATTGACACAGGTTAAGAATTTCATTTTGATGAAAGACTTAGGCATAACCCAAGAATTAGGCATCAATGTCTATATGGATAGATTGAGGCGCTAATATGATTTTGCCAAATGTACATAGATAAGATGTTGAATGAGTTCAATATGGAAACAACAAGAAAGGTTCTTGACGCACGGAAAGGACTGAATCAAGATTCAAGTGTGTTGACACGAGATTCAAGTGTTTTGACACTTGGTGAAATCGCAAGAATATTTTGATCAATCATTCTTTAAGATGTACACATCCAGATATGTCCTATGATCTAAATGTTATGAGCATATACCAGAATGATTCATAAGATGATCATTGGACAATAGTAAAGATATTCTTATGAGCTTTGGAAGAACTAAGAATATACCGTGTATAAGTGACAAATAGTTAAAGGTAGTTCATTGTAAAGTGTTACATTGATACTAGTTTTGTCACAAGATACAAATTAAGGTTATCTCAATTTAAACTATGGGTGGCACAATGTAATGGAAAGGATGTTCCATGATGGATGTGGATGAGTTCCAAAGTTGAGACATTGTGACGGATACTACAACAAAAGGCTAAGTATATAACTGCTATAGTAGCAGCAAAGGAGGGCATTTGTGTTAAGTAGTTTGTTATCAAACTAGGTGTGGTTCAAAGTGGGATAATACTATAAAGATACATTGTATGACAATTGTATCAACATGATTTAATCCCAAGGAACTAAAGGTCTCACCAAAGGACCAAATTTATACAATGCCATCTCATTGGAGAATGAGTAATGCGTAGAGACGCAAGGACATGCAAATACACACGGACCTGGAAGTGTCAGATCCGAAGATTATGTTTACCACTGGCAATAGTGTCTATACAACACCAGCAAGCCAT
This sequence comes from Avena eriantha, assembly GCA_910589775.1. NCBI lineage: Eukaryota > Viridiplantae > Streptophyta > Magnoliopsida > Poales > Poaceae > Avena > Avena eriantha. Next base: position 179,624,212 of record OU342742.1, on the reverse strand, counting down.
AGGTGTTGAATGCACAAGTTTTTAACTAGATTATTGACTCTAGTGCAAGTGGGAGACTGTTGGAGATATGCCCAAGAGGCAATAATAAAAGTGGTTATTCGGAATGGATCCGGGACATCACGAGGAGATCCGGAATGGTCCGGAGAATAAGATTCATATATTGGGGATCATTTTCTAAGTTAGGAAATGTTCCGGAGTGTTTGTATGGAGATTCTAGAAGGTTTCGGAATGTTCTGGAAGGTTCTAGAGGATTTCTTGGAGTTTGCTTGAAAACCAAGAAAGGGTCAAAGGAAACCTAGTGGGGCAAGACACGGATTCGTGGGGGAGGAGGACTCCTCCCCCCTTCCCACCGCCGGCCATAGGAGGGAAGTCCTACTAGGACTCCCCCTCCCCAGGCGCGCCTCCCCCCTTAAATAGAAGGGCAGGGGCGCCCCCTCCTAGCTCCTCTCTTACAACTCCCAATCTCTGCCGCCTCTCTCCTTCACCTTTCTTCTGCACAGGCATAGGCGAAGCCCTGCAGAATTCTCTACTCCACCACCACCACCACGCCGTCGTGCTGCTGGGATTCCGTGGAGAAGATCTACTACCTCCGCTGCTCACTGGAACGGGGAGAGGAAGGTCTGCTTCGACTCCGCACGTGTGACCGACTGCGGAAGCGCTGCCGAATCGCGGCGCCGGAAGGATCATCCACTTGACCGACTGCGGAAGCGCTGCTGGAACGCGACGCCGGAAGGATCATCCACACGATCTTGAGATCAGCAAGTGATCGACTACATCAACCACGAGATCTAATCTCGTTAACGCTTTCGGATCTACGAGGGTTAGTTCCTTTCTATCTCGTTGCACATGTCTAATAGATTAAATCTTGGCTTTTATCTAGATTAGATCTGGGTTTTGTTCGTTCTTGCGGTAGAAATTTTTTGTTGTCCATGCTACGAACCCATCAGTTGATACATTGCAAATGTATCTATAATTTTTGATGTTCCATGCTTGGTTTTATCCACTTTCTTGTGTTTTGTTCCAACTTTGAAGTACTTTTCATATGATTTCTTGGACTAACCTAGTAACAAGAGCCAAAGTGCCAGCTACCTGTTTTTTACTGTTTTTGGTTCCAGGAATTTTAGAAAATGAATATTCTCGGAATTGGACGGGACAAAAGCCAAAGTGCCTATTTTTCCAGATGTCATCAAATGCCAGAATACGAGACGGAGAGGGGCCAGGGGGCCACCACACCACCTGGCCGCGCGGCCAGGCCTGGCCCGCGCCAGAGGGTGGTGTGGCCGCTCCCGGCACCCCCTCGGCCTCTCCTTCCGCCTATATATTGCCCTCGGGACGTAAACCCTAAGTACCCGATCAAAAATCCACGAAAGAGTCTGTAGCCGCTGTCATCTCCATCCCTAGACCGGGAGGGATCTGAAGCTCTTCCCGGCACCCTGTTGGAGAGGGTAATTCACCCTAGAGGCCTTCTTCATCACCATGCAAGCCTCCGGTGTGATGCATGAGTAGTTCATCCTTGGACTACGGTTCCATGTAGTAGCTAGATGGTTGGTTCTCCTCTTTTGTGCTTTTATGTTTAGATCTTGTGAGCTCTGTTCATGATCAAGATCATCTATTTGTAATTCTACATGTTGTGTTTGCGGGGATCCGATGGATATTGAGATGCTATTTCAGATTGATTACTGATTCTATCATGTCTTTGTTATTTGTGATCTTGCATGCTTTCCGTTGTTAGTAGCTATCTTGGCCGAGTAGATGCTGGCAACTCCAAGAGTTAATATTTATACTCGATAGTGGGTTCATGCCTCTGGTAATCTGGGGAAGTGACAGAAATCTCTAACGTACTAGATGTGATGTTGCTACTTGGGAGAAAACAACAATCCTTTGTTCATAGAACAATCGTATTGTTTCCTTTACACGCAGTTCGTAAAGCAATAATATGTTGCTTGCAACTTAATACTAGAGGGGGTTCGGATGATAACCTGAAGGTGGATTATTAGTCATAGATGAAGTTGGATGGCGGTCTATATATAATGTTGTAATGCCCAATCAAGTCTCAAAGGTGTCAAGTTGATTAGTATATGCATGTATTGCTTTCTTGGTGTTTGTCAATTGCCCCGCTGTAATTTGTTCACCCAGCATGTTATCTATCTTAAGGAGAGCCACCTCTAGTGAACTATGGATCCTGATCCTTGTCTTTTACATTCAATCTACAAAATGTTTACTGCTTTGTGTTTACTTTCTGCAAACTATTATTTCTTTCCATTCGATACGTTTAATCCTTTGTTTTCCGCAAAACACGGTGAGATTGACAACCTCATCGCAAGTTGGGGACAAAGTTCTGTGGTTGTGTTGTGCAGGTCTCCACGTTGCTACTAGCACCGGTAGTGCACCCTACCAAAGACCAGCTAGTAACACCTTTGGGGTGTTTCCTTGCTCCTACTGGTTCGATTAAACCTTGGTTTCATAACTGAGGGAAACTTGCTGTTGTGCTCATCATACCTTCCTCTTGGGGTTCCCAACGAGCTCTACATCAACACCGCACCTGCACTTTTCTGGGCGCTGTGCATTGAGCCATCAATGTCGTCGGTGTGAAATTAAATGGGAGCTTGTAAGTCCATGGAGTTATGTATGTGTGTTAGAAAAATGCTTGGCCCGTTGGTCTAATCCATGCCTAATCATGGTGGAAACTTGCAGTGTAACCATAATGAGCAATCTATAGGGCATTCTTCTTATAAAAAAAGAGATAGAGATTGCGAAAAAGAGAAAAAGAGAAAAAGAAAAAGATGAGAAAAGAGGAAAGAGAGAAAAAAGCACCATTTTCCCATGGTAAATAAGAAGATTGCTGAGATGCTCGTTGTAGCACCCCGGTAAAACTGCTACTAGAAAATCGCTTGCTGTTTCTGTTTTGTGCATCATCATCATGATTGCATGCTCATGTCATCATGCCACATTGCATTTGAGCATCATCATGTCATGATGCATCTTTTGCCTAAAACTATTTTCCAAAATCCTACCTTTATTTTCTAAATGCCCCGTCTCTATTTAAATCAAAACCCCGGCCTCTTCTGAATATTTTGTTTTGTCTAGAAACTATTTCCGAAAGGTTTTATAAAATATAAATGAAATAAAACATTTTTATTAGGGGAGGCAGCCGGCCAGGCCCAAAAGCCCAGCCAGCCAGCCTACCACCCCACAAGCAAAAAACCTAACCTAGCCAGCCACCACCACCCACACCTGCTACCACCACTCCCCTGGTATCGCGCGCGCCTGGCTGCACGCTTCGCATCCAACCCACCCCGGTGTACCGCGATGCACGCCACAGCATCCCGCGTCGCACCCTGCCGCACGACACATCCCCTCGCGCAGTCGCGCCTCACCTACCCCATACGTGGCCAACCGCGTGGCCCTACCCACGCACCCCGATCGAGCCCCTGTGACCCTGTGTCAACGCGACGCGACCCCGTTCGCGTCCTCACGCGACGCGACCCCGTTCGCGTCCTCACGCGTCGCTCGCCCTCTCCCCACCTTCCCTGGACGCAGCCGTCCCCACGTGGGCCGCTCCCCAAGTACCACCGCGACCTTCCCCTCCCGCCGCCATGGTTCCCTTTCGATGGAGCCACCGCTACCACCGCCCGTCGATGCACCAGCTCCTCCGTCGCCCCCTCACTTCTACCCGAGCGCCTCCCTCCCAGGCGATCTGCCATCCGCACCACCAGCGAGCTCCTTCGCCCTGGCCCTACACGTCTCCCGGCGCCACCTCTTCTCGACCGCGCAGCGCTGACGCCCCTGTCTTCCCGAGCCGGCTGCCGCTTCCCGGCCTCTGCTCTGCGTGGTCCGCATCTCGAGGCCTGGGCGCCGTCCCGGGCGACCAGCGCCTCCCGCGTCTGCAACAGAGCGCCGTATTCCCTGTTGTCTCCTTCCCGGACCACGACCCTGCCTTTTCAGACCTCCGTCGCGCCGCCTCGGCCACTGAAGCCGGCGTCCCGCCTCTCTCTGCGCTGCCACGCGTGACCTAGCCCTGATCTTCATTGCTGTGGGCACCCAGCTCGCCCACGAGGCCTCTTCTCCGACATGGGCCTTGATGGCTCAATACATAGCACCTAGAAAAGTGCTTGGTGCGTGGTGTTGATGTAGAGCTCGTTGGGAACCCCAAGAGGAAGGTATGATGAGCACAGAAGCAAGTTTCCCTCAGTTATGAAACCAAGGTTTAATCGAACTAGTAGGAGCAAAGAAACACCTCAAAGGTGTTACTAGCTGAGCTTTGGCAGGGCGCACTACCGGTGCTAGTAGCAACGTGGAGACCTACACAACACAACCACTGAACTTTGTCCCCAACTTGCGATGAGGTTGTCAATCTCACCGTGTTTTGCGGAAAACAAAGGATTAAACGTATCAAATGGAAAGAAGTAAAAGTTTGCAGAAAGTAAACATAAAACAGTTGTAGATTGTATGTAAAGAAAGAGGACCGGGATCCATAGTTCACTAGAGATGGCTCTCCTTAGATAGATAACATGCCGGGTGAACAAATTACAGCGGGGCAATTGACAAACACCGAGAAAGCAATACATGCATATACTAATCATCTTGATTCCTCTGAGACTTGATTGGGCATCACAACATAATACATAGACCGCCATCCAACTGCATCTATGACTAATAATCCACCATCAGGTTATCATCCGAACCTCCTCCAGTTTTAAGTTGCAAGCAACAGATTATTGCTTTACGAACTGCGTGTAAAGTAAACAATACGATTGTTCTATGAACAAAGGATTGTTGTTTTCTCCCTAGTAGCAACAACACATCTAGTACCTTAGAGATTTCTGTCACTTCCCCAGATTACCAGAGGCATGAACCCACTATCGAGCATAAATACTAACTCTTGGAGTTGCTAGCATCTACTTGGCCAAGATAGCTACTAACAACGGAAAGCATGCAACATCTCAAATAACAAAGACATGATAGAATCAATAATCAATCTGAAATAGCATCTCAATATCCATCGGATCCCCGCAAACACAACATGTATGAATTACAAATAGATGATGTTGATCATGAACGGAGCTCACATGATCTAAACATGAAAGCACAAAGGAGGAGAAACCAGCCATCTAGCTACTACATGGATCCGTAGTCCAAGGATGAACTACTCACGCATCACACCGAAGGCTTGCATGGTGATGAAGAAGGCCTCCAGGGTGAATTCCCCTCTCTGGCAGGGTGCCGGTAAGAGCTTCAGATCCCCCCGATGTAGGGACAGAGACGACGGCGGCTACAGACTCTTTCGTGGATTTTTTGATCGGGTACTTAGGGTTTTCGTCCCGAGGGCAACTTATAGTCGGAAGGGGAGGCCGAGGGGGTACCGGGAGCGGCCACACCACTCCCTGGCGCGGGCCAGGCCTGGCCACGCGGCCAGGTGGTGTGGTGGCTCCCTGGCCCTTCTCCGTCTCGTATTCTGGCACTTGATCACTTCCGGAAAAATAGGCACTTTGGCTTTTGTCCCGTCCAATTGCAAGAATATTCATTTTCTGACTTTCCTGGAACCAAAAACAGCAGAAAACAGGCAGCTGGCACTGTGGCTCTTGTTAATAGGCTAGTCCAAGAAATCATATGAAAAGTACTCCAAAGTTGGAACAAAACACAAGAAAGTGGATAAAACCAAGCATGGAACATCAAAAATTATAGATACATTTGCAATGTATCAACATCCCCAAGCTTAACTCCTGCTCGTCCTCGAGTAGGTAAGTGATAAAAAGAAAGAATAATTTTTGAGGTGGCATGCACCATCGAAGACTTGATCAAAGTATTTGCAAAACATTCAAAGCTGGGATCATAGTACTTCAATCATAACATGAAAGACAAAGTTCTAGGAATAAGCAAAGAAACTATGATGCAACATGAAAAGGCACAAACAAAAGATTCATGAATAACAATGCTTTGCAAGACGTTTGTTTGTTTCACATAAAGAAAACATAGTATAAATGTATTCAGCTTGTCCCTCAATAGATTAGCAAATATAAATGCATAGGACACCTTCAAAGTTCATAAGAGTGACTAGATACAATAGTTTCAAACAAGCAATAACAAGTTATGCATCAATCAGCTAGTCTTGGGACAATGCACATAGAACTAAGAATAGCCACTATGCTCTCAAAGTAGGTGCATAAAGATAGAAGGTGGAGACGCAATATAATGGTGGAAGAAAAGCCTTTTGTAAAAGGAAGTAGGGATTCAAGTCTCATAAAGAGCTTCCAAAAATTATGGTACTCATAGCTTTCAGCTCTCATTGCCCCTATCATAAGCATCTTGAAGTGATTAAGGTTAAAGTGAACGAACTATGGTGTACATGCTTAACGAAGTATAAGTCAGAAATCTCATGTCCCTTGTATACGAGGGCCGCTCCTCATGCTACTCAAGTTTAGTCACCGGTAAGTTCTTGTCATCGTAAGTACATGTGTATCATTGAGAACCACCAACGGGGTACCCCTTGCCCGATGATACGGAAGAATCCCCATATCAAAATGACAAGGCAAGCAGGCAACGAGCATCTCAGCAATCTTCTTATTTACCATGGGAATATGGTGCTTTTTTCTCTCTTTCCTCTTTTCATAATCTCTTTTTTTTCTCTTTTTTTCTCAATATAGGACTCTTTTTTCTTATAAGAAGAATGCTTCATAGACAACTCATTATGGTTAAGCTGCAGGTTTCCACCATGTCAGCATGGATTAGACCAGCGACCCAGGCGTTTCTCTAACACATACATAACTCCATGGACTTACAAGCTCCCCTTTCATTTCACACCGACGACATCCATATACAAAAGAGCATGATATCAACTAGGTACAAGTACCAAGTGCAATGTTGAAAGCGTTCCCCATGAAAGCATGGTTCTGCTAATTCCTGACAAATAAGTGCAAGCATATACAACATAGAAGACACAATGGTTCAAGTTTATTAAGGGCAAGTAAAGTAAAGTGTGCCATCAAGTTCGTGAGAGCTTTAATCACTAGTTTTTTCATAACAAGTGGAAGGTAAACAAAAGCATGAATATACTTGGAATAGCATAAGCTAGTAGGTAGGTATGGTGGACTCTTTGGAATAACTTGGTTTAGGGAGTTGGATGCATGAGTGGAACTCATACTTTGTTGTGGAGGCTAGCAAAAGACTGGGAGCGACAAACCAAGAGAGCAATAATGGCCATAATCATGCAGAGTGTAACACCCTCGAATCGGCCTTATGCAAGTTTTAGCCCTTTTCGCCAAACCCGCATAGAAACGATTCAAGGACGCCCACGAGGCACTTTCGTGCGGGTGGAAAACGAAGTAATACCATTACACAACAGTCCTCGATGGGACCCACAGAACATATATACATCAGCCACTCCATGAGTCAAGAATACAGATATAATATACAAAGATCCAAATCACCTTGAAAACGATAGAGCGTCCGACTGCGGACAAGATGCAAATGGGGCTAAGAGCCCTGAAGAATAACCAATGGCGTCCATAACCCTGCCCATGCCAATCCGGAAGGGTAACCCTGCTAACGACGTCGATCTCAAACCTGCTAAGACAAAAGGGGTGCCGACGAAGGGCAAAGGAAAAAGAGGAGCGTCAGTACTGAGGCCAGTACACGGCGAGGCTAGAATTCGGCGGCTCTCGCCTACATAGGTATGGTGGGCTGAAGCGGCAGCGCAGCAGTACTAAACAACCTATAGAGAGTCAGTAAAACTGGAGGCTATTAGAGAGGGATAAGAAAGACCTATTCGGATCCAACCTGACACTAACACCAAACATACCCATCCTGGTATTCCCCCTCGAGCCAAACGAGGAAGTCCAGCCGAGGAAACTCACACGGTTGGCAGTTTTTGTTTAATCTGTCCAGGGCAGTTATCCAACTTGCTATTCATATCGGATACATGTCAAATTATAACAGTAAACTTTAGTTATAGTTGTCTATGATCGAGAAACTGTGCTCCAAGTCATCCATAATCGCGGACACGGCTTTTTGAAAAGACTTAACCCTGCAGGGGTGCACCAAAGTATCCACACGCACTTCGACCCTTTTTGCCAGATCAATTAACATACACCCATCGGTATGTCGGCGGGGACTAAGTCATGACGTTTCCCAGACCCAAAGCAAGTACATGGGGGCCACCCCACTAAGCTACCCGCAACGAAGTCGGCCGGCTCCGGAACGGACCCAGGGTTTGTGCCAATGGCTGTAAACGACCGGGAACCCGAAAGTGTGACTGGGCTTGTCGATACCGCGAAAACATTCCACATCCTAAACAGTACAGGTGCTCCATACACAATCTTAAATAAAGCAGTAAAGCATGGCATAAGTATAGAATAGTAATAAAGCCCCAAACTACTTGTGGCCCCCGGTACATTACTTGAAATCAGGTAGTAAGCCGATGGGGGTGCCCACACACCCCACATGTGGTTAGCGCGCTCGATCTCGGAACAGGTGTCAAGAACTCGGGTCCTAGGTGGACACAAGTGGGCGGTTAAAAACCAGATAATTACTATTACCCACCGGTGTCAAGAACTCGGGTCCTAGGTGGACACAAGTGGGCGGACACAAGTGGGCGGTTAATAACTCGGGTCCGCTGCTTTGCTGGAGCGAGGGACGGAGGTTGTCGGGGTACTAGACGTGTGTGCGATCACGGATGCACCGTTGCTTTGCGGTGCTGGACTTGGTGGTGCTGGACTTGCTGGAGCTGGATCTGATGGACGTGCTGGAGCCAGACCTGCTGGACTTCATCACGATCTTGAGATCGGCAAGTGTACGACTACATCATCCACGAGTTCCATCTCGTTAACAAAGCTTTGTTGTCTTCGAGGGTAAGTTATCTATGGATGTATATCCACTGTTGCTTGTATCTAATAGATAGATCTTGGCGATAGTTCCCATCGTAGGATTTTTTTCTTTTCTATGTTGCGATCCCAACAAGAGTGGTATGTCGCTTACCTTTGATTATGAATGCCAAGGCACCTCTGAAGTTCAGGTGAAGACTAGAAGTAAAGATATCAAAGATAAAGCATCAAAGTGATAACACAAATAATCAAGTTTTGAGACAAGCACATTATACTTAGAATGACAACTATGCTCTCAAGAAAGTGCTCATAGAATGTGTGGAGACTCAAGAAGGAAATGAACAGATTTTGAATAATTTGAAAGGCTTCCAAATGCTGAAAGTATGGTATTCGTTAGCTCTGAGCTCTCATTGCCCCTATCATAAGCATCTTTTAAGTGGTTAAGGTTAAAGTGACACAACTAAGAGGATATGCTTGACAAGTTATAAGTTGAAATCTCATGCCCCTTACTTACGAGTACCAAACCTCATGCTACTCAACTTCAGTCACAAGTAAGCTCTTGTCATTGTAAGTACATATGTATCATAGAGAACCGCCAACGGTGTACCCCTTGCACATGATACCGGAGCTATCCCATAGTCAAAATGATAAGGCAAGCAGACAATGAGCATCTCAGTGATCTTTTTATTTGCAATTTGCATAGGTTTTTATTAAGGATGCTTCATAGAATGCTCTATACGGTTATGCTGCAAGTTTCCACCATGATTAGGCATGGCTTAGGCTAGCGGCCCAGGCGTTTCTCTAACACATATACAAACTCCATGATGTTACAAGTTCCCCTTTTATTTCACACCGCCGGGATCCATAAGCAAAAGAATCATGATATCAACGGGGTACAAAGTGCCCGTGAAATGTTGAAAGCATTCCCCATGATACATGGTTCTACTAACTTCAACTTATAAAGCGCAAGCATATACGCAACAAAGATGGATGCAATGGTTTAGGTTTATTAAGTGCAAGCAAATAAAGTGTGCCATCAAGTTCGTGAGAGCTTTACTAACTAACTTTCCCATAACAAACAGACATTTTATCTGGAAGAAAACAAGGCATACTTAATATGCACGGAATAGAAAATAATGCTAATAGGTAGGTATGGTGGACACTTTTGGCAATATTGGTTTTAGGGAGTTGGAAACACGAGTAAAGCTTATACTCAGTGCAAGCGAAGTCTAGCAAGAGTAAGGGAGCGACAAATGAGAGAGCAGTAATTTTCATAATCATGCTTGCAACAAAATAGGACTAATCATGGCATGAAAGTGATTCAAGACCCCTGAGGCAAAATAATTCATCGAGGCTTAACTGATTATGTTTCAGTCATATGCATGCATGAGCATGTGCCAAGTCATTTCAAATGAAACATTCAGAGGGAGATACCACAATATCATACCAAGTTAGAATAGAGCAATGCAAGCAAACATTCATATGACACACTACAAATTATTGGCGAGATGGAGCTAATCATAGGAAAGCAAGAACTACTAAGCATCCATGAATAACATACACCCTACATGAATAGATTAATCATGCCCACAATGATGAGTATATGTACAAAAATGAAAACAAATAGAGTTCGTTACCAGCCTCTCACCACACCCCAAGTTGTCATTAATCCTCATTATTTCCCTTCACTTGTGCGCCTTGAAAAATAACATGAAACCAAATTCCACTGAGGACTGTTGAACCCTGCAACAAACTCACAAAACCAAAGAAGAACAACAAATATTTTTGGTATTTTCGATTTTTAAAAGCAAGAACCAAAAAGGAAGAACAAGCAAAGCAAAATCCTTTTGTTTTTTTGGAATAGTTCAAACAAAGCAAAAAAAAGGGGAAAGCAAACCAAGGCAAAAAGAAAAAGAAGCAAACAAAGAGAAACAACAGAAATATTTTTGGTCTTTTTGTGTTTTAGAAAGCGAAAACAAAGAAAGAATGAAAACTAAAAAGAGAACGAAACATGAATATACAAAGTACTGACACAAAACGATATGGAGATGAGTGTGATGTCGGTGTACCTCCCCCAAGCTTAGGCTTTTGGCCTAAGTGGATATCAATCTAGATACGAGTAAGGGTTCCAAGCAGGCGGGTCATTGTAAGAATGATCGTAGTTGGGCCCTTGGGAAGAAGAAGAAGCTCCCGAATCATAGGTAGGGTGCTAATATGAAGATTCCCCCTCATTCGAGGGCTGGACCGAATCATCTGTGACCTCCCTTCTAGTATCCTGCTCCTGTTGAGAGAGCTCTCCCAAGTACGTATCAAACTCCTCTCTGTGAGGGACCATCCTACCCTGTTATAAAGGTTAAACAAAACAGGTGCAGGCAAAAGAACAACGCGCTCGGACTTGCTTCTTCTCCAACTAGCTTTGAGAAAGGTTATTTCATAATACAACTCACTCAAACTAGCCCAAGAAGAAACAAATTTATGCTGTATCTTGGAATTAAAATCAAGCCTTTCTATGGGAAACTGTAGGTCTAGATGATGAGGCACTAAACCATGCAATGCCAGTAAACGAGAAGCAACGAGGCCTCCACAAATTCCACCTTTCTCGCGGTTAGCAGCAAGGCAGAATGCTATCAAAGCACCCAATTTGTAAGTCCTATCTCGTTTAAGAGCAGCAGAGATGAATGCTAGATCATATGAAGATAACTTATTGGCAGTTTTCCTAGCAAGAACACACTTGGCAATAAAGTAAGCAAAGTAGCGAATAGAAGGGTGATGAATGTTATGGATTTTCCTGTTCTCCTTCGAGAAGCTGCTCCCTTGGCAAATTTCTGCACTACAAACATAGTTAGTTTCACAAATTGACAAGGTTCATCCTCCACAAAGTGCTCCAATCCTGCATTAGCAACCAAAGTATGGAAGTCCTAGGAAATTCCTGCAGCCCTCATGAATTCGTAGCATGGATAGATGGAAGGAAAAACTTCCTCCTCTCGGCGAAACTTCATAACCTCAGGCACCCTCAGTTCATGTTGGTTGAGTTGATGCTCATTCATCTTCTATTCTGAAATTTAAACATCTATTAAACAAGTGATTGCAAAGTGAATATATAATGAAGGGCACTACTCATAGGGACTTGTAGAGGCCTAAACATGCATCAAAACTATATCTCTAAGCATTGAACAAGCTTACAAGCTCTCATAACCTGTCACCTACAGCAGAAAAATACTCAAGATATAAACCACTAAACACAAATCTACTTGGACAAGCAAAGGAGTCACATACCGGAGAACAATCGCTCCAAATTTCAGCAGCAAAGATGGGCTGAGCAAGGAGATCGAAAAATCGAGGGCAAGCATGGAAAGAACGCGATTTCGAGCAATCAACTGGTGTTTACTCGGGAGAGAGAAGAAAGTGGCAAGTGAGAGAGTGAGTGGAGGGCCAGGGGTGGCCCACACCATAGGCAGGGGCACCCGTGGGCTGGCCGCGCCACCAGGTGGTGTGCCTGCCTGGTGGGCCCCCCTGGTACCTTCTAGGCACTCCTCTGCCCCCTTTTTTCACTTAAAAATTTAATATGAATTTTTTGGAATTTTTCAAGACACTTTATTTTTGAGCAAGTTTCAGGTATAGATGAATGATTTTCTGACAGAAAAAAGTTTCTGGAATGATGCAATGACAAAACAAGGCTAAAACTTCAGAAGTTCTAAGACACTCTAACATGCAAGCAACTAACAAGAGAAAAGTAAACTAAACAAAAGCGAAAAACTAAAATGGATAGAATAGAAGTAAGCGGAGATAATCATGGTGAAAACATTGTTTTGTTCCATGAAATCCTTTTGTTAACAAGGTTGATCAGGTCTTGTTACCAAAACAATTTTATATGAAACAAAACTTTGTATTCCACTAATGATTATGTTACCTCAACCTTGATAGCAATGGCCCCAATCATAATAGTTTCAAATTTTTCTCTTGGTATGGGACAATATATTTCTCCAACTTGAATGCCCTCAACATGTTCAATTGAATTTAAACCATAAGTCATATCAATCTTCTTGGGTAAATAGACAGTATGCTCCTTGTCATTAACATTAAAAGTCACCTTTCCTTGATTACAATTAATAACAGCTCTTGCAGTATTAAGGAAAGGTCTCCCAAGAATAATAGACACATTATCATCTTCAAGCATTTCAAGCACAACAAAATTAGTTAATATCAAGCAATTATGAGCCACTTGAACAGGTACATCCTCACATATACCAACAGGAATAGTGGTAGAGTTATCAGCCATTTGCAAAGATATATCAGTTGGTATCAGTTTTTCTAGTTGAAGTCTCTTATAGAGAGAAAAAGGCATGACACTAACTCCTGCTCCCAAATCACACAAAGCAGTTCTAACACAACTATTCTTAATAGAGCAAGGAATAGTTGGAATCCCTGGGTCTCCAAGTATCTTAGGAACCTTACCATTAAAGGAATAATTAGTAAGCAAAGTAGAAATTTCTTCATTAGGGATCTTCCTTTTATTCGACAAAATATCCTTCATATACTTTGAGTAAGGAGGCAGTTTAATAGCACCAGTCAAAGGAATTTGCAAGAATAAAGGTTTCATCCACTCACAAAACTTATTATAGTGTTCATCTTCCTTTGACTTGTGTTTCTTATCAGGGAAAGGCATATGTTTTTGGACCCAAGGCTCTCTTTCACTACCATGTTTCTTAGCAACAAAATCTTCTTTAGTGTATTTAGTATTCTTAGTGTGCTTTTCAGGTTCTTCTTCAAATTTTTCTTTATCAGGAACATCATTTTCTTCATTACCACTTTCAGTTTCAGCATCAGAGACAAATATACTATTAGGATCTTTGGCAGGTTCAGAGGGTTCTACAATAGTTTTATGTTTCTTTTTTCTTTTCTTACGAGTAGTACCATTATTTTCAGCTTGTTGAGAATCCTGCTCAATTCTTTTGGGATGCCCCTCAGGATATAGAGGATCCTGGATAGCAGCACCACTTCTAGTTCTAATTTCATAAGCATGTTTTTCCTTGGCAGCATTAATTAGCAAGTCTTTTTGCACTTTAATAAGTTAATCTATTTGAGTTTGAACCATTTGAAAATATATAACAATCATTTTAACATCATCAGAGGTGCTTTCCACAATATATTTTAACTCAACAATAGCTCTACTGTTTTCCATTAAATGATTTTGCACCCTTTTATTAAAATTGTCTTGCTTAACAATAAAAATATTGAATTCTTGTAAGCATTGATCATGAGGTTTAGAGTAAGGGATATCACCTTCATCAAAGTGTTGGAGAGAGTGTACCTCAATAGTGGATGAATGGGGAATTGGCTTACATAATTCTTCTATAGGAGGTAAATTCTAAACATCTGCAACTTTAATTCCCCTCTCCTTAAGACATTTCATAGCTTCCTTCCCCACTTCATCATTCAATTCAATAACTCCCCTCTTCTTAGATGATGGTATAGGCGCCGGCATAGCTGGTTCAGGTATAATTGTTTCAGGTATAGCTGGTTCAGGAGGAGTCCAATCTTCATAATTCTGGCTTAGTTTAGCCATTAATTCCTCAACTTCCTTGGGAGTCCTATTCTTGAAAACACAATCAGCACAACTATCTAGGTATGTCCTAGATTCCTTAGTTAGTCCATTATAAAATATATCAAGAAGCTCACTCTTAGGTAAAGGACATCCAGCCTGTGCATGAATCAAAGCACAAAACCTTGCCCATGATTTAGGCAATATCTCTTTTTCTCCCTCTTTAAAATCAAAAAGTTCCTGCAAAATAGCATGTCTAGCACTAGGAGGAAAATATTTCTGCAGGAAAGTACTAATCAAGCAATCAGGGCTATCAATAGATCCAGGAGGTAAACTACTAAACCAAGTTTTAGTTTCTCCTTTTAGTGAAAAGGGGAAAATCTTAGCAATAAAGTAGGTGTGCATCTTAATATCATCAGAAAACAAGCCACTCATGGTAGAAAGCTCAGTCATATGTGCTACCGCACTTTCATTCTTAGTCCCACAAAAAGGTTCTTTCTCAACAATAGCTATATAGGATAGATCAAGAGAAAAATCATAATCTTTATCTTTAATGTTTATGGGAGAAGCAGCAAATTTAGCATTAGGAGACAATTTGGGTTTAATAGTACGCCTCTCAAGGAGACTCTTAGCAGCACTCCTATCATGGGTGTTTTGACATTCTTCAATAAATTCATCGGTCATCTCAATATATCCGTCTTCAATATCATAGCTCTCTCTAGACTCAGGTGAACTAACCGGTGTAGTAGTGTCTTTATTAGGAGTTTCAGTATTTCCAGCTATAGTTCTAGCAATCGTAGCATCTAGGAAAGGACCTAATCAATGACTCTTATCAAGCAAAGTAGAAGCAGCATCATAAGTATCTAAAGTTTCAGATTCAGCGGTAGTAGTAGTGTGTGTAGCATGTGTATGTGCTGGTGTAAGGAATTTACTCATAATATACGGTGAATCAAGAGCAACAGAGGTGTTCTGAACCGTACCTCTTCTTGTAGTGGATGGTAAAATAGGAACCTTGCCATCACGAGACTTACCCATGATGGATGGATGGCAGCGAATAATAGTGATTCCAAGTGAACTTGATAAATAAAGCTATGCTCCCCAGCAACGGCGCCAGAAAATAGTCTTGATGACCCACAAGTATAGGGGGTGTATCGCAATATTTTCGAGGGAAGTGAAACCCAATTTATTGATTCGACACAAGGGGAGCCAAAGAATATTTATAAGCCTTAACAACTGAGTTGTCAATTCAGCTGCACCTGGAAACAATCTTGCTCATAACAGTTTATCAGTAGCAATAGTTTTTTAGTAGGAATAGCAAAGTAATGGCAGTAGTAAAAGTAAAGACAATAGTAACAATTGCAGTAAACAGTAGGATTCGAGCGTGGTAGGCATAGGGATGGATGGACGGGCGTTGCATGGACAAGACAATTCACATGGCAATCAGAACATAGGGCAACTGCGGATAAATAAGATAAAGCATCCAAGTACTAGATAATCATAGGCATGTGTTCCATATATAGTCATACGTGCTCACAATAAGAACTTACACAACATCTTTTGTCCTGCCAGCCCGTTTGTAGTGGGGCCTCAAGGGAACTACTGGCAATTAAGGTCCTCCTTTTAATAGAGCACTGGAGCAAAGCATTAACACTGATCCTCACATCAAAGCCATTCCCTCCCGTTATCCCGATTTTTGTCACTTCGGATACATTGGTTCCGGACAACAACGTGTGTATACAACTTGCAGGTAAGACCATAAACAATACTATCATAATGAATCAATAACATGTTCAGATCTGAAATCATGGCACTCGGGCCCTAGTGACAAGCATTAAGCATAACAAGTCGCAACAAAGTCAAAAAGCACTAATAGTAGATACTAGGCACCATGCCCTAACAATCCGATGCCATTACATGAACGATCTCATCCAATCCCTGCCATCCTCATAGCCTATAGCGGGGGATTACTCACTCATAGATGGGGGAAACATGGATGGTCGATGGAGAAGCGATGGTGATGATGATGGCGATGATCTCCTCCAATTCCCCATCCCGGCAGGGTGCCAGAACGGAGTTTCTGGTTCTAAATCGTGGAATCTGGTGGTGGCGGTGGAGGGGAACTCTCTCAGGAAAAACGTCGACCCCCCTGAGTTTTTAGGTCAGAAGGCAACTTATAGGCGAAGAGGGAGACCGAGGGGGTGTCTGGGGCGGACAGACCACCCCCTGGCGCGGCCAGGCCCAACCCACATGGCCAGGTGGTGTGGCCTGGCCCTAGCCCCACTCCGTCTCGTATTCTGGCTCCGGGAGTCTTCTGGTGAAATAGGAATTTGGCATATTTTTCGGGATTTTTCCTGATAGTTGATTTTCTGCATAAAAACTAGACACCAAGGTA
This sequence comes from Avena eriantha, assembly GCA_910589775.1. Taxonomy (NCBI): domain Eukaryota; kingdom Viridiplantae; phylum Streptophyta; class Magnoliopsida; order Poales; family Poaceae; genus Avena; species Avena eriantha. Next base: position 179,607,459 of record OU342742.1, on the reverse strand, counting down.
ATTCTGCTGAAAACGGCGTCAGTCCATGTTAGTTGCATCCAATTCACACAAGTTTAGAGGAAAAACAATAGCAAAATTGTTCGGGAAAGTAGAAACGTTTTGGATGTATCACATAGTTATGAAACTTGCAAGTGTTAGCTTGTATAGTTAACTTGTAGTGTTAGGCTTGTCTTGAGTAGTGTAGTGGTTGCAGTTCTCCTCTTCTTATTCTTAGTAGTACTCCTCCTCCTCGTATCCCGGGTCGGTACTACCATCTATAAATGAAATACGAGGTACACAATCACCAAACAATACTTAACTACTTCTATTTAGCACACTAAGGCTCATACTTGATGATCTATCATCATCACAATCATCACATGAAATAAAGACTTAATCTTGTTTATCTTATTTTAGAAAAGTAATTTCTACTCATTGGAATTACTTAAGATTTAATACTCTCCAATTAAAATATGGGATCATGTTGACACATGTCATCACCACATATTCTTATACATGAGAATGTGATTTAAAGTGTTGATTATATTTTATAAAGTTTAGGATTATCATTTAATAGAATTAAAGTGACTAGAAATGCCTAAATAGCATTCTTTTGGTACTAGTCCAATGTCACTCCATGTAAACCTAAATATTTTTACATATTCAGATAGATCTTATCAAATGTGATTTTTGAGAGTTGTAATCAACTCAAAAGCATTTATGGTTGATTTTTGAAAAAAATTGGAATGTGGAAAAGTCGTTGTCTTAATATTTTTGGTATAGGTGATCTCAAATTCAAAATGACTTGAATTCAATGGGCTTGGATAGAAAATTTAAATATCTTTCTAACAAAATTGGAATCATGCAATTTGGTTCAGTGAATCTTTCTGAATTGATTTTGAAATCTATGGACAGAATCTGGTTTTAACTAAATTAGAAAAGAATTATTTGAATCTACAGGTCTACGCGGGAAACTAACTAGGCCGGCCCAATCTGCACAGCGCGACGCAGCGGGCTACTGACAGGGGTGTCCCACTAGTCAGCGACTCAAACAAACCGAAACGGTATCATGCAATCTAGGCCCTACGATTAGAACACGATCTAACGGCTGAGGTTCATCGTTAACGACGAACAGCTCTGGCGAGGTCTAAACCCTAACGCGGTAGTGGGGGTCGTGTGAGGTTCACCTGGGCTCCAGCTAGGGTCGGCGATGGGGGCAAACAACATTGTCGACGTGGGCGGTTCGAATGGTGGCCACGGCAGCTCCTGGGGTGGCTCCAATCAGCGACGCCCTTCCTTCAATGCAGCGGCGTGCTTCGGCTAAATTCCGGCGAAGCGTTGCTCGCCTTGCTCTAGGGAAGGGTGTGGGAGGTGTTGTGAAGAGTAGGGAGTGAGGTGGTGTGGAGAAATGAGGCGGAGAGGGCCTCTATTTATACACCGATGAGGGGACTGAGCGGGATGGGCTGGCTTCTCCGGCGACGGCGGTACAACGTGCTATTGGTGTGGCTGTGGGTAGGGGGCGGTGCAGTTCTCACGGGTTTAAGGGCACGGCACGGGGCGGTTTGGAACGGTCGGGCGTGTGTGGTGCTCTGCGCGGGAGCGGCGGTGTTCGAGACGGTGCACGGGGGCTATGAGTCGCGCGACGGAGAACGGGGATGTCTGCGAGCTAGCTGGGTTTAAGGAGAGTGTGTGCATGCGCGAAGAGGACTAGGCACGGTGCGTGCAAGCTGGTCGGGTGCGGCGCTCTGGCGCGCTCTCGGCACGGTGCAGAGGCACTAGGCGCGGCGCTGCTGGGGTGGTCCAGGGCCTAGCTATGGTTGTGGGCTAGACATGGGTGGCTGTGGACGATCGCCTATCTCCTGCGCGTCGTGGGAGAGGGCGGCGTGGTCCAGGGCGAGTTGTCCATGGTCGACTTGGCGCGGCTGCTTCGGGCGGTGGCGCACTGGCGCAACGGCAAAGAGGGGTGCTGACTCTGTTGGGGTTCGCAGCATAGAAAACAAAAAATTTCCTATGATGGGAACTATACGCCAAGATCTATCTACTAGATACAAGCAACGGGTGGATATACATCCATGGAGAACTTATCCTCGAAGACAACAAAGCTTTGTTAACGAGTTCGAACTCGTGGATGATGTAGTCGTACACTTGCCGATCTCAAGATCGTGATGAAGTCCAGCAGGTCCGCCTCCAGCAAGTCCAACACCACCAAGTCCAGCACCGCAAAGCAGCGGTGCATCCGTGATCGCACACACATCCGGTACCCTGACAACCTCCGTCCCTCGCTCCAAAAAAGCAGCAGAAGTAGCAACTCCTTTCCAGATAAAGCCACTGGGAACATGTATCTCGCTAATCCGAGACCATGGGGGAATAATACTAGAGGGGGAGAGAGATCCTTCACGACGAGGTGTGAGGAAGAAGGAGGAAGAGGGTGGTCTTTTATAGGAGGAGGGGGTGCCCCTCCTTCATGGCCGGCGCATGGGGGGGTGACTCCTCACCTCCCCCATTCATGTGGTGGTAACCCCTCCACATTAAAATGCCTCTTCACATTCCCCTTTAAAGTCCCTACTTTAAATGCATTAAAATTCTCCAAGTTTAATGCTCTCTCATTTAATAAAACTCTTTTTATTAAATTTATTCAGAATTTTTTTAATTACTTTAATTAACAAACATTCACATATAACCCCTTGCAATATTTCAATATCACATGTAGAACCACTTTCTGTAATTTCACCTGAAACAATTTCCGGTTTCTATCGAAACAATTCCTACGCTTTTTAATTCTTTCGTCTAAAACATATGTGCTCCAAAATGGTGTCCGGTAACTCTTAAGTGTGTCACCCTACGGTTCGCGAATAATGCAGACATGATTGAGACTCCTCTCAGATCAATAATCATAAGCGGGACTTGGAGATCCATACTGACTCCTGCATATTCAACGATGACTTCTGTGATCGTGAGAACCTTTAACGCTTGTAACTAAATCCCTTTGTCTCCCGATATATTACATGTCCGAGATTCGATCATTGGTATCTCCATACCTAGTTTGATCTCGTTACCGACATGCACTCTTTTCTCGTTCCTGTGATATAACATTCTAGTGATCACATCACTTGCTTGCAAGCTATCTTAATGTGGTATCACCGAGAGGGCCTAGAGTATATATATCCATCATCGGGATTGACAAATTCCACTCTTGATCCATGAGCCTCAACATAACACATTCGTAGCACTGAACCCATCTTTATAGTCACCCTGTTACGGTGTGACGTTTGATGTTATCAAGATACTCTTCCGGTGTTAGCAATTAACATGATCTCATGGTCTATGGATAAAGATTACTTCGTATGATGTTATAGCAATATAAACATAATTACTTTGATCGTAATGCTATACTTCGGATGAATTTTCATCACATCATTCCACCAATGTTGTGACCTTGTTATTAACAACATCCAATGTCCATGATCAGGAAACCTTGATCATCTTGTTAATCAACGAGCTAGTCTATAAGAGAGGCATAACTAGGAACTCCTTTTGTTTATTAAACACACATGTATTGACGTTTCCGATCAATACAATTATAGCATGCAAAATAAACATTTATCATAAACATGGAATAAGATAATAACCACTTTATTATTGCCTCTCGGGCATATTCCCTTCAGTCTCCCACTTGCACTAGAGTCAATAATCTAGTTTGAAAAACTTTGCGTATTGAACACCTATGGCTTTCTGGTGTTGCATATACGCGATTGCTAGTGGTTAACATAATCTCCGGACCTGACAGTTTCAGGTCCGTGTGTATTTGCATGTCTTTGCGTCTCTACGTGTCACTCATTCTCAAATGAGATGGCATTGTATAAATTTGGTCCTCTGGTGAGACCTTTAGTTCGTTCGGGTTAACATATGTTGATATTATTGTCACACAATATATCTTCATAGTATTAGCCCACTTTGAACCACACCTAGTTTGATAACAAACTACTTAACACAAATGCCCTCCTTTGCTGCTACTATAGCAGTTATATACTTAGCCTTTTGTTGTAGTATCCGTCACAATGTCTCAACTTTGGAACTCATCCAAATCCATCATGGAACATCCTTTCCATTACATTGTGCCACCCATAGTCTAAATTGAGATAAATTTAGCTTGTATCTTGTGACAAAACTAGTATCAATGTAACACTTTACAATGAACTACCTTTAACTATTTGTCACTTATACATGATATATTCTTAGTTCTACCAAAGCTCATAAGAATATCTTTACTATCGTCCAATGATCATCTTATGAATGATTCTGGGATGTGCTCATAACATTTAGAGAATAGGACATTTTGGATATATACATATCATGGTATAAGCGATCAAAATATTCATGTGATTTTACTCACCAAGTGTTGAAACACTTGAATCTTGATACAATTCTTTCCATGCAGCAAGAACCTTTCTTGTTGTTTCCATATTGAACCCTTTCAATATCTCATATATGTATGTCTGGCATAACCATATTAGTGCCTCAATCTATCCATATAGATATTGATGCCAAATATTCCGGTTTTGCCCAAGTCTTTCATCGAAATCCTATTTTAATGAAATTCTTAACATGTGTCAATAAAAGATACATCATTTCCAATCAACAATATTTACTCTGCATAATGTATTGGAAATTTGTCTCAGTGCTCCCACTTAATTTCTTGCAAATGCAAGCATCTTCATCATCTCCGGTGAATTTAAACTCTTTTAACATTTTCATCATGGTGAATATTCCAACTCCGCTATGCTCACTTCAACTATTGAAGTTTGCATGCCCTTTTTAGCACCCTTTGAACTAACAAAACCCTTCGGACCGTGTCTTGTACACGTCCTAGGTAACCATTCTATTAGAAGAACATTGTTTAGTTTGTTCAACTACCATACATCAAATTATATGTAGTGGTTGCTACATTCATCCGTTAAGACTAAATATCGCTATGAAAGATCAAATCTTGTCATAGTCAACTCCTTGAACATTGTCATAAACTTCTTTCCGACATGTCTACTATTTCATAGATGTTAAACATCCATGTCTATTTCTTTATAGATCCAAACATGACCGATAGGCTTCACGCCTTTCCGGAGGGTCTTCCAAGTTTAGAAACTTGATTTCTCGTGTATGGATACTATCACGGATTCTATGACTTCTAGTCATTTTATGGAGTCAGGACCCATCGTCGCTTCTTTGCATGTAGTCGGTTCATCATTGTCAAAACAATAATGACTTGCTTATCAAATCACACTATTTGATTCTTACCGACCCACACGGTTCAATAAGAACTCTAATCTCCGAGATCACAATCTTTGTAATCACGGGAGCCATGAGCATTGTGGCCGCCACCGGGACACTTTACGGTGCTGCGCTACTTACCACATATAGATAAGGTTCAACAACCTTATCAAAGTTCTATTGTCCTCCCACTTAACTTTTCGTGAAAAGTTCCTTCTCAAGAAACTTGACGTTCCAAGCGACAAACTCTTTTGTCCTCGGTGTTATGGAGAAATTCCCAACAAATTCTTTGGGATAACCTACAAAGACGTGCTTATCCGACTTTGGTTGTAAACATTTTACTTATGCATAGCATACCAAAATTTAAGAAAAGACAATTTGGGTTTTATCCCAAACCATAACTTATATGGTGTCATTTCAACGAATCACGATGGTGCTCTTTTCAGTGTAAAAGCGGTAGTCTCTAAAGCTTTAATCCTTAAAACATAATGGCAGTTTTATAAATGACACCTTTGATCTTACCATGTCAAACAAGGTTTGATTTGATCTCTCGAACATACCATACTCATGTGGTTGATTGAGAAATGCAAATTCATGGAATAATTCCTAAAATCTTAGGTGTTTTGCTAAACCTGTAACTCAAATATCTTCCTTTATGATCAAATCATAAACTCTTTTATTTTCTTGTTACAATGATTTTTCACTTCATCTTGAAAGTCTTTGAACAATTTTCAAATGTTTCATACTTCTTCCTTATTAAGTAAATATATAGATATATTCACTTAAATTTCTGGAGAAAGCATATGAAGCAAAAGGACCCATCGCATATGGCTACACATAATGGACTATATACATCAACATGCATAATATCCAATAAGTTAGTCATCCGTTCCTCTTTGGCCTATGAACGGACTTTCAATTATCTCGAGGAAACTTTCAGCAGCATCAATTTATAAAAATCAAAAGACTCCAAAAATCCATCAACATGGAGTTTCTTCATGTTTACTTTCCAATATAATTTAAACAACGATGTCACTTCATAAGTGATCGTTTATGGATGTGATTTCTCCAACTAGACTTGTAAAAGTTCATCCATCCTTTATGGAATACGGTAATTATTTGAACAACCATTGTTCTCGTAATACCGGAACAAAATAACAATTATTAAAACAAATCTTGAAGGCTAGGTTTGACGACAACAAAAACACAATAACACTTTATTTGTTTTTGATGAACATCATCACTTATTCTCTTGCCAGTTACTTAGGCCATTGCAGTTCATGAATTGTGTTGTTCTGTATGACACTTCACACCAACCAATTCGGTATCCAATACCTTAGAACCACATTGTTTAACAAGCAAGGAATACAGCCATAACATGTATATCTTCTATATACCTAAGTTGGACATATCCAACCTTTTCTTTTCTGCCAAATATTTTATAGATTCTCTTTCAACAATTCATTTTCTTTTAAAAGAATCTATCAACATCAATAGTGGTGTCATTCACATGACACATAGTACAAAGTGTATATAGTCAAATACTAATACCTTTGGACTTGCACTTTGAAGTGGATCACCATCATCAAATGTTTGGTGTTCTTTCAAAAATCCATTCTTTAGTAATCTATTTGTGTAGTAAACATTTTACCTACATCTTATATTCATCCTTATCATGACAACTTTCATGATCAAGCTACTATAGCCTGTAAGGAAGAATCGCGAGTATAATGTTAGTTCCCAAAACCTTTTTGGGAGATCCAGATGCTTAGCATCTCCATCCTTCACAAATTCTCATACAATATGAGAACATGTATTTTGCTAAACTATACTCTATCATAATGCAACCAAAAACATTGTTTCAGATATCACAATATCTTCCACACATGGTGGTTTCTGAAACAATTTTTCAGCTCCTAGATAATCTTGATATTAAAACAACTTTTGAATATCAAAAATCATGGAGGCAAACATGATACTTTAGATACTAACATTGGAATTCTTACTCTTGATTTAATACTACTTATTAAACTTCATGGAGTAAATAGAGTTTGCTGAAAGTTTGAAATAGGACTTCTAAAGTTTTAAATTGATATTCAAAACAATACGATACCAGTTCGTAAAGTAAATATCCAGGATTCTATAGTTCTATTAGCTCAGTTAAAACTAAGCATAAGGTAGTGAACAGATGCCAATGGCTACAACAAATTATGCAAATTCACTTCGATTTAGTTTATGACAAACTGAGTTCGACTAATCCAAATTAGAAATGAACTCCCACTCAAAAACGACATCCCTCGTGCCTTTTTGGTGATTACATGAACCAAATCCACTACACCAAGTCCGATCATCACGTGAGTCTGTGTAGCTTAAAAGGCGAGCATCAATATGAGCATCATATCAACTATATGACTCATGCTTAACCTTTCGGTCCGTGTTCCGAGGCCATGTCTGTACATGCTAGGCTCTCCAAGTAAGAACCTTAGTACTCACGTGTGTAAAACTGTCTTACACTCGTTGTATGAAAGCGTAGAGTCGAGTACACCCGATCATCACGTGATGTCTCGAAACACGATGCATAGAACGATGCATACTTAAGGAATAACACATTTTTATCTTGGTATCTAAATGAGGGATCATCTTAAAATGCTACTAAAACGCCAAACTAGCAATATAAGATGCAAACATCTAATGTGTAAAGTGAGATGATATGGTCCATGCATTTGATCTCTATCATATGCATCATGGTATGATCTCTATCATTCCTTTGTGTGTAAGTCCAAGGTCTATGGAACTTACATGTTAGGTGTGTTGTAAGAGTATCAATTATACATCAACTTACAACATTACCACATCATGACACTAGCCCAACAACGATCTAAACTAGACGCCTCTAATTTATCAATTGCAAGTTTTACGTGGCTTAGGGCTTTCGGAGATAGAATCGGTTTTACCTACGAACATGGAACCACAACGAGGATAACCAAGTTATTAGCAACTCGTTGTAAATCAGATATTGACTATAGTAGGAGAGACAGACACCCACCAGCCACTTTTGCAAAACTAGTTGCATGTCAGTCGTGGAACCGGTCTCATGTGCGATGACATGTAAGGTTGGTCCGGGCCGCTTCATCCCACTATGCCACCAATATCCAAAAAGCATGAAAGATGCAATAACATGATCATCATCGCCCACATATAAACATATGTGTACTACCCGTGCAAAGCGCCTACGCATAGATCTGGCTCTGATACCACTGTTGGGGTTCGCAGCATAGAAAACAAAAAATTTCCTACGATGGGAACTATACGCCAAGATCTATCTACTAGATACAAGCAACGGGTGGATATACATCCACAGAGAACTTACCCTCGAACACAAAAAAGCTTTGTTAACGAGTTCGAACTCGTGGACGATGTAGTCGTACACTTGCCTATCTCAAGATCGTGATGAAGTCCAGCAGGTCCGCGTCCAGCACGTCCATTAGATCCAGCTCCAGCAAGTCCAGCACCACCAAGTCCAGCACCACAAAGCAGCGGTGCATCTGTGATCGCACACACATCCGGTACCCCGACAACCTCCATCCCTCGCTCCAAAAAAGCAGTGGAAGTAGTAAATCCTTTCCAGATAAAGCCACCGAGAACATGTATCTTGCTAATCCGAGACCATGGGGGAATAATACTAGAGGGGGAGAGAGATCCTTCACGAGGAGGTGTGAGGAAGAATGAGGAAGAGGGTGGCCTTTTATAGGAGGAGGGGGGGTGCCCCTCCTTCATGGCCGGCGCATGGGGGTGACTCCTCGCCTCCCCCATTCATGTGGTGGTAACCCCTCCACATTAAAATGCCTCTTCACATTCCCATTTAAAGTCCCTACTTTAAATGCATTAAAATTCTCCAAGTTTAATGCTCTCTCATTTAATAAAACTCTTTTTATTAAATTTATTCAGAATTTTGTTAATTACTTTAATTAACAAACATTCACATATAACCCCTTGTAATATTTCAATATCACATGCAAAACCAATTTCTGCAATTTCAACCAAAACAATTTCCGGTTTCTATCGAAACATTTCCTGCGCTTTGCAATTCTTTCGTCTGAAACATATGTGCTCCAAAATGGTGTCCGGTAACTCTTAAGTGTGTCACCCTACGGTTCGCGAATAATGCAGACATGATTGAGACTCCTCTCAGATCAATAATCAAAAGCGGGACCTAGAGATCCATACTGAGTCCTGCATATTCAACGATGACTTCTATGATCGTGAGAACCTTTAACGCTTGTAACTAAATCCCTTTGTCTCCCGATATATTACATGTCCGAGATTCGATCATTGGTATCTCCATACCTAGTTTGATCTCGTTACCGACATGCACTCTTTTCTCGTTCCCGTGATATAACATTCTAGTGATCACATCACTTGCTTGCAAGCTATCTTAATGTGATATCACCGAGAGGGCCCAGAGTATATCTATCCGTCATCGGGATTGACAAATTCCACTCTTGATCTATGAGCCTCAACATAACACCTTTGTAGCACTGAACCCATGTTTATAGTCACCCTGTTACGCTGTGACGTTTGATGTTATCAAGATACTCTTCCGGTGTTAGCAATTAACATGATATCATGGTCTAAGGATAAAGATTACTTCGTATGATATTATAGCAATATAAACATAATGACTTTGATCGTAATGCTATACTTCAGATGAATTTTCATCACATCATTCCACCAATGTTGTGACCTTGTTATTAACAACATCCAATGTCCATGATTAGGAAACCTTGATCATCTTGTTAATCAACGAGCTAGTCTATAAGAGAGGCATAACTAGGAACTCCTTTTGTTTATTAAACACACATGTATTGACGTTTCCGATCAATACAATTATAGCATGCAAAATAAACATTTATCATAAACATGGAATAAGATAATAACCACTTTATTATTGCCTCTCGGGCATATTCCCTTTAGTCTCCCACTTGCACTAGAGTCAATAATCTAGTTTGAAAAACTTTGCGTATTGAACACCTATGGCTTTCTGGTGTTGCATATACGCGATTGCTAGTGGTTAACATAATCTCTGGATCTGACAGTTTCAGGTCCGTGTGTATTTGCATGTCTTTGCGTCTCTACGCATCACTCATTCTCAAATGAGATGGCATTGTATAAATTTGGTCCTCTGGTGAGACCTTTAGTTCGTTCGGGTTAACATATGTTGATATTATTGTCACACAATATATCTTCATAGTATTAGCCCACTTTGAACCACACCTAGTTTGATAACAAACTACTTAACACAAATGCCCTCCTTTGCTGCTACTATAGCAGTTATATACTTAGCCTTTTGTTGTACTACTGGTGCCAGCAGCAACGTGGAGACCTGCACAACACAACCACAGAACTCTGTCCCCAACTTGCGATGAGGTTTTCAATCTCACCGGTTTTGCTGAAAACAAAGGATTAAACGTATCGAATGGAAGGAAGTAATAGTTTGTAGAAAGTAAACACAAAGCAGTAAATAGTTTGTAGATTGTATGTAAAAGAAAGGACCGGGGTCCATAGTTCACTAGTGGTGGCTCTCGTTAAGATAGATAACATGTTGGGTGAACAAATTACAACGGGGCAATTAACAAACATCGAGAAAGCATACAAGCATATACTAATCATATTGACTCCTTTGAGACTTGATTGGGCATTACAACATTATACATAGAACGCCATCCAACTGCATCTATGACTAATAATCCACCTTCAGGTTATCATCCGACCCCCCTCCAGTATTAAGTTGCAAGCAACAGATTATTGCTTTACGAATTGCGTGTAAAGTAAACAATATGATTGTTCTATGAACAAAGGATTGTTGCTCCCTAGTAGAAACAACACATCTAGTACCTTAGAGATTTTTGTCACTTCCCCAGATTACCAGAGGCATGAACCCACTATCGAGCATAAATACTAACTCTTGGAGTTGCTAGCATCTACTTGGCCAACATAGCTACTAGCAACGGAAAGCATGCAATATCACAAATAACAAAGACATGATAGAATCAATAATCAATCTGAAATAGCATCTCAATATCCATCGGATCCCCGCAAACACAACATGCAGAATTACAAATAGATGATCTTGATCATAACGGAGCTCACAAGATCTAGACATGAAAGCACAAAGGAGGAGAACCAGCCATCTAGCTACTACATGGACCCGTAGTCCAGAGATGAACTACTCACGCATCACACCAGAGGCTTGGATGATGATGAAGAAGGCCTCTAGGGTGAATTCCCCTCTCCGGTAGGGTGCCGGGAAGAGCTTCAGATCCCTCCCGATCTAGGGATGGAGATGACGACGGCTACAGACTCTTTCGTGCAATTTTGATCGGGTCACTTAGGGTTTCTGTATCAGAGGCAATATATAGGCGGAAGGAGAGGCCGAGGGGATGCTGGGGTCGGCCAGACCACCCCCTAGCGCGGGCCAGGCCTGGCCGCGCGACCAGGTGGTGTGGCCGGGCCCTAGCCCCTCTCCGTCTCGTATTCTGGCTCCAGATGTCTTCCAGTAAAATAGTGACTTTGGCTTTTGTCCCGTCCAATTCCGAGAATATTCATTTTCTGACTTCCTGGAACCAAAAACAACAGAAAGCAGGCAGCTAGCACTGTGGCTCTTGTTAATAGGTTAGTCCAAGAAATCATATGAAAATTACTCCAAAGTGTGGACAAAACATAAGAAAGTAGATAAAACCAAGCATGGAACATCAACAATTATAGATACATTTGCAATGTATCAACATCCCCAAGCTTAACTCCTACTCGTCCTCGAGTAGGTAAGTGATAAAAAAGAAAGAATAATTTTTGAGGTGACATGCACCATCATAAATTTGATCAAAGTGTTTGTAAAACATTCAAAGCTGGGATCATAGTACTTCAATCATAACACGAAATACAAAGTTCTAGCAATAAGACAAAGCAACTATGTTGCAACATGAAAAGGCACAAACAAAAGATTCATGAATAACATGCTTTGCAAGACGTTTGTTTGTTTCACATAAAGAAAACATAGCATAATAGTATTCAACTTGTCCCTCATAGAGTAGCAAATATAAATGCATAGGACACCTTCAAAGTTCATAAGAGTGAGTAGATACAAAGAGTTTAAAACAAGCAATATCAAGTTATGCATAAATCAATTAGTCTTGGGACAATGCACATAGAACTAAGAATGGCCACTATGCTCTCAAAGTAGGTGCATAAAGGTAGAAGGTGGAGACTCAATATAATGGTGGAAGAAAGGCCTTCATAGAAGGAAGCAGAGATTCAAGTTTCATAAAGAGCTTCCAAAAATTATGGTACTTATAACTTTCAGCTCTCATTGCCCCTATCATAAGCATCTTGAAGTGATTAAGGTTAAAGTGAACAAACTATGGTGTACATGCTTGACGAAGTATAAGTTAGAAATATCATGTCCCTTGAATACGAGGGCCGCTCCTCATGCCACTCAAGTTTAGTCACCGGTAAGTTTTTGTCATCGTAAGTACATGTGTATCATAGAGAACCGCCAACGGGGTACCCCTTGCCCGATGATACGGAAGAATCCCCATATCAAAATGACAATGCAAGTAGACAACGAGCATCTCATCAATCTTCTTATTTACCATGGGAATATGATGCTTTTTTCTCTCTTTCCTCTTTTCACAATCTCTTTTTTTTCTCCTTTTCTCTTTTTCTCAATATAGGACTCTTTTTTATAAGAAGAATGCTTCATAGACAGCTCATTATGGTTACGCTACAGGTTTCCATCATGTCAGCATGGATTAGACCAGTGGCCCAGGCGTTTCTCTAACACATATACATAACTCCATGGACTTACAAGCTCCCCTTTCATTTCACACCGACGACATCCATAGACAAAAGAGCATGATATTAACTAGGTACAAAGTACCCGTGCAATGTTGAAAGCGTTCCCCATGACAACATGGTTCTTCTAATACCCAACAAATAAGTGCAAGCATATACAACATAGACGACACAATGGTTCAAGTTTATTAAGGGCAAGAAAAGTAAAGTGTGCCATCAAGTTCGTGAGAGCTTTAATCACTAGTTTTCTCATAACAAGTTTAATTCGGAAGGTAAACAAAAGCATGAATATACTTGGAATAGCATAAGCTAGTAGGTAGGTATGGTAGACTCTTTGGAATAACTTGGTTTAGGGAGTTGGATGCATGAGTGGAACTCATACTTTGTTGTGGAGGCTAGCAAAAGACTAGGATCGACAAACTAAGAGAGCAATAATGGCCATAATCTTGCAGAGCGACAAAACATCATTGATCAAAGCATAAAGTGATACTACAAGTTGAAAACTAAAGGATCATAAAGTCTATGGTGACTTGAGATAGTCATAACATTGTGTGAGCATGTGCCAAGTCAACCCAAATAAAGCATCAAACGAGAATACCACTATACTATGCTTTAATATGCTAAAACAACGCATGATTCATCCAAGGCACATTAAGCAATCTCAATTGTTTATAACAAGTCATGCTACAGCAAAGAATACTAAGCATAAAGCCAAAACAATATCAAGCATGGCATGACAAAGCATAGGCCACAGTAAAAAACGAGCTCTTTTTACCACATAAGCATGAACTTTCCTACTCTTTTCCAAACCAAACCAAACTATTTGCAAACCAATGTATGAAAGAGGGGGTACAACCAATTTATTCAGTAAACTAAGCAAACAAAAAACCAAAACGAAAAAGAAGACGCTCCAAGGAAAACACAACTGTGCATGAAACAATAAAAATGAAGCATTTGGAAGAAACCTAGAATTTTTATTGATAAAGAAGGGGATGCCTTTGGCATCCCCAAGCTTTGACGCTTGTACTTCTTGGATATTCCTTGGGGTGACACGCGTGGCATCCCCAAGCTTGAGCTTTAGTCCATTCTTAATCTCATTACTCATTCCTTCCATACACCTGAAATTTTTTCCTTCATAAAAAACTTCACACAATCTTTATTAGCAACATTAGTGCACTCAAGATAATAAGTCTTTAAGGTTCAGTTCTAACACCAATAAAACTTCCATTAAAACACTAGATACTGTAGCACTTCCCTCAAAAAGCTCAATTCGCTAAAAGAACTCAAAAACGAACCAACAAGAAGCAAATGCAGAAAATGGCAAAAATCTATCAAAACAGACCAGCAGGTAAAGACGAATTTTTTCGAAGACCTTCTGTTGCTCAAATCAATAAGTGTTGAAATAACGAAAGTTAGAGAACAACCTGGGGCAGAAGCACAAAAATTCACGCCTCAAAAGGACGTACAGAGATTTTACACGAATTTTTACGGTGAAGCACAGAAATTTGTTTCAGGACAGCAACTTTCCCAATCATTACTTCTCTCTCATTAGAGGTTACTCTTGGCACAAAAAGCAAAATAAAAAGGATAAGGAGCGGTCTTCCAAGACTTATCTAAAACTTTTGGGTTATCTCCCAATAAGTACTTTTCTTTAACGCCTTTAAGTTAGGCATTACAGTTTGAGAAGATGCTCACATAAGAAATATGAATTGAAGTAAAAGAGAGCATTAAGAAGCAAATTCAAAGCACAATTAAGTCTAACCCATTTCCTATGCATAGGAATATTGTATGCAAATAAATTCACAAAGAACAAAGTGACAGGCATAGGAAGATAAAACGAGAATAACTTCAAAACTTTCAGCACATAGAGAGGTGTTTCAATACCATGAAAACTTCTACAACCATATTTTCCTCTCTCATAATAATTTTCAGTAGCCTCATGAATAAACTCAACAATATAACTATCACATAAAGCATGCTTTTCATGTTCTACAATTTTTTTATCAAGCTCAAAAATAGTGGGATTAAAACCTTCAAACCCACTTTTAACAATATAACTATCACATAAAGAATGCTTTTCATGATCTACAAACACTAGAGCTTTATTATAAACATTTTTAAAAGAATCCTCACGAACATGACATTTGTCCTCCTTTGGTAAGCATGGGGTACAATCAAATAATGTAAGGGGTAAAGAGTTACTCTCATTAGAAGGTAGGGATGGGTAGATCCATTCTTCCTCCTCTTAATCATCACTCTATTCCTCTTTTTCATCCAATGAGCTTCCAGTTTCAGCAATTTCTTCTTCCATAGGCTCTTGCAAGACATTAGTCTCTTCCATTGGTGGAGAGCATCTATTAAGATATTCAAGAATATAGCCATTTTCTACCTTGTAATTATCAAAGCAAAAAATTAAGTATATCATAAACCTCATATTTATAAGGTGAATCATCAGTATTTTCAAGCAAACTAGCAAGTTCAAATGCACCCTTCCAAGCAATAAATTCTTCAATTTGTTCCACATCATAAAAGTCATAATTCCCTTTAACATAAGAAGATATGGTAACATTATCATTATACTCACATTGAAAAGGGAGATATTTATACCTCCTACAGCAACAAGATTTATCAAAGCAATAAGTAACATTATAAGTAGAGCACATGTTTATAGCAATGGTATACAATTTATCAATTTGTTTCCATAAGTGTTTCCCTTTTTGTGACAAGCGATGTTCCTTATAATAATATTTTTGTTCTTCCATGAACCCACTTTGCCAATAAGAACTAGTTTCAAAGAAACCAACCATTGATAGAAAGCATGACAAAGCAAGGCAATAACAGACCAATAACTATAGTAGGAACTAATTTTTTGTGTTTTTGATAAAGAAACAAGCAAACAAAGCAAAAGTAAACTAAGCAAAACAAAAATAACAAAGTAAAGAGATTGGTTATGAGGGACTCCCCTTGTGAAGATGTCCTTGACTCCCCGGCAACGGTGCCAGAAAAAGTACTTGCTGACTCGTGTACTAACGAGCTCGTTGGGAACCCCAAGAGGAAGGTATGATGAGCACAACAGTAAGTTTTCCTCAGTTATGAAACCAAGGTTATCAATCCAGTAGGAGCAAGGAAACACCCCAAAGGTGTAGCTAGCTGAACGTTGGTAGGGCACACTACCAGTGCCAGCAGCAACATGGAGACCTGCACAACACAACCACAGAACTCTGTCCCCAACTTGCGATGAGGTTGTCAATCTCACCGGTTTTGTTGAAAACAAAGGATTAAACATATCGAACGGAAGGAAGTAATAGTTTGTAGAAAGTAAACACAAAGCAGTAAACAGTTTGTAGATTGTATGTAAAAGAAAGGACCGAGGTCCATAGTTCACTAGAGGTGGCTCTCCTTAAGATAGATAACATGCTGGGTGAACAAATTACAGCGGGGCAATTGACAAACATTGAGAAAGCATACAAGAATATACTAATCATCTTGACTCCTTTGAGACTTGATTGGGCATTACAACATTATAAATAGACCGCCATCCAACTACATCTATGACTAATAATCCACCTTCAGGTTATCATCCGACCCCCCTCCAGTATTAAGTTGCAAGCAACAGATTATTGCTTTATGAATTGCGTGTAAAGTAAACAATACGATTGTTCTATGAACAAAGGATTGTTGTTTTCTCCCTAGTAGCAACAGCAGATCTAGTACCTTAGAGATTTCTGTCACTTCCCCAGATTACCAGAGGCATGAACCCACTATTGAGCATAAATACTAACTCTTGGAGTTGCTAGCATCTACTTGGCCAAGATAGCTACTAACAACGGAAATCATGCAAGATCACAAATAACAAAGACATGATAGAATCAATAATCAATCTGAAATAGCATCTCAATATCCATCGGATCCCCACAAACACAACATGCAGAACTACAAATAGATGATCTTGATCATGAACGGAGCTCACAAGATCTAGACATGAAAGCACAAAGGAGGAGAACCACCATCTAGCTACTACATGGACCCGTAGTCTAGAGATGAACTACTCACGCATCACACCGGAGGCTTGCATGATGATGAAGAAGGCCTCCAGGGTGAATTCCCCTCTCCGGCAGGGTGCCGGGAAGAGCTTCAGATCCCTCCCGATCGAGGGATGGAGATGATAGCGGCTACAGACTCTTATGTGGAATTTTGATCGGGTCACTTAGGGTTTCCGTATCAGAGGCAATATATAGGCGGAAGGAGAGGCCGAGGGGGTGCTGGGGTCGGCCAGACCACCCCCTGGTGCGGGCCAGGCCTGGCCGTGCGACCAGGTGGTGTGGCCGAGCCCCATCCCCTCTATGTCTCGTATTCTGGCTCTAGATGTATTCCGGTAAAATAGTGACTTTAGCTTTTGTCCCGTCCAATTCCGAGAATATTCATTTTCTGACTTCCTGGCACCAAAAACAGCAGAAAATAGGCAGCTGGCACTGTGGCTCTTGTTAATAGGTTAGTACAAGAAATCATATGAAAAGCACTCCAAAGTGTGGACAAAACACAAGAAAGTAGATAAAACCAAGCATGGAACATCAAAAATTATAGATACATTTGCAATGTATCAAGGGGGTGCGTGTCTAGTGCGGCTAGAGGATGGGGGAGACATGGGATTGCAATGGGGGCATTTGGTCTATTGGTCAATGCTCCAAACAGTGAAGTTAGGCAGATTTTGATTTTTGTCTGCAGGGTGTTTGATTAAATGGCCGCAAGAAATTTAGTTTGAAATTTTTGAATGAAATTTCGTGGTGATCTTATGCTTGAGTGTCTATGGTTGCTTGGAAAAGTCAAGGTGAATTGATTTGGGTGGTTTTTGCAAAATGGTGATCTTACCATATGGACTTGGTGCAAATTTGAACTCTCCTTTATGTAGATTTGAAAGTAGTTTTGGTGAGTTTGTAAAGTGGGCTTGGATTCACTTTTACTTGGTCTAGCAAGGGGTGAAAAGAAGTGGAAATGTTTCTGTTAGAAATTCTTTTCTAGGAACACTCGAAGTGGCCTAGTGGTTAACTTTGGTCAAAATGACCATTAGCTTATTTAATTCATATTTGATTTCTTTTTATTTTGATTTTGTTTGTAATTGGCCTAGATGATGTAGTATTCACCTTTAAACCATTTCTTATCATTTGTAGCAATCAAACATGGCAATTTCACTCAATCCTATACTAATGAAAACACACATGCATTCATATTTAATTTAGTAATAAAAGTTTTTGTTAACCCTAAACTTGGGTGATTAGAACTTGATAATCTTGATTAGCATTTTGGGGGTGTTACGAACCTTCCCTCCTTAAACAAAATCTCGTCCTGAGATTTAAGAAAAACTAGGAACTAAAGAGGTTTTGAAACCTAGTCCTAATGTAATCTTCTCGCTCCCAAGTAGCTTCTTCTTCAGTATGGTTGCTCCACTGGATCTTGAGAAACTTGATACTCCGGGTCCTGGTGGTTCCGAAGGCTTCTTCCAAAATACGAATGGGTACTTCACGATACGTCAGATCCTTGTTGATATCTATGGCTCGGTCATCGATGTTCTTGAACTCTTCGGTCTTCTCCAAAACTTCTAGGCATTTGCGAAGTAACGAGATATGGAACACATCATGTATGGATGACATCTCCTCTAGCACTTCCAGTTGATATGATACTTCTCCTCGGTGATTCAAAATCTTGAAGGGTCCAATATATCTATGGTCTAACTTTCCTTTCAGTTGAAAATGTTGCATTCCCTTCAAGGGTGATACTTTGAGATACACAAAATCTCCGACATGGAAGGTCAGGTCTCAACGTCTCTTGTCAGCATAACTCTTTTTTCTGGATTGGGTGGTCTTGAGGTGTTCACGGATTTTGTGAACCTTCTCTTCGGCTTCTCGTAGGATGTCGGGTCCGAAAATTTGACTCTCTCCTACTTACGACCAATTCAAGGGGGTACGACACTTCCTTCCATACAGAAATTCAAATGGGGCCATTTGCAAACTGGCTTGATAACTGTTGTTGTATGAGAATTCTGCGAAAGGCAGACAATCTTCCTATTTTGATCCATATTCTAGCACACAAGCTCTCAACATATCTTCTAAGATTTGGTTGACTCTTTCAGTTTGTCCATCGTTTTGCGGGTGATATGCGGTGCTGAAATTCAGCTTGGTTCCTAATCCTTCTTGGACTTTCTGCCAAAATCTTGAGGTAAACTGGGTTCCTCGATCTGACACTATGGTCTTAGGGGTTCCATGCAAACTGACGATTCTAGCAATGTACAACTCTGCTAGCTTAGAACTCTGGTAGGTAGTCTTGACAGGTATAAAATGGGCTAACTTGGACATTCTATCAACAATGACCCAAATAGAGTCATTCCCCTACTAGAGGTAGGAAAATCGGTGATAAAATCCATTCCGACGGAATCCCATTTCCATTCCGGAATCTGCAATGGTTGCAAAAGTCCCGCGGGTCTCTGATGTTCCGCTTTGACTCTCTGACAGATATCACACTTAGCTATGTAGCTTCCGATTTCTCTCTTCATCTTGTGCCACCAAAATTGGTCTTTCAAATCCTGATACATCTTCATTCCTCCGGGATGGATAGAATAAAGAGTATCATGAGCTTCTTGCATGATAACTTGCTTCAACTCTGAATCTGCTGGCACACAGATACATCCTTTGTACCATAAGACTCCTTCATCTTCGGTGAATCTAGGTACCTTCCCTGTACTGATATGACGCTTGATTCCGTCGATACTTGTATTTCCTTTCTGCGCCTCCTTGATCTGATTGATCAAAGTGGGTTAAATTTCAATGCTAGCTAAAAGTCCTTTGCTAACTAGGTCCATTCTAAACTGCTCCAAATCTTCATGCAAACTTGGTTGGGCTTCTTTTATCATGGTGTTTAACCTACACGGCAATCTGCTAAGAGCATCCGCTACCACATTGGCCTTGTCGGGGTGATAGTGAATGTCAATGTCATAATCCTTGATTAACTCTATCCATCTCCTTTGACTCATATTCAGATCCTTTTGGGTGAAAATATACTTCAGACTCTTGTGATCCGAATAAATCTCACAGCGGTTACCCATGAGGTAATGCCACCATGTCTTCAAGGCTAAAACTACGACTGTTAGTTCAAGGTCATGGGTAGGGTAGTTTTGCTCATGCTGCTTCAGTTGTCGGGACATATATGCTATGACTTTGCCTTCTTGCATCAATACACATCCGAGACCAATCTTGGATGCATCGCAATACACATCAAAAGGCTTCTTGATATCTGGCATAATCAAAATTGGTGCTGAAATCAATCTCTTCTTGAGCTCTTGAAAACTTGCTTCACATTTGTCCGTCCATTCAAACTTCTTATCTTTCTACAACAATTGGGTTATCGGTCTGGCGATGCTCGAAAATCCTTAAACGAACTTGCGGTAGTATCCCTCTAATCTGAGAAATGCACGGACTTGGGTTTGAGTGGTTGGGGCTTTCCATTCTTCAACATCTTTGATCTTGGCGGTATCGACAGAGACTCCTCCTGCCGACACGATATGTCCTAGGAATCCTACTTCCTTCAACCCGAACTCACATTTTCTAAACTTGGCATACAACTGATGTTCTCTAAGGGTTTCAAGGATGGTTCTCAGGTGTAGCTCATGGTCTTCTTCTGACTTAGAATAGATCAGAATATCGTCGATAAAAACAACAACAAACTTATCTAGGAAGTTCATACAAATCTTATTCATGAGATTCATGAAATAAGCGGGGGCATTGGTTAATCCAAAAGACATGACCGTATACTCATACAATACATATCTGGTGGTAAATGCGGTCTTTGGAATATCTGTTGCATGAATCTTGAGTTGATGATAACCAGTTCTAAGATCAATCTTAGAAAACACTCTGGCACCAGTCAACTAGTCAAACCGATCCTCTATCTTCAATAGTGGGTACTTGTTCTTAATGGTGACATCATTCAGCTTCCGGTAATCCGTGCACAAACAGTTACCTCCATCTTTCTTATCCACAAACAAAACAGGCAATCTCCATGGTGATGTGCTTGGTTGAATCAAACCTTTCGCCAACATAGCATCCAGTTGCTTCTTCAGCTCCACTAATTCATATGGGTTCATACTATAAGGTCTCTGAGCTATCTGTTGTAAAGTGGCTAAGTTGGCTTGACGTTCGGCTCTACTAGCTTCATGGTCGGAAACTAGCATTTGCAGAATCTGCAACATTGGGTCCTGAGATGAGCTGCTCTCTCCGGGGTTTCCACGAGTCATCTGAAGATTGAGATAGATAATGAGATAAGGGGGAAATTTCTAAGGTTCATGGTTTTGTTTCAAAAGCTTTAAACTTTGAGTTTGACTCAAGTTTTGCAAACTAACAACTTCCTCTCATTCATTCAAAGCACACAATACAAATGCACACCACAACACGAATGGAAAACAGATGGTTTTAAGAACCATTCCGTATAACTACGATACAGTGGGATCGGATACAACTCATTCCTACGGTAGTGCTCAAGTGCATCTAATCATCATCAATGAAGTCGGAATCATCATCATTAGTGTGGAACTCCATGGTATCATCCTCCAGGTAGTCGTTGTCATCGTTGAGGTAAGAGTAAAGATCTCCTTGGATATCTTCACCTTCCTCCTCTTCCTTTGCTTCAAGCTAGACTTCATGTTCATGGATGGTCTTCTTGAGAGCGGCTACCTTCTTGCGAAGATGATCGATGGTGCGATCCTTCTTGTCGCGTTGATGATGAAGTGATTGGCGCTCCCTAGCGAGAATGGCGAGAGTCTGGGCCTTTTTGACTACAATGGCATGGTTGTGGTTAGCGTAGGCGCGAGCGTTGTCCAACTCCTTCTTCCTATCATACAACATGAAGTCAAGATTGTCCACTTGGTGCTTCAGCTCCGGGTGTCCTGGCATCTCCAAGGGCATTCGCATAGAATCACGCCTTGCGAAGTGAGCAAAGCGAGTTCCTTGGATCAAGTTGATGTTCTGTCCACAAAGACGGGCGAGAGCTTCATGCATTGCCCTGGTTAATCCATCTAGCCAGTTGTTTTCCCTCAAGGTGAATTGGATCTTGTCCGAAGTGGGAGCTTCCATCTTTATTATCCACAAACAAAACAGGCGATCTCCATGGCGGCACACTTGGTTGAATCAAACCTTTCTCCAACATAGCATCAAGTTGTTTCTTCAGTTCCACTAATTCAGAGGGGTTCATACTATAAGGTCTCTGAGCTATGGGTCCAGTTCCAGGAATTAGTTCAATGATGAACTCGATATCCCGATCTGGGGGCATACCGGGCAATTCATCTGGGAATACGTCGGGGTATTCACAGACTACTCTGACTTGGTCTAGGGTTGGTTGGGCTAGACTCTTGTTGCATTTGAATTGACGGGGTAATGTCTTAGATACATTCTCTAGTGATACTCCAGAGCTACTGGTCATGGTTATGGCTTTCTTGGCACAGTCGATCAATCCTTTATGATTTGACATCCAATCCATTCCTAGTACTACTTTCAAAACTTTGGTTCCAAGTACTATTAGATTAGCATAGAAATCTATTCCATGGATTCTGATAGGTACAGCCTTGCAAATTTTTCTAGCTTTGGTGGTTGAACCAGGTACTTGAACTATCATAACATGCTTCAATTTTGTTGGTTGAATCTTACTAGTGCATGCAAATTCTTCTGTAACAAACGAGTGCGATGCTCCAGAATCAAACAATACTCTTGCAAGTACTGAGTTAACAGAAAACATACCCAGCACAACATCGGGTGCTTCCTAGGTGTTGGGGATATACTTTTCGGGTATCTTTACTGTACCTCACTAACTAGGGTGGCCCACTTCGGGTTAGAGCTTTGCTTCACGGGCGGCCCAGTCAGGGAGAAGAGACGGAGTCCCATCCAGCTACGGAAAGGCCCAAAAGACTTACCGACATAGGCCCGTAGTGTTACTTATAGTCCAAGATGTACTCTATAACCGACTCTTAGTCGTAGCCGGATAGATCTCTCCTGTAAACCCTAGGCCAGATATCTATATAAGCCGTCCTAGGGAGAGCCTTTAGGGCACCACCTGATAATCCTCACAATAGTCTACAATCTCAACTCGCACAGGCGAATCCCTTGTAACCCATATTCCGGCTCTACCGTATTACTGGATTGCTAGCAGGAGTAGGATCCGTCCAAAGCCGGCGGATTCGAACCTGGGTAAACTTGTGTGCTCACCGTCCCGGAACACCGTACGTCTCACACCCCTCTCTTCCACACGCCTTGAGGACCCCCTCATGGCGTACTTGTCATCAATCCGACGATAGTTGGCGCCCACCGTGGGGCAAGTGAGCTTTGGAGCTGCGTTCCGAGTGGAATCTACAAGAATCAGAATCAACGAGACTATGGCCATTGGTCGCATCCTCTACACCAGTGATGTCCCTCTCATCGTTCTCGACGAGACCTGGATTCCGGCTAGGGAGGCCATGACTGCCTATACCATTATGTCTTTCGGCAAGATCAATGTGTACATCAGATTCGCTGAACTTGTCCCACCCACCCCAAGCGGTGATGATAGAGGCAGAAGAAGTTTCTAGGTCCCCTTTTTCCACGGAGGCGGCAGAGTTCCGGATCTCAGAAAACCCTAATCCCACCTAGCCCGCACCTGTTGCAGAGATAGTGGAGAAATCCGAGCCTGAAGTAGACCTTGCGGGTCAAGTCGAATCTAGAGTGGATCTCCCTAGCGAGGCCGAATCCCAGATCGATCCGCCTGCTAAAGTCGAAATCCAGGAGGATCACAACAACAACCTTGGTTCTGGCTCTGCCAATGCCGGAACAGATCAACCGTTCCTGAGGCACACGTTGAGGCCCATGATGATGCAAGATGCAAGCGTGGATGAGGTTATTGAAACCATCAAGATCTTCGAGGAAGCCCACAAGGAAAGCCGCAACTCCTCAGGACCCATGCATCGCACTTCGTCGGATACTTTGGATCCGGATCCGGCTCTGCCGATGCTGGAGACAACACTGACTTAGTGCTAGAGGCGATCGAAACAAACACCGACTTACCCGCATCCTCGGATGACTCGATGACGTCGACAGATTTCTGAAAGTTCTATGCGGAGTATGAAGAGGAGTACAACTCCAAAGCTGCAGAAGAAGGAGAAGCCATGGATGAAGGATCCGGGGAAAACTCTCCCAAAACGCAGGATGACATGGATATCAGAGATAATCTCGAGGTCCAGATGTCCGAAAGTACCGATCAGAGCTTGACTCTGGGAAACGGACCCAAAGCCGTCTTTGCTACCGGCGCCACCAAGAAGGCAAAGAAGAGGAACAAAAAGAACAAGACCCCGGCAAAAGAAGTTCCAGCAGAGGAGGTGATTGCCGAGGAATACGAGGAAGACTCGGGTGGAGCACTCATCCCAGACGAGCCCAAAGAAGAATCGGTGGATGGACACGTGGTCACCGCAGGTGCCCATAAACTCATCGATGCTGCATTAACCACAGCTATCCCTACTACAGTAGAACTAACTACTGCGGAATTGGACGAAAGGGCCCAAGCCCTAGAAGCACGTTGCCAAGTACTCCTGGATGAAGCTAAAAACATTGAGGAAGAAAAGAAACGCATGGCCAAGGCGGAGAAGCTCATCTCTCTGCAACATCATAAGAACCGGAAATGACATACACATGACAATCAATTCCGGAAGTACGTAAGGTTCTCTTTGAGGGAGATCCGGGGATGCCTCGACTCGATAGCAAGAGAGATCTGGTGTACCCAACACCAGTGCAAAACACCGCCGCTGCTCGAGACATCCTGGCAAATAATCCAGGCCCGGAACAGGTTCGATTGGGCATCAACCTACTCACAAAGGGTATGGAACAGCAGAAGGCCGCGTATTCCGGAAGCAGAAAACTGGTCTCTCAATCCGACCATTATTGCACGGATCCGACCTGGAACGATGTAAGACCCCAGCAGGCTCTGGAACAGCATCATCGTTCCGACCATCGAGAAGACAATTACTCAAGAACCAGATCTTCAGGACAGCATCATAGAGCTGCACGTGATTGATGCAACATTGCTCTAGCCGCCGAGCAAGAGGCGATCGCTGCCCTGTATCCAAAGAATCCTCCCCGGCGAGAGTCGAACGATCGCAGGGAAGAAGACAAAGAGAAGCGTTGGGAGGAGGACCGACAAAGAATGCCACCTCCCAGGCATACAAGCCGTCCAGCTGAACCCCACCGCAATGGGAATGGCGGACGAAGGAACGATGAACACCGTGCCGAGTCAAGCCGGTAGGGGGCTCGCCATAATGAAGACCCTCCCTAGAGCCGGAATAATGACGCTCCGGACGGAGGCCGGCGATCAGTCGGAAACAATCCAACTGCTCCACCCTCTCCACCAAGTAGCCATCACAACGGCTCCCAAGGAGGTCAGGGAGGGCGTCGTGGCGGAGGAAGTGGTGGTAGAAGCCGAAGTCCGGCTCGAAGGCACCACAGCCATAGCCGTCAATCAGGACGATCTCTATCCCCAAGTGACGCGAGGCACAGGATTAATTCCAATATAGAGGCGTGGCGCTACGAAAACAATGCTATATACATGGGACCAAAATGCTTCAGACCACGCATAAGAGCAACAAAATTCCCAGAAGGATTCGCTATCTCAAGACACATCTAGGACTTTTTCCAAGCTTGGCCAGATACAGTATAGCTCGGCCAGATACTTGGCTCCAGGACTTTTTCCAAGATTGCTGCATCGCCAAAGGCGGAAACGGCCTGGTCGCAACCCGATATCTCCCACTCATGTTGCGGAAGACAGCACGATCATGGCTCAATGAACTTCTAGAGAACACCATCCACAACTGGTATGACATGTAAATCGCGTTCTTTCGGAATTTTGAAGGAACATATCGGAGGCCCTGTACGGTAGGAGACCTACAACGTTGCACCCAGAAGGCCAAAGAAACTCGCCGAGACTATCTCAGACGATGGATCGACACTAAGAACTCCTGTGAAGGGGTAAATGACCAAACTGCTATTGAAGCTTTCATTGTAGGACTCCCAATTGGACTACTACGTCATCGCTTGAAGTGCGACAAGGTAACTGATTTGGGAGAGATGATAGAAACAACGAGCAAGTATGCAGATGTTGACGATGACGCAGAGGGATTACTGAACGCCCTAGCTGTGCCACAATCGGAAAAACAACCAAAGCAGCAAGCTCAAAAGCGCAAGAACACCTCGGAAGAAAAGCCCAACGTGGAAACGGTAGTGGTCACTGCTACTTTCGGGTCTAGAGGACGAGGAGGGAGCGGCGGTGGCCGCGGACGCGGTCGTGGGAAATCAAGAGTCCAAGGTAGAGGATACTCCTAGGCCGACATTGCCAATAACCCATATGTGCATCACTTAGATGCCAATGGGGGCTCGTCTCACACAAACGCCGAGTGTCGTTTAAATGACGACATCAAGAAGGATGATACTGCTGGCTACAGGGATAAGCAGAAGAAGGGAAAGAAGAATCCCGAAAAAGATAAAGAGACCAAGGAAGATTCCAACATGGAGGAAGCCGATGCTTCAAATCCCAAGCCAGAGGGAAAGAAAAACTTCCCAACAAAGAAGGACACTTACATCACCTTCCTAGGATCTCAACGAACTAAGGTCAAGAAAGCAGTTCTGCATGAGCTCAACGCGACTATTCCGGTTGTCCCCCAATTCTTGGACTGGTCGGAAGTGGCAACCACCTTTGACCGTGCTAATCATCCGCCTAAGTTGCACAGACGAGGAAAATACGCCTTAGTCGTCAATCCACTTATTGATGGCTATGGTTTCTCAAAGACTCTCATGGACGATGGCAGCAACATTAACATTATGTATGTCGAAACGCTATGCCGGATGAAGATCTCGGAGACCCAGCTAAATTACAGCTCTGTGATCTTTCACCAAGTTGTCCTAGGAAAACAAGCAAATTCCCTGGGAGAAACCACTTTGGATGTGTGATGGGTTCGTAGCATGGAAAACAAAAAATTTCTACCGCAAGAACGAACAAAACCCAGATCTAATCTAGATAAAAGCCAAGATCTAATCTATTAGACATGTGCAACGAGATAGATCTATACTAACCCTTGTAGATCCGAAAGAGTTACGAGATTGGATCTCGTGGTTGATGTAGTCGATCACTTGCCGATCTCAAGATCGAGTGGACAATCCTTCCGGCGCGCGTTCCGGCAGCGCTTCCGCAGTCGGTCACACGTGCGGAGTCGAAGCAGACCTTCCTCTCCTCGTTCCAGCGAGCAGCGGAGGTAGTAGATCTTCTCCACGGAATCTCAGCAGCACGACGGCGTGGTGGTGGTGGTGGAGTAGAGAATTCTGTAGGGCTTCGCCTAAGCCTGAGCAGAAGAAAGGAGGAGGAGAGAGGCGGCTAGGATTGGAGTAGTAGAGGAGGGCCAGGGGTGGCGCCCCCACCCCTCTATTTAAAGGGGGAGGCGCCATGGGGAGGGGGAGTCCTAGTAGGACTCCCCTCCCTCCTTGGCCAGCGGATTGGGGAGGGGGGAGGAGTCCTCCTCCCCCACGACTCCTTGTCTTGCCCCACAAGGACTCCTTGATCCCTTTCTTGGTTTTCAAGCAAACTCCAAGAAATCTTCCAGAACCTTCCGAAACATTCCGAAACCTTCTAGAATCCTCATACAAATACTCCGGAACATTTCCTAACTCAGAAAATGATCCCCAATATATGAATCTTATTCTTCGGACAATTCCGGATCTCCTCGTGATGTCCCGGATCCAATCCGAGACTCCGAACAACATTCGGTCTCCAACGCACATTCCATATCTACTTAAAACAACTTCGAACCTTAAGTGTGTCACCCTACGGTTCGTGAATATGTAGACATGACAGAGACACATCTCCTATCAATAACCATCAGCGGGACCTGGAGATCCATAATGGCTCCCACATACTCAACGATGACTTCGTGATCGATAGAACCATTTACATACGAAACCAATTCCCTTTGGCACGTGATACTATACTTATCCGAGGTTTGATCGTCGGTATCTCCATACCTAGTTCTACCTCGTTACTGATAAGTACTCTTTACTCGTTCCATGTTATGTCATCCCTTGTGACCCAGTCACATGCTTGCAAGCTAACTAGATGACATTCCACCAAGAGGGCCCAGAGCATATCTATCCGTCATATGGATGGACAAATCCCAATCTTGGTCCATGCGCTTCAACACATACTTTCAGAATACCCAATGACACTTTTATAACCACCCAGTTACGAAGCGGTGTTTGATGTCATCAAAGTACCCATCCGGTGATGGTGATTAACACAACCTCATGGTCGAAGGATTAGGTTACTATGCATTTAAAAGCTTATAGCAATACGAACTTAATGACTTGATCTTATGCTACGCTTACTATGGGTGTGTGTCCATCACATCATTCTCCTAATGATATAACCTTGTTATTAATCACATCCAATGTCCATGATCATCAATTAATCAACAAGCTAGTTTAACAAGAGGCTTACTAGGGACTCTTTTATGTTTACAAAACACACATGTATTAGTGTTTCCTAATAATACAATTATAGCATGGGATGTAAACATTCATCATAAACACAAAGATATAATAATAATCACTTTTATTATTGCCTCTTGGGCATATCTCCAATAGTCTCCCACTTGCACTAAAGTCAATAATCTAGATTACATGGTAATATACCTAACACCCATGGCGTTCTGGTGCTGGTCATGCTTTGCTCTAGGGAGAGGTTTAGTCAACGGATCTGCCTGTGCATTAGCTATGGCACCTGTGTTGTCACAGTAGATGGCCATCAGGTCCAACGCACTGGGAACCACGCCAAGTTCAGTAATGAATTCCTTCATCCATATGGCTGCTTGTGCAGCCTCTGGAGCAGCTATGTATTCCGATTCAGTTGAAGATTTCGCCACAACGCTTTGCTTCGCACTCCTCCAGCTTACTGCAGCACCATTCAAAATAAATACGTATCCCGACTGTGACTTCGAGTCATCCGGATCGGTGTTCCAACTAGCATCGGTGTAACCGTTTACAACAAGCTGTTCATCACCTCCATAAGAAAGAACATATCCTTAGTCCTATTTAGGTACTTTAGGATATTCTTGACCGCTGTCCAGTGCTCCATTCCAGGATCACTTTGATATCTGCTAGTCAAACTAACAGCATGTGCTATATCTGGTCTTGTACACAGCATGGCATACATGATAGAACCTATGGCCGAGGCATAGGGAATATTATTCATTTTCACTCTATCTTCTGCCGTAGCTGGACTTTGAGTCTTACTCAAGGTCTTACCTGACAACATGGGCACGAACCCTTTCTTGCTCTCTTCCATTCTAAACTTCTTTAGAACTTTGTCTAAGTATGTACTTTGTGAAAGTGCTATTAGGCGTCTTGATCTATCTCTATAAATCTTGATGCCTAGAATATATGCCGCTTCGCCAAGATCCTTCATTGAAAAACTATTATTCAAATAGGCTTTGACACTATTAAGAAGTTCTATATCATTCCCAATCAACAATATGTCATCTACATATAGTACTAGGAATGCTACAGAGCTCCCACTCACTTTCTTGTAAATACAAGCTTCTCCATAAGTTTGTATAAATCCAAAGTTTTTGATTACTTTATCAAAACGTTGATTCCAACTCCGGGATGCTTGCTTCAGTCCATAAATGGAGCGCTAAAGTTTGCATACCTTGTCAGCATCTTTAGGATCGACAAAACCCTTGGGTTGTACCATATACAACTCTTCCTCAATGTCACCATTAAGGAACGTCGTTTTGACATCCATCTGCCAAATCTCATAATCGAAATGCGCAGCAATTGCTAACAAAATCCTCACAGACTTTAGCTTCGCTACTGGTGAGAATGTCTCATCATAGTCAACTCCTTGAATTTGTCAGAACCCTTTCGCGACAAGTCGAGCTTTATAGACGGTAATATTACCATCAGCATCTATTTTTCTCTTGAAAATCCATTTGTTCTCGACAGCCTTACGGCCATCCGGTAAGTCCACCAAAGTCCGGATGAAGGAATCTGACAAAGTCAAAACTTCATTCATAACCCCCTTCGGAACCTTCTGTTTCGTTACGATGCCCTATGGGCCCAAAAACACAGGAGCTACGTACCAACGCACTATGCAGCGTTGCCCCCACGACCAAATCGGACGCAATGTACAGGAATATGTGGACGATATTGCGGTGATGTCCAAAAAGATGGAAACCTTGATTTCCGACTTGGAGGAAACGTTCACCAATCTACGAAAATACAACATAATGCTTGATATGTTGCAAACGTATCCATAACTTTTGATGTTCCATGCTTGGTTTTATCTACTTTCTTATGTTTTGTCCACAATTTGGAGTACTTTTCATATGATTTCTTGGACTAACCTATTAACAAGAGCCATACTGTCAGCTGCCTATTTTCTGCTGTTTTTGGTTCCAGGAAAGTCAGAAAATGAATATTCTCGGAATTGGACGGGACAAAAGCCAAAGTCAGTTTTTCACCGAGGGACACCAGGAGCCAGAATACGAGACGAAGAGGGGCTGGGGCCTGGCCACACCACCTGGCCGCGTGGGCTAGGCCTGACCACGCCAGGGGGTGGTTTGGCCACCCCAGGCACCCCCTCGGCCTCCCTCTTCGCCTATAAGTTGCCTCCTGACCTAAAAACCAAGGGGGTTCGATGTTTTCCAGAAAGAGTTCCGCTCCACCGTCACCACCAGATTCCGTGATTCGGAACCAGAAACTCTGTTCTAGCACCCTGCCGGGACGGGGAATTGGAGGAGATCATCGCCATCATCATCACCATCACTTCTCCATCGACCATCCATGTTTGCCCCATCTATGAGTGAGTAATCCCCCGCTGTAGGCTATGGGGATGGTAGGGATTGGATGAGATCATTCATGTAATGGCATCAGATTGTTAGGGCATGGTGCCTAGTATCTTCTATTAGTGTTTTTTGACTTTGTTGTAACTTGTTATGCTTAATGCTTGTCACTAGGGCCCTAGTGCCATGATTTCAGATTTGAACATGTTATTGATTCATTATGATAGTATTGTTTATGGTCTTACCTACAAGTTGTATACACACGTTGTTGTCCGGAACCAAAGGCCCCGAAGTGACAGAAATCGGGATAACGGGAGGGAATGGCTTTGATGTGAGGATCACATGTGTTCACGGAGTGTTAATGCTTTGCTTCGGTGCTCTATTAAAAGGAGCACCTTAATTGCTAGTAGTTCCCTTGAGGCCCCGTTGCAAACGGGCTGGCAGGACAAAAGATGTTGTGCAAGTTCTCATTGCGAGCATGTATGACTATATATGGAACACATGCCTATGATTATCTAGTACTTGGATGCTTTATCTTATTTATCTGCAAATGCCCTATGTTCTGATTGCTATATGAATTGTCTTGTCCATTCAACGCCCGTCCATCCATCCCTATGCCTACCACACTCGAATCCTACTATTTACTACAATTGTTACTATTGTCTTTACTTTTACTACCGCCATTACTTTGCTATTCCTACTACAAAACTGTTGCTACTGATAAACTGTTGTGAGCAAGATTGTTTCTAGGTGCAGCTGAATTGATAACTCAGTTGTTAAGGCTTATAAATATTCTTTGGCTCCCCTTGTGTCGAATCAATAAATTGGGTTTCACTTCCCTCGAAAATACTGCGATACACCCCCTATACTTGTGGGTCATCAATGCTTAACCCGAATAAATGTTTCTTTGGAATTCCAGCCAGAAAATTGTTAGGTTTTATCGTGTCTCAAAGAGGCATAGAGGTAAACTGGGATAAAATCAAGGCTATACTCAATATTTCTAGGCCAACTCGCCCGAAGGACATTCAAAGACTAACTGGTTGCATTGCCACAGTTAGTCGGTTTGTAAGCCGACTCGGTGAAAGAGCCGCACCACTATACAAGCTCCTGAAAAAGACCAAGAAATTCGTTTGGACCAACGAAGCTGAAGCTGCGCTACAAGACCTGAAAACAGTACTCTCATATGCTCCCATCCTTGCAACACCGGAACCACAGGAACCGATGTTGCTCTATCTCGCTGCGACAAACAAGGTCGTCAATATCGTCATGGTGGTGGAGAGACCGGAGGAAAATCAGGAACACTTGGTGCAGTGTCCGACTTACTATCTTAGCAAGGTCTTAACTGAATGAAAACAGTGGTATCTGCACTATCAAAAGCTGGCTTACAGTGTGTTCTTAGCATCTCGTAAGTTGCAGCATTATTTTCAGGAACATCCAATTACCATGGTGAGCACAGCTCCCATTAGAGACATAATCAACAATAGTGACGCCATAGGACGCGTCACCAAATGGGGCATAGAGCTTTCAGCTTTCGACATTGAGTACAAACCTCGTACAACAATCAAATCCCAAATCCTCGCCGACTTTGTCGCTGATTGGATAGACAATGGAGAATATGATCCTACCAGAGTCGGAATACTGGACCTTGCATTTTGATGGGTCTAAGGTGCTCGGGGGCTGGCATGGTACTCAAATCACCCCAGGGAGATAAACTTTTCTATGTAGTGCAGATCCACTTCACGACGACAAATAACATTGCCAAGTATGAAGCACTACTGCATGGAATTCGGATTGCTAAGGACATCGGCATCCGATGTTTAATGTGTTATGGAGATTCAGATCTTGTTTCCCAACAAGTGTCGAATATCTGTAAGGCAAACAAGCACATGGCAGCATATAGGGTTGTCGTGGATGAACTATCTAAATTGTTTGAAGGATTTGAAGTTCAACACATCCCTCGAATAGAAAATGAGGAAGCAGATGCACTATCTCGAATAGGCTCTGCCCGGAAAAAGGTTTTGGATGGCGCTTTTTTAGAGCACCTCAAAGTTCCCTCTATAAAAGGAGTGGACGAGGAATATCCAACCAAATCCGACTCACCTTTGGTAGCAGTTTTGGCTATGATTCCCAGTTGGACTCAACCCTACCTTGATTACTTGGTAGAGGGAAAATTACCCGAAGACGAAGTTCTGAGCCGGCAGATCGTCCGACGAGCAAAAGGCTACACTATAATTAGTGGTGAGCTCTATAAGCGGAGTGCGTCTGGGGTCTTTCAGCGCTGTGTATCTCCTGAAGAAGGAGTGGAAATCTTACGAGAGATCCACGAAGGCGAGTGTGGTCACCACGCTGCAGCCAAATCTCTAGTGGCAAAAGCTTTCCGACACGGTTTTTTCTGGCTTACAGCCAAGGCAGATACCAAACGGCTAGTCAAGACGTGCAATGGCTGCCAAAAATACGCCAAACAAGCTCATGTTCCGGCTGATCAGCTGCGAACAATACCTATAACATGGCCTTTTGCGGTCTGGGGGCTTGACATGGTAGGACTGTTTAAACGGGCTCCAAGTGGATTTACTCATCTTTTAGTGATGGTGGATAAATTCACAAAATGGATTGAGGCTAAACCTGTCATTAGTTGTGATGGAGCAACAACCATAAGATTTGTCGAGAATGTCATAATCCGATATGGTTATCCACGTAGCATTATCATGGACAACGGGAGTAATTTCTCTATGGGAGAGCTTGCCTAATTCTGTAATGAACAACATATCCGGCTTGACATTGCATCAGTCGCACATCCACAAGCTAATGGAGAAGTAGAAAGAGCAAATGGTTTAATCCTACAAGGCCTAAAACCAAGACTCGAAGCACCACTACGACGTGCTGCGGGGGCTTGGGCAGATGAATTACCTTTTGTAATATGGAGTTTACGAACAACTCCAAACAGGTCAACCGGATACATACCTTTCTTCTTGGTCTATGGCACAGAAGCAGTTCTTCCTAGTGATTTGATTCACACTTCTCCTAGAGTGGCCTCTTATATTGAAGAGGATACTGAAATTTCTCGATAAAATGATCTCGACTTAGTCAAAGGAATACGCGTGAGATGAGATCAACAGCCTATTAGCAGAAGTTACGCAAGTATCATAGCCAGAGAGTCAGAAACCGGTCTTTCAATAAGGGTGATTTGGTTCTCCGGCTTGTGCAGCAAAGAAAGCACAAACTTTCCCCAATATGGGAAAAGGCCATTTTTAGTTAGTCGAGTAATGCACAATGGTTCTTACTACCTAACTGATATGCGGTCAGTCAAAGAAAGACCTGCTACTAAGAAAAGAAAGAGAGCTGGAGGTAGTACATACCTAGATGAATTAGACAGACCATGGAATATTGCTCAGCTACGTCCCTTTTATTTTTAGTTTATTTTCTTTGTAATCATATATGTGTACGTGTTCAATGAGAAATAAAGTGTTGGTTGCCTCAAAAAAAATTCTGAGAAGTTTTTACCATCTTATTTCCGAATGACCATGTCATAGTCAAAAATCCCAGAATACTTGAAAGTACTTTATGCTCATGATTGTTCTGGTTTAGATTTCTGATTCTAAAATTGCTACCTGCAGGTATAAATCTAATTTTTTTAGTCTATACTTTGGTTATTTGTCTGATTGCTGGATGCGGGCATTTTCTGAGTAGTGAATTGTTGGTACTGGAGGCCGGCTTTGTTTCCGAGTTTAAACTGGTTTAGCAATTGAGCTCTGTTGCTAGGCAAAGTTTCCCTGCTAAAGGTTGGCCGGCTCATGAAAGGGACAAGGCGAAAAGCCAGATAATCGATAAGTATAGACGAAAAACATAAGTGCTTATGAAAATATTCCAGGCACGAAAAAATGTAAAGC
Organism: Avena eriantha; assembly: GCA_910589775.1. Taxonomy (NCBI): domain Eukaryota; kingdom Viridiplantae; phylum Streptophyta; class Magnoliopsida; order Poales; family Poaceae; genus Avena; species Avena eriantha. The sequence goes on along the minus strand of OU342742.1, from coordinate 179,572,593 downwards.
CAAAAGTGCTAAATAGATATATTTAAACTTAGCACTAGCAAAAAGTATCGTACTACTTATTTACAACCCGGATTGTTTTCAGAATAACACAATGTTTGTTCTGATGCTCTACGATGCAGGGGAAGAAGGAGCTATCGGCTCGCTGGAAACATCAACCTCGCCTCGATATCTTTCCAAGATGTTCAAATCCGAGATGGTTTGTTCGTCGTCGGAAGCTTCTCTGGTTTCTTCGGCGGGCGGAGGTAGCGTCTCTACGCAAGTGAAGAAGGGAGTATCGTAGCTGGTCAAGTCAGCCATGTGATACCCGTATCCGGCGCAGGAGTCCATGATAGCTTTGAAGCCCTGCTTCTGGCCATCTTCATCCACAGTAGAATACCCTCTGGTCCCTTGCCAGATCTCCATGCTTCCATGGTGGCTCATGACCATGGTGAGAGCGTTCTGCGCTACGGTTCGCGCGTAGGACATGTTCCAGTCCTGGATAAGCTGGGGCATATCCTTGGCCTTATCTCGCACTTCAAAGCTGGACATGCTATACATGTCTGGAACCTTGAGAACTTTGGCAATATCTTCGATGGATTGGTGAAAGTCATGCAGCAAATCACCAACTTGGGTAAGCCGGCTGGTGCGAGATTCCGCAGAGGCTGAGTCCAGTAAGTTTAGAGGACCTATGCATTTAATGCAAAAGGGTTAATCAAATAAATCCGAACTCCAAAGAGTCGGAAGATGCAGATAAGTCAGAAAGAGTGAAACTTACCAAAGATGACATCGTCGACTTTGGTCTTCTCCTCCCGAAGACTCTGGAGTTCAGCCCGGAGTGCCTCGGCAATGTCCCTCTCTCTAAACAAGTCATTATTGAGATCCGAGATTTTCTTATCCCGGAGCGCAATCTTGCGATCACGCTCCTCGGTAGCCATGGAGGAGGACTTGAGAACTTGAGCAATGCTCTTCTCATGATCCGACTTAAGCTTATTCAGCTCTTGGCGGAGGTCCTTGTTTTCCACCTCCGGGGTTTTAAGATTCTCGGCCTCTTCAATCATAGCACAGGACTGCTTTACTAGTGCTTTAGTCAAAAGAACAAAAGTTGAATAAAAATTCGACTATGGAATACAAGACGGGGTTTGAGTTCTGGAATGTTTACCTTTAGCCTCATCCCTGGAAACTTTCAATTGAGAATTTTCAAGTCAGAGAGCTTTGATTTCTTTCCGCCTGTTACAAATATTCTTCAATAAATCCTGGTTATAGGAATATACTTTCTGTAAGTCAGAATACCCAGAGTCAGAAGTATACTAAAGACTCGAGCTAATATTTTTACTAATATCAGCACAAGCCTTGGGGGCTACACTAGTTCATTCTTTGGCATCCTAAGGAAGCATAAATCCGGATTTGACTATCCAGCTTCATGATTGGGGGCTAGAGGATATGATATGAAATAAGGAAAAACGTGAATTGGAATTCCGACTTACATATTGTTCACGAGCGAGTTTGTTCAAGCTCGCATTCACTTCGGTGGTAACCTTCTCGTCGAGGGTAAGGGGGACCACTTGCGCAGTTGGAAGCTCGCCGGTCCTCAGCTTCTCGTCGTGAAGATGGACTTGTTCAAGAAGATCAGAGTGCTTGATGTCCTCTGCTTCTTGTGCTTCTTCTTCGGTAGAGATAGTCTGGCTTTCTAGGCATTGCCGGGCCAGCCGTTGGATCTCCTCCGCAGACTTCCGAGATAAGCCAAGTTAGACAAGTCCCAGATTACTCAGGAGATTGTCGGCGAAGACCTTTGCCGAGGGATCATTACCCGAAGAGGGTTCACCCTTATCAAAACCTGAGTCACCCATGGTGACGTTAGTCTGTGATCCGAGGATCACTGGCTCTGCTGATTGAGCTAGATCTTCTGCAACGGTCGGAGATGGAGTAATCTCCGGCGCTGTAGAAGGCCGAGGGGCAGGAGTCGGAGGAGCCACGACAGGAGAATCCAAGTTCAACTTTGACTAACGTAGAGGCTTCGAGATGACCCCTTTCCCTTTGCCCTTGGTGAGCTGTTTAGCTTTGAGAAGGTAATAGAACAGAAAACATTACATCTCGGAAAGAATTAAGACCTATAATACAAAGTCCTTGTGAGGAAAGATTACCTCTTCACAATGGGCACTTCCTTTGTACCAATGGCCACTGTTGGAGCTTTGTGCTTCCGAGGAATAACATCCGGCAGTGGAACCAATTCTCCCTCATCCTGAGAAAACTCAAGAGGATATCCCTCAACCAGAGCAACCTCCAACTCGGGGAGGTCGGCAAGATGAAAAGAAGAGATATCTCAGTATTGCCAAATAATATAAAGATGAGCACATAATACAAGTTGTTGCTGGAAGCTTACCGGCACTACGGGATTTTCCGACGTATGCATGTCCAAAGACAGCTCCAAAATCTTCCTCTCAATCCGCTCCCTAATCATCCATTTGATTTGGCATACATAATCTTTTGCCGAGTAGGCCTTGGAGCTGATTCGGAGGGAATCCTTCTTCGACAACGTGATGGAGTGCATCAGTCGATCTCCATGATGTTGAAGATGTTGGATCTGGCGTGCCACCCAGTAGTGAACTAAATCGGACCCTCTCAGGCCCTTGTGCTTCATCAAATACTCGATCCACCTCTTGGCAAGAAGCAGATCGTCACTGAGAGCCGGCACATATGCATCCTAGGACTCTTGGGGGGTGGCGGCACCGTCGATGAAAGCCGGCAAAGCAGTGGCTTTGCCGAGAGCGGGAATATCCTTATGATAGAAAAAAGTGGACGGCCATTGCTTGACCGACTCACTAGCCATAATCCGAGGATAGACGCGCTCTCGCCTAACCGAAAAACTAATAGTATCGGTAATATAAGGATTACCGTCAGTGATGGATTTTTTCCGGACATGGAAGTAATACCGGAAAAGAACGAGGCTCGGCCTAATGCCGAGATAACCCTCGCACAAAGATGCGTACGTGCTCATCTCTAAGATGGAGTTCGAGGGGAGTTGATGGAGTTGAACTCCGTAATGATCTATAACCTCAGAGAAGAAATCTGAGGGAGGAAAGCTCAAACCTTTGCTGAGGTGAGTGCCGAAGTGAACCCGCTCGCCGTTGCGAGGGATCGGGATGGTTTCATCGAAGCCGCTCCGCCAATCGCCGACGCGGAGGAGCCCTTCTTCTTCCATGACGCGGAGCTTCTCGTCGTCGAGAATGCACGGGATCCATACCCCGCGATTGCTCTCCTTCTCCATCGCCGCTGCCGTCGCTGTCATCGCCACCGTACCGGAGGATGATGCTAAAGCCATTTTTTGTGTGCGCTGGTGGACCTTGGATGGGCGGCGCTGGAAGTTTTTGGGAGCAGAGGATCTCTAGGTTCGTGTGGAGGCATAGGGGAGAAGGAAACGACGCAAGTGTTGGTGACGAAGATGGGGAAAGAGATCCTCACCACTTATATCCTCCAGCCGCATCAAGATTCACGTAAACGCTACAGTGAACGTGCCACGCGTCGTGGAAGGAGCTGGGAAACCCCCATGTGATGATTACGTCACTTCGATCTCCACGCACGCATTAAAATGGTGCCTCGATTCTGTGAAAGGCGTACCCACCAACGGTCGTGCTGACAGGAAATGTTTGTCACTGACGTGACTTGACCATGAATAGTGTCAGGTTACGTCAGAGACCAAGTTCCGGCTTAGTTTGAATTTCGAGCTGGAAACCCGAATAACATATTCATAGGTCCGGCTCATTTGAGACTCGGATCTACTCCTTTCTTTTTTGAAGTTTCAGGAACCCTTCACGATTCTGCAAGCCGAAGATCAAGCTAGACGATGATGAAATCTGACTTTGGATCATGGAGGCTTCCGGGGGCTGCTGTTGGGGATATACTTTCCAGGTATCTTTACTGTACCTCACTGACTAGGGTGGACCACTTCTGGTTAGAGCTTTGCTTCACAGGCGGCCGAGTCAGGGAGAAGAGACGGAGTCCCATCCGGCTACGGGAAGGCCCAGAAGACTTACCTACATAGGCCCGTAGTGTTACTTGTAGTCCAAGATGTACTCTATAACTGACTCTTAGTCGTAGCTGGATAGATCTCTCCTATAAACCCTAGGCCGGATATCTATATAAGCCGTCCTAGGGAGAGCCTTTAGGGCACCACCTGATAACCCTCACAATAGTCTACAATCTCAACTCGCACAGGCGAAACCCTTGTAACCCATATTCCAGCTCTGCCGTATTACTAGATTGCTAGCAGGAGTAGGATCCGTCCAAAGCTGGCGGATTCGAACCTAGGTAAACTTGTGTGCTCACCGTCCCGGAACACCGTACATCTCACACCCCTCTCTTCCACACGCCTCGAGGACCCCCTCATGGCGTACTTGTCATCAATCCGACGACATTGAGCTTCTTCAACATTCATGTGGAACAGACGGCCGTTGCGGTTGAGCGAATTCCCTAGGGAAAACCTCCTTCTAGGCTGAACACGGTGTTGCTGCTGAGCAGGTGCATTCACATTGGTGGCTGCTGCAAGCTTCTTGGGGCACTCATTGGAGTAGTGACCCTTGACTCCACATTCAAAGCAAGTAATCTGGGACTTGTCTTTTCCTACAACAGGCACAACATTGCTTTCAGTCCTTGGGGTAGTATTGTTGTTGTTGTTGTTGTTGTTGTTGTTGTTGGACTTGGGCGATGCACGGTTGAAGTTGTTGGAGTTGCCGGGGTTGTTGTTGTGGTTTCCTCCAGGCTTCAGGTTTCCTCCGCTACAATTGGGATAGTTTGGACGGGACATAGGGGGTATGTTGTTTCTTGGGGCATATCCCGCGGATGGGTTGGGGCCATACTTCTGGGTATGGTGGGATCCAATCTGGTGCATCATGCGACGCTTACGGTTGTCATTGGCTTGGTTTATCTTCCCTTCCATCTGAATGGCAGTCTACTAGCTCTTCTAGATCTCCAAAACGGATGTTGACTAACACAGTCTGCATCTCATCATGCAATCCATTTAGGAACCTTTCCTTCTTCTTTGCTTTGGTGTTAATCTCATTAGGGGCATATCTATCTAGGGACAGAAATTTGTCACGGTACTCAACTACCGTCTCCTTCCTTGCTTTAGTTCCCTGAATTCATCTCTCATCCTAATGACCAAACCTTGGGACACATGGGTACGGCTGAACTTGATCTTGAATGCTTCCCAAGTCATCACCTGACCTTCGTTCATGGTACAGGAGCTGTTCCACCAGGCTCTTGCATCTCCTGCCAAATAATGGGTGGCAAAAGTACTTTTTCATTGGCTTCAACTCCTGCGACCTCTAGGTTGTTCTCCATGGTTTGCAACCAGTCATCAGCATCTAAGAGATCCTCAGATTTTTTAAAGATAGGTGGATTGGTATTCTGAAAGTTCTTGACCTTGGATCCATGGTGATCCTAGTTTCCATGACCATGGTTATTGTGCGTCATCTGAGCTATCTGTTGAAGAGTGTCTAGATTGGCTTGACGTTCGGATCTACTAGCTTCACAGTCAGAAACTAGCATTTGCAGAATCTGCAGCATTGGGTCCTGAGATGAACTGCTTCCTCCGGGGTTTCCACAAGTCATCTGAAGATTGAGATAGATAATGAGATAAGAGGGAAATTTCTAGGGTTTATGGTTTTGTTTCAAAAGCTTTAAACTTTGAGTTTGACTCAGGTTTTGCAAACTAACAACTTCCTATCATTCATTCATTCAAAGCACACCATACACACACCATAAAAATAGAAAACAGATGGTTTTAAGAACCATTCTGTGAAACTACGATACAAAGGGACCGGGTACAATCTCATTCTACGGTAGTGCTCAAGTGCATCTAATCATCATCAATGAAGTCGGAATCCTCCTCATCAGTGTGGAACTCCATGGCATCATCCTCCAGGTAGTCGTTGTCATCACTAGGGTAAGAGTAAAGATCTCCCTGGATATCTTCACCTTCCTCCTACTTCGCTTCAAGTTGGACTTCCTGTTCACGGATGGTATTCTCGAGAGCGGCCACCTTCTTGCGAAGACGACCGATGGTGTGATCCTTCTTGTCGCGCTAACTACGAAGTGATTGGCGCTCCTTGGCGAGAATTGCGAGGGTCTGGTCCTTCTTAACTGCAATGGCATGGTTGGCGTAGGCACGGGCGTTGTCCAACTCCTTCTGCCTATCATACAACATGAAGTCAAGATTGTCCACCTGGTGCTTCAGCTCCGGGTGTCCTGGCATCTCCAAGGGCATTCCCATAGAATCACGCCTTCTGAAGTGAGCAAAGCGAGTTCCCTGGATCAGGTTGATGTTTTGCCCACACAGACGGGCAAGAGCTTCATGCATAACCCTGGCTAATCCATCTAACTAGTTGTTCTCACGCAGGGTGAATTGGATCTTCCCTGAAGTGGGTGCTTCCATCTTGCGTCTGAGATCTGCAACTATCAGCCATTGTAGATCTCCTCCTACGTGATCATTGAGTTAGGCCCCGAAGAATTCCAGATGCGGGCGCTCAAGATACTCTGACAGTGCATCTAGATCCCTCTCAAAGATCAGTTGGCCTCCGTTGCCCAGCTGGTAGAACTTGTAATACTGGACTTCCATCTATAAGAATTTAGGGTGAGTAAGTTAGTGAGATGATCAAGTGTGTCAAATTTTATGTAGGAATACAAGAGTTTTTGAGGAACATGACTTTTTTGAAAGAATCAAGGATAAGAGTGGGAATAGGTTTTCATAAATACTCACTTCTTTTGTTTTGAAACTAAGTTTTTGTTCGGAGGTCCATTCTAACTAGGGTCTCCTATGGTTAGGATGGCTCTGATACCAACTTGTCAACACCCGGATTTTTAATCCCAGATGCCTGTTATGTTATACATCGCAATCCCAGGATTACCATTTTTGCGAGACATAATAGAATTGGTACCATAATTCATCATCCATTACAAACCATAATAAGGTCTTACAAATAAAGGATCTCATGATCCAGTCTTGATACAAATCAAGCAGCGTAAAATAAACGTAGTAGGGGATCCATCTTCAAAGTCACAGGCAATGCTGACGATGGGAGATGATCCTAGTTGTCGTAGACCTCCTGCTGTCCATCATCTTGGTAGTCCTCCTCATAGTCTGGCCACGGGAATAGCCAGAGACAAAGCCATGAGTACTCTTTAAGTACTCACAAACTATCACTAACAAGTAAGGTAGTTCTAGTAGGAATCCTAAGCTCTAGGTTTATTTGCAAAAAGCCAGGTTTATCTTAAACCGAGTTTAGAAGTAAAGAAAACTAATTTAATGTTCTAAATCACTTAAGTGGGAACCTAGTTTTCATATCCACAACTCTGTTGTGGTCAAGTCAAAGTCATAGTTCACTTTCACAAGTCATTTTGAAAACATCTGACGACGGAACAATATGGCCACTCCAATTGTTCATGACCGCATACGCGGCTATTCGAATAGTTTGACACTCTGCAGAGGTGGTATACATTCACCACAAAATTTGATACATCCGTCAGGGATAACCCTGAATCATCATACTTAGTATGCGGATAATCAATCATAACCTTTCAATTACACACTCTAGTATAGGCACCTCCCCTACGAGCTTGGCCTCCCAACCATGGCCATCTGCCATCCTAGGCACTGCATAGGTGGCTATTCACACTCATGAGGTAGCCTCGGCTTAACCTCTTTCTGCGTGGGAACCCATACTAAGGCATATAAGCTTCCAGTTAAGCCCTACCCAATTCAGGTATTGTGGTTGTACGGTAAAATTGGACTAGTATCGCATCCGAACCCAACCACCAGTTTTTATAAAGGGCTAAGGCTCATGCCTCAACATTTTCATCATCAAATCCTTTTGTGTCCATAACACATGTAAAAACATTTCAATAGAATGAATCCTCATTCCAAGGTTTTCATAATCATTTTCACCAAGTATTCCCATCTAAAGTGATCAACTTTTATGCTTAGCACTAGCCACTAAAGTTAAGAGTATTCACTAATGAGGGGTGCTAATCAAGGGTAACTATCCAACTCTAATCTCATGCATTGGACTGACATCTAAGTATAACTAGTTAGGCCTAGTTTTATACTCTTTATGGTATCTATACTATTTTTCCAATACTCACAAAGTACTAACTAAAAGTACAGAACTTTGGTAAAAGTAAAAGAATAAAGCTTGTGAGTAAAACTTGGGATTGGTATAATTAAAGTTGGATAACCAAGCATGCCTAATGCATCTTACATAGGTTATCTTGCAAGGATTACTTGCATAGTTATGAAACTTGCAAGTGTTAACTTGCATAGTTAACTTGTAGTATTAGGCTTGCCTTGAGTAGTGTAGTGGTTGCAGTTCTCCTCTTCTTCTTCTTGGTAGTACTCCTCCTCCTCATATCCCGGGTCGGTACTATCTCTATAAATGAAATACGAGGTACACAATCACCAAAAAATACTTAACTACTTCTATTTAGCACACTAAGGCTCACACTTGATGATCTAGTATCATCATAGTCATCACATGAAATAAATGCTTAATCTTGTTTATCTTATTTTAGAAAAGTAATTTCTACTCATTGAAATTACTTAATATTTAATATTCTCCAATTAAAATATGGGATCATGTTGACACATGTCATCACCACATCTTCTAATACATGGGAATGTGATTTAAAGTGTTGATCATATTTTATAAAGTTTAGGATTATCATTTAATAGAATTAAAGTGGCTAGAAATGCCTAAATAGCATTCTTTTGGTACTAGTCCAATGTCACTGCATGTAAACCTAAATATTTTTACATATTCATATAGATCTTATCAAATGTGATTTTTGAGAGTTGGAATCAACTCAAAATCATTTATGGTTGATTTTTGAAAAATGTTTGAATGTGGAAAAGTCTCTGTCTTATTATTTTTGGTATAGGTGATCTCTAATTCAAAATGACTTGAATCCAACGGGCTTGGATAGAAAATTTAAATATCTTTCTAACAAAATTGGAATCATGAAATTTGGTTCAGTGAATCTTTCTAAATTGATTTTTAAATCTATGAATAGAATCTGGTTTTAACTAAATTGGAAAAAATTATTTGAATCTACAGGCCTGCGCAGGAAACTAACTGGGCCGGCCTAATCTGCACAGCGCGGTGCAGCGGACTACTGATAGGGGTGTCCTACTAGTCGGCGACTCAAACTAACCAAAACGGTATCGTGCAATCTAGGCCCTAAGATTAGAACACGATCTAACGGCTAAGGTTCATCGTCGACGACGAACAGCTCCGGCGAGGTCTGAACCCTAACGTGGTAGTGGAGGTCGTGTGAGGCTCACCTGGGCTCCAGCTAGGGTCGGCGATGGGGGCAAACAACATTGTCGAAGAAGGCGGTTCGAACGGTGGTCACGGAAGCTCCTGGGACGGCTCCAATCGACGACGCCCTTCCTTCACTACAGCGGCAGGCTCCGGCTAAATTCCGGTGAAGCGGTGCTCTCCTTGCTCCGAGGAGGGGCATGGGAGGTGTTGTGAAGAGTGGGGAGTGAGGTGGTGTGGAGAAATGAGGCGGAGAGGGCCTCTATTTATATACCGGTGAGGGGACTAAGCGGGATGGGCTGGCTTCTTCGGCAACGGCGGTACAGCGTGCTATCGGTGTGGCTGCGGGTAGGGTGCGGTGTGGTGCTCCCTAGTGGTTCTGACGAGCTTAATGGCACGGCACGGGGCGGTTTGGAACGGTCGGGCATGTGCGGTGCTCTGCGTGGGAGCGGCGGTGTTCGAGACGGCGCACGGGGGTTACGGGTCGTGCGGCGGCAAATGGGGATGTCTGCGAGCTAGCTGGGGTTAAGGCAAGTGCGTGCACGCGCGGAGAGGGCTAGGCACGGCGCGTGCGAGCTGGTCGGGTGCGGCGCTCTGGCGCGCTCTCGGCACGGCGCAGAGGCACTGGGTGCGGCGCTGCCGGGGTGGTCTAGGGCCTGGCTGTGGTCGTGGGCTAGACATGGGGTGGTGGTGGACGGTTGCCTATGTCCTGCGCGTCGTGGGAGAGGGTAGCGTGGTCCGGGGCGAGCTGTCCATGGTCGACCTGGCGCGATGGCTTCAGGCGGCAGCGCACTGGTGCAATAGCAAAGAGGGGGTGCGTGTCTGGTGCAGCTAGAGGCTGAGGGAGACAGGGGAGTGCATAGGGGCATTTGGTCGATCGATCAATGCTCCAAACAGTGAAGTTAGGTAGGTTTTGATTTTTTGTCTGCAAGGTGTTTGATTAAATGGCCGCAAGAAATTTAGTTTGAAATTTTTGAATTAAATTTGGTGAGTGTTTTGATCTTATGCTTGATTGTCTATGGTTGCTTGGAAAAGTCAAGGTGGATTGATTTGGGTGGTTTTTGCAAAATGGTGATCTTACCATATGAACTTGATTCAAATTTGAACTGTCCTTTAAATATATTTGAAAGTAGTTTATTGAGTTTGTAAAGTGGGCTTGGATTCACTTTTACTTGGTCTAGCAAGGGGTCAAAAGAAGTGGAAATGTTTCTGTTAGAAATTCTTTTCTAGGAACACTCGAAGTGGCTTAGTGGTTAACTTTGGTCAAAATGACCATTAGCTTATTTAATTCATATTTGATTTCTTTTTCTTTTGATTTTGTTTGCAATTGGCCTAGATCATGTAGTATTCACCTTTAAACTATTTCTTATCATTTGTAGCAATCAAACATAGCAAATCACTCAATCCTATACTAATGCAAAACACACATGCATTCATATTTAATTTAGTAATAAACGTTTTTGTTAACCCTAAACTTGGGTAATTAGAACTTGATAATCTTGATTAGCATTTTTTGGGTATTACAAATGGAGTGCCCCCACCTCTCCCCTCATGATTGCTAGTGGACACTCCACTTACCAAATTCAAGAGCCACTTCCTTCTATTTAATTTCCATAAAAAAATCAAGAGTCATTCCATTAAAACCACTTTTAGTCCACTTGATTTAATTTCACTCAATTTAATAAACACTTCATTTAATGAAACATTAATAATTAAATCCCCGGTAATATTCCAATACACCGAAACTAGATTTATCGGAACATTTTCTACGTTGTCCAATATTTTCTCTTGTGTTCCTTATCCACTCAAATGTGTCGACTACCCTTAAATGTGTCTCCCTATGGGCTCGTGAATTATGTGGACATGATAGAGACTCTCTCCGATCAATAATCATTAGTGGGACCTGGAGATCTATAATGACTCCCACTAATTCAAACAATGAACTAGTGACCGCGTGAACCTTTTTCGTAAAAACCAATTCCTTTTGTATCGCGATATTTTACTTGTCCAAGATCCGATCATTTTGTATCATCTATACCTAGTTCGATCTCGTTACCAATAAGTATTTTTTTTCTCGTTCCCGTGATATAACATTCTTAGTGATCTTAGCACTTGCTTGCAAGCTATGTTAATGTGATATCACCGAGAGGGACCTGAGTATATCTCTCCGTCATCAGGATGGACAAATCCCACTTTTGATCCAGGAGCTTCAAGTAAGACTTTCCAAGTACCCAACGACATCTTTATAATCACCGTGTTATGGTGTGACGTTTGATGAAATCAAAGTATTCTTCTAGAGTTAGTGATTGACGTGATCTCATGGTCTAAGGATTAGAGCTACTTCGAATGATGTCATAGCAATGTAAACATAATGGCATGATCGTGTTACTATACTTTGAAAGATTTTTTATCACATCATTCCACCAATATTGTGACCTTGTTATTAACGACATCTAATGTCATTATAAGGAAACCTTTATCATTTGTTAATCAACAATCTAGTGTAATAAGAGGCATTACTAGGAACCTTTTATTTGTTTATTAAACACACATGTATTAATATTTCCGGTTAACACAATTATAGCATGAGAAATAAACATTTATCATAAACATGAAATATAATATAATAACCACATTATTAATGTCTCTCGGGCATATTCCCTTCAAGAGGGTGCCTGGTCGACAGGAGGCTCCTCGTTGTCGTCATCGTCGAAGTCGTCGTTGTCCACCTCCACCTTCTGCTCCTCCTTGCCGTCAGCTGGTGGGTAGCGAGCGCTAGCGGCTTCCGACAGTTGAGCCCAAGTGGTGGCATCGCGGTGAGCCATGGTGCTCTAGCAAGTTCTAGGGTTGCGATTACCACCCGCGCGTCTAGCCTACTTATAGAGGTGGTCAAACGGCGGGAAGAAGCGGCAGAAACGATGAAGAATGGTCGAGAAGCGGTGGGACTGACAAAAAGAAGCGGCGGGAAGGTGGGAAAGTTGGTGAGCATCACCACTACGGCGTCGGGAGACAAGCCACCATTAAATTATGGAGATTGCCTAAATTATGCTAAACGCGCATAGTGGAGGTTTAGTGTTCTTGAAGGAGTTGGTCTGAAATGTTTTGATTTGTTAAGATTGCACGTCTGGAATTTTATCTTCTTCAAGTCTCTATTCTATTTCTCTGTTCCTCTAATAGCTTTTGGAATGTGTTGTTTCCTATTTTCATTACTATTGTATTCATGTATCTTGGATCCCTGAATTTTTTGTAATGGTTCTTCCATATTATGCAGAATTTATTCATACACAAGATTCATTATATGGTTTTTTTCAACTAATATAATATAGAGAAATTGATACGTTCATGTTAACGTTGTTGTGAGACATGATGCAAAATTATGAGGTGTAAAAAGATCCGGTTGATCGGTGTATCCTACTACATGTGCCTTCAAGATTGGAGTGTTTTCGTAGTTCATGTTGAAGGATCCGGTTGATTCTTGTATCCTACTCTATGCGCCTTCAAGATCAGAGTATTTTTGTAGTTCATGTTGCCAAAATTTCTTGTTCATATAATCCATTATTTTTGTCTTCGACCAGATACTTTTTGTTAAGAGAATCACAACAATAAATTCTCCAGATCCAAATGTGTATGGATAGCTTGTTCTGAATAATTTTATCTGTTAATCTGTATGTGTAAAATCATGTAAGAAACTTTGGATCATATAAGAAATTTTTGTTGGTAGTAGATATTAATTTCTGGATCATAAAATTATTGATATCGATCAGAAATATATATATCTGGATCATATGAAAAAAATCTGATGTGGCATGAGATGAGAAAGAGCAGAAAAAAAATGTAAAATGCGTGTAGAAATTTCTATACCAATTTTTCGGTTCTCATTGGTTTATTGGATGATTTCCTTGGTTCTTGTTTTATTTATTGCCCAATTCACGAAATCTGTACCGGGCTGTGGCCAATTAGATGGGTATCACATGTGTATTCAGGAGGTATATACTGGTTACTCGAATAAATATCCTTACCTTGTCCACGGATCATGAAGCTAATAACGAACATGGGGATATCAGGGGGGCGTAGATGAGAGCCAAAAGTCCAGGTTATCGTTCTGATAGGCTACTTTAGCCTACTTTTTTTGGAACGGATGTAGTAGAATGTTTGTGATATTGTAGGTGCCAACATCCAACACACAACGAGAAAGAGAGTTCTTATACAAAACGGAGGTTTTCATTACCCACGGCCTATGCATCAATGGCGCATGTATACAACAATTTTATTGTCTTGTATGAAATGGTGAAGGATCGGATCGGCTGTCTATATTCTAAAATAGTAATGTATTGAGCAAGATGTGTAGGAACAAAATAAATACAACCGGCAGAAGAAGCAGTGGCACATTAGAACACATAGAAATACAACAATATCAATCAAACAAGTGTATCAGCAGCAGGGGGCTGTGTCTCGTCATGGCCAGCAAAGAAGAGCTCATCATGGCAGGTCCTCCTTCATGGCGCGGGTGAACTCGTCGGAGTGGTCCTTGGTGACGCAGCTGGCGAGCATCCTGGTGCCGTCGAGCGGCAGCGGCGCCTTGAGGATGACGACGGAGGCGATGAAGTCGTTGTTGACGAGCGGGCCAGCGAACATGGGCGGGCCGAAGCCGTAGTCCACCTCGGAGAAGCCGAGCTTGCTCCAGTCGGAGACGTAGATGGACTCGTAGTTGAATGTCATCTGGAACGGGTCCTGCTGCGTCTCCTCCTTGGCGAACTGGAAGAACTCCACCGCCATCCTCTGCTTGGCCTCGCGGATCATGTCGATCACCTCCATCAGCGACGAGTCCAGCACCTGCTTGCTGGTGCCGGACATCTTCACGGGGAAGATGGAGTTGCCGTAGTAGCCCGCGTCCAGCTTGAGCAGGTGGCGCACGCTGGCGAAGAAGCAGAGCTTCACCGTGGCGTCGGGCTCCAGGTTGAGCGCCCTGGTGCGGCACTGCCAGAGCTTGGCCGTGAGCACGTCGAACCCCGAGCAGAACTTGCCGCTGTGCGCCTTGTACTGCGTCTTGAGCCCGTCGATGTAGGTGGTGGGGAAGTCGAGCACGATGTAGTCCAGGGCGAGGACGGGGAGCTCCGGGAGAGGGCCCGGCTTGATGCTCGGGTTCGGGAACTTCTCCCTGTCCCACACGGGCTTCACCGTCGGCTCCGGGAGGCCCCGCGCCATGTCGCCCACGGCCTTGATGAACTGCGCCGCGCCCATGCCGTCCGCCGACGCGTGGTTGAACCGCAGGCCCATCACGAACCCGCCGCAGGTGAACTTGGTGATCTGGAAAGTTTGAAATGTTAAATTCTACTATACGGTACTACTTCATTTCGTTCCTGTTAATTAATCAGTTTTATTAGCCCGCGTCCTAATCTCGTGTAAACGTTCCCATCATTCCGGCAGGCTGTCCTGATCGAAAACACGAACTGACATTCAATGAGGGAGTTGGTACTTTCTGCACAATCATACTACCACGTTGTGGACGGACAGGGATGCACACACAAGACACCAAACAAGAATGAGTGAGGACAGAATGTGATCATGATGAAGTACTACTGCAGCAATCCTCCCTCCGATCATACCTGGGAAAGACCTACGAACACCACACCACCATCCTCCTCAACAACCTCACTGACCAGTGACCACCTATAGGTGGGCAAAAGCAGAGAACGAAGCAAGGAAAACCTTAGCTTAAAAGCAAGACATGCATACATTCAGACAGACCTATCTATCTGGCAAGGACAACACCACCTACGGGCACATTGGCAGGCGAGGCGAGATGGTACTGCATCTCTGTCAGACTGTCACCGCGTAAGCTGCAATCGTCAAACAGTTTCAGTGAAACTGATCCCGATTAAGACCGCAGCTAGGCACGGCCATGTCCTGCCTACCTCTACAGTAAGATAGCGGCAGGCATGATCCCCATCCTGATGGACGCAATAAAATCCAAATTCAGTACTGTACGCCTAACACCGCCGACTGGTCAAAGCTCTCGGTAGCTCTCGGTAGCACCGGAATGATGCGGGAATCAATCCTCTGCGTTCAGCGGACGTACGTTTGCGGGGTGCACATCTACCTAACCATCCCTGACCCTGACCATCGCGTGAGCGTGAGCAGAGCAGGCCTGATATATGCCGAAGCGAAGCCGCGCTTGGTGGCACGTACCGTCGTAGGCGGCGGGCTCAGCAAGCAAGACGGCGATGGTGGCATTTCGCTCGCAACGGAACAAATTAAGCGCAGTGGCGCCACGGACGAGCCATGTCCGTGTACGGCCGCCTCTCCTGAAACACCAAGACAACAGCGGATCTGCACGGTTTGGCGTCGCCGACCCGACCGGCTCCAGCTACGTACCAGCGTCACCGGCGGCCGCTCGCTCGCTCGGCGACGGGGCCACCGTACCTACCCGATGGCGTCCCATTGAAGACACGGCGGCTCGACTCAACTAAAGACCAAAGTGGAAAGCCTGGCGTTGCTAATCACGGCACTATGCTTCAGTATTACTACTACTCCTAGGCTCCTAGCAATACTACTCCACGAAGCGTAGCGACGATTCTAGTACTGAACTAGGGAAAATCCGGCCACGTCCAGCTCCGGGCAGCCGTTAATGACTCATCATCCATGCAATGTCGTAATCCCCTTTCCGCACACTGACGACGACGACGGGGCGACACTGCGTGGGGCCCGCCCGGCAGCCTCCCACGACCGACACTTCCAACCACTACGAACCAGTCTACTCAATTCTCCTCCCTCTCGCTCTGACGCGACAAAAGGATGACCAGAAAAAAAAATAAGAAGCTTCCTAGTACGAGCGACGGCATCATCCACCATCCATCTCTAGCTTTTGAGTTTTGACTTCTCGCCTCTGATTGATACTTCCCCAGATCTACCGAGCGCGCGCGCGGATCTAGCTCTACTCACGCAATGGGATCGACACGACTCGACACCCGGTGGCGTGCTTGGGTTCGGATTATACAGTAGTTCAGTGGTGCGCGCGTATATACCTGCATCATCATGATGGTGTTGTGCGGCTCGACGGGCCAGAGGTCCTCGCCGGGGTAGGGGACGAGGTCCTCCTTGGGGAGCAGCAGCGGGCGCTCCAGGAACCGCACGTCCTCCAGGCTGCACTCGGCCACGGCCTCCGCGAAGTACACGCCGTCGGCGGTGCACCGGATGGCGGGGCACCCCTTCTTCTCCGGCTGCTCCACGATGCGCCCGGACAGCGGGTAGAAGTAGGCCAGCGCCTTGGACAGCGCCTCGCGGATCACGGCGGGGGCCTGGTCGGCGCCGGAACGGAAGATGTGCATCGACTCCACCAGGCCGCGGTGGGTCGGGTACCGGTCCACCCACGCCAGGGGCAGGGTGTGGTCGGGGGTCTCGGTGGCCGGCTTCACTGGGCCTTCCGAGATCCGGGTCACCTTGAAGCTCGCCGAAGCCATGGCCCCTCTCTGTTCTCTGCTCGTGTGTGTTGTGGAGTTGTGGGACGAAGGCTCTCAAGCTCGAGCTGCTTCTCTTACTTAAATAAATGGAGTTATGGGAGTGGGTGGCTGCTGCGTGGGGCCACGAGGGACGGTGGAGGTGGGAGGTGGGGTCACGGGACCGCGTTGAACTTTTGCGTGGTCGTTCGGTGGCGGGCTTTTAACGGCCCAGATTGCCTGTCGGATGGGGTGTTTGACGTACGGGTTCCGCTAGCCGTTCGAACGCACGTTCTGCCCATTCGTACTTCATAGCATTTTCTTCAGAAACAATTCTTGCTCGGTTATCCTTTTTTTACTAACTGTTTTGCTGTTGGGCACGCGTCCTTGGGAATCCTCTAAGAGCATCTCTATCAATTACGGTGAACACCCAAAAACAGTAAAATAATCACTTTTTTACGGCTTTTGTTCAGAAAACGACACAAATCAGTTACGAAAACGGGCAAAACCGAAGTTAATTTTTTAGAGCTTCCGAAAACGGCTCGTCGGACCGTAGCCGAAAGCACGAACCGAGCGTGACCCACACTTCCCCGTAGAAAAGTGCGCGAAGTTTTCAGCCCCTTCCACCTCCCGCCCAACCGCCGTCGCCGTCGCCGATCTACGCGCGTCCACCTTCTCCTCCAACACCGACGCCGGATCTATGCGAGATGAGCCTCAACTCGGAGCCACCGGCCGCCGGAGCCAGCTCGCAGCTTCCACCACCCTCTCCCGTGGTGACCGTGTCTCCCGGGCTTAGTGGAGGATTGCCGACCGCCGACGAAGTGGCTCAGATGATTGCGGCAACCAGCACCAAGAAGCGGAAGTGCGCAGGCACCCACTTGCTCCCGCAGACTGTTGCAACCGGACCTCTCTCGGTCGTCCCCGCCCCTTCGCCTGCGGCTGCGGAGCCGAAGAGGGCGGCCCGCCCCAAGATTTAGTCCGCGGGTCCTAGGGGCGGACACGAAGAAGACGGTCCACCGCAGCGCCCTCCCTCCATCATCCAATGTGGAGAACACGAACGGTGCCCCCAACGTGCTCGACGATATGACTCCTAGGTAAGAGAACTGCATCCCGAGTTCGTTTGATTTGTGTGCGCAAATTGTATCCCGAATTTGTTCGATTTGTGTGCGCACAGAGCTGGGCATGCTTCCTTCATGGACCTTCTAGACGAGGTCAACATCATCGATCCCCCGCTCGCGCCGTTCGACTCCAGCGTTCAGGGCGAGGCCGTGGACGGTGGAGGGGATGATGCTCACGAGGAGGTGGACGATGAAGGTACCGACGAGGACGACGATGAGGTGGTCGAGATGGAGGAAGGCAAGCACAAAAAAAAGAAGGGTCGTCAACTACACCGATGTGGAGGATGCAACGTTGTGCCGCGCTTGGGCAGCCATTGGGATGGATGCGGCATTTGCCATGGATCAAACCGGGAAGAGGTACTGGCAGCGCATCGAAGATAAGTTTTGCAAGCTCATGCCTCTGTATCGCACATAGCAATCCCTGCAAGGCCGGTGGGATGCCATCAAACCGACATGTAGCCATTGGGCAGCGGCTATGGACCAAACAACGCAACATCCTCCTAGTGGCGCAACAATCGACCAATATGTGAGTCAATTGTTCCTCTTTCGTCAACTTTAGGGTTGTGAACTATAGTAGAAGGTTTACATTCAAGCATGCTTGTGTTGTATTGTAGGAACGCATTGAGACATGGTAGGCAGCAAGGGCAAAAGCTTTACATTCAATCATTGCTTTCAGGTGCTCCAACACCTACCCAAATGGCAATTGAGGGATCAAGAAACAGCCACTAAGAAATCTGCTATGGTTAAGATGGATGATAGTGAAGATGAGAAAGAGGGAAGAAACAATGACAAGCCCGAGGGAAGCAAGAAGGCCAAAGAAACTATGCTCGGTCTGCTTTGAACTCGTTGCGACAATGTGATGCATCGATTGTTTGCATTTCAAAATTTGTGATCTAGCAGTCTGCATATGAAACCTGTGATAAACCCTGAGTTTTCGGGTTCAGAATCGCTGGCGCGGAACAGAGCCCGTAAAGCAAAACTGGAAAATAGAATATTCTATTTTTTTAAATGTAATAGTGCTAGCTAGGAGGAACTAGACACTTTTGTGATATATTAGAAATAGGTCGGCGTGAGAATTCCGGAAATTCGTCCCTAACAGGGATCGAACTCCGGTCGTTGGGATGCGTCAACTGCAACCCAACCACTAGGCTACTGCCCGGTTCTCAGAATATTCTATTTTTCAGTTTTGGTTTACGGGCATTATTCCATGCTAGCGATTTCTCGGCAAAAAAACACGAGTTCGGTGCATGAGCTCCTGTTTTACAGGTCGCGTTTTTCCAGTAATTGTTAGAGATGTGAATTTCTGGTCCTTCCGATTGTGAGTATTTTTTCAGTCATTTCGGGATGGAGCCCATTTCCATTATCACAGAATAACGGAATAAAGTTTTTTGTGTGGCATGCTAGGACACGTGACCGAAAAGGGTAAGTCAAACTAATCAAGGTTTCGATTGCATGTTTTCTTTTTTCCCTCTTTGTTTTCTTTATTTATCAAAATTCAGGTGTGTGTGCTATAGAGGGACCCTTGAATACAAGTCCTCTTGAATCTTTGTATTTGATCAATGGGAAAACCTCAGCGCTGACTCTCATGAATATCTCGGCTCCGTGAACTTGCAATCCTCTGGTATCTTTGTATTTGATCAATGGGAAAACTTCGGCCTTCTAGTGGGACGCACGAAGAATGAAGGAGAAGATTGTCCAGTGAAGGAGAAGAAAGAACACCAAGAAGAGACTGACAGTAAGTGAGAAGAATGGAGGAGGAAAGGGTGACCATCGACCAACGATGGCAACGAGAACACACACGGTGACATAGTGTCAGATGGGTAACAAGCGGCTACTCTTTGAGTGATGCCTTGATTATCGGCACACATGATGATGTCATGTTGTTGCCGAGGGCAGCCACGAGGTACGCAGATAAATGATCTAAAGATTGCAATGATGGTTCATAGAAGCATAATGACAGCCATGCGGAGACAAGGACGAGCACACGGGACAGTGATTGCCCGAGACAAAAGAGAGAAAGAGGGCGCGAGGAGAGACCACCGACAACAGGTAGAGAAGGATGGTAATTAGAGCGGTGAAGAAGATGAAACCAAATGATTACAATGTGCTTGGGTGGTAAGACCAGGGCACGACATCCGCATCATGACATCATCCTTCGATCAATCCTACCGCACAAAAGTAAGACCATATTTATCTTGTCAATTTTGTAGCTAAGATCTTTTTCTCCAAAAAGAAAGAAGTACTCCCTCCGTTTAGAAATATAAGATATTTTAGGTTAGTAAAGTTGATGTATCTAGACACCTTTTAGTGTATAGGTTCTTCTCCCTCCGTTTAGAAATATAAGATGTTTTAGGTTTGTGAAGTGGATGGATCTAGACATCTTTTAATGTGTAGATTCATTTGAACCTATACACTAAAAGGTGTCTAGATACATCAACTTTACTAACCTAAAATATCTTATATTTCTAAACGGAGGGAGTACTAGATAAGTGTTGCATACGCATTGTAGCTCTCACGAAAGGAAGGCAAAGAATTCAATGTCTAGCCACTCGTGGCTGCTTACTGCTTCGTTGTTAAATAAACCTCCCAAAATGCTTGCATGCACGTAGTGCTTCTTCATAAAAGTGGTGCTCCAGTCAGATACACGATTACCAGCTCAATTAGGATCAAGCGTAGCTGCAAAGTGCAGATCATCTTTTTTATTAGAAAATGGTTCAGACATCGAAGGAAAGTGGGATGCGCACGATGAAAGGGGCAATAATGCCAACTTGGCAACTTGTTTAGTTCGAAAGGTCTTTTGGCCCGACCATTGTTTAACTATTTTAGGCCACCTCTCACTGTACTAGTTTGTTGCTAGTACTATTACTTGCTAGCAGCTGCTGCTGGAGTACAAACTACCAGTCACATGATACACGTGAAATGTATGGTGACATGTCACCCGAGTACAGATTAGGATCTCAGAAATTATGGAGCACGACAAAACTCCAAACAAGACCTCGCCAATGAATTTCTCAAGAACAGCGAAATTCCAGTATATTGCTTGTAATAAAAATTTATATTGCGAGACGAAGGGAGTACATGTTACTCGGAAAAAGTTCATTTCACACCCCCAAATCTTACTACTCCTAACTAAGTTTAATTATCTTGTTAACTTTGTAATATTTGCGAATATAATAAAGTTGTCCTCTAGATATATGATTAAGAAGAAGAATAAATGGCACCTGGTATGTGTTTTACGGACCGGACTTGAAACACGCATTCGCGCTGCTTTATAAATAAATCAACAATCCACACATAGTTACAAGGTTTGAGCATATAAAGACCAAGTCTGCTAGGACAACAACACAAATAAGCCAAACGGAAAGGAAAGCAAAATTCAGGCTCTCAAAGGTGGGACAACCGAAAAAGGAGGGGAGCACTAGGCGCTCAGCAAGACAAAGGGGAGACTTGCCGTGACGCCTCCAGCAAGTGGCAAAGGAAAGGAGTACGTCCAGATGCACCTTGTCTCGCTGCCTACATATCGGCTACCAGAACTGCAAAAACGCCATGAATTCCGAGTCAAAAGAATATTGTGGAAGAATCTTTTCATAACCATCTTATTGCTGGTCCATGGGGGCCAAGACAATGCGACAAACACTAGCCAGAAAAGGTGGCGACCCTTTCTGGCACGATTTTCCCGGATTTCTAGGAATTCACCGAGATCATGGGTGTGCCATTCCAGGTCCAGTGCTTCTTTGGTGAAATTCCATAGAAACCGAGTTGCGGGGCAAGTGAACATTATGTGGGTTCCCGATTTGGAGATCCCACATAATGGACATAACCCATCCCCCGATCCAAATTGTTTCGCAACTTCTACCCTAGAAAGAAGGTGGTCCCATAGCAATTGCCAAAGGAAGATCTTCGTCTTCATGGGTAAAGGAGCCTTCCAGAATGGTTTGGTCCACAGTAGACGGTCCACTGAAGAGGGCATGGTAAGCGGAGCTGACTGTGAATACCCCGATGGGGTAAGACGCCAGAACGCGGTATCTGTTACTTCAGAGAGTGCATTTGGCAACGCCGCCCTAAGCTCTAACCATGCCTCGGTTTTTGCCGGGCCGAAGTGTAGGGCAACGCGCAGAGCCAGACTGAAAACAAAAAAAATTCTGCTCCAGCAAGGTCTCCGGCGAGCCAACCCAAGATCTGACTAAGGTCAAAGGCAATAGCTTGTACCTCTCGACGCGCAGGTGCCAAAGCTGAGGAGGGGCGTCCCGGTGCTGGCGTACGTTTCCCTCGTCTCGTTCGACTCCAGTGAACTTCTCGATCTTGGGACCACCTCGTCGCTGGCTCTGTGCTCCTCCTCGCCTCCAACTTCGTCGCCGGCCAACATCGTCGACGAGCACCGCAGGTGTGGTGTCTCTGCTGTCACACACACGTACAAGGTGGAACAACAACAACAAGAGAGGTGCTAGTATCGGTCTTGCCGCTGCAGGACAGGAAGGTGGAGTTGTCAAGTCTAGCGAAACCCTAGGAAGCAACACTAGATCCAAAACTGTGTCTTGTCCACCGCCACCCACCTTCCTTTATATAGGCGAGTAGGCGAGGGCACACAACACTTGTGTCCCTTCGTCCTAAACCCTAACCCTAGTCAAAGTGGGTCCAACCCATTGACACGTGTCCCTGTCCGAAGAAGTCCAACTTGCCGGCTTGTGATAGTCAGATCATCATCCGCCTAGTTCCACTCTCTTAAGTGTGCGATCCCGCAGGCTTATGGTAAGCCAGACACAACTCAGTAATCATTCAGTCAGAGCAGTAGCTCAGTGACTTTCCGACTAGAGATGATAATCGGTAGTGGCCTCTAGCAAGACTTGCCGACTCCCGGTTTACGCAAGTGCCCTCAATGTGGCGATCTGTCTAAATCCCTTTGCCTCATGATATTGGTGGTAAACCGCAGGGGAGATTCCGTCATCCTAGTGTCGGTTTACTCTCTTATCGTTGCAGCGATAACTGATTCCCTTCGGCTTTCCTAAGTCGGACTACCTCGATCAACACTTGATCGAGTAGCGCATGGCCCTGCTTCTGAATCATATCACATGAGAGGGACCAGAGGATATGTCTTCGAGATGGAGGGGCAAATTCCATCTTGGCTGATCCACGTCACGCAGCTTGCTTCGAAGTCATCCCAAGACCACCCTTATGACTCCCAGTTGCGATGAGCGTTAGATGGAGTCAAACCGGCTTTTCTACAACTCAGATCATGCGATCCCCTCAGGTCTAAGGATTCCATTGTGTTAGTTGGAGTGTATGCTGGTGTGCTCACTTCCTACTAACCTTTTGATCAGTCCGGCTATCGTACCTCTTCCGACTAGACAATGCAAGGCAGACATCATCTCCATGCTCATGACATATGAAACATTGTCATCTTCTAACTTACAAATTAGTCTCAGCAGTGGGTTTCCCTCTCAACCTGAAATGACTAAGGACAAACTAGCTAGAGCTAGATACAAGTATGTGGTTTCACACCTGCAACAATTGTAGTGACACATACAACTAGCTCTAAGCCGGATACTGGGTTACAAATACAAGGCGGAATGTGAGCCTCTAGGGCATAATTCCTAACATGAAGGTTCTACGGAATGAGATGTTCCATGTACCCTCCTAGACCATGGTGGCGACCCAAAGCGATGGTTCAGAGCAAATCATAAACATGCTAGGGTATACCTCCTGCAGGGGGCGTCCCCTCAACCATGACTCCAGCCAAAACATGGTACCTTCTCCATTCCCTATGGAAAAAGTGATCCCTACCGGATCTCATGCTTAATCTCCTAGATGGAGTGCCAGAACTAGGAGCCATCTCGGTGCTTGGAATCCAGAAGAGGGCGTCCTCTCAGGTATTTGGCCTTAATGAGTTGTAGCCACATGCCTCTATCGTCTCTAAAGATCCAGCACACCCATTTTAGCATTACGTCTTATTGATTCGGTGGGGGGCTAGGATTCCTATATACCCCCAAGTTCCTTGGGGGCGCAGATGTCCGCCCATTTGACCATGTGATACTTCTGGTGCCCCTATGGATCCTGCCAGCAGAAGCATGACAGATTCTTATCAAATGATCTGTGCACCCCTTCCTAAAGGAGGTAATGACCCATCATACACATAGGTAGGCTGCACATGCACGAGTAAATCAACACCATCTTGCTGCCTTTCGACGTGAATCTACCACACGAGGGCTCAACTTTCGATCTAACTCTACCCACGAGCGGTTCCAAATCCTTGATAAGAATCTTGGTGTCATGGCTCGACATCCCTAGATACATAATGGGGAATGAGGTCAGCCAACAATTGAGGTTGTGTGCTATCCTCTGCTGATCCTCGGGTGTGAACCCTAATGCGACAACGTCGCTCTTATCAAAGTTAATCCTGAGGCTAGACATTTACTGGAAAGCAAAGGAGCAAAAATTTGAGGTTTGCAATGTCCATGTTCGAGCCTTCAATCATGATCATCGTGTCATTGGAGATGAGTGACCCCTCCTCCTGGAATAAGGTGCCCTACCACACCAGAGATACGACCGGTGCTCTTAGCTTTCTCTAAGATCTCTGTGAGGGCATCCACTGCCGAGTCAAAGAGCAAGGGAGATATGGGGTCCCCTGTCTTACTCCGCACGACAGGCAGAAATATGGGTCTATCTCCCCGTTGATGTTAACAGCGATGCTTCCAGTCATGACAAACTGCATGATCCATGTGATCAGGCGGTCATTAAATCCTCGCCTCTGGAGGACTTGACGTAGAAATCGCCAGTCCAGTCGGTCATAGGGTTTCTAAAAATCTAGTTACAGAAATACTCCCTTCAACTTTCTACACTTGACCTCGTGGATAATCTTATGCAGAGAGATTACCCTATCATGTATAAGTCAGCCTTTGAGGAAGG
Organism: Avena eriantha; assembly: GCA_910589775.1. Classification (NCBI taxonomy): domain Eukaryota; kingdom Viridiplantae; phylum Streptophyta; class Magnoliopsida; order Poales; family Poaceae; genus Avena; species Avena eriantha. The sequence goes on along the minus strand of OU342742.1, from coordinate 179,547,849 downwards.
CGGACTGGTATTGGTGGTCGAGTCTCTGCATGACTGGAGCAAGTCTAGCTCCACATACTTTCCCAAGAGGCGTTGGATGACTTTAAGCACCGTGATGGGTTGAAATTGGCGAATATACAAGGCCCCTGTAACTTTAGAGATCAGGGCTATTATGCCAAAATTAAGGCGGGACAATGGATCCCAGCGTAAAACTCCTGGAACACTGACATCATCACCGTGATGGCCGGGGGCTTCTGCTAGTAGCTGATTGGGTTATTTGGAGTTTGGATCATGCGTAGTTGGTGTACTTTGGCACGTTAATTCACAAACTAATTAATTATTAGTGCGGTACGACCAAACCCCGTCACACATGGTGGCATCTTCCCGTATCCTGGACGATACTACACCTTGAATCGAACGTGTCCTAACACACTTCATAATAATATTCTACAGGGTTGTTGCGCTTATCGTCGTGGCCAGCCGAGCTTGCATTCAGACATCATGCAGTGCACAAGGTACAGGCACGCACATACACAACAACACAGAACGTTAGGAGCAAGGCTGCTTGCTGGGTCGTACGTTGGCTGGTCCTAATCGAAACCTTTGTCAATTGTCACCTAGTATAAGCATGCAAGATAGATGGATGGACCATTGATGCATGCATGGGTCTTAGTAGCGTACAGGTAGAGATTAATTGTTAAATATCTGAAAAGTCAGGGCCATGCACCTTTAATTTGCATATGCAATGCAACACGCGCGTGTCATGTCCACGACCCGTCCAACAACCCGATCAGGCACTCACTCACGAAAAGGGAAAGAGCGAGATAGCGTAGCCTGGCCATTCACCAAGCATGCGCGATGCCCTGTAGCTTTCGGCGGCAGCCCCGCGCGCGCTAGAGACGGCCGGTAGCTACCGACTCCGTATTGATTATTCTTTGCATTCACTCGTTCAGCAGATCTGTGGAAGTCCACATGCCCACAATGTTGTCCTTCTCGTTCCAAAGGAAGGACACATGAAATGTTGAAAACTAGCTATAGTTGAAACTTGATATTGAGGATGTGTGGGTGGGGCAGGTGTTCTAGAACACGTAAGGTGGTTAGAGCATCTCCAGCAGTGATTATAAATTGACGCCGCGCTAAAAAACCGTTCGATATGCAGGAGGCAAAAAGTGGTGCTGCAGCAGATCAGAGGTTGTAAAATTGTGCGCTCAAAATCATAGAATCGGGTTTGTTATGATTTTTTTTGTCCTGCTTGATCTTCTTTTGATGCACACATGTAAAATAAAAAAAAGATATTTTTGGCGCTCTATTTTACATCTCCTGTTGAAGGGCTGTTTTTCGCGGCTTCTCACGTGCTGCAAATTAGAGCCTCCGGTGGAGATCGCGCCTGCGCCGAGCGCTCTATCTAGATACAATATACAACGCGTTGCAAAGCGATTTTACAGCACCGAATTATAGCGCGACCGATTGAGATGCTCTTTCGTTGCTAGAACGGACATGGTGCCGTAAAAGGGGAGATCCGGAGCCAATTTAGGTTTTTTGCCCTACTCGCTGGCGATGTCGTCGGTCCGTCCTGGTTCCGTTGGCTCTTGGGGCCTTAGAGGTTCTCTAGACCATGAAGACCCCTCGCCAACAAGGGGGTTTTCGTTCTTTTTTTTGTAGTTTCAGTGTCTTTTTGGGTTGGTGAGGTGGCGGCGGCATCTTGATAAGGTCATTTCGGCCCTATCTCCGCTCTGGTGGTGCGCCCTCGAGGGAGGATGCTTGGACTTATGTTTCCGGTAGATATCCTAAGTTCCTATCGATTTTTATGTTTGTTGGCATGCCTTTATGTCTATCTCTTCCGATCTATGATTCTAATTTCTAACGATGCTTGCTACTTTGGTAAGTTGGTATTGTCTCCGCATGACAACTTCTCATTATACTCCATTGATAGAGGGGAGAAAACAGCGGCGTGTCTTCGGCTCGCTCCATTGTCACTCCTTTCTCGGTTAGTGGCTGGCCTGTTATTTGCTTGGGCCGAGAAGATGATAGTATAACAGCATCTCTAGCAGTGTGCCTGTAAATAGCCCAAAACCGTAAAATAACCGGCGTTTATCGGTGTCCCGGAAAAATCGCGCGCCTAAACACCCCCGGACCGAAAAAAGGTTTACGGGGCGTGCCAAATATCGCCCGTGGAACCGAGCATATCTGGTTTCCGCGGCCGAACCGAGCGCTAACCCTCACTCCTCTTCGTTCTTGGCAGGACAAAAGTTTCCTCCACCTCTCTTCCTGCTTCCGCTTCGCCGCCACCGTCGATCTACCTCCACCGCCGCTCCCCTCCCTCGCTGCCACGCGGAATTGACGCCATGGAGCCCGCACAGCTCCCACCGGTAGCTGTTGAGTTTCCGCACCCGCAGCAGCCGTCCTCCGTCGCTCCGGCAGTCAACGCGGGCTCGTCGGCCGCCGCCGCGTCGGCCATCAAGAGGAGGAAGCGCGCGGCCGCGCAGGCCGTCCCGCCAGCTGCCGCTCCCGTGACTGGCGGTGCTCACGCCATGCCTTTCTCTGCCCCGGCATAGGAACCCAAGAAGGTTCCCGCCAAGCGGAAGAAGCCCACGCGAAAGACGCCGGCGGCGGGCGGCACCAAGAACCAGTCTCGCCCTGTTCCTCCGCAGCATGCCCCGCTGTTGGACGAGATTGCCTCACCGTAAGCCCCCGCAATTGGCGCCCACAACTCGTTCGGACAATTGCCACCAAGGTACAAAGAGTGATCTGCCTCGTTCTCATCATTCGAGCAATTACTCAATGATAGCGAGGTCTGTACCATCGAGCCACCACTCGCTGCATATGATTTGGACGACAATGAGGTAGAGGACGGCAAAGAGGATGCCTTGGAAGAGGATGGCGAAGAGGGTGCATTGGAAGAGGTTGATCAAGCCGCATATGATGAGGCGAAAGAACAGAAGAGGAGGGCAGTGAACTATACCAAGATCGAGGACAGTTGCTTGTGCCGGGCATGGTCGGATGTGTCACTTGATGTTGTCCATGGCAATGACCAAACTGGGAAGCGTTATAGGATTCGAGTTGAAGATAGATTTTTGAGACTCATACCTCGTGTAGCAAACCCGGTGACCCACACCTATCGTTCACTATAAGGCCGATGGGATGTGATCAACGCTACTTGTAGCCGATGGAGTGGAGCACTCAGGCAAATCCGGGCAAATCCTCCAAGTGGTGTGAGCATTGACCAATATGTGAGTGCGCCTATCTTGCATTTCTAGTTGTGATCAAGGCTATATAGACATGATCTAACATACATTCTATTAACTTGTCATGGTCGATGCTGCCGGAGAGCCCATCGACGATGACGCTAGGGCCGCTTCTATGCATGATTCTTCTTCGGCTACGGGAAGGACTGCTGCTACTGGAGAGCCCATCGATGACAACGCTAGGGCATGAGCTCGACCTGTGTATGTTGTTTGCCGTGTCTTATTAGTTTAGATTTTTATGCGATGATTGCTGTCTTTTGCTGTCGAAACTGTCGAAAGAATGTTTACGGTTTTGTCTGCAGTTCACCCCGCCGAGCAGTCCTCGTAAATCCGAACGGCAAAACAGAATATTCGAATATTCTGTTTTGCGGTTTGGGTTTACGGAGACTACTCGGTGTCGCCTCCCGTGAAGCAAGCAATCGTGGATTCAGCGCACCGTACTCCGATGTTTACGGTTTGCTATTTACGGGTACCGCTAGAGATGTTCTAAGTTGACCGCAAGTTTGAGATGGGGATCTAGATGGAGTGCTACAATCAAACGGGCAGGAAAAAAAAAGCAAACGGGCAAATGCCTAAGTTGACCATTCGGCACAAAGCGCCGTGCAGAGATACATGTGTGTTTATCTCCTTTTATAGTTTCCATCTCTTGTTTTAAAAAAAAATTATGAACAAAATTTCTTTTAAAATGCATTTGATTTTTAGATTTATAGTTTTACTTTATTCCCATTCTTCTGTTTTGTATTCAACTAAAAAGTATGTTTATAATCAACATAATTTCCACTTGAGTTCTTTTAGAATTCATGACATGATTTTTTTGTGTTAACTAGTAGATTTTTATGAATAACTCTTTTGTTTGACATAAAAGTCGTGTTTACAAGTTGATATTTATATAGTTAAAAATAAGTACAATTTGTAGGATTTTTTCTTGAAATCTAGAAGTTGTTTACTTCAAAATAGGACGAGAGTGACGTGCTACATACATCGTACAAATTTGTGTATGAGTATTCCACTGATGCTTCCCTCTCTCGAATAAGTTGCTTCATGCCAACGTTTGATGCATCTGTGGTCATGCAGCGACCGGATAAAGGGCATGTTTGGTTCTAGCCAGAAGCCGCTCATATGTTTTTTTGCTAGTCATGATTTTCGTTGCGTGTAAATTGATCAATATTGATAAGAAACACAAATTAAATTAAATAAGTAAAAGAACAATCCTAGAGATGGACTTTGGTCACCTTTCGCCATCATGCAAACTGCTGTGGTATTGCCGACGAGTACGCCATGAAGAGGTCCTCACAGAACGTATTTAGAGAGATGGAGAAGACGGCGAGTTGACGGGTACGAGATAACACAGTTTACCCAAGTTCAAGTCCCACAACGGTGGTGAAACTCTACTCCTGCTATAAATCACTATAATGACAATACACCGAGTTATAGGGATTGGTTCGTTGTACGAGATGTTGTGTATCGTTGTACATGCGTACGTGAGATTGTGTGCCCTAAAGGCTCCCACATACCCAGCTTGTAAAGGCGCTAGAACCTAGAGTTAGAGGGAAAGACCTTGCCGGACAGGTTACAGAGTCCTACACTAATACTAACTAGTTTTCGTGTCTTGTACTCCAAGGCTCCGGGTTGGTCAGTAACTACACCGTAGCCTTCCTTCTTCCGGCATGGGTCTCCCTTCTAGATCCGTCTAACTGGCCGCCCAGCAAGCCATGGGTCGTGCTACCAACTATGGGTCACCTGGGTTATCTGGATTAGAGATATGCAATGATGATACCCATTTAGCATATCTCCAACAGTAACCCCCGTAGGACTTTGAGATCATGCGCCATCTTTCCCTTTAGTCTTGAATGCTCCGTCTAGGTGATGCCTATAATTCGTCAAGCAATATCTCAAAGTTCTCCAAAGAACCATGCAATCCTCTCCATCTTCATTATTGATGAGTACAAGTGCACTGATCATTTGTAGCTAGTTTCGAAATAAAGATATCGATCCCACACAGGGAATAGTAGGCGAAACACTAAAATACTTTTAACTAAAACTAAACAAAGTACTTAAGGAATAACTTTAAGATGCAAAAAAGTAGATTTGTTTTTGTTCTTTTGGTTGAATGAAGCAATTTAAAGTAAAGTAAAACTTAATGCAGAAAGTAAGAATCGCATGTGTAAAAAAACTTGGAACTGCAATAGGGAAAAAGGCGTTCTCAGGGAGTGGTGGATACACCGCTAGTAATTTAGACTAAGCAATTAAGATTATTATAACAAATATTCGCATGATATGTATGTATGTGGGAGGAGCTCGATATATGAACAAATGGGCAGCAACCACTACTCACATCATCCTTCATAGCCACAGCTGACAAATAAACGACATCAATCATATTATCCCGCTATTAAGAGATTTCTCCCGTGGCATGGACATGGCTTTATGAGTTCTCCTAGATTTCCCAAGTTAGTCCGTAAAGATGATAACAACTTTATAGTCACAGTAAGCGCTATCATTCCTCCGTCTACCAACAAGTAATCCCCTTCATTGAGTCCCCATAAGAGGCAAATATTAAGGAGGTGCACAACTCCCAACATCAAGATGAAGACAATTAACACATACACATAATGATGTATAACATAATAATCTCTATCTCATCTCAATCATATGCTAGGGTTTCTCCATCTCCCCAAGAACTAGAGATCTACTCAGACATGGAGGCAATCAACATCATGACAATGGTAATAGAAATAATTGTTAATGAATAGTTCCTGTATAAATCCACAACGAGTACGGAAATTACAACAAGATCTAGATGGGGTGAAGATGGGATGGATGGAGATGATGGTGGTGGAGCGGTTGATGAAGATGGAGATCGCTTCCTTGGCCTCCCAGATCTGCGTAGGGCGAAGATGGATCCCTTGGGCAAATTCCCCCTCCATATGCTTTCCGGAGGTGAGGTTTCGGCGATTTCTGGGTGTTCTGTATGTCGTCTCTCCGATCCAGTTGCACAGGGTGAAACTATTTGAGGAGGCGGTGGCAGCGCCAACTATACGATTAGAACTATACGGCCGGAAAAAGTATTCCGGTCGTATAGTTGGTCGTTGAACCGTCTGTATGCCTTGATTGCTTCGGGTTTTCTGCTAGTGTTATTGATATTTCCCAAATAAGTGTTTTACGTTGTTTTTGACTCCTTTTCTCCCCAATACAACTGCTCCAAGAATTGTGTCCATTGTATCAATCATCTGTCCTGATCCTGGTGAAAATGGACTTAAAATGTGCGCGCAAGCGCCATAAAATACCAAGATGCTACATCTACACTACAAAATAATAATGTAAAACATGATGCAAATATGCACTCATCAATTTCCCCAAGATTAGACTCTTGCTCGTCCCGAGCAAGTTTAGCTTAATGGATGTGATCCTCATATTCATGAAGTTGAGTCAATAAAATAAATGAGGCAGTTGCAGCATGTGTTTATCATATATGATACATAGGAATAAGTTCATGAATAGTACCTTACTCGAACCATCAGAATATTATTAGGAGGCTTCCACACCTTGGTGATTAACGGTTCACAAAAGATGAATCTCAACATGATGTAAAAGTATTCGGTTCGACCAAATGAGTTAGAGAGGTAGTCCCAAGTGTTTCAGGATTAACATATTCACTTGGGATTCAAAATCTCAAAACGCTTCTTTGTCATACCACAATATAGTGGTGTATGTCTATTTGCTCTTTGCACATTCACTCTTTTTCTTCTTCTTCTCTTTTTTTATATATATGCTCACACTTTTGTTTAAGTGTTGTGCAAAGAAGCTAGCCATACATTCCACTTCATGTGGAAATCCAAAGTTTAACGATCTCAATTACCAAATTCCAATTGTATATGAAGCATCTTTATGACTTGAAGATTCTACCCCGACTTGTTCTTACTCTATGTTGATAACACTTTTTAATTTTCCTTTGTTCAAGGTTTCTTTTTCAACTTGACTAATCAGATTATTTTTACTTCTGTAAATCAAACCATGAACTTACAACATATCGATTAAATTATCTTTATATGTTCATTAATACTAGTGGTGTGGAAGACTCCTATTGTTATCATCAAGTGCAAGTAAAATTATAATCAAGCCATTCATATATCCAATAAGACAAGCACAAACTCAATAATGCTCCATATATGATAATAAACTCGGAATTTCACAAATGGGATCGACCATTCCTTAAGGGAATTTAAATGATACAATATTTATTTCTAAACTCGAACTAATGCAAAACTAAAATAGTAATATAAAATTTATAAGATAGATTTACAAGGTCTTAAAGATCTCCCCAAGCTTGGAATCAAGCCCAGCGGGATCAAGTAACTCCTTGTTGGTACCTATCCCTCCTCCTGGGTAGGAAGAGTATTGCCTTCTTCCTCTGTGTTGCAAACCTTAGCCATGCTTGCGAGGCAAATGCTGAGCTCGGCCATGTCGTATTGAAGCTTCAAAATTTTCTTCTGGAGGAATTTCTTCTCATCTATCAACTCAAAAATAGTTTTAATCAAGAAACCAACTCTACCATTGATGTCATCAACCTTTTTCTCAAGGTCTTTGCTCATCATCTAGTAGGAGTCGATCCCTTCTCCAATTGTTTCGACACATGCCTTCAAAGCTTTTTCCAACTCATAGATCTTATCATGAATCTCATCTTGCCGCACCTTCTTAGGTTTAAGAGGCGATGGACCGAGAGGAGGTTTATAATAGGATCCTATGTTGTGATGGTAGGGACTAGGGAGATACTCATCCTTGCTATTTCCCCGCTCTGCTTGCCTCATCATCTCTAACCTTTGCAGGAACATGTCCTCCCAATTTGGGAGAGGCTTGATCTCTGGGATGGATGATGACGATGATCCTTTAGGTCCCACTTCTTCGATCCTCTTCACGTGATTCGCTTCTTTCTTCCTCCAAATCTTATTGATATGGAAGGGATGCATGGCTTCGCTGCACGGATGTTGTTAGAGGGGTTTGTATAGGGATGGCGGGGATTTTTTGAGGCTGGAGGCTGTAGCTCTATGAAAACTTAATGAAAAAGGTTAGATGCGACCAACTTTAAAAGGGGATGTCAAAAACCCTAGCCGCCGTCTGTAACGAGAAACTGTATGGGCGCGTCGTATAGTTATGAACCGACTATAGATTTTATTCTATGGTGGACTCAACTATACGACTGGAACTATATGGTCGGGAATTTTTATTCCCGACGTATAGTTGGTCGTTAAACCTTCTGTACTCCGAATGTTTTTTTAGATGGGTCGATATCTATACGACCATAACTATACGGGCAGGATTTTAATTCTCGCTGTATAGTTGGTCATTAAACTATCAGTACCCAGAAAAGAGCTTTGTCAAAGGCATCGATATCTATACGACGAAAACTATATGGGCAGAATTTTAATCCCGCCGTATAGTTGGTCGTTAAACTATCAGTACCTTTTGTGGAAGGAAGGGGTGATGTCGAAACAACTATACGACCGCAATTATACGATCGGAACTTTTATTCCCGACGTATAGCTAGTCGTTAAACCCTCTGGATCCACCAAAAAAATTCCTGCTTCTCCGAGAATTCTTTATTAATCTGAAACTTAACGAAATATAAAGTTTTGACAGAAAAATGACAGCTTAAATTTCGACCAATTTTGGCATTATCAATCTTCCTTTTTCTTTGATAGAGCATCAAAAATGTTCCTTATTTAACACAATGCTCAATTAAAACTTTAATTAAAAATTGAAAAACTTACTCAAACCTTTACTTCGCATGGGTTGCCTCCCATGAAGCGCTCTTTTATGGTCAATAGCTTGACCATAGTGTTGCTCGTTCTATCTCGAGTCCATTCTTCTTGTAGTTGCCATTCCTTGTATATCTTTGCTTAATCACCTCTTCTGGGGTGATCACTTGTATGGTGACTTCACTTATATCTTCTTTTACTCGAGAATGCTTCAAGCATTGTCCATTTACCATCCATGAAAGAGAGGGTGTTTTTCCCTAGAGCTTCATTGCTCCCGATGAATAAGCTTCTTCAACTATATATGGGCCTTCCCACTTTGATCTGAGCTTCCCTAGAAACAACTTAAGGCGAGAATTATAGAGCAACACTTTGTCTCCACTTTTAAAGGTCTTATTCTCTATTTTTTCTATCATGCCATCTTTTCACTTTTTCTTTAAACAATCTAGCATTCTCATAGGCATCACTTCTAAACTCATCTAAAGCATGAATATCTAATATCCGTTTTTCTCCTGCTACTTTAAGCTCATAGTTTAGGTTCTTGATAGCCCAAAAAGCTTTGTGTTCCAATTCTAAAGGTAAATGGCATGTCTTACCATATACCATCTTATAAGGTGTCATACCCATTGGATTTTTAAACACAGTACGATATGCCCATAGAGTGTCATTTAACTTGTATGACCAATCTTTTATTGATTTGTCCACCGTCTTCTCGAGTATGGTCTTTAATTCTCTATTATAGAGTTCTACTTGACCACTCATTTGAGGATGATATGGTGAAGCAACGCGGTGAGTTACTCAATATTTGCTGAGAATTTTCCTAAAAGTTTCTTTCATAAAATGAGAACCACCGTTAGTGATTAAGAATCTAGGAACTCCAAACCTAGGGAATATAACATACTTGATCATCTTCACTGAGACGGCTGCATCTGCATGGCTTGTTGGAATATCTTCAACCCATTTAGTAATATAATCAACAACAACAAGAATATCAGTATGACCATTTGATTCTATAAAAGGTCCCATGTAATCCATTCCCCATACAACAAAGGGTTCGATTATAAGACTATAATTCATTGCCATTTCCTGTCTCCTACCTATATTACCTCTTATTTGGCAAGCATCACAGTGTTCTACATACATGTGTGCGTCCTTGAGCAAGGTGGGCCAATAGAATCCGGATTGGAGTACCTTTCCTGCAGTTCGCTTGCCTGCATGATGTCCTCCATACGGGTTGTCATGACAAGCTTGCAAGATTGCATTTATTTCATGGTTAGGAACACACTTTGAATCATTCCGGCAGGTCCATGACGATATAGATATGGATCATCCCAAAAGTACTATTTAAGATCATTAAAGAATTTCATCCTTTAATTTCTTGTCATACCAGGAGGTATAAATTTTACTGCAAGATAGTTAGCATAATCTGCATACCAAGGATTAGCAATATCAACATTTGCTAAATATTCTCTTGGAAATGACTCATTTATAGGTACGGGGTTAGTAATTATTCCCTCCATCCTAGAGAGATGATCTGCTACCAGATTATCCTTACCCCTCCTATCTACTATTTGCAAATCATATTCTTGTAGTAATAAAACCCACCTAATCAACCTGGGCTTCGCATCCTTTTTCACAAGGAGGTGACGCAAAGCTTGGTGATCCATATGAACTATTACCTTAGAATTAATGGTGTAAGATCTAAATTTGTCGGAAGCAAAAATTATAGCTAGGAACTCTTTTTCTGAAGTAGCATCATTTTTCCGAATCTTATTAAGAGGTCTACTAGCGTAATAAATAACATTTAAATTCTTTCCGTCTCGCTATCCTAACACAGCCCCTAAAGCATAGTCGCTAGCATCACACATGATTTTGAAAGGTTCATCCCATTTTGGAGATTGCATGATAGGTGCTGAAACTAATTTGTTTTTAAGGTTCTCAAAAGCTACAATGCAGTTATGATCTAAGTAGAATGGAGTTTCTTTCTCAAGAAGGTTGGTGAGAGGCATAGCTATTTTAGCAAAATCTTTTATAAAACGCTTATAAAACCTGCATGTCCCAGAAACATTTTTAAGTTTTTTATGTCTTGAGGAATTGAAAGATTTTCTATAGCATTTATATTAGTTTTATCTATTTCTATTCCCTTCTCCAAAACCTTATGCCCAAAACTTTACCCTTTCTTTCCATGAAACGACATTGTTCCCAATTCAAAACCAAATTTGATTGTCTGCATCTCTGCAAAACTTTGGTTAGATTGTAAAGGCAATTATCAAAGGTTGTTCCACAAACAACAAAATCATTTGTTAGAACTTCCATAGTCTTCTCAAAAAAATCATTAAAGATTTTTAAAACACATTCTTGAAAAGTCACTACTGCGTTACATAAGCCAAACAGAATTAATCTATAAGTATACGTGTCATAAGGGCAAGTGAAAGTTGTTTTCTCTTGATCTTCTGGTTGTATAGAAATTGGAGAATATCCAGAATAACCATCAAGAAAACAAAAATAAGAATTATTACTAAGTATTTCTAAAATTTTATCCATGAATGGTATAGGTTTATGATTTTTCTGTGTCTCGCGGTTTAGCTTTCTAAAATCAATGCACATACGATATCCAACAATAGGCCTTACATGAACTAGCTCACCATCCTCATTCATAGCAACATCAAGACCACCTTGTCTTGGTATGCAATGAGCTGGGCTAACCCACTTACTGTCAGAAATAGGATATATTATGCCAGCATCTAATAAGCGTATAACCTATTTTCTTACTACTTCCTTCATTTTCGGATTAAGCCGTCTTTGTGTATCCACTACAAGTTCAGCATCATCAAGCATGGTAATCTTATGTGTTATAATAGATGGATCTATTCCTTTGTATCACTTAGAGTATATCCAAAGGCTTCACGATGCTTAGACAAGACCGAAATGAGTTTATTTGTTTCATTTTCTAATAGATTTTTCTAATAATAACAGGACATTTATTTTCATTATCTAAAAACTCATACCTCATATCGTCTAGAAGTTGTTTCAATTCAATTGGTGGAGGTTCTTCATCTCCTTTTCTTACCAGCTCTTCATATTCATGTTGATTTTGTGCTTCCGGAACTGAATCAAGGTAATCATCCATATCTTCTCTTTCCTCATCATCCGGTGCTTCCTCCCAATTAATTAGGCTCCTCTCTAATTCATCTTGTGGAGTACTGAAATGAATTGTGGCCAGCTCGGTAATCGTTTTCTCTTCCTTGATATCTTCCACTTCATAGGCCTCTTCTTTAGTTTGGCGAAGTGAAATGTCATTTCCTCTTCTCCAAACATCAGTGAAATAGTATCCTTCTTATTATCAACTCGACTTTGGTTATGGAAATAAAAGGTCTGCCTAAAAGAATAGGACAAAAAGAATCTCGAGGCATGCCAACAATATGAAAATCAAGGGGGTACATGAGTGATCCAATAAAGACACAGATGTTTCTGATAACCCCTTCTGGTTTTATATTAGTTCTATTAGAAAATTTAATAGTAGTGTCTACGGGTTCCACATCTGGATTATTTAAATTATAGCGAAGTTCTTCATAAAGTGATTAAGGCATAATATTTATTGTGGAAATCAACTCACAGATTCTGTATAAGAAAGTTTCTCCATAATATATAGGAGTCATAGGTTTAGAAGTTTCGTTACCTCATACTTTACCTTCGATGAATTCTTAGGTTTCAAAGTCTAGCATAACCACTTCATTATCCACTGTTCGTGCTTCCATAAGATCCTTCAATATGAAATTATTTATATTGGTAGCTTTAGGGTTCTTTTATAGTTTCTTTAATCTTCTATTTATTTGTTCTTCCTCTTTTTGCCTTTTCTTGATATTCTCTTGAATAGGTGCTGAGGAGAACTCTTCCATTAGTGCTCTTGCACTCTTCTTTTCTTCATGGGGTTTATGGGGTTCCCATTCTGTAGGTACCTGTAAATGCCCTGCATAATTCTCAATAATTTTCTTTACTGAGTAAGAATCAATACCGAGGGTTTTAATCATTGCACATGTCCTTTCATTTGCAAGTAAATCGTTAACACAAGCATATTCATAAAAACTATTTGTAATGTTCTCCTCATTTTTAAGATCTTTCATTGCCTCCCTCATTTTTATTATTAATTTCCAAGCTTCATCGTAGGTATAAGATAGAAAACTACCATTATAAGTTGTGTCTAGATTCACTCTATTTTCATTATTAAGCCCTCCATAAAAAGTGTGAGTGATTAACCAATCAGGCAAACAATGATGGGGGCAATTATCTAGATAACTCTTGTACCTTAGATATCCTTCATACAAACCCTCATCATTTATTTTTGAAATTGATAATAATACCTCTCATCCCGTGAGCTTTTCTTTGTGAGTAATATTTTGATAGGAAATTGATTGTCAATTCCGTCCAAGTCCATGGTGCTTCTGCGCAAAAAGATATATACCAGCCGTAAACATTATTAGAGAGAGTTTGTCTAAACAGCTGGGTTTTAACCATTTCAAGATTATAGTCTTCGGATATAAAGGAACTGAGAACGTCTTTAAAGAATTGTAAGTGTCCATATGGATTCTCTTCATTGGTTCCTTCAAATTTCTTAGAGTGCGGTAGTTCAAATAATAAAGGGTACATCTCAATTCCATCCGGATTTATGCTTTTATTGACAGTTATAAAAGCGGCCATGGGTAAACCCATTTTCCTTACTGCCTCAAGCTAGATTAAATGCTGAGTGTTGTCCATTGTTGCGGTCTTGCAACTTAAATTAAAAATTAGTACAACGAAAGTAAATAACTAAAAGTAAAGTTACTTATAGCGCTAAGCTCCCCGGCAACGGCGCCAGAAAATAGCTTGATGACTTCAAGTGCACAGATCGTTTGTAGCTAGTTTCGAAATAAAGATATCGATCCCACAAGGAGTAGTAGGCGAAAGACTAAAATGCTTTTAACTAAAACTAAACAAAGTACTTAAGGAATAACTTTAAGATGCAAGAAAAGTAGAGTTGTTTTTGTGTTTTTGGTTGAATGAAGCAATTTAAAGTAAAGTAAAACTTAATGCAGAAAGTAAGAATCTCATGTATAAAAGAACTTGGAACTGCAATAGGGAAAAGGCGTTCTCAGGGAGTGGTGGATACACCACTAGCAATTTAGACTAAGCAATCAAGATTATTATAACAAATATTCTCATGATATGTATATATGTGGGAGGAGCTCCATATATGGACAAATAGGCAGCAACCACTGCTCACATCATCCTTCATAACCATATAAATGACATCAATCGTATTATCCCGCTATTAAGAGATTTCTCTTATGGCATGGACATGGTTTTATGAGTTCTCCTTGATTCCCCAAGTTAGTATGTGAAGAATGACAACATCTTTATAGTCACAGTAAGCGCTATCATCCCTTCGTCTACCAACAAGTAATCCCCTTCATCGAGTCCCCATAAGAGGCAAATATTAAGGAGGTTCACAACTCCCAACATCAAGATGAAGACAATTAATACATACACATAATGATGTATAACATAATAATATCTATCTCATCTCAATCATATGCTAGGGTTTGTCCATCTCCCCAAGAACTAGATATCTACTCAGACATGGAGGCAATCAACATCACAGCAATGGTAATGGAAACAATTGTTAATGAATAGTTCCTGTATAAATCCACAATGAGTACGGAAATTACAACAAGATCTAGATGGGGTGAAGATGGGATGGATGGAGATGATGGTGGTGCAGCGGTTGATGAAGATGGAGATTGATGCCTTGTCTCCCAGATCTGCGTAGGGCGAAGATGGATCCCTTGGGCAAATTCCGTCTGTATGCCTTGATTGTTTCGGGTTTTCTTCTGGTGTTATTGATATTTCCCAAATAAGCGTTTTACATTGTTTTTACTTCTTTTCTCCCCAATATAACTGCTCCAAGAATTGTGTCCATTGTATCCATCATCTGTCTTGATCCTAGTGAAAATAGACATGATGCAAATATGCACCGTAAAATACAACTGCGAGCGCCGTAAAATACCAAGATCCTACATCTACAATGCAAAATAATAATGTAAAACATGATGCAAATATGCACTCATCAATTATGTAAGCCGGAGATTCTCCAAGTCTTCTCGTCTAGAGTCAGACAATATCCGTCTTCAATGGAATCTTCAGACGTGACTTTTCCACTGCAACAGTCAGCAGGATGACATAGGCTACAACCTATGCTTTCTCGGAACTCATATATGGCAGTGGTTGAATCATTAGCATTTCCCCCGCGCACAAAATCCGAAACGTTAAGTGGAAACCAGGGGACATGTGGAAATTACCGCGCACGTTCGCACACATGTTGTCAACACAGTAACCGTTAGATTTCCCACGCACGAATCTTGATGCCAAGGGCTATATATTTTTACTGTGACCAGAAAAATCTCGTTTACCCGCATTCTCCCCGCATCGTCTTCTTTCTCTCTATCCACACGACCGTTCGAGCTCCCAGCGAGAAAACCCTAGCCAATAAACTTCTCCTCCTCATCCTCCACCAATCCGCCCAATGGCTAGCAGTAGCACTCCATCAATAGCGGCGTATCCTGAGGCATCAATCGAGCCATCCAAGGGAGTATTCGTTCCACCGGAGGGCGTGGTGGTGCCTATCTTCGCCGTGATGGAAACCACCAGCGACGACCAAACAACGGGCGATGCTTGAAGCCGTGGAATAGGAGGCTGATTCCCACAAGGGAGTCTAGAGGGGTTCTAAGCTCTCTATGGAGCTCCTAAAGTAACTTGTCATTGAAGTATACCTCCCTTTGGCGGAGTGCTTGGTCGGGTGGCCGGTGTCGGCCGGCGAGGTCATTCCTTCTCCCTAAGCAAGAGAAACGGTATACCTCAAATCTCAGCTGGTGCGCAGCGTCTCCCTCCCAGTTTCTGACTTCTTCCTTGAAGTCCTGAAGCACTTCTGGGTTCTCCCCCATAATCTTTCTCCCAATATCATCCTAGTACTTAGCAATTTTGTAGCTTTGTGCGAAGGATACCTAAGGATCAAGCCTAGGGTAGATCGGTTTATTTTTTTCACCGTCAAGAGAGAGTCCGGAGAGTCCAAGGATGAACTGCAGAACCATTAGTTTCAAGTTCCGTCCTAATCGGTGGTTCCCCAACATAGTTGGCCATGAGTTCTGCAAAAACTAGCAAAGGACATATTTCTAAGGCCCAAACATACCTCTGACTGGCCGCCAAGACTCATACCCTGACTTTGTCGACGGAGCCCCCGCCAAAGCCCCCACCTGGATATCCCAAGGCCCCCTCCCATCCGGTGAAGAAGCTTCTCGCGCCATAAGGTGGATAAAATGGCTGGTAGACGGAGGGCTAACTGGCCTGGACCTAGCCATGTGCTGGTTCACAAGGCTGATCCAACCTCTGCATCACCGTGCCGAGATGATGCACAAATATTCCTAGGAGAGAAAATATTCTATGTGAATTTTCGAGGACAACTTCTCCAAGGACTCCATCAAGCTCCGGCTTAAGGATATAGTCAAGTGAAGGATAAGAAGCATGGCTTAAATATCACCTTCAACATGTTAGAATGTGGTAAATGCCTAGAGGTAACCATGTTTCCTTCATTTCTTATATATGTACTCTAAGGTTTCCAAGTTGAGTTTATCAACCATCTGACATGCTTTTTGACCCATCAGCTGGCGACCTTAGCGGCAGATCAAATGGCCTCCCAGGTCTATGATCCAAGGCTAAAGGATGTCCGGGTTGTGTCCGACTGTGATACCTCCAAGGATCATCTAGCCCCGGCAATGCGGAAGCGGAAGAGCTCCACCTCTGACACTATTTCCAAGGGCAAGAAGAAGAAGAAATCAGAGAGTATCCACCGGCATCACCTTAACCAAGGCACCTACTACGGTGTAAGTATATTCATTCTTTGACTTTACTTTGTACCTACTTAATCCCTATACTTATACTTTATACGTTTTAGGAAGAGACCCGGTGTTAGTTTAAAACGGACCTCCAAAGATGTTGGAGGTTCTGGAAATATTTGCGAGATGTTTACCAAGTCCTCACCCGCCGTTGCTCCCCCAACTCCTGCTGTCAAGCCTGCAATAGGATCTGTTGGAAACTTGTCCCCCGTCGTACTTGAGACCTCTGTCATGGATACAAACATCAACCCAACACCAGGTGTCTCCATTTCTGCTGGCATGGACCTTGCTCCTAGTGGCCAGGCAACACAGGAGAGTACCTCTTCAAAAGTGGTTGAAGATCCGGCTAAGGATGCCATAGAAGAAATGAAGCAACTAATGGAGAAAGCAGAAGCAGCAGCAATAACCAAGTTGGGAACCTCCACGCCTTCAACTACTCTGATAACGCATGAGACGGCTAGGGCTTCATCCATGACTCTGGCTACTTCATCTGCTATGCCTCTAACTCCTCCGATGCTAAGCTTGGATGATCTTATTCAGTAGGCAAATGCTATTTATAGCAATGTCAGGACCTTCCAAGATGCATATGCCAATTTGGCAAATAACCTCAAGACTATTGCAATTATAAGTCTTTGATATTTACATTTCACTTTATAATATATCCCACTGTAGCCCCAAGCTCTTAGGCAAAAAACCAATAGTTATTGGCGAGTGCTCCAAAGAAGAACTAAGTGTAGAACTTGATAGTGTAGCCCTCGAGTTTCTAGGTAGAATGAATAATTCTGGCTAGATACTCTAAGAGAGAACACACATGAATTAAAACCTGATACTATAGCCCCTGAGTTTCTAATTGAAACTAATAAGTTCTGACTAGATGCTCTAGAGAAAGCGAAGCATTGGTCAAAATATGGTACTATAGCCCTTGAGCTTCTAATTCAAACTGAAAAATTCCGACTAGATGCTCTAGAGAAACTAAGTATGCTTCTTTTTGAAGAATGATAATACCCAGAGGAAGGCTGCCAATGAAAAATATGCCAAACTGTAGAAAGAGCTAGAACTTGAAAAGGGTAAACCAACCTTTCTGAAGGAACAAATCAAAAATAGCAAGCGTATGTTTTCCTCTAGTGGCTCCCTAATCTATCACGTGTAACCATTTTGTCTAAATTCTCATTTGTTGTGTTTGTTCTGACTTGTAGAAGCCATTGCCAAGTCCAAGAGCACCATTGAGTAGTCCAAGCACATCCAAGAGCTGGATGATGAGAATAAGATCCTGAAGAAAGACCTAGTTGCTACCGTCAAAGGGCATGAAGAATTGATGAAGGTTCTGCAAGAATCTGCCGATCCCAAGTTGCAGCACCTGAAGAAGGAGATTGAATGCCTTAAGGACCAAAACCAAGCTGCCGAAGCGCAGAATTCTCTAGGCCTTGAGGCGTACAAGAAACTTCAAGAGAAGCATGACATCTTGGAGGAAACCTGCCACTAAGCTAAAACCAGCATCTTTGGTAACTTTCCTCCATATTTCACAATTCTGTAAGTCGGATAAGGGGGGCATAGAGTCAGAGCAAATAAAATAGCTAATTCTTATTAGAAAAAAGAATGAATATCAAGCGTTATAGTATGATTTTGAATAATCTAAAAAAGTAATATAGTAAGGGGGAGACTCTACATTCCTACTTATGCCCTCGAGCGTGTCTAAAAACTCCATTATCTCGAGTTTACTGATTTTATTTTGAAATGTACACTAATGTTGTACTCATGACCCTTGTCTCTTATGAAAACACAGCTCCCCTTGGTTTAACCAACATGGGTGATGGTGCTCCGGATTAAAAGGAATGCATGATTCTTACTGGCAACCTCATAAATATTGCCATCACTCAAGCCAAGGAGATAGCACAGCCCCTGGACATCACTATCAAAGCGGCAAATTCTGTCGCCAAGTACTCGGAAATTCTCTGCCAAGTCCCCAAGAAAATAAGGAGCTAGAAAGCATACTCTTTCCGTTCAGGCGCAAGGATGACATTGTCCTTGGTGAAGGAACACTATGATGACGCTGACATGGACCTGATATCCTCTAGTATGCCGAAGTTTGACGAGGAAGGGCGTGAAATTGATGACACTGCTATTTGGAACTCCCTCGCCGGCTACGATACCAAGATATCCAAGCTTGTCGAGGCGTATGTCTTGTGCCAGCTGAAGAGATGGATGATGAGCCAGCACCTTCAGAGTCTAGCCCTAGATAGTTTGACGATCTATCCAGGCCAACCTCTCATGTGGCTAATGATGCAGTATCAAAGTCCCCTGCTGATGGCTGTGATGTACAACACTTTTTAGCAATATAAATTGTGTCATTTTCCTATCATATCATGCTCCATCTAATTATTGATATGCCTAATAAGAATGATTACTTGTTTTTATTAAATTCAATATGAGCTTTGGATGTTTAGTAGTTTAGGTAGAATTTTATCACTTTTCCTTGTCTATTACATGTGTGTAGGTGTTGATGATGATTATGGATAAAACAAAGTCAAAAGGAACAAAGAGAGCATAGTATGGAGGAGCTGTAGGGACCATACTTAGCCATTTGAGAGGTTGAAAAATGAATTTTTCCAACTTCTCAAAATAAAGATCCAAGATCCATGACAACAGGGTTGTATCCCTCTACTATACGAACTCAACGAGCCCAAGAGCACCCAAAACGGAGTTCGTATGAAGAAATGGCGGCCAAAATACTAAAGCATGCAGAGAATTTAACGAGCAACTATACGGCCGGAGCTATTATTTTGGTCGTATAGCTCCGCCTGTATAGTTGCCAAAAAGGTCGAAAACGACAGGATTTCGCCCCATAAAAGCTCTAGAACCTTCCCTAAGTCATATGACGGTATTGGGGAACCCTAGGGCACCCCCAAGGCCTATATAAAGGAGGGAGGACCCAAGAGAGAGCCACCATACCATAGCCCTTCAGGGGCGGAGCTCTGCCGCCGCCACCCATCCAATCTGCATTGCGGCGGAGCTCTGTCTCAACCACACCCCCGAGATCTAGATCTCCCTCAAGACCATCACCATCAAGGCATGCAAGCAAGAAGCAGGGGAGGAGAAGGAAGACATCACCACCACCACGCATCGATCTCCATCTCCCTCTCTCTCTTGTGTTTAGTAATTATAAGATTGAACACGGTTGTGATATCATTATATATTTATATATGTTTTGTTGTTCATCCATGTGTGAGTGATTGATTCAATTGTAGGTTGAGGTATGATCCAGTGTGCTAAGTTAGAATTTATTGTGATCTAAGATGCGTTTATGTGATCCTTTGG
This sequence comes from Avena eriantha, assembly GCA_910589775.1. Taxonomy (NCBI): domain Eukaryota; kingdom Viridiplantae; phylum Streptophyta; class Magnoliopsida; order Poales; family Poaceae; genus Avena; species Avena eriantha. The sequence continues at coordinate 179,527,632 of OU342742.1, read as the reverse complement.
TCCGGAAGTGCCTTTTGCCTTGCGGTGACGCACGAGAACCATGCATAGTGCACACAGTGTGATAGCCCGGTAATCAATTGGGGAACGTTTATTTGTTTGAGAAATCTCTTATAGATCACACATATATTTGCCCATCTAGTACTAGTGATACCGAAGCCTAGAAGCCCTCTCTCATTCTATTCAATCCTATAACTACAATCTCTTTAATTCAGTTCATATTCCTATTTACTTTTCGTCTTAGTTTATTTTGTTCTTGTTAAAAGATCTTTGTTATTAGATATTTTAAACCTCTCTTAATTATGACTGTTCTAGTAACTTATAGAATAGGCTATTTCCAAACCACGGTTTTGGGTGCGAAACGTGGCCGCATTGACAACATGGCTGCGGGGTCATATTGTTTCTGTTCGACGATCTCCCATCAGGACAAACTCTTAAATGTTTGCTGCTACAAGTACTGCAATAATCCTGTTGTTGGTGCAGGAATCCAGTCATCAAATTGGCGCCGTTGGCGGCGAGATAAGCGTCCGGTTATTACCTTCCTACTCGGTCATAGTTTATTTCCATTTGTTGCTATTTATTTTACTACTTTTGATTATTTGAAAAGAACAAAAAAATTAGTTTACCTTTTGTTAGTAGTCTTGTTATTTATTTTAGTTATAGGAAATTCAAAAACATAGGAACTATGGAAAGTAAAATTCTTGCGGAGTATGGTGCTCCGAGTGTTGATCATTTACATGCTCTTATTGTTCAGCCCGCTATTGATGTGGATGAATATGAGATTAATCCTATGTGGATAAATATGATCATGGAAATAGCTTTTGCAGGAGATCCGAACAATGATCCATATGAGCATATCAACAAATTTACTTCATTGTGTTCTACAGTGAAGGCAAATGTATGGACAAATGATAAGTTGAAGTTATATCTATTTCGGTTCTCGCTAAAAGGAAAAGCTAAAGATTGGCTAAGATCACATCCTGCGGGACACTTCAATTCATGGAAAGGTATCTCCAAAGCTTTTATCGGTAAGTATTTCTCACAAAAGCAAACTTATGAGCATAGGCTTCATATCCTGAATTTCAAGCAAAGCAACAATGAGGATTTAATACAAGCTTATAGTAGGTTCTCAAAATTAATGCATGATTGTCCACATCATAATTTACCTGATTGGTTATTATTCAATCACTTTTATGGAGGCTTAAATCACTCTTCTAAGGATAAGCTAGATATGATGTGTGATGGTGCATTCCTTGGAAAAACTTTGGAAGAAGCTTGGCAAATCTTAAGAGATATACATAATAATTTTCATCAATGGCAATGTGAAATTGTGCATGAAGAAAAACCTCTCCCTACTGATCTAGAGAACTTGGTCAATGAGTTTCTTAAAGATTAAAATAGAAGAGGAAAAATTCCTTATGATGATACCTTAGTTAGAGATGTTCTTTCTAAAGCAATACCTTTCATAGCTGATTATTTTAATCATATTAGAACTGCTTCTACTAATTATGGAGAACAACCCTCTACTGTTACTCCCATATCTTCCATTTTTTGCATCAATGAAGTGGGAAAGAAGGGTAAATCCATGAAGCATAAAACGAGGAAAAATAAAAATAAGAAGCATCGTGTTGAATATCCCACACATCTGACATCTGCAAATGAAGTGAAACGGCTTCATGAAGAGTATTGGGGATGCATCAAGAAGAAAGAAGAAAAAGAAATCAAGGAATGGAATAAATTGAAAGCCACTCTCAAACCTGATCCCCCATCTATTCCTGATCCTTATTATTCTTCTGACTTTAGTGATTATGAGGACTTCAATTATTCTATAATCCTTGATAATTGCCCTGAAGAAGTTTTTGATGATTCTAGTAGTGTTTGTTTAAATACTCTTTTCGAGGAAATCAATTATGATGAGCCAAAGACAGAATCATGTGTGCCTCCCATACCTAATTGTTATGGCTTTTGTTTTACTAATGAGGTGCAGGAAATTCCGGTGGCAAAGATCAAGCTACTGGATCCAAAAGAACATTATGAGCTATACCCTCAAAATAGTAATCAAGGAAAAGATTCAAAGTTTGATAATAAATCTTTAACACCCTCTATGCAGGAAGGAAAGAATACATATTTACCGAGCTTGGTGCATCCATCCTCACGTGGCAACGAGAACACTTACGAGATACCGATGCACCGCAAGCAGGTATGTCTTAGAAGAAAGAAGTATGATATAAATCATGAAAATACTCATTGGAGGTAACCAAAATTACTCCTATAATTGCCTCCATTGTTGAATAAATGTGGAGTATAAAAAGCTTGGCTACTTGGTTATAAGAAAGTGCTTCCCAGGAGGCAACCCGGAAGTCATTAGGCCGGAAGTTTTCAAAAGGTAGAATTTATTGTCACTATATTATGTGTTGCAAAAAGGAAGAGAAAATCAGTTTCAGGTAAATCCTTCAATTATATGTATTTGTTGGTCGAAAATTAAAGTTGTTATTTTACTGTCAAAACAAGGTATTTCACTAAGTTACAAGATAAGAAAGAATTCACGAAGAAATATAAATTTTATGATGTATTTAGAAGGTTTAACTACCAACTTTACGGCGGGAATAAAACTTCCGGCCATATAGTTTCGGTCGTATAGATATCTTTGTCATCGAATTTTTTTCTTTCATATGTACTGAGGGTTTAACGACCAACTATACAGCATGAATACATTTTTTGGCCGTATAGCTTCGGTCGTATAGATATCGGTGCCTCCGTATAAATTATTTTCTAATGTACCGAGAGTTCAACGACCAACTATACGGCGGGAATACAAATTCCGGCCATATAGCTCCGATTGTATAGATATCTATGCCTTTGTATATTTTGTTTCCCAGGGACAGACAGTTTGATGACCAACTATACGGCGGGAACATTTTGTTCCGGCCGTATAGTTGCGCCCGTATAGCTGCGCCACCAGGAGGAAAACCTAAAATTTTGACAAAAGGCCAACTATACGGTGGAACGCATTGTTCTGGCCCTATAGTTGCGCTCGTATAGTTGGGAAAACCCTCAAATGCCAACTAGAAGGTAACCATTGCTCAAAATTTCATTATTTCTTCTTCCTTCTTCTTCTAAAAACCTCGAAGCACCACCTGGGAGCTTCTCCCATGGTTTAGAGAAGTCGAGCGTATGTAAACAATAAAGTTCTATCTCAGAAGTTCCTCAAGTTGTAATTCTCTTTAGTAGTTCATGTTTTCTTTTCGTTTTCTTTCATTAGTTGGGTGAAAGAACTTCGTTCGTACACCAAATCGTTGTCTTTTATTTTGTGTGTTATTTTTGTAGGGACTTGAACCTTGTGTGACAACGTGTATGGTAGTGCCAACCGTGCAAATACTTGCATGAGCCACTTGGTTGCGTCAATTCAACATTTCAACAATCAGTGTCTGGTAAAACCTTCCAACTCGATCCTCTTTTAAATAAGCACATAGGGGCTACACACTCGTGTCTTGTATCCTGTTTCACTTCCACCTCATCACAATGTAGGAGAGGCCACTTCTAGAACTAGTTTGTTGACTTAGGCGTGGTGCTTAGGTTGATGAACCGACTCAGTGGGACTTGTATTTTTATCTCTTGTGAGCTAAACCTGTGTCTTAAAAAACACAAAAATATTTTGTGTTCTTTCTAGTTTTGTTCCTACCAGGTTCTTAAGGAAGGCATACTTCGGATCATGAAGCATTCATTGAAGCAAAGGTTCTTTGTCCAACAAAGTAGAGGTTAAAAGCACCTCAACGGTAAAGTGTGTCACCCTTGCTTTAACTTAAGCTTGGGAGGTAACCACTTCTTATACTCTCTTTTGATAACTGCATTTTCTCTTTTGTTTTCATGATCTTCTCAAGTGGATACTTGGAAAATTCTTAGCTTGGGAAGGTTATTTTGCATGCGTAGAGTCTTGTGCAAAGTTCTTTATCTTAAAAAGTTTTCATGCTATTATGTATCTCTCTGTTTATGAATGCTTGCTTAGGTGAGATTTTGTTCATATTTATATAAGGGATATACTTGCTCATGTTAGGCCCCATAGGAGACAAGCATAGCTTTAATGCACCTTGTTCAACTTTTATCTAGCTTGTGAAACATATTGTGATCCTCTAAATATACATTGCCATGTTCTCTACATTTTGAAAAGAAAAATAATAATAAAGAAGTTCTTCGAAACTTGCTAGTTGTCACTATTTACAATTGTTTTAAGTGAATGATTATGGAGTAGCACGACCCCATAGTGTTGGAAATGATGGTCTTAATAGATTCTTACTGAGGGAGTTGTCAAATAAGAAATTGTGTTTCAAAGTTTTGAGATTACATATACCAAAATTTTGTCTTAGAAATTAAAGTGAGATATTGCTTTATGCGTGTCTTGCGCCACTGTCGCATAACATGGGATGCTAACAACTCCGTTGGCCTTTGGACAATCCAAAAAGAGGAAACTCTTGGAGTTTGGTGCTGGCTCGTGGTTGATATCGAGCTCGTTGGGGAATCCCAAGAGGAAGGTATGATGAGCACAGCAGTAAGTTTCCCTCAGTTATGAAACCAAGGTTATCGAACCAGTAGGAGCAAGGAAACATCTCCAAGGTGTTATTTCCAACTTGGAATCCTGCACAACACAACCACATAACTTTGCCCTCAACTTACAGTGACGTTGTCAATCTCATCGGTTTTGCTGAAAACAAAGGATTAAATGTATTGTGTGGAAGAAAGTAATAGGTTGCAAAAAGTAAACAAAAAATAGTAAATAGTTGTAGATTGATGGTAAAAGAAAGGACCGGGGTCCATAGTTCACTAGTGGTGATTCTCCTTAAGATAGATGACATGTTGGGTGAACAAATTATAGCGGGGCAATTGACAAACATCGAGAAAGCATACATGCATATACTAATCATCTTGACTCCTATGAGAGTTAATTGGGCATTACAACATTATACATAGACCGTAATCCAACTGCATCTATGACTAATAATCCACCTTCAGGTTATCATCCGAACCCCCTCCAGTATTAAGTTGCAAGCAACAAATAATTGCATTAAGCATTGCGTGTAAAGTAAACAATACGATTGTTCTATGAACAAAGGATTGTTGTTTTCTCCCTAGTAGCAACAACACATCTAGTACCTTAGAGATTTCTGTCACTTCCCTAGATTACTAGAGGCATGAACCCACTATCGAGCATAAATACTCCCTCTTGGAGTTGCTAGCATCTACTCAGCCAAGATATCAACTAACAATGGAGAGCATGCAAGATCACAAATAATAAAGACATGATAGAATCAATAATCAATCTAAAATAGCATCTCAATATCCATCGGATCCTCGCAAACACAACATGTATGATTACAAATAGATGATCTTGATCATGAACGGAGCTCACAATATCTAAACATGATAGCACAAAGGAGAAGAACCAACCATCTAGCTACTACATGGACCCATAGTCTAAGGATGAACTACTCACGCATCACACCGGAGGCTTGCATGGTGATGAAGAAGGCCTCCAGGGTGAATTCTCCCCTCCGGCAGGGTGCCGGGAAGAGCTTCAGATCCCTCTCGATCTAGGGATGAAGATGACAGCGGCTATAGACTCTTTCGTGGAATTTTGATCAGGTACTTAGGGTTTCTGTATCAGAGGTATCTTATAGGCGAAAGAGGAGGCCGAGGGGGGGGGCCTAGGGAGCCACAACAACCCCTGGCACGGGGCAGGTGGTGTGGGCGGCCCCTGGACACTCTCCATCTCGTATTCTGGCTCCGTGTCCCCCTCGGTGAAATATTGACTTTGGCTTTTGTCCCATCCAATTCCGATAATATTCATTTTCTGACTTTCCTGGAACCAAAAATAGCAGAAAACATGCAACTGGCACTGTGGCATCTTGTTAATAGGTTAGTCCAAGAAAGTGTATAAAAATTACTCCAAAGTGTGGTCAAAACATAAGAAAGTAGATATAAACCAAGCATGGAACATCAAAAATTATAGATACATTTGCAACGTATCATCTGGCTATGAGTTGCCCAACATATGTAGCAAAATGCTATATTTGGGTATGCATTGGTATTCTCATGGGCCTACGTTAAAAGCAAAAGTCGGAATACTCCTCTGACCGCTATGAAAAATCACTATACCAAAAAGGGAAACCTTGGTAATAGTCACGCGTGTTCTTCCTAGCTTGCACAGTCTCGATTGAACATATACCACTCTTTTGGCATGGTCTCGTTACGAAGAAATATATTTTCTATGAGCTCAACAATCAAAGTTTGCACTTGAGAGACTTTAATAGATGGCATGAGTGGGCAGCATTGGAGAACTCTATTTCTATTTATGATTGACAACTAACTGTGTTCACCTTTGCCTTATACAAATAAAAATACAAAAATACAATAAAGTGCATATAGAAGGATCATAAGTTTACTTGCAAACTAGATTTAACTTTGACATGGGGCATAGAAGTTTTTGACTAATCTATAGTGGTTTGGAATAATATAACTGAGCTTATATTGCTTTGTATTATTATGTGCTCTCTTACTTTGAGCTTGCAGGAAAAACAAGGATATGATGCATTGGTTTCTAATGATAAGCAAGATCACATCCATTAAGTTATCGATCCCTTTTGCTCGAGGACGAGCAAGATCTTGCTTGGGAAAGTTGATAGCTATGATGTACAACACTTTTTAGCAATATAAATTGTGTCATTTGCCTATCATATCATGCTACATCTAACTATTGTTATGCCTAATATGCATGATTACTTGTTTTTATTAAATTCAATGTGACCTTTGGACATTTAGTAGTTTAGGTAGAATTTTATCACTTTTCCTTGTCTATGACATGTTTGTAGGTGTTGATGATGATTATGGATAAAACAAAGGCAAACGGAACAAAGAGAGTATAGTATGGAGGAGCTGTAGGACCAGACTTAGCCATTTGAGAGGTTGAAAAAAATGTTTTTTCCAACTTATCAAAATAAAGATCCAATACCATAGGGTTGTATCCCTCGACGATACGAACTCAACGAGCCCAAGAACACCCAAAACAGATTTTGTATGAAGAAATGGCGGCCAAAATACTAAAGCATGCAGAGAATTTAACGAGCAACTGGCCGGAGCTATTAGGTCGTATAGCTCCACCTGTATAGTTGCCAAAAAGGTCGGAAACGACGGGATTTCACCCCAGAAAAGCTCCAGAACTTTTTTTCCTATGTCATATGACGGTATTGGGGGAACCCTAGGGCACCCCCAAGGCCTATATAAAGGAGGGAGGACCCGAGAGAGAGCCACCATACCATAGCCCTTCAGGGGAGGAGCTCTGCTGCCGCCGCCACCCATCCGATCTCCATTGTAGCGGAGCTCTATCTCAACCACACCTCCGAGATCTAGATCTCCCTCAACACCATCACCATCAAGGCATCCAAGAAAGAATAAGGGGAGGAGAAGGAAGACATCACCACCACCACGCATCGATCTCCATCTCCATCGTCATCTTCATCTCCCTCTCTCTCTTGTGTTTAGTAATTGTAAGATTGAACACGGTTGTGATATCATTATATATTTATATGTTTTGTTGTTCATCCATGTGTGAGTGATTGATTCAATTCTAGGTTGAGGTATGATCTAGTGCGCTAAGTTAGAATTTATTGTGATCTAAGATGAGTTTATGTGATCCTTTGGTCCGAAAGTTCCTTTTGCCTTGCGGTGACGCACGAGAACCATGCATAGTGCACATAGTGTGACAGCCCGGTAATCAATTGGGGAACGTTTATTTGTCTGAGAAATCTCTTATAGATCATACATATATTTTCCCATCTAGTACTAGTGAGACCGAAGCCTACAAGCCCTCTCTCATTCCATTCAATCCTACAACTACAATCTCTTTAATTCCGTTCATATTCATGTTTACTTTCCGTCTTAGTTTATTTTGTTCTTGTTAAAAGATCTTTGTTATTAGATACTTTAAACCTATCTTAATTATCATTGTTCTAGTAACCTATGGAATAGGCTATTTCCAAACCATGGTTTGGGTGCGAAACGTGGCCGCATTGACAACGTGGCTATGGGGTTGTGTTGTTTCCATTCGATGATCTCCCATCGGGACAAACTCTGAAATATTTGCTGCTACAGGTACTGCAATAGCCCTGTTGTTGGTACAGGAATCTAGTCATCACCTGCAGTAGAGCCACAAACACTTATTCTATTAAATGTGTCTCTCTGATTTTTGTTGTATGTGGAAAAACTTGTAGAAGTAAGGCGGAAAACTTGGCTATAAGCATCCAGCTACTTATCTATATCCATCATGTATGTATTTTTTAAGCAAGTGCTGACTTATACATTATTCTGGTTCTTATGCTCGACCGTTAAGAACCTAAGAACAAAATCGCTGGCTTTGAGTGCCGAAAATTCACTACTCCAAAATCCACATGAAAACAACAGAAAATGTGTAGTCCAGAAAACTTAAGCTAACGCCCATAGGCGGAATTTTTAAAAGTGGAAATGCAGACGTACGCATAAAGGGTTTATATGATCCAAAAATAAACACTAAAGGAGGTAAAAGACTCAGCAAATATGAGTGAACTAAATGCTTTATTTCATTGATCATATAAGGTACTTGTTACATGTAGACCAGAAAACTTAAGCTAATGCCCATAGGCAGAATTTTCAAAAGTGGAAATGCAAACTTACGCATAAAGGGTTTATATGATCCAAAAATAAACACTAAAGGGGGTAAAAGACTTAGCAAATATGAGTGAACCAAATGCTTTATTTCATTGATCATATAAGGTACTTATTACATAATATAAAATATGCTAAGTGTAAAACGGACCTAGTTGTGATATGTTCCATGGCCGATCAGTCTCCAGATAATCATCATCGAGGTCACGTCGCTTGCACTTGCGTTCTGTTGGCCTATCTTTCAACTCACGAATATCGACGAGGTAATAGGAACCATTGAGAAGTGCTTTGCTAAGGTGGGGATAGTTTGTTTGACTTTTCTTGCTTGAGGCGAAGCACCCAATCCCCCACTTTAAATGAGCAATGTCTAACGTGGCGACTATGGTAGCTGCATAGCTTCTGCTGGTAGATGGCGGATATCTGGCATGCCAAGACATGTTCTTCCTCAAGCAGGTCCACATACAGGTGTCTGGATTCTTCAGCATCATCTTCATCACAAGGGGTGACTCTTGGTGCATCGTGGATGATGTCGGATGGTAGGACTGCTTTTGCTCCATAAACCATGAAGAAGGGAGTCAAGCTGGTATATCTGTTGGGTGTTGTTCGTAAACTCCACAAGACAGATGGTAACTCCTTCGCCTAGGCTCCAGTTGCTCTATGTAGCGGTTCCTCTAAGTGTGACTTGATTCCTTATAGAATTATTCCATCGGCTCGCTCGACTTGTCCATTTGACGATGGATGTGCCACAGTTGCCAGGTCAAGGCGGATGCTCTTTTCATGCCAATACTCCTCAACTTATCCAAGTGACAAGTTGATGTCGTTGTCGGTGATGATGCTATGCGGGAGACCAAATTTCAACACTAGATCTTGGACAAATGTTAGGGTTGTTGCCCCATCGAGCTTTCTAATGGGTTTAGCTTCAATCCATTTACTGAATTTGTCAACTGAAACTAGCAGATGCGTAAATCCACAAGGTGATGTCTGTAGAGGACCAACCATGTCAAGCCCCCAAACTACAAACAGCCAAGTAATTGGTATCATTTGCAATTCTTCAGCTGGAACATGTGGTTGCCTTGCGTAGAACTGACACCCAAGACAAGTTTGCACCAGCTTGTCGGCATCTGCCTTGGTGGTTGGCCAGTAGAATCCTTGCCAGAAGGCTTTGGAGATCAATGATCGGGGAGCGGCGTGGTTCCCGCAATCGCCGAGATGTATCTCCCTAAGGATATCCATACCTTGCCGCTGGGAGACGCACCGTAGTAATACTCCCGTGGTATTTCTTTTATATAGCTGGCCATCTATTCTGACATAGCATTTTGCTCTGCGTACTATTGATACATTGCAAATGTATCTATAATTTTTGATGTTCCATGCTTGGTTTTATCGACTTTCTTGTGTTTTGTTCCAACTTTGGAGTACTTTTCATATGATTTCTTGGACTAACCTATTAACAAGAGCCACAGTGCCAGCTGCCAGTTTTCTATTGTTTTTGGTTCCAGGAAAGTCAGAAAATAAATATTCTCGGAATTGGACGGGACAAAAGCCAAAGTGCCTATTTTTCCGGATGTCATCAAGTGCCAGAATACGAGACGGAGAAGGGCCAGGGGGCCACCACACCACCTGGCCGTGCGGCCTAGCCTGGCCCGCGCCAGGGGGTCGTGTGGCCGCTCTCGGCACCCCCTCGGCCTCCCCTTCCGACTATAAGATGCCCTCGGGACGTAAACCCTAATTGCCCGATCAAAAACCACGAAAGAGTCTGTAGCCGCCGTTATCTCCATCCCTAGATCGCGAGGGATCTGAAGCTCTTTCCGGCACCCTGCCGGAGAGGGGAATTCACCCTGGAGGCCTTCTTCATCACCATGCAAGCCACCGGTGTGATGCGTGAGTAGTTCATCCTTGGACTACGGATCCATGTAGTAGCTAGATGGCTGGTTCTCCTCCTTTGTGCTTTCATGTTTATATCTTGTGAGCTCCGTTCATGATCAAGATCATCTATTTGTAATCATACATGATGTGTTTGCGAGGATCCGATGGATATTGAGATGCTATTTTAGATTGATTATTGATTCTATCATGTCTTTGTTATTTGTGATCTTGCATGGTTTCCGTTGTTAGTAGCTATATTGTCCAAGTAGATGCTAGCAACTCCAAGAGTTAGTATTTATGCTCGATAGTGGGTTCATGCCTCTAGTAATCTGGGGAAGTGACAGAAATCTCTAAGGTACTAGATGTGTTGTTGCTACTAGGGAGAAAACAACAATCCTTTGTTCATAGAACAATCGTATTGTTTACTTTACACGCAATGCGTAATGCAATTATCTATTGCTTGCAACTTAATACTGGAGGGGGTTCGGATGATAACCTGAAGGTGGATTATTAGTCATAGATGCAGTTGGATGGTGGTCTATGTATAATGTTGTAATGCCCAATCAAGTCTCAAAGGAGTCAAGATGATTAGTATATGCATGTATTGCTTTCTCGGTGTTTGTCAATTTCCCCGCTGTAATTTGTTCACCCAGCATGTTATCTATCTAAGGAGAGCCACCTCTAGTGAACTATGGATCCCAGACTTTTTCTTTACATACAATCTACAATGGTTTACTGCTTTGTGTTTACTTTCTGCAAACTTTTACTTCTTTCCATTCGATACATTTAATCCTTTGTTTTCCACAAAACACGGTGAGATTGACAACCTAATCGCAAGTTGGGGACAAAGTTATGTGGTTGTGTTGTGCAGGTCTCCACGTTGCTACTACCACCGGTAGTGCGCCCTGCCAAAGCTCAGCTAGTAACACCTTTGGGGTGTTTCCTTGCTCCTACTGGTGTTATTAAACCTTGGTTTCATAACTGAGGGAAACTTGCTACTGTGCTCATCATACCTTCCTCTTGGGGTTCCCAACGAGCTCTACATCAACACCGCACCAGCACTTTTCTGGGCGCCGTGCATTGAGCCATCAACTATCTGTCGACTTTTTACTTCGTCGGCCGGCAATGTTCCGTCTTGAAGGTAGTCCATGAACGATTTTTTCCAAACCGGAGAGGTTATTGTTACTGAGTTAATAAATGAATCCACTCTATCCGGGTTGTTGGGGTCCGCTCCTTTCACGGATGGTGTCCGTAGATGCTCTAGAAAAACGCCAGTCAGAATTGGTTTGTGGGCCGATCCAAGCTTAGACAACAGATCTGGCGCTTCGTTCTCCTCCCTTTAGACGTACTTGACTTCGGAGCTACCTAAGGACTTGGCTATTTTGTCTATTTCGTCACGATATGCCGCCATTATAGGGTTCCGCATGTTCCAGGTGTTAGCTACCTGCTGGGCAACCAAGTCAGAATCTCCACAACAAACTATGTGCTTGATGCCATTATCTTTGACCACACAAAGTCCGTGAATGAGGGCCTCATATTCTGCCATGTTGTTGGTAGCATTGAAGTAGATCTGTAGGACGTACTATAGCTTCTCCCTGTTGGTAATTGTAGTAATACACGAGCCCCCGACCCATTGAGTAACTTGGACCTTTCAAAGTGCATGACCCAAAACTCTAGCTCTGGCATAGGAGGATCCTCTGGAAGTTCTGTCCAATCTGCAATAAAATCCACCAATGCTTGAGATTTTATAACATCACACCTCTTGTAGGTGATTTCAAAGGCGGCAAGCTCGGTGCCCACTTCGCCACCCTTCCTGTAGTGTCACTGTTGTTGATAATGTCGGATAGTGGACCCTTGCTCACTATTGTGATGGGGTGCTACTAGAAGTAATGCATTAGCTTGCAGGAAGCAAGGAAAACTCCAAAAGCTAGCTTCGGTAGTGCTAGTAATGCTGCTTGGATTCCGTCAATACCTTGCTCACATAGTAAACTGGTAGCTGAACTCCGTGTTCGTGTGTTGGTTCCTTGTGCTCCACCACGACGACGATGCTGATGACCCGGTTGGTTGCTGATGGCTCCGATTTTTGCCATCTTCCATAGCGTTTAAACGTTGTTTTTGGTCAAGAAATTGCCAAACAAACTCTCAACTCTTGCCACTAATGACTGATACGTCCATTTTTCATCACTATTTTATATCATAATTTACTGTTATTCATTGATATATTTCATACTGAGAAATGATACTTATGTTATTTCATCTATTTTTGCATGATTGATGATTTTTGGAGGATGAACCACCGGAGTCAGGATTCTGATGGAAAAATCACTATCTAGATGCAATATTTGTGAAGATCAAAAAATCCCAAAAAATATACAGAAATTCCTATTTTTCTAGAAGACGAAGGAGGCCAGAAGGAGGAGTGGAGATGGGCCACAGGGGGCCCACACCACCCCCTAGCGCAGGCCCCCTAGCCGCGCCACCAGGTGGTGTGGCCACCCTGGCCCACCTCTGGCATCGCCCTTTGGCGTATATAATCCCCTTGAAACCCTAAGACTCGGGGGAGCGACAACAGATAGATCCCTCGAAACAACAGAGAGAGAAAGAGCTCTCCAGCAGGCAGAAATCTATCGGGGAAATTCCTTCCCGAAGAGGGGAGAGCGTCGCCATCAACACCGTCATCAAGCTGGACTTCATCGGGATCATCATCTTCATCATCTCCACCAACACTATCACCACCACTCCGTACAACTGTAACAATTGGGTTGAATCTTGCATAGTTCTTAGGGGAAACTTTCCCGGTGTTGATTACTTGTTGTAGTTGATGCTATTGAGTGGAACCATTGAATTATTGTTCATGTTCAGATTGGTACTTATCATTATTTCAACTCTGATCTTGATCCATATGATGTCTCATGAGTAGTTCGTTTAGTTCTTGAGGACATGGGAGGAGTCATGTTGTTAGTAGTGGAATTGTGTTGAGAAAGATTTAATGGTTTGATATTTCAGTTGTGGTGCTATTCTTCTAGGGGTGTCTATCGTCGGATTGATGACAAGTACGCCATGAGGGGGTCCTCGAGGCATGCGGAAGATAGGGGTGTGATACGTATGGTTTTCCGGTATGGTGAGCACACAAGTTTACCCAGGTTTGAATCCGCCGGCTTTGGACGGATCCTACTCCTGCTAGCAATCCAGTAATACGGCAGAGCCGAAATATGGGTGAAAGTGTAAGATCGTTTACCTAGAGGGGGTGAATAGGTTTCTAACAAATTCTTTATAATCTTTTGCAAGTTTTAGGCTTTGCGGAATATAAGTGTGCCTAAATGCAAACTAGGTGAGGCAACGTAGATGATGATACAAGATACTTCAAGCACGAAGGCTATCACAAAGTAAACAACACTAGTAAGAGAGGGATTAAGGAATAACCCAAGCACACGGAGACGAAGATGTATTCCCGTGTTCACCACCTTTGGGAAGGGGGCTACGTCACGTTGGAGAGGTGTGAGGTTCCACGAAGGATTCCCAATGCCATGAAGGCTCACCTTCTTCTCCGAGCCTATCCCACGAAGGAATAGATCACTTACTCGTGGTAGACTTTTCAGGTAGTCTCCAAACCCTCATAAACTTTCCACGGAGAAAATCACAAGCCGAATGCCTCCGGGTGACCCTAGCCACCTAGGGTTTCCCACAAACCTAAGAGTAACAAGCTAACTCGATGAACTCAAGGGGGAATAAAATTTGGCTTGGTGGAAACGTAGATCGGGACCTCCTCTTGCTTTTTACCAAAGAGATTTGAGTTTGATTGGGTAGAATGGGAGATCCTCAAGAAATTGTGTTTCAACAATGGGGAGAGAGAGAGCTCCAAGAATGAGGTATGAACTGGATGCCTAACCTCCTCAAGCTGGAATAAGAGGTATTTATACTCAAGGGAGAAATCTAGCCATTTGGAGCACTTTCTGCGAAACTTGGATTTAAGTTTGGCTGGACCGGACCACACACCAGACCACCCAGTGTACAGCCTGGTCAACCGGAATCCAAACCGGGATACTCACTATGTGTGAGCCCGAATAGACTCGGTATACGAAACCGAGAATCCCGGTTTGGGTTCGGTTGACTGGCGCTGGTACCGGACCGTCCAGTCTGGGAACCGGTTCAACTGGCATGAGAACCAAGTTTGGCAGAGATGTTATCAAACTTAGATTTCTTTCTCCTCTCTCTTTGGTGATGGAATAAGTGGGTGTATAGGATGTGTATAAGGCTTAGAAAAACATCCCCAACAAGCTCATCGAGATTACCCCTCTTAATAGTGTTGTGTTCCTAAATACTCAAGAAACATATAAAAGGTAAAACTCCGGCACTTCTCTTCATTATCGAAATGGGGGGGGGGGGGTATTCGATGATCTTCCAACATACCGGCGGACTAAAACCTGTTGAAGACACTGGTAGGTAGCATTAGTCCGCACTAACTACAGTGTCATTGTCAACAAAAACAATATAGGGTAAATTACCCTTTCAATCTCCCCCTTTTTGGTTGGCGATGACAAAGCGAGCTAGAGTTCACAAGGATATAATAAAGAGCTATATACCAAGGAATTCCATCAAGAAATATGTGAGCTCCCCCATAAAGTGTGCACTTGGTTGAATTTGCGTTTGAATGCAAGGTGCACCTAAATAAAGTATAGAGAGCTTCCCACATGTCTTTATGGAAGCAATCATAATATGACAAGATATAGAGCATGGATATCTATGAAAGGCTAGACAAATGAATGAAGTACACATAGTCATAGCACAATAGACATAACCATGGTTCACACGCATAGCACACGCTTGTCCAACATACAGAAGTAAAGAAAATAGTTCCAATCACGAAAGAAAATGGTAAGCACAATGCCATAAGAAGCAAAGATAAGGCAAAGGGCATTGTGCAAACCGCGAACCCCAGAAAAACCCCGGCAAGGAACCCGTAGAGACCTAAATGAACTCTACTCTTCTCCCCCATTGGCATCAAAACACCAAAAAGGAAGAGGAGTAGGGCGATGCTAATGGAACCCAACTAGAAGAACGTAGGAGGTGTCAGAGGGTGAACGGGGGCATCTTCGTCTTCATGGATCTCCTCTTCATCGTCATCCTCAACATCATCATCATCAACAGAACCACGATGAGCAGTAGAGGAGGCACTGGGGCCACCATGAGGAAACTGACTAGGGAAGTAGCCGAAGAGCATGTCATCATTAAGGGGCGGCATCTCATAGTTCACATAAGGAACTGGAGTCATCTCGGGACCATCTGGTGGAGTAGTGGCATGCTGGGTCACGAGAAACTCATTGTGTCTGCGCCGAGTCTCTTGGCTCATCTCAAGAGCCTTGTGGCTCACATCATAGGATGAGCGGCACATCTGAAATAGCCGCTTGAAGAAAGTGGCAGCACCACCCTTGGGCCTAGGACGTGAGGAGGAGGACTCTCCAACAGGACAACGAGAACCTGACCGAGTAGCAAAGTGAGGCTGAGGATCATGGACAGCCTTGGCGCGCTGCTCGGGGGGGCTCATCGATGGAACCTCAGGAGACTGACCACGAAGAGAAAGAGTAAGCTGCTCTTGTTCCACATGCTCACCAGCCATCAGACCAGGAGGCACAACCCTGTTGAGCAGCTTTTGTACATATACGCAGAAAGTGGGGGTCATCCTGTCCAAAGCAGCCCGCCATAGCTCAAAGTACACAAAATCACACCCATCAATCTTCCTCAACCTGTTAGGATGACAATGATACAGGAGGTTGGCAAAATACCCACGGCAGTTTGTAGTATCTCCAACTCGGGGAACAAGCGAATGGCGAAAGATGCTGGCCAAAGTGTGGTAGTAGAAGTACATGCCAGAGATACATGGACGAGCATACTCAGAATCCTTCGGGTAGCAGAAAGCCAGAGAGTCAGCAGGCTTGATCTTCTCACTATGAATGCAAAAACCACCTGGCTTATTAGAATAGCCCATGACCTCAACCAGATCCGCAAAGGTGGCACATAAACGCCGCGTGCTGGTCATCCACGACATAGTGCGGTCATCATCATCATGAAAATAGACTGTGCAGAAGAACTGACGAATATACTCAGGATAGTAGTCCTCCTTGAGACACAGAAGGTCAAAGAGATCCATTTTCTTCAAGGCATCATCAACAAAGCGATAATCTGCGGCAGCATACATGTTGAACCAGTCCACATTGAAAGCAAGAATGTTACTGCAGGAGGTGACCTTGAACTGAGTGTAAATATGATCCCACATCAAGGCTTGAGTCTCAGTCCAAAACTTCTTGTCAGTGCCAGGGTAAGTGCGAGACTTGAAGCGATAGGGATTCTGCTTGCGAAGGGTCCGGTACATAGCAATCTCCATATTCTTCAGGTTTTGAGTAGGTACATCTTCTTCGTCATCTCACACGATAGGTTTCTTCCCCTGGTGGCCTTGCTCTTGAAACGACCAGAACGGGCGCTGCCCTCTTCCTCATGCAGCACAGACTAACTCGCTCAACGAGCCCTCTTACCCCGGCCGGTTCCCTCAGGCACATACTCATCACTCATATAGTCATCATCATCGGCACCTGTGAAAAAGAGATAGATGTTGGGGAGCACAAGGATAAGTACACATGCCAAACAATAAAAATGGAGGAAAAACTTGGATTTGGGCAAGTGCATGGCAGAAAAGAGACATTGCAGAGAGATTCGGTGCCAGGGCCGGTCTGACCAGCTCTAGAATCGGACAGTCCGGTGTCAGCACCGGACAACCAAACCGAAACCGGATGGTCTGGTGTCAGCACTAGACAACTGAACCGGAACCGGATGACCCGGTGTCAAATCCGGTCCAACCGGGCCTGGAACCGAGTTGGTCGGGGAGGCCCCAAAACTACTCTATGCAATGTAAAAGATCTACCCATGTCTCAATACTTGCACCAATACAAACTTCTCAAGAGAGGTAGGCCACGGTTTGACGTGGTTGGCATACAAGAAGGACGGTGGAAACCCTAACTTGGCAAATCCAGCAAAATGTGTAGCAAAACATGGAGATTTGACAAGGAAGAGGGAGAGGAGCAAGGGATTACCCGAGGACATGGCTTCCCGTGGAGGAAATCCCCAAAATCCCTTGAGGATGAAGATTGCAAAAAAAGCTCCCAAACCACCACGAGATGGAGAGATTCCTTTGGTGTAGAGCCTCCAAAGGTCCTTCTCCGTGAAATGGTGGCCCGATCTACGAATCCTAGGGGTGGAAACACCCTAGGAGAGGGGGGAAGGTGGGAGGGGTGGCAATGGAGAGTGGACGGGTCGGGGGAAGTGAAGGGGTAACTTGTGGAGGAGTGGGGGTGTCCAGGGAAGAAGAAGGGAAAAAGAGTTTTCTGATCCCGGTTTGAGTTCGGTCCAACCGAGATGCAAACCGGGCCGCTCGATGCACAGGCCGGTCAACCGAGCCATAAACCGAATCTGTAGCAATTCTGACGCGAGGAAGATTCGGTTTTCAGTCCGATCAACTGGCTCCACAACCGGAGTACCCGGTTGAAAACCGGACTGGCAACCGAACTTGTTCAGAAAACTTCTATCTGCAGACCCAGATAGACTCGGTTGGGGACCGGGCTGGAAACTGGACGGTCCGGTTCTGGAGCCGGTTGGCCCGGGCCAAAAACCGAACTTCAGAAAAAACTTCGGAAAATTTTGTGAAAACAAGAAAATTTGCGAGAATGGCATGTGCAAGGAAGAAGATAGTAGACTCCAAAAGGGTAGAGGAGGCAAGTGATCTAGGCATGCCTGTTGGAGAAGAACCAAATCAACACAGTTAATAGCAACAATAGGCATGATTTGAAAATATCAAGATCCACAAGAGACCAAAGTTGGTGGGGGATTTCTCCCCTATGTTTAAGCACACATGTCATGGCGCCTTAAAGATAGATGCTTGGACCCATATCATGACACAAGATCAATTAATATCGCACGCATAGGTATGCATCAAACCAAGACATGGTAAGATGACTATCCCTATGCGTGCTATGCGACTAGGCTACATAGCAAGTTAAGAGCTGAAATATAATGCAAGAAGTGAATCAATCCAAGTTTTTGGGATCTAGAATACCAAGTTCTCGCCTCGACATGACAAAACGGGATTCATCCAAAGGCTTCGTGAAAATATCTGCCAATTGGAACATCCTTCCCACATGAGTGAGATTGATGTCACCATTTGCGACATGGTCACGTAGGAAGTGGTGGCGGATGTCAATATGTTTGGTGCGGCAATGTTGGACAGGGTTATTGGTGATCTTTATTGCGCTTTCATTGTCACATAGAAGATGAACCGTACCAAGAGACACACCGTAGTCTTTCAAGGTTTGCCTCATCCACAACAATTGAGCGTAACAAGATGCCACGGAAATGTATTCAGCTTTGGCGGTGGATAGGGCGGTGGAGTTTTGTTTCTTGGATGACCAACTCACCAACGACCGTCCAATAAATTGGCAAGCCCCAAGGTCGACTTCCGGTCAACCTTATCATCGGCTCAATCGGAATCTGAATAGCCAACAACCTCAAAGGTTGACCCCTTTGGATACCAAAGCCCGAGAGTAGGAGTGAGAACAAGGTAACTAAAATCCGTTTGACCACCATCAAGTGGCACTCCTTGGGAGCGGATTGAAAACGAGCACACATTCCAACACTTAACATGATATCCGGCCTAGAAGCACAAAGGTAGAGCAAGGAGCCAATCATGGAGAGATATACCTTTTGGTCCACATCCTTCTCACCTTCTCCAAGGCCAAGTTGCCCATTGAGTGGCATGGGTGTCTTCATGGGGTTGGCATTGGTCATCTCAAATTTCGCAAGCATGTCCTTCACGTACTTCTCTTGGGAGATGAAGGTGCCTTGAGCAAGTTGCTTCACAATGAAGCCTAAGAAGTACTTCAACTCCCCCATCATGGACATCCTAAATTTCTAGGTCATCAACTCAGCAAAAGCTTTGGTATGTGATTCGTTAGCTCCACCAAAAATAATATCATCAACATAAATTTGAACAATAAACAAGCCACCCCCTTTAACCCGTTTGGTGAAAAGGGTGGAATCGAATTTACCCACGCTAAACCCGTCCATGAGTAGGAAATCCCTAAGGTGCTCATACCAAGCACGAGGAGCTTGCTTTAGTCCATAGAGCCCCTTATGGAGTAGATACACATGGTTGGGAAAGCGTGTGTTTTCGAAACCCGGGGGTTGAGCTACATATGCAACCTCTTTCAAGGGACCATTAAGAAATGCACTCTTCACATCCATTTGATAAAGCTTGAAGTTATGAAAATATGCATATGCAAGCAAGAGACGAATAGCTTCAAGGCGAGCAACGGGCGTAAAGGTGTCCTCATAGTCAATACCCTCTATTTGGGCATACCCTTGCGCCACTAACCTTGCTTTGTTCCTTGTGATGGTTCCATTCTCATCTTGCTTGTTCTTGAATACCCACTTGGTCCCCATAACATTGATGCAATGATCTTTAGGTCTCTCCACAAGATACCAAACTTCGTTGCGGGTGAAGCACTCGAGTTCTTCTTGATGGGTTCGTAGCATGTAAAACAAAAAAATTCTACCGCAAGAACGAACAAAACCCAGATCTAATCTAGATGAAAGCCAAGATCTAATCTATTAGACATGTGCAACGAGATAGATAGGAACTAACCCTCGTAGATCCGAAAGCGTTAACGAGATTAGATCTCGTGGTTGATGTAGTCGATCACTTGTCGATCTCAAGATCGTGTGGACGATCCTTCCGGCATCGCGTTCCAGCAGCGCTTCCGCAGTCGGTCAAGTGGACGATCCTTCCGGCGCCGCGTTCCAGCAGCGCTTCCGCAGTCGGTCACACATGCGGAGTAGAAGCAGACCTTCCTCTCCCCGTTCCAGCGAGCAGCGGAGGTAGTAGATCTTCTCCACGGAATCCCAACTACACGACGGCGTGGTGGTGGTGGTGGAGTAGAGAATTCTGCAGGGCTTCGCCTAAGCCTAAGCAGAAGAAAGGAGGAGAAGAGAGGCGGCTAGGGTCACCATCAGCATCTGTTTTTCTCTTGAAAATCCATTTGTTCTCGACAGCCTTACGGCCATCCGGTAAGTCCACCAAAGTCCACACTTGGTTTTCGTACATGGATCCCATTTCGGATTTCATGGCTTCTAGCCATTTGTCGGAATCTGGGCTCACCATGGCTTCTTCATACGTCGCAGGGTCATCAGCGTTGTCCACCAACATGACGTTCAAGGCAGAGTCATACCAATCAGGAGTGGTACGAACCCTCATTGACCTGCGAGGTTCAGCAGTAACTTCGTTTGAAGTTTCATGATCATTATCATTAGCTTCCTCTTCAATTGGTGCAGGCGGCACAAAAACATCTTCCGGTGCTGCGCTACTCTCAAATCCGAGAGAAGGTTCAATAACCTCATCGAGTTCTACTTTCCTTCCAGTCACCTCCTTCGAGAGAAACTCCTTCTCAAGAAAGGATCCATTCTTTGCAACGAAAACTTTGCCTTCGGATCTATGATAGAAGGTATACCCAATTGTTTCTTTAGGGTATCCTATGAAGACGCATTTCTCCGCTTTGGGTTCTAGCTTATCAGGTTGTAATTTCTTTACATATGCCTCGCAACCCCAAACTCTAAGGAACGACAACTTAGGTTTCTTACCAAACCACAATTCGTACGGTGTCATTTCAACGGATTTAGATGGTGCCTTATTTAAAGTGAATGTGGCTGTCTCTAATGCATAGCCCCAAAATGATAACGGTAAATCTGTAAGAGACATCATAGACCGAACCATATCCAAGAGAGTTCGATTACGACGTTCGGACACACCATTACGCTGTGGTGTTCCCGGCAGTGTCAACTGCGAAAGTATTCCACATTTCTTTAAATGCATGCCAAACTCATAACTCAGATATTCACCTCCGCGGTCAGAACGCAGAAACTTAATCTTCTTGTTACGATGATTTTCCACTTCACTTTGAAATTCCTTAAACTTCTCGAAAGTTTCGGACTTATGTTTCATAAAGTAGACATACCCATATCTACTTAAGTCATCCGTGAAAGTGAGAACATAACGATATCCACCACGCGATGCTACACTCATTGGACCGCACACATCGGTATGTATTATTTCCAATAAGTCTGTAGCTCGCTCCATTGTACCAGAGAATGGAGTCTTAGTCATTTTTCCCATTAGACATGCTTCGCATCTTTCAAGTGATTCAAAATCAAGTGACTCAAGAAGTCTATCTGAATGGAGTTTCTTCATACGCTTCACTCCAATGTGACCAAGACGACAGTGCCACATGTATGTAGAATTATCATTCAATTTTATTCGTTTAGCATCTATGTTCTGAACATGTGTATCACTACCATCGAGATTCAGTAAGAATAAACCATTCATCTTAGGTGCATTACCATAAAAGATATTACTCATATAAATCGAACAACCTTTATTCTCGGACTTAAAAGAGTAACCGTCTCGCAATAAACAGGATCCAGATATAATGTTCATGCTTAACGCAGGCACCAAATAACAATTATTCAAATTTAAAACTAATCCCGAAGGTAGATGTAGAGGGAGCGTGCCGACGGCGATCACATCAACCTTGGAGCGATTTCCAACGCGCATCGTCACCTCGTCCCTTGCCAGTCTTCGTTTATTCCGCAGCTCCTGTTTCGAGTTACAAATATGAGCAACCGAACCAGTATCAAATACCCAGGCACTACTACGATTACTAGTAAGATACACATCTATAACATATATCAAATATACCTTTCTTCTTGATGTTGCCGTTCTTCAGATCCGCCAGGTACTTGGGGCAGTTACGCTTCCAGTGACCATCACCCTTGCAGTAGAAGCACTCAGTTTCAGGCTTAGGACCAGCCTTGGGCTTCTTAGCAGGTGCGGCAGCTTTCTTGCCGTCCTTCTTGAAGTTGCCCTTCTTCTTAGGCTTGCCCTGTCTCTTGAAGTTGGTGGTCTTATTGACCATCAACACTTGGTGCTCCTTCTTTATCTCCACTTCAGCAATTTTCAGCATGGACGACAGTTCAGGCAACGTCTTGTTCATGCAGTGCATGTTGTAGTTCATCACAAAGTTCTTGTAACTTGGTGGCAGTGATTGAAGGAGACGGTGAATCCCCAATTCATTAGGAATCGATATTCCCAAGTCTTGGAGCTTCTTAGCGTACCCAGACATGGTGAGCACGTGCTCGCTAACGAAGCTTCCCTCTTCCATCTTACAGTTAAAGAATTTTTCGGAGGCCTCATAGCTCTCCATGGCCGCGCGAGTCTCAAAAATTAGCCTGAGCTCCTTAATGATCTCGAACGGGTCGTGGTGCTCAAAACGCTTCTGGAGCTCCGATTCTAAACCGTACAGGATGGCACACTGAACTATGGAGTAATGATTTTTCCGAGTGGCGAAAACATTCTTTTCGTCATCGGTGGCATTATCTGCAGGTGGGTCACCTAGCGGTGCATCGAGCACATAGGTCAACTGACCAGCCCTAAGGACGATCTTCAGTCCATGGAACCAGTCCGTGAAATTGCTTCCATCGTTCTTAAGCTTTTCTTTCTCTAGGAACGCATTGAAATTGATGGAGGGGGTCGCCATAATCTACAACAATTTGCAAGTAGTTTAGACTAAGTTTATGACAAATTGAGTTCTAATTTAATTCTTAAACTAACTAGGTGAACTTCCACTCAAAACAACATCCCTCACATTGTCTTAGTGATTACACGAACCAAGTCCACTACACCAAGTCCGATCTTCACGAGAGAAGATGTAGTTTCATCGGCGAACAATCTTCATGTTCATCATATCATTTATATGACTCATGCTCTACCTTTCGGTATTCCGTGTTCCGAGACCATGTCTGTACATGCTAGGCTCATCAAGACAACCTTAGTTTCCGCATGTGCAAATCTGGCTTGCACCTGTTCTATGCACACGTAGAATCTATCACATCCGATCATCACGAGATGCTTCGAAACGACGAGTCTTAGCAACAGTGCCAACTAAGGGTGAACACTTTATTACTTGATATTTAGTGAGAGGGATCATCTTATAATGCTACCGTCGCGATCTAAGCAATACAAGATGCATAAAGGATTAACATCACAGGCAATTCATAATTAGTGTGATATGATATGGCCTTTTCTTCTTGCGCCTTTGATCTCCATCTCCAAAGCACGAACATGATCTCCATCATCACCAGCATTGCGTCAAGGTCAGTGGCGCCGCTTCATGGTTGTCCATCATCACCAGCAACTATTACAACTACTTGGAATAAAGCTATTACAAGATGAATAGACACGCAAGTCTTAACAGAATTAGAGACAACCATTAGGCTCCTGCCGGTTGCCATATTACAACAAGGATCATTGCATACATCAAATACAATCATAATCACATGATGGCCATATCACATCACAAAACCCCTGCAAAAACAAGTTAGACGCCTCTAATTTTCTTTGCAAGTTTTACGTGGTTTGGGGCTTTCGCATAAGACCGATCTTACCTACGAACAAGAACCACAACATTGATACAAGTGTTGTCAAGATGCTCATTGTAAATTGAATCTTAACTATGGTGGGAGAGACAGACACCCGCAAAGCCACTTGTGCAAAGCAAGTTGCACGTCAAGAGTGGTGCAAGTCTCATGTGCGATGACATGTAATGTTAGCCCGAGCCGCTTCATCCCACCATGCCGCAAGATGCAAAGTACACGCTAAGACACCGACAACAAAAGCATCAACGCCCACAAAACATTGTGTTCTACTCGTGCAACAGATCTACGCATAGATACGGCTCTGATACCACTGATGGGTTCGTAGCATGCAAAACAAAAAATTCTACCGCAAGAACGAACAAAACCCAGATCTAATCTAGATAAAAGCCAAGATCTAATCTATTAGACATGTGCAACGAGATAGATAGGAACTAACCCTCGTAGATCCGAAAGCGTTAACGAGATTAGATCTCGTGGTTGATGTAGTCGATCACTTGCCGATCTCAAGATCGTGTGGACGATCCTTCCGACATCGCGTTCCAGCAGCGCTTCCGCAGTCGGTCAAGTGGACGATCCTTCCGGCGCCGCGTTCCGGCAGCGCTTCCGCAGTCGGTCACACGTGCGGAGTCGAAGCAGACCTTCCTCTCCCCGTTCCAGCGAGCAGCGGAGGTAGTAGATCTTCTCCACGGAATCCCAGCAGCACGACGGCGTGGTGGTGGTGGTGGAGTAGAGAATTCTGCAGGGCTTCGCCTATGCCTGTGCAGAAGATAGGAGGAGGAGAGAGGCGGCAGAGATTGGGAGTTGTGGGAGCGGGGCTAGGAGGGGGCGCCCCTGCCCTTCTATTTAAGGGGGGGGAGGCGCGCCTGGGGAGGGGGAGTCCTAGTAGGACTCCCCTCCTATGGTCGGCGGTGGGAAGGGGGGAGGAGTCCTCCTCCCCCACGAATCCGTGTCTTGCCCCACTAGGCTTCCTTTGACCCTTTCTTGGTTTTCAAGCAAACTCCAAGAAATCCTCTAGAACCTTCCAGAACATTCCGAAACCTTCTAGAACCCTCATACAAATACTCCGGAACATTACCTAACTCAGAAAATGATCCCCAATATATGAATCTTATTCTCCGGACCATTCCGGATCTCCTCGTGATGTCCCGAATCCATTCCGAGACTCCGAATAACATTCGGTCTCCAACGCACATTCCATATCTACTTAAAACAACTTCGAACCTTAAGTGTGTCACCCTACGGTTTGTGAATATGCAGACATGACAGAGACACATCTCCTATCAATAACCATCAGCAGGACCTGGAGATCCATAATGGCTCCCACATACTCAACGATGACTTCGCGATCGATTGAACCATTTACATACGAAACCAATTCCCTTTGTCTCACGATACTATACTTATCCGAGGTTTGATTGTCAGCATCTCCATACCTAGTTCTACCTCGTTACCGATAAGTACTCTTTACTCGTTCCGTGATATGTTATCCCTTGTGACCCAGTCACATGCTTGCAAGCTAACTAGATGGCATTCCACCGAGAGGGCCCAGAGTATATCTATCCGTCATATGGATGGACAAATCCCAATCTTGGTCCATGTGCTTCAACACATACTTTCAGTATACCCAATGACACCTTTATGACCACCCAGTGATGAAGCAGTGTTTGATGTCATCAAAGTACCCATCCGGTGATGGTGATTAACACAACCTCATGGTCGAAGGATTAGGTTACTATGTATTTAAAAGCTTACAGCAATACGAACTTAATGACTTGATCTTATGCTACGCTTACTATGGGTGTGTGTCCATCACATCATTCTCCTAATGATATAACCTTGTTATTAATCACATCCTAATGTCCATGATCAGGAAACCATGATCATCAATTAATCAACAAGCTAGTTCAACAAGAGGCTTACTAGGGACTCTCTTATGTTTACAAAACACACATGTATCAGTGTTTCCTAATAATACAATTATAGCATGGGATGTAAACATTCATCATAAACACAAAGATATAATAATAATCACTTTTATTATTGCCTCTTGGGCATATCTCCAACACTTCTTGCATGGCAATGACCCAATCCGGATCTTCTAGAGCTTCATGGACCTTGAGAGGCTCGAAGTTGGACACAAAAGCATGATGGCCAAAAAAGGTAGTGAGTTGCTTCTTCTTGTTGCGAGTCTCGATTCCTCTAGATATACTTCCAAGTATATTATTGACTTGGAGTCCACTTGCAATAGAGGCAGACTTGATCTTCCGGATAGTTACTTCATGATCAACAAATTCATCCTTCGTTGGTCCTTGATCATTAACTGCATCTTGAGCTTGACCTTGATCTTGGGAAATTAGAACGTCTTCTTGGTCTTGCTCACCGGGTGGAGGGCTTGGTTCTTGTTCTTCGATTTGCGAGAGTTGTTCGTCGTGATGTACACTTGATGGTTCAACTTGAGTAGAGCTTGGCTCTTCTTGAGTTGGGCTTGATTCTCATCCATCAATATCTTGATCATGAGTGTGATGCTAGGTGGGCAAGATATGCCAATTCCCATCAACTTGATGACTTGAGAGGAATCTCCATCGCCTAAAACATGTGGAAAAACTTGCCCCCCTTGGGGACCATTATCTTCCAAAAACTCCACGTCACGAGATACTTCAACACAACCATTGGCTTTGTTGTAGTATCTATCGGCGTGAGAGTTTTCTGCATAACCAACAAAGATACCCTCGATAGTTCTAGATTCAAATTTATCGAGTTTTTATTTCTTGTTCTTGACGAGGCACTTGCACCCAAAGACTCGGAAGTAGTTGACATTGGGCTTGTTCTTTGTGAGAATCTCGTACGGAGTCATGTCAAAGGGAGCTCGACGGAAAAGCCGGTTCGAGTAGTGAACCACGGTGGCGATGGCTTCTCCCCAAAAGTTGTGGGGTGACTTGTACTCACTCAACATAGTTCTTGCCATCTCAATGATAGTCCGGTTCTTCCTTTCAACAACACCATTTTGTTGAGGAGTATAAGGAGCCGAGAATTCATGCTTGATTCCCTCATCTTGAACAAACTCTTGCATGGTATAGTTCTTGAATTTGGTGCTGTTGTCGGTCCTAATGGTCTTGATCTCCACTCCATGGGTGCGTTGAGCTTGCTTGGCAAAGGTCATGAAGTACTTGTAGGTCTCATCCTTTGACTTGAGAAGGAATACCCAAGTGTATGTTGAGTAATCATCGACGATGACAAGACCATATCTCCTTCCACCAAGAGAATCATATGTTGATAGCCCGAAGAGATCCAAATGGAGAAGCTCCAAAGGTCTTGACGTGGCCACCTTTGATATTGATGGATGACTCCTCCCATGTTGTTTTCCTGAAATGCAAGCACTACACACACGATCTTTCTCAAAAGACACACCGGTTAGTCCAACAATATGTTCACCCTTTAGGAGTTGTTTAAGATTTCTCATGTTGACATGGCCAAGGTGGTGATGCCAAAGCCATCCCTCATCAACTTTGGCCATTAGACATGTAGGAAGAGATTGACTCTCTTGCGAGAGGTCGACCACATAGAGGTCGTCTTCCAGATATCCAACAAGGACCAACTTGAGATTATCACTCCTAAAGACTTTCACACAAGTTCTAGAGAAATAGGAATCATAACCGGCATCCGCAAGATGTTTTATGGAAAGTAAGTTGTAACCAAGGTTTTCAACAAGCATGATGGTCTCTAGGGACAAGTCCATGGAAACCACCAACTTGCCAAAACCTAGTACCTTTCCTTTAGAGTTGTCCCCAAAAGTGATGCTTGACGTTGAATTGACATCATGAATAAATTGGTCAAGCGCACTTCTACCTCCGGTCATATGATTGGTGCATCCACTATCAAACACCCATTTTGATCCACCGGAGGCATACCCCTAAAAAATCAATTCTTTGATTTAGGAACCCATTGAGTAATGGGTCCCCTAGCATTAGCAACAAGATCTTTTGGTACCCAAATTGAGTACCACCTATAAGCATAACCATTGCGAGGGCCAACATATTTGGAATAAACATCTCCTTGGGCACCCTTACATAGCACATAGGAGGGATTAGATTTTCTAGCAAACTTGTGGTTGGGGTTGCCCCTATTGGCTCCCCCATTCACAACATTCTTCTTTACTTGGGCAACCACTTTGTGCCCTTCACGCACAAAGTTGATCCTTTTAGGTGGGTTGGCACCATTCTTGTCGTTCTTTGGGTCATACCCCATACCTTGCCTTG
Organism: Avena eriantha; assembly: GCA_910589775.1. Taxonomy (NCBI): domain Eukaryota; kingdom Viridiplantae; phylum Streptophyta; class Magnoliopsida; order Poales; family Poaceae; genus Avena; species Avena eriantha. The sequence continues at coordinate 179,499,292 of OU342742.1, read as the reverse complement.
GAGCTCTTATCGTTTGTCGAGCAAGAATCTCATCAAGAATCTTGCCCTTCGTGATAGGTTTGAGACGCTCCATCTCAAGTTGTTCCCTCAACTTCTTATTCTCCTCAAGGAGACTATCTTGATCCAAGGAAGGGTTAGAAGCACAAGTAATATCCTCAACAATAATGGGATCCTTCAATGTACTAAGAGCTTTCTCATAGGACACTCGAAGTTGATCATGATTCTCCCCAAGTTTTATGAGCTCACGCTTGACAAGAAAATTAGCTTTCTCAAGGTTATCAAGGTCATTGGTGAGAGAAGCATGAGAAACTTCAAGTTCTTTCTTCGAAGTATCAAGATCTTGGGACAAGGTGATAGCTCTATCTATGGTATCCATATCTTTTGCCTTATCTAGTTCATAGATTTCAATTCGTTCTTTAAGAAGAGAAGTAATGTCCCTTTCCTTGCTTAGCTCTTACTCAAGAAGATTGAATCTTAGTTTCTCATCATAAATATGAGAATCCAAACTATCAATGGTCTCATCACGTGAATTGACAAGGCTCATTAATTGTTTGAATCTAGCACGAGCATTGCTAGGAAGGGACTTCATGATTTTACACATTTCTTGAACATAGTTTTCATCGAATTCATCATCATCACTATCATTGGTACTAACATGATCATCCAAGATGCTAGAGAGAGATGGAGGGGAAGAGATTACCTTGGTACTCCTTGCCATGAGGCAAGTACCGGCGACCTTGGGAGTGATGGAGTCGTTGATACGTCCAAAACGTATCTACTTTCCTGAACACTTTTGCTATTGTTTCTCCTCTAAACTTGTGTAATTGGATGCAACTAACACGGACTGACGCTGTTTTCATCAGAATTGCCTTGGTGTCTACTTTTTGTGCAGAAAATCAACTATCAGGAAAAATCCTGGAAAATATGCCAAAAATCCTATTTCACCCGAAGACTCTAGGAGCCAGAATACGAGACGGGGAAGAGCCAGGGGGTGGCCACACCACCTGGTGGCGCGGGCCAGGCCAGGAGTTACAAATGGTCAATTTAGATAGAGTGATCCACATATGAGAATAAGGGCGGGAGTTAAAGCACTAGAAACAGATAGATAAAGCATGTAGATGGTAGAAACAGAGATATAAAGCACTAGAGTTGCAAATGGTGAATTTAGATAGAGTGATCCGCATATGAGAATAAGGGCATGAGTTAAAAACAAGCAAAAGGAGAACCCATGTGTCATATACGTGGTAGGGATTAGCAAGATGATCATATGGACATTAGTGAGGCACAAGATAGGGAGGAAAGAATAAAAGATGATGCCCCCAACTCAATTTGGGCATTCGACAAAATAAAATATCAAGACTCAAATAAAAAAACAACTCGGACATTATGGTTCCATCACACATGGCACCAACTAGAGTATAAAAGAGAGAGGCCAAAACAGAGGGAAGTAAATAGAAAACAAGATAGGCTTTTAGAAAATAGTTTTAAACAAACATATGCATGCAGACATGAAGATGCTCAAATGCAATGTGGCATGATGACATGAGCATGCAGTCATGATGATGCACAAAACAAAAACATAGCGATTTTCTAGTTGTGGTTTTACTAGGGTGCTACAATTCGACACCACTAACAATGGATCTCGCCCTCGAGATCCGCCTCATGGTACGGGGAGGAAGGCTGATGGTCGGACTCTTCTCGCTTCGTGTAGATCCTCGCGACACCACTAACAAGGGTTCTTTCTCCATCTTGAAATTACCGACACCACCAACAAGGGGTCGTTGCTCATGTTCATCAAGAGAACAGTCCGAAGAACAAAGTCGGAGGTGGAGGTATCAAAATATAAGGCCACCTCTAACTACCGTGAAAGGAGTAATTGCAGATCCACCGATTCAATATACAAAAGCGAATGATAAGAGTAGTGGTATGGTCATGACTCCATCCCGCACTCAAAACATTACTCGGTACTTGAATAGTTGAATTATGCAATCAACTCTCGGAATCAGACCGAAGATCTCGACAAACGAGGTTTGGAAACAAGGAGTGATGCAGACTCTGCATCGGATCTGGCGTAGCTGATGTCGTCATGTCAGAAAACACCGGAAGACACAACAAGGAACAGAGATAAGTCCAACAGATGCAGGATTCCTCAGGTAGCATGAAGTCCAGAGGTAGAAACACCGTTACCAAAGGTGGAAGCGAAACCCTGAAGGTACGACATAAACCCAACCACGAGAATTCCTGGACTCGAAGAAAAGATAAGTGAGCAGATTCAAAACACGCAGAGGTAAGAGGAGAACAATAGAGGGGTAAGGAGTAAAATCAGACCTAATCAGATCTATCTAACCGATTTTGCAAAATACTTTTAACACTCTGCTTCGGCCATTAGCTAGGTTATCCTACAGGCTGGACTTGTGGGGTATCGTAACTGCTGAGCTCTGATACCACTCTGTAACACCCTCGAATCGGCCCTATGCAAGTTTTAGCCCTTTCCGCCAAACCCGCATAGAAACGATTCAAGGACGCCCACCAGGCACTTTCGTGCGGGTGGAAAACAAAGTAATACCATTACACAATAGTCCTCGATGGGACCCACAGAACATATATATACAACAACGACTCCATGAGCCAAGAATACAGATATACTATACAAAGATCCAAATCACCTTGAAAACGATAGACCATCCGAGTACAGACAAGATGCAAATGGGGCTAAGAGCCCTGACGAATAACCAATGGCGTCCATAACCCTGCCCAGGCAAAGCCAGAAGGGTAACCCTGCTAACGACGTCAATCTCAAACCTGCTAAAACAAAGGGGTGCCGACAAAGGGCAAAGGAAAAAGAGGAGCGTCAGTACTGAGGCCACTACACGGCGAGGCTAGAATTCTACGGCTCTCGCCTACATAGGTATGGTGGACTGAAGCGGCAGCGCAGCAGCACTAAACAACCTATAGAGACTCAGTAAAACTGGCGGCTATTAGAGAGGGATAAGAAAGACCTATTCGGATCCTACCTGATACTAACACCAAACATACCCATCCTAGTATTTCCCCCTCGAGACCAAACGAGGAAGTCGGACCAAGGAACTCACACGATTGGCAGTTTTATTCATTCCGTTATAGTTGCAGCACTTACTAATCAGATATAGATAGCATGAGTCATCCTGAAGCATAAGTAGTGGACAGTTTTAATTACCATTTCGTTGTAGTTGGAACATTTACTAGTCAGATATAATTGTCCTGAGGAATCCCAAAACCCAGCAGTTGTTGGCACTTTTATCGCATTCCATTGGAGTTGCAATACTTACTAGGCAGATATAACGAGACACAAGGAACCCCAACTCCACCAGTTGTTGGCATTTTTTAATATCCATTCCGTTGTATTTGAATCTGATTACTAGTCACATATTAAGTCCAATTTATAACACTACTTTAGTTATGCTTGTCTATGATCGAGATACTGTGCTCCAAGTCATCCATAACCGCAGACACGACTTTCAGAAAGATTTACCCTGCAGGGGTGCACAAATAGCAACACACACTCGATCAACCTCGGAAAAACCAACTCAAAACCCAACGAGGCTTTCACGATAAAGCGATCACAGGATTCATAAAATATTTCAGGCGGCCACCCCACTAAGCTCCCCGCAACAAAGTTGGCCGGCTCCGGAACGGACCCAGGGTTTGTGTGGACGGTTGTAAACGACTGGGAACCCGAAAGTGTGACTGGGCTTGTCGATACAGCGAAAACGTGTCACGATCCTAAACAGTACAGGTGCTCCACGCACAATCGTAAATAAAGCAGTAAAACATGGCATAAGTACAGGATAGTAATAAATCCTCAAACTAGTTTGTGGCCCCAAGAAATAGAAATGAATCAAGCTCTGGCTCAGGGGGGTCCATAAGGCCTCCCGGATGTGGATAGTGCGAAAAATCAAGGAACAGGTATCAAGTACTCGGGGTCCTACGGGACACAAGTGGGCGTGGAAGAACCAAATAACATCTATTTCCCACTGATGCCTCTACATTAGTTATATCTTGCATTTTATTAGTTATATTTAAAGTCATGATCATCTCCACCATAAACATCTGCCAGCATTCCAACAACTGCGGTACTTGACAACACGAGATCGCACCTGAGCAAGCAACTACGACTCGCAAGGCCAGCTATCTACCAAATACAGGTAATAGGAGGTGTCCATGGCAATATAGAGGCTGCACGGGATATAACTGGCGCACGGAAACTAAAGCATCGAGACACGGATAACAATAGATCAACAGGAGGAAATAAAGACTATAAATGCAAAATAGGTAGAAGGGGAAGAGGTGCTCGCCTGGGAAACACTGCCGAATGATCATATCCAGAGAACTTGTCGATACTCGCATCAACTCATCAGCCTAATCCGCGAAGAAGCAAACACTAGAAGAAACACCGGATGCAATATTTAATACTACGGCAAAAGATCCGGCATGATTATGATATGATGCAGATGCGGTGCAATTAGGCAGTATTAAGCGGAATCGGGGTCCCGACAATTAATTAATAGGTTCATGTTGTTTAACTACCCCGCATTTTAAATGTTGAATTAACAAGGCGAATCATGGCATCGGTTCGGTACACAAATTTAAATGGAGGCGGTATAATACAAGAATAGCCCGCATATGATCTCCATATTTAATCATCAGGTGAATCGACTAAGTACCCTAATCCACAAAATATGCATGTGCATGTATGATTAAGTGCAACAAACAAGATGACATTTTATAAGAAAAAAATAGAGCTAGGGTTAGGTCTCACAATTTGGGTCGGAAGAACGGAGAGATGATTCTTGGATTGCAGTTGGCGTAGTGAAAGTGGTCGAATTTGATGGTCGCCGATAAGTAGATCATTGTCGAACGAGCCGTGGATGTCGGTTTCGGACGTCATGATGAAGTGGTGAAGTAGACCACGGGAATGGCAAGGAACCATAAGGGCCACCAGAGGAAATTCCAAGCTAACAATCTTACGAGAATTATGTCGAACGTCTGACGGTGCCCAAACACCGGAACGAATTAACAGGACGCTGAGGTAGACTGCAGAAGGCAAAACCAGCGACAGTTGCAACATAGAGAGCCACAGACATGGTTCGCAAATCAAGTTGACGGCGGCTGGGGCGCATGCGAGCGCGGGCAACTGATGGCATGTGGCCGACTATTGCGGTGCAGGAAAGGGCAAGACACGCGGTCATTGACCCGGGGGAGAGCCGAGGCAGAACGGAGCGCAGCGCGCGTCGCAGGGGAGTTGGCAATGTGCAACTGCGGGGAGTGTGGTGGCGATTGGGTGGTGCTGGACGATGACTTGTTGTGGTGTTGTTGCAGACAAAAAGAGCTGGGACAAGAAGCACGGAGCGCGAGGTGAGGTTGCAGGCTGCTTGCCTGATCGGCTAGCTGCAGAAAACAATTGACGGCGGAGACCTGGCGTGATGTCCTGCGGTAGAAGAAAAACAAGAGGGGCCAGCGGCACGGAAGACGGCGGCCGGCGATGTGCGATGGGACAAGCAGCAGCAACTCTGGTCAAGGATTCAAAGCAAGTAACCTGACAAGAAAAGAATTGATTCAGAGTAAACGAGAACAAGAGGGTCGATTGATTTGAACACAACTACAGGGAACTGACGTACATTCGATTGGCCAATAGATTCCATGGCGGGCAAGGATACACGCAATCAGTTGCATACAACAAAGATAGCTCCTGTCAGATTAGAACAAAGGAACGGTGATGGATTGAAAGGAGAAGAACACGGCGCGGCAGGGAGAAGGAAAGGTGGGGAATTTTGTCTCAGATCTCAGATTTAAAGGATAGGGTTTGAGTAGAAGGAAAAGAGTATTTATAGTCCAAAGTAGACTAGATGGGACTAGTTTTAGGCTAAAACTTTAGACGGCTTTTTGCCTATTTTTATTTATGTTAAAATAAGCAAACCTTTTTATGTTTAAACATGGACCGACAAATATATATTACTTGAATTAAAGAAAAGGGGGAAAAGACACATGCATGTAGATGGTAGAAACAGAGAGATAAAGCACTATAGTTGCAAATGGTGAATTTAGATAGAGTGATCTGCATATGAGAATAAGGGCATGAGTTAAAAACAAGCAAAAGGAGAACCCATGTGTCATATACGTGGTAGGGATTAGCAAGATGATCATATGGACATTAGTGAGGCACAAGATAGGGAGGAAAGAATAAAAGATGATGCCCCCAACTCAATTTGGGCATTCGATAAAATAAAATATCAAGACTCAAATAAAAAAACAACTCGGACATTATGGTTCCATCACACATGGCACCAACTAGAGTATAAAAGAGAGAGGCCAAAATAGAGGGAGGTAAATAGAAAACAAGATAGGCTTTTAGAAAATAGTTTTAAACAAACATATGCATGCAGACATAAAGATGCTCAAATGCAATGTGGCATGATGACATGAGCATGCAGTCATGATAATGCACAAAAAAACATAGCGATTTTCTAGTAGTGGTTTTACCAGGGTGCTACAATCTATGATGAGTAATCCCCCGCTGTAGGCTATGGGGATGGTAGGGATTGGATGAGATCGTTCATGTAATGGCATCATATTGTTAGGGAATGGTGCCTAGTATCTTTTATTAGTGCTTTATGACTTTGTTGCGACTTGTTGTGCTTAATGCTTGTCACTAGGGCCCGAGTGCCATGATTTTAGATCTGAACATGTTATTGATTCATTATGATAGTATTGTTTTTGATCTTATCTGCAAGTTGTGTACACACTATAGCTGGAAATACCGAAACTCCTAATGAAGACACTACCACACCTGTTAGTTCACCTGAGTCTAGTGAAAGTTATGATATTGAAGATGGTTATGTTGAGATGACCCATGAATTTATTAAAGAATGTAAAAACACCCATGATAGGAGCATTGCTAAGAGTCTCCTTGAGAGGTGTACTATTAGACCCAAATTGTCTCCTATTGCTAAGTTTGCTGCTTATCCCATAAACATTACAGATAAAGATTATGATTTCTCTCTCGATCTATCTTACATAGCTATTGTTGAGAAAGAACCTTTTTGTGGGACTAAGAATGAAAGTGCGGTAGCACATATGAATGAACTTTCTACCATGAGTGGCTTGTTTTCTGATGATATTAAGATGCGTACTTACTTTGTTGCCAAGATCTTCCCCTTTTCACTAAAAGGAGAAGCTAAAACTTGGTTTAGTAATTTACCTCCTAGATCTATTGATAGCCCTGAGTGTTTGATTAGTACTTTCCTACAGAAATATTTTCCTCCTAGTGCTAGACATGCTATTTTGCAGGAACTTTTTGATTTTAAACAGGGAGAAAAAGAGGTATTGCATGAATCTTGGGCAAGGTTTTGTGCTTTGATTCATGCACAAGCTAGAAGTCCATTACCTAAGAATGAGCTTATTGATATATTTTATAATGGACTAACCGAGGAATCTAGGACATACCTAGATAGTTGTGTTGATTGTGTTTTCAAGAATAGGACTCCAAAGGAAGCTGAGGAATTAATGGATAAAATAAGCAAGAACTATGAAGATTGGACTCCTCCTAAACAAGCTATACCTGAAGTAATTGTACCTGAACCTTCTATTCCGGTGCCTATTCCAACATCAAAGAAGAGGGGAGTTATTGAATTAAATGATGAAGTGATGAAGGAAGCTAAGAAATGTCTTAAGGAGAAGGGAATTAAAGCTGCATATGTCAAGAATTTACCTCCTATAGAAGAATTATGTAAGCCTATTCCCTACTCACCCACTATTGAGGTACACTCTCTCCAACACTTTGATGAAGGTGATATCCCTTACTCTAAACCTCCTGATCAATGCTTAGAAGAATTTGATATCTTTATTGTTAAGCAAGATAATTTTAATAAAAGGGTGCAAAATCACCTAATGGAAAACACTAGAGCTATTGTTGAGTTGAAAGATATTGTGGAAAGAACCTCTAATGATGTTAAAATGATTGTTAAACACTTTCAAATGGTTCAAACTCAAATAGATCAACTCGTTAAAGTGCAAAATGACTTGCTAGTTAATGCTGCTAAAGAAAAACATGCTTATGAAATTAGAACTAGAAGTGGAGCTGCTACCCAGGACCCTCTATATCCCAAGGGGCATCCCAAATGAATTGAGCAGGATTCTCAACAAGCTGAAAATAGTGGTTCTACTCGTAAGAAAAGGAAAAAGAAACATAAAACTGTTGTAGAACCATCTGAACCTGCTATAGATCCTAATAGTATATCTATCTCTGATGCTGAAACTGAAAGTGGTAATGAAGAAAATGAAGTTCCTAATGAAGAAAAAGTTGAAGAAGAACCTGAAAAGCACACTAAGAATACTAAATACACTAAAGAAGATTTTATTGCTAAGAAACATGGTAGTGAAAGAGAACCTTGGGTCCAAAAACCTATGCCTTTCCCTGATAAGAAACACAAGTCAAAGGAAGATGAACATTATAATAAGTTTTGTGAGTGGATGAAGCCTTTATTCTTGCAAATTCCTTTGACTGATGCTATTAAATTGCCTCCTTACTCAAAGTATATGAAGGACATTGTCTCGAGTAAAAGGAAGATCCCTGATAAAGATTGCTTGCTAATTATTCCTTTAATGGTAAGGTTCCTAAGAAACTTGGAGACCCAGGGATTCCAACTATCCCTTTAATGAGAGCTCAAAGCGAATGAGTATCATACTTTCAGCATTTGGAAGCCTTTCAAAATTATTCAAAACCTTTTCCTTTACTTGTCGAGTCTCCATTTATTCTTTGAGCACCTTCTTGAGAGCTTAGTTGTCATTCTTTGTGCTTGTCCCATTACTTGATTATTTGTGTTATGACTTTGATGATTGCATCATTGATATCTTTACTTCTAGTCATCACTTGAAATTCAGAGGTGCCTTGATATTCATAATCAAAGGCAAGCGAGATACCACTCTATCATACCTTTTTATGAGCATTGTAATGTTGCTTATGTTTATACTTCGTGCGACTTATTATTTTTGAGTTGGAATCTCTTCATAGCTTGCAATGCCTGTTAAGTAAACTTAGTTGCATACTCTTTATTATGAACTGTCTAAGTAGTTGATCACATTGCTGAGAATATTTACATCATATGAAGCAAATGTGTTCGTGAAAGTTCTTTTATCGCACTCAGTCCAACTGAATTGCTTGAGGACAAGCAATAAGTTAAGCTTGGGGGGAGTTGATACGTCCAAAATGTATCTACTTTCCCGAACACTTTTGCTATTGTTTCTCCTCTAAACTTGTGTGATTTGGATGCAACTAACGCGGAATGACGTTGTTTTCAGCAGAATTGCCTTGGTGTCTACTTTTTGTGTAGAAAATCAACTATTAGGAAAAATCCCGGAAAATATGCCAAAAATCCTATTTCACCCGAAGACTCCAGGAGCCAGAATACGAGACGGAGAAGAGCCAGGGGTGGCCACACCACTTGGTGGCGCGGGCCGGGCCAGGCCGCGCCAGGGGGTGGTGTGGGCCCCCAGGAACCCCCTCGGTCTCCCTATTCGCCTATACGAAGCCTTCTAACCTCAAAACTCCGGGGGGTTCGACGTTTTTCTAGAAGGATTTCTGCTCCGCCGCCACCACCAGATTTCTACTCCGTTCTGGCACCCTGCCGGGACGGGGAATTGGAGGAGATCATCGCCATCATCATCACCATCGCTTCTCCATCGACCATCCATGTTTCCCCCATCTGTGAGTGAGTAATCACCCGCTGTAGGCTATGGGGATGGTAGGGATTGGATGAGATCGTTCATGTAATGGCATCAGATTGTTAGGGCATGGTGCCAAGTATCTTTTATTAGTGCTTTTATGACTTTGTTGCGACTTGTTGTGCTTAATGCTTGTCACTAGGGCCCGAGTGCCATGATTTCAGATCTGAACATGTTATTGATTCATTATGATAGTATTGTTTTTGGTCTTATCTGCAAGTTGTGTACACATGTTGTTGTCCGGAACCAATGGCCCCGAAGTGACAGAAATCGGGATAACCGGAGGGAATGGCTTTGATGTGAGGATCACATGTGTTCACGGAGTGTTAATGCTTTGCTTCGGTGCTCTATTAAAAGGAGCACCTTAATTGCCAGTAGTTCCCTTGATGCCCCGCTGCAAACGGGCTGGCAGGACAAAAGATGTTGTGCAAGTTCTCATTGCGAGCACGTATGACTATATGGAACACATGCCTAGGATTATCGAGTACTTGGATGCTTTATCTTATTTATCTGCAATTGCCCTATGTTCTGATTGCTATGTGAATTGTCTTGTCCATGCAACACCCGTCCATCCATCCTTATGCATACCGCACTCGAATCCTATTGTTTACTGCTATCGTTACTACTGTCTTTACTTTACTACCGTTGTTACTTCACTATTCCTACTACAAAACTGTTGCTACTGATAAACTGCTGTGAGCAAGATTGTTTCCAGGTGCAGCTGAATTGACAACTCAGTTGTTAAGGCTTATAAATATTCTTTGGCTTCCCTTGTGTCGAATCAATAAATTGGGTTTAACTTCCCTAAAAAATACCACGATACACCCCCTATACTTGTGGGTCATCAGTCGTCGGCATAGTCTTTGGTGTAGTCATATGTGAAGAGTGACCCGGGTTCGGCAAACGCCAAACCGGCCACCCCCACAACCTTCTCCTCATCTTCACTCTCCGCATCGAACAAGTACTCTTGGCCAAGAAAGCCTTTGCCATCACGCTTCTTGTTCCTCTTGTATCTCTTGTTGATGGGATTTGGCTTTAATCTTGGCTTGGCGCCCTCTTCATACTTGGGCTTGTCAAGTCTCTTCTCATATGGGCATTTTCGACAAAGTGGTCCAACTCATCACAATTGTAGCAATTTCTCTTCTTCTCGCTTGGTCCATTGAGCTTCTTCTTGTTCGGAACTTCAAGTTCTTGGTGAAGAGAGCAACTTGAGCTAGCATGTTATTATTCCCCCGCTATCACTATCTTCATCGTTTACACCACTTTCTTGTGCATACTTGGCCTTCAACTCAAGGGATTGAGAGTGCCCAATGGCACGGTTGATCTCCTTGATCTTTTGTCCTTCATTCGCCATATTGTCCGTGGCAACAAGATAGGACACGAGATCATCAGGCGAGAAGTGGCGAGCTGAATCAAGAAGTTGCAAGTTCAAGGCAAGCTTCTTGTCGGAGGTGGCAATCATGGAGAGAAACTTGGACTTGATAAGCTCATCAGTCAAGTTGAACCCATCTTCATACTTGTCACAACCAAGACCATCAATCTTGACAAGGAGGGCAACAAGTCTCTTGTATGCTTCGGCGATGGACTCACCATCATTGTTCATGAACATGCTCATCTCTGACTTGGAGGCTTCATAATTGGACTTTTGGATAAGGGAAGTTCCCTCTTGGAGAATGACAATCCTCTCCCAGAACTCCTTTGCGGTGGGAATATTGCTAACTTGATCATAGAGAGTGCGGTGAATGGCACTCCTTATCTTGTCACAAGCCGTTGCATTTAGTTGAAGACCATAGTACTCTCCTAGGGTGAGATTATTGGGACCTTGTGGATAGAAGACCTTGCCCACAATCTCCCAAAGCTCCACGCTGCAACTGCGAAGATGAGATTCGATAGAAACTTTCCAATGAGAGAAGTGAGTTCCATCATAATGAGGTGCGGGACCCGAACCATTAATATGAGGTATGACGTTCTTTTGTTTGGGATATATATACGGAAATGGATTAGGAGGCATGGAGGCTTTTGTCGGGTCACTCTCGCTAGAGGACTCGTTCATAGCCTCCTTACTGGTGTCCATCAGCCTCCCTTGATGTACTACCGAAAGTCCGACAAGCATGACCCCCTCGCCCATCCCCGTAAAGCGTCCTTCAAGAAAACTTATTCGAGCACGAAGATCGAAATCTGCCTTAGCCTTTTGAAGGGATTGTTTGGCAAAGAGTTCATGGATCTCCTTGACCGAATAAGTCTTTCCCTCCTCATCATCGGAGAAAACCATCTTTTCTCTTAGGCGGTAAAGCCCTTACAAGAGCACTTGGTTCTGATACCAATTGAAAGTGTAAGATGGTTTACCTAGAGGGGGTGAATAGGTTTCTAACAAATTCTTTATAATCTTTTGCAAGTTTTAGGCTTTGCAGAATATAAGTGTGCCTAAATGCAAACTAGGTGAGGCAACCTAGATGATGATACAAGATACTTCAAGCACGAAGGCTATCACAAAGTAAACAACACAAGTAAGAGAGGGGTTAAGGAATAACCCAAGCACATAGAGGCGAAGATGTATTCCCGTGTTCACCACCTTTGGGAAGGGGGCTACGTCATGTTGGAGAGGTGTGAGGTTCCACGAAGGATTCCCCAACGCCACGAAGGCTCACCTTCTTCTCCGAGCCCATCCCACGAAAGAATAGCTCACTTACTCGTGGTAGACTTTTAAGGTAGTCTCCAAACCCTCAAAAAATTTCCACGAAGCAAATCACAAGCCAAATGCCTCCGGGTGACCCTAGCTGCCTAGGATTTCCCACAAACCCAAGAGTAACAAGATAACTCGATGAACTCAAGGGGGGATGAAATTTGGCTTGGTGGAAACGTAGATCAGGACCTCCTCTTACTTTCTACCAAAGGGATTTGAGTTTGATTGGGTAGAATGGGAGATCCTCAAGAAATTGTGTTTCAACAATGGGGACAGAGAGAGAGCTCCAAGAATGAGATATGAACTAAATGCCTAACCTCCTCAAGCTGGAAGAAGAGGTATTTATACTCAAGGGAGAAATCTAGCCGTTTGGAGCACTTTCTGCGGAACTCGGTTTGAAGTTCGGTTGGACCGGACCACACACCGGACCACCCGGTGTACAGCCCGGTCAACCGGAATCCAAACCGGGATACTCACTGTGTGTGAGCCCGGATAGACTCGGTATACGAAACCGAGAATCCCAGTTTGGGTTCGGTTGACCGGCGCTGGTACCAGACCGTCCGGTCTGGGAACCGGTTCAGCCGGCCTGAGAACCGAGTTTGGTAGAGATGTTATCAAACTTAGATTTCTTTCTCCTCTCTCTTTGGTGATGGAACAAGTGGGTGTATAGGATGTGTATAAGGCTTAGAAAAACATCCCCAGCAAGCTCATCGAGATAACCCCTCTTAATAGCGCGGTGTTCCTAAATACTCAAGAAACATATAAAAGGTAAAAATCTGGCACTTCTCTTCATTATCGAAATGGGGGGGTATTCGATGATCTTCCAACATACCGGCGGACTAAAACCTATTCAAGACACTGGTAGGTAGCATTAGTATGCACTAACTATGGTGTCATTGTCAACCAAAAACAATATAGGGTAAATTTCCGTTTCGATGGGTTACAAGGGTTTCGCCTGTGTGAGTTGAGATTGTAGACCATTGTGAGGGTGCCCTAAAGGCTCTCCCTAGGACGGATTATATAGATGTCCAACCTAGGGTTTATAGGAGAGACCTATCCGGCTACGATTAAGAGTCGTTTATAGAGTACATATTGAACTACAAGTAGCACTATGGGCCTATGTCGGTAAGTCATCTAGGCCTTCTCGTAGCCGAATTGGACTCCATCTCTTCTCCGTGACTGGACCTCCCGTGAAGCAATGCTCTAACCCGAAGTGGGCCACCCTGGTTAGTGAGGCACAGTGAGGATACCGGGAAAGTACATCCCCAACAGCAGCCCCCGGAAGCCTCCAAGATCCACAATCGGATTTCATCATCATCTAGCTTGATCTTCATCTTGCAGAATCTTGAAGGGTTCCTGAAACTTCAAAAGAAAGGATAGGATCCGGGTCTCAAATGACTCAGACCTATGAATACATTATTCAGGTTTCCAGCTCAAAATTCAAAATAAGCAGGAACTTGGTCTCTAACGTAATCTGACACTAGTCATGGTCAAGTCACATCACTGACAGACATTCCCGTCAGCATGACCATTGGTGGGTCCACCTTTTGCGGAACCGATGCATCGTTTTAATGCGTGCACGGAGATCGAGGCGGTGTAATCATCACGTGGGGTTTACCCAGCTCCTTCCGCGATGCGTGTCACAATTACTGTACACATTTGCCCGAATCTTGGCACGGACAAAGGATATAAGTTGTTACGATTCTTCTCCCCATCTTCTTCTCTAGCACTCGTGCCGCTTCCTTCCTCCCAACGCTTCCCACAAAAACAGAGCTCCTCTGCCTCCCCAGAATCTTCCAGCGTCGCCCATCCTAGGTCATCGGCCCACGAGAAAATGGCTGCGACTTCATCTTCCGGCGCGGCGGTGACGGCAGTGACGGCAGAGAAGGAGAGCAACCGCAGGGTCTGGATCCCATGCATCCTCGACGACGCCAAACTCTGCGTCGTGGAGAGCGAAGGGCTCCTCCGCACCGGCGACTGGTGGAGCGGCTACGGCCAAACCGTCCCTACTCCTCGCGACGGCGAGCGGGTACACTTCGGCACCCACTTGGACAGAGGTTTGAGTTTCCCTCCCCCAGACTTCTTTTCTGAGGTTATAGATCACTATGGAGTTCAACCCTCGAACTCTCTCTTAGAGATGAGCGCATACGCTTCTTTGTGCGAGGGGTACCTCGGCATTAGGCCGAGTCTCACTCTTTTCCGGTTTATTTTCATATCCGGAGAAATTGTATCACCGTCGGTAATCCATATATTACCGGAACCATTAGTTTTTTCCGTTAGGAGAGAGCGTGTCTATCCTCGGATTAAGGCCAGTGAGTCGGTGAAACAGTGGCCGTCCACTTTCTTTTATCACTCGGATATTCCTCCTCCCGGAAAAGCTACTGCTTTGTCAGCTTTTGTCGAAGGTGCGGCCACGCCCCATGAGTCCTGGGACGCAGATGCATCGGCTCTCAGTGACGATCTACTTCTTGCCAAGAGGCAGATCGAATATTTGATGAAGCACAAGGGCCTTAAGGGGTCCGACTTAGTTCACTGCTGGGTGGCACGCCGGATCCAGGCTCTTCGACATCATGGAGACCAGCTTATGCATTCCATTACGTCATCCAAGAAAGATACCCTCCGGATCTGCTCCCACCCTTACATGGATAAAGAATACAAGCCCCAAATCAGGTGGCTGATAAGGGAGCAGATCGAGAGGAAATCCCGGAGCTGTCTTTGGATATGCATACGGCTGAAGATCCTGTGGTACCGGTAAGTTTCCAGCAGTAACTCGAATTATGTGTTCATATTTACATTGTTGTTTCTTGTCGCAATACTGAGGTATCCCTTCTTTTCAGCTTGCTGACCTCCCCAAGTCGGAGCTTGCTCCTTGATGTATACGCACTTCTATTCTTGTAGACAGTTGTTGGGCCTCCAAGTGCAGAGGTTTGTAGAACAGCAGCAAGTTTTCCCTTAAGTGGATTACCCAAGGTTTATCGAACTCAGGGAGGAAGTGTTCAAAGGTATCCCTCTCAAGCAACCCCGCAATCAAGATACAAGAAGTCTCTTGTGTCCCCAACACACCCAATACACTTTTCAGGTGTATAGGTGCACTAGTTTGGTGAAGAGATAGGGAAATACAAGTGGTATAGATAATTATAAGTGGTAATGGTGATAGAAAATAGCTTGATGGCGTGGAAAAGACTAAAGGTAAACTGAAATAAAGATAGAAGCAAACAAACATGTAATAGATCTAATTGCAAACGGTGTTTCAATTCTTAGAAACAAGGCCTAGGGATCATACTTTCACTAGTGAACACTCTCATATAAATATCTTCTCTTTATGATACTACTCTTAACTACTCTCTGGTTGGACACTCTAATCGTTGGTACGGCTATAATAGCACTCCTCAAAGTTTGCTTTCCCCATCTAGATAACCCCACACTGTCATCTTGAGCTCGAGATGGTTCCAACAAACACCACAATTTCATAGAAACATCCAACTCCAAATATAACTCATAACAAGTATTTGTAATCTCTAGCCTAAGTGCCACCATGGTGTGCACGCTGTCACTTTCACACACATGGGGAGGGCAGAGATCTCTTAAAGCACTTGAGTAGCAAGGTAGATCTACTTGATTACAAAGCTCATGATCACAATATGATCATGCATAGACAGAGAGAGATGAACACATAGCTACCGGTAGAACCCTTAGCCTCGAGAGAGATCTACTCCCTCCTCATCATGGGAATCAACAACGGTGATGGAGATGGTGGTGGAGATCGATGGAGATGGCTCCGGGGGCACTTCCCCATCCCGTCAGGGTGCCAGAATAGAGACTTTCTCCCCCAAATCTCCCCTTCGGTGGCGGCGGCGCTGTGGAACTTTTCGTGGCTAGAGGCTCGACAATTTAGGGTTTTGGCATCAGGAGGAATATATAGGCGAAAGGGAAAGGTCGGTGGAGGCCGGAGGGGCCCACACCACCTGGTGGCACGGTCAAGGGGGACCCGCGCCACCCTATGGTGTGGCTGGCCCCTGGCCCCTCTCTGTCTCATCTTCTGGCTCCGTGTTCCCCCCGGTGAAATATTGACTCTGGCTTTTGTCCCGTCCAATTCCGAGAATATTCATTTTCTGACTTCCTGAAACCAAAAACAGCAGAAAACAAGCAACTGGCACTATGGCTCTTGTTAATAGGTTATTCCAAGAAATCATATGAAAAGTACTCCAAAGTGTGGACAAAACACAAGAAAGTAGATAAAACCAAGCATGGAACATCAAAAATTATAGATACATTTGCAATGTATCAACATCCCCAAGCTTAACTCCTTCTCGTCCTCGAGTAGGTAAGTGATAAAAAGAAAGAATAATTTTTGAGGTGACATGCACCATCATAAACTTGATCAAAGTATTTGTAAAACATTGATAGCTAGGATCATAGTACTTCAATCAAAACATGAAAGACAAAGTTCTAGCAATAAGACAATGCAACTAAGTTGCAACATGAAAAGGCATAAACAAAAGATTCATGAATAAAAAATGCTTTGCAAGACGTTTGTTTGTTTCACATAAATAAAACATAGCATAATAGTATTCAGCTTGTCCCTCATAGAGTAGCAAACATAAATGCATAGGACACCTTCAAAGTTCATAAGAGTGACTAGATACAAATAGTTTAAAACAAGCAATATCAAAGCTATGCATCAATCAACAAGTCTTGGGACAATGCACATAGAACTAAGAATGGCTACTATGCTCTCAAAGTAGGTGCATAAAGATAGAAGGTGGAGACTCAATATAAAAGTAAAAGAAAGGGCGTTCATAGAAGGAAGTAGGGATTCAAGTCTCATAAAGAGCTTCCAAAAATTATGGTACTCATTAGCTTTCAGCTCTCATTGCCCCTATCATAAGCATCTTGAAGGTGATTAAGGTTAAAGTGACACAACTAAGAGGATATGCTTGACAAGTTATAAACCGAAATCTCATGCCCCTTACTTACGAAGACCGAACCTCATGCTACTCAACTTTAGTCACAAGTAAGCTCTTGTCATTGTAAGTGCATATGTATCATAAAGAACCGCCAATGGGGTACCCCTTGCACATGATATAGGAGCTATCCCATAATCAAAATGACAAGGCAAGAAGACAATGAGTATCTCAGTGATCTTTTTATTTGCTATTTGCATAGGTTTTCATTGAGGATGCTTCATAGAGTGCTCATTATCGTGATGCTGCAAGTTTCCACCATAATTAGGCATGGCTTAGGCTAGCGGCCCAGGCGTTTCTCTAACACACATACAAACTCCATGATCTTACAAGTTCCACTTTTATTTCACACCGTCGGGATCCATAAGCAAAAGAACATGATATCAACGAGGTACAAAGTACAAGTGCAATGTTGAAAGCGTTCCCCATGATACATGGTTCTGCTAATTTCAACTTATAAAGCGCAAACATATACGCAACAAAGAAGGACCCAATGGTTCAAGTTTATTAAATGCAAAAAATTAAAGTGTGCCATCAAGTCGTGAGAGCTTTAATCACTAGTTTTCTTATAACAAGTTTAATTCGAAAGGTAGATAAAAACAAGAATATACTTGGAATAGCAAATGCTAATAGGTAGGTATGGTGGACTCTTTGGAATAACTTGGTTTTATTTGGATTTAGATGCATGAGTGGAACTCATACTTGGTTATGAAGGCTAGCAAAAGACTGGGAGCGACCAACTAAGAGAGCAACAATGGCCATAATCATGCAAAGCGACAAAACATCATTAATCAAAGCATAAAGTGATATTACAAGTCGAACACTAAAGGATCATAAAGGCTATGGTGACTTGGGATAGTCATACATGGTGTGAGCATGTGCCAAGTCAACCCAAATAAAGCATCAAAGGAGAATACCACAATACTATGCTTTAATATGCTAAAACAGCACATGATCCTTCCAAGGCACATTAAGAAATCTCAATTGTTTATAACAAATAATGCTACAGCAAATAATACTAAGCCTAAAGCCAAAACAATATCAAGCATGGCATGACAAAGCATAGGCCACAGTAAAAAACAAGCTCTCTTTACCACTTAAGCATGAACTTTCCTACTCTTTTCCAATCCAAACCAAACTATTTGAAAACCAATGTATGAAAGAGGGGGTCCAACCAATTTATTCAAGCAAACTAAGCAAACCAAGCAAACCAAAACGAAAAAGAAGACTCTCCAAGAACAACACAATTGTGCATGAAACAATAAAAATGAAGCGTTTGGAAGAAACCTTGGAATTTTATTGATGAAGAAGGGGATGCCTTGGGCATCCCCAAGCTTTGACGCTTTTACTTTTTTGATATTTCTTGGGGTGACACACGTGGCATCCCCAATCTTGAGCTTTAGTCCATCCTTCATCTCATTACTCATTCCTTCCATACACCTGAAATTTTCCTTCATACAAAACTTCACACAATCTTTATTAGCAACATTAGTGCACTCAAGATAATAAGTCTTTAGGTTCCGTTCTAACACCAATAAACTTCCATTAGAACACTAGCTACTGTATCACTTCCCTCAAAAAGCTCAATTCCCCAAAAGAACTCAAAAAGGAACCAACAAGAAGCAAATGCAGAAAATGGCAGAAATCTGTCAAAACAGACCAGCAGGTAAAGACAAAACATTTCGAAGACATTCTGTTGCTCAAATCAAAAAGTGTTGAACTAATGAAAGTTATATAACAACCTGGGCAGAAGCACAAAAATTCACGCCTCAAAACAACGTACAGAGATTTTACACGAATGTTTACGGTGAAGCACCGAAATTTGTTTCGGGACAGCAACTTTCCCAAGCATTACTTCTCTCTCATTAGAGGTTACTCTTGGCACAAAAACCAAATAAAAAGGATAAGTAGAGGTTATTACTGAAGCAATAACTTCCAAGACTCAACTAAAACTTTTGGGTTATCTCACAATAACTACTTTTCTTTAACGCCTTTAAGTTAGGCATGATAGTTTGAGAAGATGCTCACATAAGAAATATGAATTGAAGTAAAAGAGAGCATCAAGAAGCAAATTCAAAACATATTTAAGTCTAACCCACTTCCTATGCATAGGAATGTTGTAAAGAAACAAGTCATGAAAGCACAAAGAAACAAGCATAGGAAAGCAAAACAAGTGCAACTTCAAAAAATTCAACTTAAATAGGGGAAACTTAATATTGTGGAGATATATAAAACCATGTTTCCCTCTCTCATAATAACTTTCAGTAGCATCATGAATAAAATTAACAATATAACTATCACATAAAACATTCTTATCATGAGCCACATGCTTAAAAGAATTAATACTCTTCACATAAACATAGTCATTCTTATTAATTGTAGTGGGAGCAAATTCAACAAAATAGCTATCATTATTATTCTCATCACCATAATCATCAAATATAGGAGGCATATTGTAATCATAATTAATTTTCTCCTCAATATTAGGTGGACTAAAAATATCATACTCATCATTGTAATCATCATATATTGGAGATATAGTATCATCAAAGTAAATTTTCTCCTCCATGCTTGGGGGACTAAAAAGATCATTTTCATAAATACTAGCTTCCCCAAGCTTAGACTTTTCCATAGCATTAGCAATAATGGTGTCCAAAGAATTCATACTAACAACATTGCTATTAGCATGCAAATAAAGTTCCATAGGTTTTTTAATTTTCTCTTCAAACACTTCATGTCCTAACTCAAGATAAATACTATAAAGCTCTCTAATTTTGTTGTTGTTTTCCATTAAGCCTAACTAGTGAAAACAAGAAAAAAAAAGGCAAAATTGTAGAATCTAAAGGAAATAACTTTGACCACTCACACCGGAGGATGTGAGTACCTTTTACCTTACTTCCCTGGCAACGGCGCTAGAAAAGTGCTTGATATCTATGCACTTCTATTCTTGTAGACAGTTGTTGGGCCTCCAAGTGCAGAGGTTTGTAGAATAGTAGCAAGTTTTCCCTTAAGTGGATTACCCAAGGTTTATCGAACTTAGAGAGGAAGTGGTCAAAGGTATCCCTCTCAAGCAACCCTGCAATCAAGATACAAGAAGTCTCTTGTGTCCCCAACACTCCCAATACACTTGTCAGGTGTATAGGTGCACTAGTTCGACAAAGAGATAGTGAAATACAAGTGGTATAGATAATTATAAGTGGTAATGGTGATAGAAAATAGCTTGATGGTGTGGAAAAGACTAAAGGTAAACTGAAATAAAGATAGAAGCAAGCAAACATGTAATAGATCTAATTGCAAACGGTGTTTCAATGCTTAGAAACAAGGCCTAGGGATCATACTTTCACTAGTGAACACTCTCATATAAATATCTTCTCTTTATGATACTACTCTTAACTACTCTCCGGTTGGACACTCTAATCCATGGTAGGGCTATAACAGCACACCTCAAAGTTTGCTTTCGCCATCTACATAACCCCACACTATCACCTTGAGCTCTAGATGGTTCCAACAAACACCACAATTTCATAGAAACATCCAACTCTAAATAAAATTCATAACAAGTATTTGTAATCTCTAGCCTAAGTGCCACCATGGTGTGCACGCTGTCACTTTCACACACACATGGGGAGAGCAGAGATCTATTAAAGCACTTGAGTAGCAAGGTAGATATACTTGATTACAAAGCTCATGATCACAATATGATCATGCATAGAGAGATAGAGAGATGAACATATAGCTACCGGTAGAACCCTTAGCCTCGAGAGAGATCTACTCCCTCCTCATCATGGG
The DNA here is from genome assembly GCA_910589775.1 of Avena eriantha. Lineage (NCBI taxonomy): Eukaryota > Viridiplantae > Streptophyta > Magnoliopsida > Poales > Poaceae > Avena > Avena eriantha. The sequence goes on along the minus strand of OU342742.1, from coordinate 179,478,097 downwards.
AATCAGCAACGGTGATGGAGATGGTGGTAGAGATCGATGGAGATGGCTCCCGGGGCACTTCCCCATCCCGGCAAGGTGCCAGAACAGTGACTTTCTCCCCCAAATCTCCCCTTCGGTGGCGGTGGCGCTGCGGAACTTTTCATGGCTGGAGGCTTGACGATTTAGGGTTTTGGCATCGGGAGGAATATATAGGCGAAAGGGCAAGGTCGGTGGAGGTCGGAGGGGCCCACACCACCTGGTGGCCTGGCCAAGGGGGACCCGCGCCACCCTATGGTGTCGCTGGCCCCTGGCCCCTCTCTGTCTCATCTTCTGGCTCCGTGTTCCCCCGGTGAAATATTGACTTTGGCTTTTGTCCCGTCCAATTCCGAGAATATTCATTTTCTGACTTCCTGAAACCAAAAACAGCAGAAAATAGGCAGCTGGCACTGTGGCTCTTCTTAATAGGTTAGCCCAAGAAATCATATGAAAAGTACTCCAAAGTGTGGACAAAACACAAGAAAGTAGATAAAACCAAGCATGGAACATCACAAATTATATATACATTTGCAATGTATCACTCCTCTCGAGGGATATCCTCCTGAGATTTCTCAGGACGACGGAGAATTGGTTCCACTTCCGGATGCACTTACTCATAAGCGTAAGGCTCCGACAGTGTCTATCAGCGCAAAGGAGGTTCCCGTTGTGAAGAGGTAACTTTCGTCACAAGGTTTTTTGTACTTTATGTCTTATCCTTTCTGAAGTGTAATGATTTTTGTTCTATAACCTCTTCAGAGCTAGACTACTCACCAAGGGCAAAGGGAAGGGAACCTTGTCAAAGCCCCTGCGTCAGTCAAAACTTAATTTGACTTCTCCTGTCGAAGCGCCTGCGACTCCTGCCCCTCAGCCTTCTGCAACACCGGAGATTACTCCATCTCCGACCGTCGTAGAAGATCTGGCTCAACAAGTAGAGCCAGTGATCCTTAGATCACAAACTGATGTCACCATGGGTGACTCGGGTTTTGATAAGGGTGAACCCTCTTTGGGTAATGATCCCTCGATAGAGGTCTTCGCTGAAAACCTCCTCAACTATCCGGGTCTTGCCAAGCTTGGCATTACTCGGAAGTTTGTGGAGGAGATCCAACAGCTAGCCTAGCAATGCTTGGAAAGCCGGAATATTACTACCGAAGAAGAAGCACAAGAAGCAGAGGACATCAAGTACTCCGAACTTCTTGAACAAGTCTGTCTTCATGATGAGAGGCTGAGAACTGGCAAGCTACCACCACCAGTGATCCCACTCACTCTCGCCGAGAAGGTTACCACAGAGGTGAACATGAGTTTGAGCAAACTCACACATGAATAATATGTAAGTCGGAATTCTAAGTTACTTTTTTACTTTACTTTATATCTTATCCTCAAGCATGAAGTTGGATAGACAATCCAGATTTATGCTTCCTTAGGATGCCAAAGCATGAATTAGTGTAGCCCCCAAGGCTCGTGCTGATATTAGTAAAAATATTAGCCAGTGTCTTTAGTAGATTTCTGACTCTGGGTATTCTGACTTATAGAAAGTTAATTCGTATAACCAGGAATTGTTGAAGAATATCTGCAACAAGCGGAGGGATATCAGAGCTCTCCGGCTTGAAAATGCTCAATTGAAAGTGTCAAGGGATGAGGCTGAAGGTAAACATTCCAGTACTCAAACCTTGCCTTTTATTTCATAGTCAAATTTTTATTCAACTGTTGTTCTTTTGACTACAACACTGGTAAAGCAATCATGTGGTCTGATTGAGGAAGCCGAGAATCTTAAGACCCTAGAGGTGGAAAATGCCAACTTACGCCAAGAGCTAAATAAGCTCAAAGCGGATCATGAGAAGAGCATTACTCAAGTTCTCGAATCCTCCTCCATGGCCACCGAAGAGCGCGATCATAAGATTGTGCTCCAAGATAAGAAAATCTTGGATCTTAGCAACGAATTGTTCAAAGAGAAGGACATTACCGAGGCACTCTGGGCTGAACTACATAGCCTACATGAAGGGAAGACAAAAGTTGACGATGTCATCTTCTGTATGTTTCCCCCTTTCTGAATTTCTGCCTTTTTCGAATTTTGTAATTCGGATATATTTGTTTGACCTTTTGCATTATACGCACAGGTCCTCTGAACTTACTGGATTCTTCCTCTACCGAGTCTCGCACCAACCGGCTTACTCAAGTCGGTGATGTGCTTCACGATTTCTGCCAATATTTGGAGGATATTGGCGAGGTTCTCAAGGTTCCGGACATGCATAGAATGTCTGTCTTTGAAGTGTGAGACAAGGAAAAGGAGATGCCTCAGCTCATCCAGGACTGGAACATGTCCTACGTGTGGACCGCAGCGCAGAATGCTCTCACAATGGTTATGCGCCACCATGGAAGCATGGAAATCTGGCAAGTGACCAGAGGGTATTCTACTGTGGCTGAAGACGGACAGGAGTAGGACATCAAAGCAATTATGGACTCCTATGCCGGATATGGGTGCCACGTAGCTGACTTGACCATCTACGACACTCCTTTCTTCACTCGCATAGAGACGCCGCCTCTGCCCGCCGAAGAAAATGGTGAAGTTTCCGACGACGAACAAACCATTTTGGATTTGAACGTCTCGAAAAGATATTGAGGAGAGGCTGATGTCTCTAGTGAGCCGGCACCTCCTACCTCCCCCCCTGCATTATAGAGTATCAGAACAAACAATGTGTTATCCTGGAAACAATTCGGGTTGTAAATAAGTAGTATAATATTTTTGCTGGTGTGATGACCGACAAGTATAGGGGGTGTATCGCAGTATTTTCGATAAGTAAGACTGTCGAACCCAACAAGGAGAAGAAGGTGTTGATGAGTGGCTAGGAGCAGGAATTCTCTGTAAATACTTAACAAACGGATTTTTAGGAGGTTTTGATAATGCAGTAAATAAAGTATGAGTAAATAAAAGACAATAAGAATAAATGCAGCAAGTGGCCCAATCCTTTCTTTAGCAAAGGACAAGCCGATTGTATTACTTAAGATGACCAAACGTTCTCGAGGACACATGGGAATATCATCAAGTGCTTTCGCTTCATATAGTTGATTAATCTTCTTTAGTTTGCTAAGTGTTGTGTGGGTGAACCTATGCTAATGTACCGACCTTCCTAGGACTAATACATACTTGTGATTATACCCCTTGCAAGCATCCACAAGTACAAGAAAGTAATTAAGGTAGAAACCTAACCACAACTTTAAACACTAAGACCCTAACATCCCTTGTGCAAAGGTTTCCTAATGGGGGTTTAGTTTTTATCACTCCGGCAACCCCTACGATTAGTAGCCAAGTACACAATGCATTCCCCTAGGCCCATAAAGGTGAAGTGTCATGTAGTCGACGTTCACATGACACCACTAGAAGAAATACACCACAACTTAAATATCAAACCATTGAATCTTTCTCAACGCAATTCCACTACTAACAACATGACTTCTCCCATGTCCTCAAGAACAAAACGAACTACTCACAAGACATCATATGGATCATGATCAGAGATGAAATAATGATGTGTAACAATCTGAACATAAACAATAATTCAATGGTTCACGAAATAGCATCAACTACAAGGAGTAATCAACACCGGGAAAGTTTCCCCTAAGAACTATGCAAGATTCAACCCAATTGTTACAGCGGTATGAAGTGGTGATGATGGTGCTGGTGGAGATGATGGTGATGATGATGATGATCCCGATGAAGTCTAGCTTGATGGTGGTGTTGATGGCGATGATCTCCCTTCTCCTGGAAAGAATTCCCGTGGCAGAATTTTGTCTGCTAGAGAGATCTTTCTCTCTCAGTGTTTTCCGCCCCGTAGAGGCGGCATAATCTTTTTGTGGTCACTCTCTGAGTCTTAGGGTTTTGGGAGGATAATATACGCCAGAGGGGAGAGATTAGAGTGGGCTAGGGCGGCCACACCACCTGCTGGCATGGCCTAGGGCTGCCCGCACCAGGGGTGGTGTGGGCCCCCTGTGGCCCATCTCCACTTCCCCTTCTGGCAATGTTCATCTTCTGGAAAAATAGAAATTTCCATGTATTTTCCCGGATTTTCTTATCTTCACGAATTTTGCCTCCAAACAGCACCTTTTCTATCAGAATCCTGACTGCAGCGATCTATGCTCCAGAAGTCATCAACCATGCAAAAACAGATGAAATAACATAAGTATCATCTCTTAATATGAAATATATCAATGAATAACAATAAATTATGATATAGAATAGTGATGCAAAATGAACGTATCATGGTGCTAATTTTACTCTATCTATTTACCACTTTTGGATTTATAAGTTTCGTGCCTAATTTTTTTACATAAGCACTTATGTTATTTGTCTATACTTATCGTTTATCTGGCTTTCCGCCTCATCCCTTTCATGAGCCGGCCAACCTTTAGCACAGAAACTTTGCCGAGCAACGGAGCTCAATTGCTAAACCAATATAAACTCGGAAACAAGCCGGCTTCCAGTACCAACAATTCACTACTCGGAAAATGCCCACATCCGGCAATCAGATAAATAACCAAAGTATAGAATAAAAAATTTAAATTTATACCTGAAGGTAGCAATTTTAGAATCGGAAATCTAAACCAGAACAAACATGAGCATAAAGTACTCTCAAGTATTCTGGGATTTTCAACTGTGACATGATCATTCGGAAATAAGATGATAAAAAACTTCTCAGATTTTTTTTGAGGCAACCATACTTTATTTATCATTGAACATGTACACATATATGATTACAAAGAAAGATAAACTAAGAATAAAAGGGACGTAGCTGAGCAATATTCCATGGTCTGTCTAATTCTACCGGGTCTGTACTGCCTCCAGCTCTCTTTCTTTTCTTAGTGTCAGGTCTTTCTTTGACTAGCCACATAGCAGTTAGATAGTAAGAACCATTGTGCAATACTGGGCTAACTAAAAGGGGCCCTTCCCATATTGGGAAAATTTTGTGCTTTCTTTTCTGCACAAGCCGGAGAACCAAGTCGCCCTTATTGAAAGACCGGTTTCTAACTCTCTGGCTATGATACTTGCATAACTTCTGCTGATAGGCTATTGATCTCATCTCAGCAACGACGCGAACTTCTTCGACTAAGTCGAGATCATTTTGTCGAGAAATTTCAGCATCCTCTTCAATATACGCAGCCACTCTAGGAGAAGTGTGAATCAAATCACTAGAAAGAACTGCTTCTGCGCCATAGACCAAGAAGAAAGGTGTGTATCCGGCTGACCTGTTCGGAGTTGTTCACAAGCTCCATATTACAGAAGGTAATTATTCTGCCAAGCCCCTGCAGCACGTTGTAGTGGTGCTTCGAGTCTTGGTTTTAGGCCTTGTAGGATTAAACCATTTTTTCTTTCGACTTGTCCATTAGTCTACGGATGTGCAACTGACGCAATGTCAAGCCGAATATTTTGTTCATTGCAGAATTCGGCAAGCTCTCCCATAGAAAAGTTACTCCCGTTGTCAGTGATAATGCTATGCGGATAACCATATCGTATTATGACATCCTCGACAAATCTTCTGGTTGTTGCTCCATCACAACTAGTGACGAGTTTAGCAGCAATCCATTTTGTGAATTTATCCACCATTACTAAGAGATGAGTAAATCCACTTGGAGTCCGTTTAAACGGTCCTACCATGTCAAGCCCCTAGACCGCGAAAGGCCATGTTATAGGTATTATTCATAGCTGATCAACCAGAACGTGAGCTTGCTTGGTGTACTTTTGGCAGCCTTTGCACGTCTTGACCAGCCGTTCGGCATCGGCCTTGGTTGTAAGCTAGAAAAACCGTGTTGGAAAGCTTTTGCCACTAGAGATTTGGCTGCAGCATGGTGACCACACTCGCCTTCGTAGATTTTTCGTAAGATTTCCACTCCTTCTTCTGGAGATACACAGCGCTGAAAGACCCCAGACATGGTCCGCTTATAGAGCTCACCAGTAATTATAGTATAGGCTTTTGCTCGTCGGATGATCTGCTAGCTCAGAACTTCGTCTTCGGGTAATTTGCCATCTACCAAGTAATCAAGGTAGGGTTGAGTCCAGCTGGGAATTACAGCCAGAACTGCAACTAGAGGTGAGCCGGATTTGGTCGGATATTCCTCGTCTACTCCTTTTATAGAGGGGACTTTGAGATGCTCTAAAAAAGTGCCATCCGGAACCTTTTTTCGTGTAGAGCCTATACGAGATAGTGCATCTGCTTCCTCATTTTCTATTCTGGGGATGTGTTGAACCTCAAACCCTTTGAACAATTTAGATAGTTCTTCCACGACAGCTCTATATGATGCCATGTGCTTATTCGCATTACAGATATCCGACACTTGTTGGGCAACAAGATAGGAATCTCCATAACACATCAAATGTTGGATGCCGATATCCTTAGCAATCCGGATTCCATGCAGTAGTGCTTCATACTTGGCAATGTTATTCTTCGCCGTGAAGTGGATCTGCAACACATAAAAAAGTTTGTCACCTTGGGGTGACTTGAGCACTACGCCAGCCCCCGAGCGCCTTAGACCCGTCAAAGTGTAAGGTCCAGTATTCCGACTCTGGGAGGGTCATATTTTCCGTTGTCTCTGTCCAATCAGCGACAAAGTCATCGATGATTTGGGATTTGATTGTTGTACGAGGTTTATACTCAATATCGGAAGCTGAAAGCTCTATGCCCTATTTTGCGACACGTCCTGTGGCATCGCTGTTGTTAATTATATCTCTCATGGGAGTTGTGCTCACCATGGTAATGGGATGTTCCTGAAAATAATGCCATAACTTACGAGATGCAAAAAACACACCATAAGCCAGCTTTTTATAGTGTGGATACCGCTGCTTTGATTTTCCTGATTTTAGGACCTCGCAGAGATAATAAGTTGGACCTCGCAGAGATAATAAGTCGGACGCTGCACTAGGTGTTCCTGATTTTCCTCTGGTCTCTCCACCACCATGACTACACTGACGACTCTGTTTGTCGCAGCGAGATAGAGCAACATCGGTTCTCGTGGTTCCGGTCCTGCAAGGATAGGAGCAGATGAGATTACTGCTTTCAGGTCTTGTAGTGCAGCTTCAACTTCGTCAATCCAAACGAACTTTTTAGTCTTTTTTAGGAGCTTGTATAGTGGTGCGGCTCTTTCTCCGAGCCGGCTTACAAACCGTCTGACTGCAGCAATGCAACCAGTTAGCCTTTGAATGTCCTTCAGGCGAGTTAGCCTGGAAATATTGAGTATATCCTTAATCTTGTCTCGGTTTACCTCGATGCCTCTTTGAGACACAATAAAACCTAACAATTTTCCGGCCGGTATTCCAAAGAAGCACTTCTTCGGGTTAAGCATTATGTTGTATTTTCGTAGATTGGCAAACATTTCCTCCAAGCCAGAAATTAGAGTTTCCTTCTTTTTGGACATCACCGCAATATTGTCCACATATGCATGTACATTGTGTGTGATTTGGTCGTGGAGGCAACGCTGCATAGTGCATTGGTACGTAGCTCCTACATTCTTGATCCCAAAGGGCATCGTAACAAAACAGAAGGTTCTGAAGGGGGTTATGAATGAAGTTTTGACTTTGTCTGGTTCCTTCATCTGGATTTGGTGGTAACCGGAATATGCGTCGAGAAAACATAGGAGTTCCGAGCCTGCCGTAGAATCGATAACTTGATCAATTCTAGGCAGAGTGAATGGATCTTTGGACAAGCCTTTTTCAAGAAAGTATAATCAACACACATCCTTAAATCAGTGGTGTCCTTTTTAAGGACCATTACAGGATTGGCCGACCACTCAGTGTGGATGACCTCTTCTATGAATCCGGCTAACTCGAGCCGGGCTAGTTCCTTAGCTATTGCCTTACGCTTTTCATCGCTGAAACATCGTAGGGACTGTTTGACGGGTTTAGCGTTCGAGTGTACATTTAGAGAGTGCTCGGCAAGTTCCCTAGGTACTCTGGTCATGTCAGATGGCTGCCATGTGAAGATATCTTGATTTGCTTGGAGGAACTTGACGAGCACGCTTTCATATGCGCTATCTAGGCCTACACCTATCTAGGTCACCTTGGAGGGGTCATCATCCTTCAATAGTGTCTTCTTTGTCTCTTCCGATGCCTTGAACTCCGGATTCGGCTTTGTCACCTCCTTCTTCGTTGTAGGCATCTCGGACGGATCAATGGTCTTCTTGATGTCCCTGTACTCCTGGGCGTGCAGCACGACTTCAGCAAAGGCGGCATTTCCGTCCTCGCACTCTCGTGCCTTCTTCGGTCTCTCCTAATTTTGATCACGCCTTTGGGACCTGGAATTTTCATCATATTGTAAATGTACCACGGACAAGCCATAAAAGCCCAGTAAGCCAGACGTCCGAATATAGCATGATATGCGCTCTTGAACGGGACCACTTCGAAGGAAAGTGCCTCCATTCGATAGTTCTTTGGAGTTCCAAAGGTAACATCCAAAGTGATCTCTCCAAGGGAATTTGCTTGTCTTCCTAGGACAACTCCATGAAAGATCACAGAACTGTGGTTTAGCTGGGTCTCTGAGATCTGCATCTGGTGTAGCGATTCGACATACAGAATGTTAATGCTGCTACCACCATCCATGAGAGTCTTAGAGAAACCATAGCCAATAAGTGGGTTGACGACTAAGGCGTATTTTCCTTGCATGTGCAACTTAGGCGGATGATCAGCATAGTCAATGGTGATTGCCACTTCCGACCAGTCCAAAAATTGTGGGACAGCCGGAACAGTTGCATTGAGCTCATGCAGAACTGCTTTCTTGACCTTAGCTGGTTGAGATCCGAGGAAGGTGACGTAAGTATCTTTCTTTGTTGGGAAGTTTTTCTTTCCCTCCGGCTTGGGATTTGAAGGATCCGCTTCCTCCATGTCAGATTCTTCCTTGGTCTCTTTATCTTTCTCAGGATTCTTCTTTCCCGTCTTCCGCTTAACCCTGTAGCCATCAGTATTGTCTTTCTTGATGTCGTCATTAAAACAGCATTCGATGTTTGTGTGAGACGAGCCCCTACTGGCATCTAAGTGATGCACACATGGGTTATTGGCAATGTCGGCCCAGGAGTAGGTTTTGCCAGGTTGTTTGTCTCCTCTATGCTGGACTCTTGATGTCCCATGACCGTGTCCGCGGCCACTACCATGCCCTCCAGACCCGAAAGTAGCAGTGACCACTACTGTTTCTGTGTTGGGTTTTTCTTCTGAGGTGTTCTTGCGCTTCTGAGCTTGCTACTTTGGTTGTTTTGCCGACTATGGCATAGCTAGGGCGTTTAGTAATCCCTCTGCGTCGTCGTCAGCATCTGCATACTTTCTTGTTGTTTCTATCATCTCTCCTAGATTAGTGACTTTGTCACACTTCAAGCGATGACACAGTAAACCAATCGGGAGTCCTGCAATGAAAGCTTGAATCGCAGTTTGGTAATTTACTCCTTCACAGGAGGTCTTAGTGTCGATCCATCGTCCGAGGTAATCTCGACAAGTTTCTCTGGCTTTCTAGGTGCAAAGTTGTAGGTCTCCTACCGTACAGGGCCTCCAATACGTGCCTTCGAAATTCCGAAAGTACGCGCTTTGCATGTCATACAAGTTGTGGATGGTGTTCTCCGGAAGTTCGTTTAGCCATGATCGCGTCGTCTTCCGCAACATAAGTGGGAGATATCGGGTTGCGACCAAGTTGTTTCCGCCTTTGGTGATGTAGTAAGCCTGGAAAAAATCCTGGAGCCAAGTATCTGGCCGAGCTACACTGACGTAGGGCTGGATGTGCCTTGAGATAGTAAATCCTTCCGAGAATCTTGTTGCTCTTATGCGTGGTCCAAAGAATTTTGGACCCACATAGATTTCATCGTTCTCATAGCACCGCGCCTCTATGTTGGAGTTGATCTGATGTCTCGCATCACTTGGTGACAGAGATCACCATCCTGATTGAAGGCTGTGGTTGTGGTGCCTTGGAGCCGGACTTCAGCTTCTGCCACCACCTCCTCCGCCACGACGCCCTCCTTGGCCTCCTTGGGAGCCGTTGTGGTGGCTACTTGGTGGAGAAGGTGGATTGTTTCCGGTTGATCGCCAGCCTCCGGACGGAGCGTCATTATTCTGGTTCCGGGGAGGGTCTTCACTATGACGAGCCCCCTCTCGGCTTGACTCGACACGGTGTCCGTCGTTCCTTCATTCGTCATTCCCATCACGATGGGGTTTACCTGGACGGTTTGTATGTCTAGGAGGTGGCATTCTTTGACGGTCCTCCTCCCGACATTTCTCTTTGTCTTCTTCCCTGTGATCATTCGACTCTCGCCGAGGAGGATTTCTCGGATATAGTGCAACAATTGCTTCTTGCTCCGTGGCTAGGGCAACGTTGCGCCAGTCATGTGCGGTTCTCTGGTGTTGCCCTGAAGATCCGGTTCTTGAGTAGTTGTCTACCCGACGGTCGGAATGGTGATGCTGCTCCGGAACCCGTTGGGGTCTTATGTCATTCCAGGCCAGATCCGTGCGGCATTGGTCTGATTGAGAGACCAGTTTTCCGCTGCCGGACTTCGCGACCTTCTGATGCTCCAGACCCTTGGTGAGTAGCTTAATGCCCGATCGGACTTGTTCTGGGCCTGGATTATTTGCTAGGATATCTCAGGCCGCAACGGTGTTCTGTACTAGTGTTGGGTACACCAGATCTCCATTACTATCGAGCCGAGGCATCCCCAGATCTCCCTCAAAGAGAACCTTGCGTACTTTCGGAAATTTGTCGGCCCGTATGTGGCCTTTCTGGGTCTTCTGTGTTGTAGAGAGATGAGATTCTCCGCAGTAGCCATGCGCTTCTTCTCTTCCTCGATGTTTTTTGCTTCATCTAGGAGTACTTGGCGACGCGCTTCTAGGGCTTGTGCCCTTTCTTCCAATTCCACGGCAGTGAGTTCTACCGTAGTAGGGATAGGTGTGGTTAACGCAACATCGATGAGTTTATGGGCACCTGCAGTGACCACGTGTCCATCCACCGTCTCTTCTTTGGGATCGTCTAGGATAAGTGCTCCATCAGAGTCTTCCTCATATTCCTCGGCAATCACCTCCTCTGCCAGAAGTTATTTGTCGGGGTCTTGTTCTTATTGTTCTTCTTCTTTGCCTTCTTGACAGCGCCGGTAGCAAAGACGGCTTTGGGTCCGTTTCCCGGAGTCAAGCTCTGAGCGATACTTTCGGACATATGGACATCGGGATTATCTCCGAGATCCATGTCATCTTGCGCTTTGGGAGAGTTTTCTCCGGATCCTTCATCCATGGCTTCTCCTTCTTCTGCAGCTTTGGAGTTGAACTCCTCTTCATATTCCGCGGAGAACTTCCAGAAATCTACCGATGTCATCGAGTCATCCGAGGATGCGGGTAAGTCGGTGTTCATTCTGATCGCCTCCAGCACTGAGTCTTCGTTGTTTCCAGCATCGGTAGAGCCAGATCTGGATCCAACATATCCGACAAAGTGCGACATGTGGGTCCTATGGTAGTTGCAGCTTTCCTCGTGGGCTTCCTCGAAAATCCTGATGGTTTCGATAACCTCATCCACGTTTGTGCCTTGTAGCATCATGCGCCTCAACGTATGCCTCGGGAAAGGTTGGTTTGTTCCAGCGTTGGCAGAGCCAGAACCAAGGTTATTGTCCTGCTCCTCCTAGATTTCGACCTCGGCAGGTAGATTGATCTGGGATTCAGCCTCGCTGGGGAGATCCACTCCAGATTCGACTTGAACCGCAAGATCTGCTTCAGGTTCGGCTTTCTCCAGTATCTCCGTGACAGGTGCAGGCTGGGTGGGATTAGGGTTCTCCGAGATCCGGAACTCTACCTCCTTCGCGGACAAAGTGGACCCAGAGTTTTCTTCTGCCTCTATCATCACCGCTAGGGTGGGTGGGATAGGTTCAGCAAAACCGATGTACACATCGATCTCGCCAAAAGACATGATGGTGTAAGCAGTCAAGGCCTCCCTAGCCGGAATCCAGGTATCGTCAAGAACGACGAGAGGGACATCGCTGGTGTAGAGGACGCGGCCGACAACGATAGTCTTGCCAATTCCGATTCTTGCAGATTCCGCTCGGAACGCAGATCCAGCTCACTTGCCCCATGGTGGGTGCCAATTGTCGTCGGATTGATGAAAAGTACGCCTTGAGGGGGTCCTCGAGGCGTGCGGAAGAGAGGGATGTGAGACGTACGGTGTTCCGAGACGGTGAGCACACAAGTTTACCCAGGTTCGAATCTGCCAGTTTTGGACGGATCCTACTCCTGCTAGCAATCTAGTAATATGGCAGAGCCGAAATATGGGTTACAAGGGTTTCGCCTGTGTGAGTTGAGATTGTAGACTATTGTGAGGGTGCCCTAAAGGCTCTCCCTAGGACGACTTATATAGATGTCTGGCCTAGGGTTTACAGGAGAGACCTATCCGGCTACGACTAAGAGTCAGTTACAGAGTACATCTTGAACTATAATTAACACTATGGGCCTATGTCGATAAGTCGCATGGGCCTTCCCGTAGCCGGATTGGACTCCGTCTCTTCTACGTGACTAGGCCGCCCATGAAGCAATTCTCTAACCCAAAGTGGGCCACCCTGGTCAGTGAGGCATAGTGAGGATACCCGGAAAGTATATCCCCAACAGTGTCATGTGAACGTCGACTACATGATACTTCACCTTTATGGGCCTAGGGGAATGCATTGTATATTTGGCTACTAATCGTGGGGTTACCGGAGTGACATAAACCTAAACCCCCGTTAGGAAACCTTTGCGTAAGGGAGTGTAGGATCTCCGAGTTTAAGGTTGTGGTTAGGTTTTTATCTTAATTACTTTCTTGTAGTTGCGGATGCTTGCAAGGGGTATAATCACAAGTACGTATTAGTCCTAGTAAGGTCAGTACATTAGCATAGGTTCACCCACACAACACTTATCCAACCAAAGAATATTAACCAACTATATGAAGCGACAGCACTTGACAATATTCCCATGTGTCCTCGAGAACGTTTGGTCATCTTAAGTAATACAACCGGCTTGTCCTTTGCTAAAGAAAGGATTGGGCCACTTGCTGCAATTATTATTATTGTCTTTTATTTACTCACACTTTATTTATCTCCATTATAAAAAAAACTAAAAATCCGTTTTGCTAAGTATTTATAGAGAATTCCTGATCCAAACCACTTGTCAACACCTTCTGCTCCTCGTTGGGTTCGACACTCTTATTTATCGAAAGTACTACGATACACCCCCTATACTTGTGGGTCATCAAGACTATTTTTTGGCGCCGTTGTTGAAAGTACTATTTCGGAGTGCTACTACCACTGCTAAGGTAGTAGATGAACCACCACCTGCTGAAATTGATCCTTTTAAAATACCTACAAAAATTGTTGATCGTGTTATGTATAACTACTATTTTGGAGATGGAACTGTCCATCCCGGTGATTATTTGCTTTTTATACATGAATTATGCGTATTGTTCAAGTGTGCAGGTATTACAACAGATCAAGTTAAGAAAAAGTTATTCTCTGTATCATTGAAAGGCAGAGCTAGGGAATGGTATAAGCTGCTAAAGAATGGCCAATCTCTTGAATGGGAGGAAATTGTACCTCTCTTTTATTCCAAATTTTATCCTCCTAGTGAGATTCATAAATATCGGAATCAAATATATAAATTTTGGCCTCGTGATGGAGAGAGTACCGCCCATGCTTGGGGGAGATTGAAGTTACTAATGCTCAAATGTCCTATCCATGACCTCCCTAATAATATTATTATCAATAACTTTTATGCAAGGCTTTCTCTTCATGATAAGGATTTATTGGATGCTTCTTGTGCTGGATCATTTACACGTATGAAAGAAGAAGCTAAATGGGACCTTGTAGACCGTATTCAAGACAATGCTGAAGCATGGGAGAATGATAAAGGAAGAAAGTCAAGTATAAATTATGATTATGAATGCATTAAATCTTTTATGGGAACTGAGGACTTTCATAGTATTAGTGTTGTTTATGGTATTGATTCTCAAGTTCTTGCAAATTGTTTTAAGGCCTTTGCCTCTTATATTGAAATTCCCAAAAAGGAATGGAACAAGTATCATGCACCATATAAAGATATTGTTGATTATGTTCCTGCTAGAAATACTGACGTTTGCACCGTTGATCATATTCTACCTGAACCTTACATCGAGAAAATACCTTTCCTTGTTAAGGTAAAGGAGCATTCTATCATAACTAGTGTGGTTAACAAAAGTAAAAAGAAAGCTGTAAAACCCGATGAACATACAAACATTGAACCTGCAGTAGCAATTGTGAAAGACCTTGTCACTAAAAGTGTAGAAGATGGACACATTATCTTTTGTGAGGATGCTTCTAATATTGTTTCACATCCTAGTAGAACTAGGAAAGCTAGTGTCCCTGTGCTTTCTGTTAGAATTGGTGATCATTGTTATTATGGTTTATCTAATATTGGTGCAAGTTCAAGTGTTATTCCTTATGAGCTTTACAAAGAAATTATGCATGAAATTGGTCCATGTGAACTAGAAGAAATTGATGTGGTTATTCACCTTGCTATTAGAGATACCATCTCTCCAATTGGTATTGTAAGAGATGTGGAAGTTCTTTGTGGTAAGATTAAATATCCTCCTGATTTTCTAGTGCTTGGTTTAACTGCTAGTAAAACGTGTCCTATCATTTTTGGTAGACCTTTCTTGAACACTTGTGGAGCCATTATAGATTGTAAGAAGGAGAAATTTTTAACTAAATTTGATAGAGAATCTTATGAGTTTAATTTTTCAAAATTTTCTAAAGTTCCTTACGAAAATGAATTGCCTAATGAGGATTTTAGAGTTGAACAACTTGCTTCTATTTCTCTTGCTCCTAACAATGCTCTGCAGCAATATATGGAAGACCACAAAAGTGAGATCTTCATGGAAGAAAGAAATGAGATTGACAAGATTCTCCTTCGTCAACCCAAGATGCTTAAGCATAACTTACCTGTGGAATATTTGGGTACCACATTACCACCAAAAAAGGATCCGGTTTTTGATCTGAAACCTTTACCTAATGATATTAAATATGCTTACATTGATGATAAGAAAATATATACTATTATTATTAGTTCTAAACTTTCAGGAAAGGAAGAGGAAAGATTATTAGAAGTATTGAAGAAACACCGAGAAGCTATGGGTTATACGCTTGATGATTTAAAATGAATTTCTCCTACTATATGTTAGCATGCTATTAATATAGAACCTGATGCAAAACCTGTGGTAGAATATCAATGTCGTTTAAATCCTAAGATGAAGGAAGTGGTAATAAATGAGGTATTAAAACTCCTTGATGCTGGTATTAATTATCCTATTGCTAATAGTCAATGGGCTAGTCATGTTCATTGTGTCCCTAAGAAAGGAGGAATTACTATTGTGCCTAATGAGAATAATGAGCTTATTCCCCAAAGAGTAGTAGTTGGATATAGGATGTGCATTGATTTCAGAAAGGTTAACAAAGTTACTAAGAAAGATCATTACCCGCTGCCTTTTATTGATCAAATGTTAGAAAGATTGTCTAAGAAGACTCATTTTTGCTTTCTTGATGGATACTCTAGGTTCTCTAAAATTGACGTTAAACAACAAGATCAAGAGAAAACCATGTTTACGTGTCCTTATGGAACTTATGCTTATAGGCGTATGCCTTTTTGTTTGTGTAATGCTCCTGCTACTTTTCAAAGATGCATGTCTGCTATCTTTCATGGTTTTTGTGAGGAAATTGTGGAAGTATTCATGGATGATTTTTCCATCTATGGAACTTCTTTTGATAATTGTCTGCACAACCTTGATAAAGTTTTGCAGAGATGTGAAGAAACTAATCTTGTTCTTAATTGGGAGAAATGCCACTTCATGGTTAATGAAGGAATTGTCCTTGGGCATAATTTTTTTGAAAGAGGCATTAAAGTTGACAGAGCAAAAGTTGAAGCAATTGAGAAAATGCCCTATCCTAGGGATGTTAAAGGTATTCGTAGTATCCTTGGTCATGTTGGTTTCTATAGAAGGTTTATTAAAGATTTCTCCAAGATATCAAAACCTCTTACTAATCCTCTCCAAAAAGATGTACCTTTTGTTTTTGATGATGATTGTAAGGAAGCTTCTGAAACTCTAAATAAAGCTTTAACTACTGCTCCTATTGTCCAACCACCTGATTGGAATTTACCCTTTGAAATCATGTGTGATGCTAGTGATTTTGCTATAGGTGTTGTTCTTGGACAACGAATAGATAAAAAGTTGAATGTTATCCATTATGCTAGTAAGACTCTTGATGCTGCTCAAAAGAATTATGCTACTACTGAAAAAGAGTTCATATCTGTTGTCTTTGCTTGTGATAAGTTTAGACCTTATATTGTTGATTCAAAAGTTACCATTCATACTGATCATGCTGCTATTAAGTACCTTATGACAAAGAAAGATGCTAAGCCTAGGCTTATTAGATGGGTGTTACTTTAACAAGAGTTCGATCTACATATTGTAGATAGGAAAGATGCTGAAAATCCTATTGCTGATAATTTATCTCAATTGGAAAACATTTATTTTGATTGTATGCCTGTTAATGATAGTTTTCCAAATGAACAGTTGGCTGCAATAGAGGTAGGCTCGCGAGAGAGTCCTTGGAATGCTGATTACACTAACTTTATTGTTTCCAAATATTTGCCTCCAACTTTTATAACCCAGCAAAGAAGGAAATTCTTTTATGATTTGAGGCATTATTTTTGGGATGACCCACATTTATATAAAGAGGGAGTGGGTGGTATTATGCGAAGATGTGTTCCAGAATATGAACAAAAAGGGATATTGCGGAAATGTCATGGTAGTACATATGGAGGACATCATGTTGGAGATAGAACCACACAAAAGGTTCTACAATCAGGTTTCTATTGGCCTACCATTTTTAAAGATGCAAGAAAGTTTATCTTACCATGTGATGAGTGCCAACAAGTTGGTAACATTTCTAGACGCAATGAAATGCCTATGAGTTACTCTCTTGTTATTGAACCATTTGACAGTTGGGGAGTTGACTTTATGGGCCCTTTTCCTCCTTCAAAAGGCTATACTCATATTCTTGTTACTGTTGATTATGTTACTAAGTGGGTAGAAGCCATACCTACAAAAAGTGCTAATGGTGAGACCTCTTTAAAAATGCTTAAGGATGTTATCTTTCCTAGGTTTGGCGTGCCTAGATATCTTATGAGTGATGGAGGTTCACATTTCATTCATGCTGGGTTTAGGAAGACCCTTTCTAAATATGACGTTAATCATAGAATTGCTTCAGCTTATCATCCCCAAACCAGTGGGCAAGTAGAACTATCAAACAGAGAAATTAAATCTATCTTGCAAAAGACTGTTAATATATCTAGAAAAAATTGGGCTAAAAAGTTGAATGATGCTTTATGGGCTTATAGAACTGCTTATAAATATCCTATGGGAATGTCTCCTTACAAAATGGTTAATGGAAAAGCTTGTCACCTGCCTTTAGAATTAGAACAAAGCTTATTGGGCAGTGAAAGAACTTAATAGAGATTTTAAACTTGCTTGTAAAAAAAGATTGCTTGACTTGAGTTCTTTAGATGAGTGGAGAAGTGAGGCTTATGAAAATGCTAGACTCTTTAAATAAAAAGTTAAAAGATGGCATGATAGGAGAATTCTTAAGAGAGAGTTTCATGTTCGTGAGAAAGTTCTATTGTATAGGTCTCGTCTCAGATTTTTTGCAGGAAAACTACTTTCAAAATGGGAAGGACCTTTTGTTATTGAAGAGGTGTATCGTTCAGGTGCAATAAAAATTTCTTCCTTAAGAGACAACACAACACAAGTGGTGAATGGTCAAAGACTCAAGCACTATATTTCTGGAGATTCCTACAATGAAGATATTGATATTATTCAAGTGGTGACTCTAGAAGAATTTATTAAAGACCAAATTCAGAAACCTGCAGAGTCTGTTTTCGAATAGGTAACAGTTCTGGTAGTCCGCAGAAAACTTTTCAAATTATATTTTTGCAGTTTTTATCTAACATGAAAGATAATGAGTCGAAAAAGGGATGGAAATGGAGCCTGGGGGCTCACACCACCCCGTGGCGCGGGCCCACCTGGCCACGCCACTAGGGGGTGTGGCCACCCCGGAGCCCGTCTCCGACCCCCTTTCTCCGAGTACCTTCCTTTTGTTATTAAACTTTGTAATATATAATCCCCCGGATCCCCCGAGGTCCATATATCGTGTTCTCGTTGTATTTTCGTTTCGATCTGTTTCTGACAGATTCTCAGTTTTGGAGCCACAATGTCTTCCTCTGGATCACCCAAGGATGATTCCTCCGCTGACATCATCAACCCGTACATGTATGAGTTGAAGATTCACCCTAGGGAGTTGTTGCTCAAAGATGGGAAAGTACAGATAAAAGAGGTTTAGGTCCCTAAAGGAGAAGGTAGTCTGGAGGACAGGATGGAAGCACTGGAGCAAGAAGTCTTTAGGTACAAGAAGATGGCAGAATGCAAAGTGGATATCATCCATAAGATAAGTTCAGAACTCACTCCCAAGCACAAGAAGGAGTCTGCTGAGCTCAGGGATGATATTCTCTCACTCCATCGAACAACCAACCAAATACAAGCACAGCTCTACGACATGCAAACTCAAAACTATGAGTATGAGGCTAGGTTTAAACACATAAGTTCTGCTACTAGTTTCAGGATATTGGAAACCAAGGTGTCCTTTGTTGATGGGGAGCCTTTACCTTGGAAGTCGGATGATGACGAGAGAACACCACCACCGAAGGAGTAATTCGTCATCAGGTATTGGCATCCCCTTGGTTTGTTCCAAGCTTGGGGGAGTGCCGCGGTATCACATCATTATCTTTCATCTTTTCACCTTTTTAGTAGAGTCGAACACCACCACCGAAGGAGTAATTCGTCATCAGGTTTTGGCATCCCCTTGGTTTGTTCCAAGCTTGGGGGAGTGCCGCGGTATCACATCATTATCTTTCATCTTTTCACCTTTTTAGTAGAGTCATATCATGAATAGAGAAGTTATCATATAGGATGGTTTGCATTGTGGAAGTATCTCTCCTCTAGTTAGTTATCTATGTATCCCTTGGTGTGAGTTGCCGTTTTGGAATATTAATGAGAAGTTCTATCATTTACTTTTTGCTCATCTTATTTTAGTTTGCAATTTATGTTATGTAATTGATCTTGTTGTTAGTATTGGTATCACTTTGGGATCATTAAGTAAATTTAGTTGGTTTGGCAAACCTAGATCTGGTTAGTAGCAACACTATTTGAGGATTGAATGGAAAAGAGAAAAGTACTTTTAGAAATATAATTTCATTATCTTTCTTTCTTGATTGGCTCATAAGCCTAGTATTATCTAGTCAAGATCTTTTGCGTTACCAAGGAAGACTGCATGATTGTTTCTATCACTTGTATGTTTGTTTGTTTCCTTCAACTCTTATGCTTGCTACCTAGCCTTGCTAGCCAAAAACCTGTACTGAGAGGGAATGCTTCTCGTGCATCCAATCCTTGAACTAAAACCTATGCCATTTATGTCCACCATATCTACCTATTAGCATTATTACTATTCCAAGTAAATTATCGAGTTTTATCTATCTTCCAAATTAAAGTTGTTATGTGAAAACTAGTGATTAAAGCTCTCACAAACTTGATGGCACACTTTATTTTCTTGTACTTAATAAATTTGAACCATTGTGACTATCTTATGAAGCTTGTATGCTTGCAAATTATAAGTTGGGAGTTAGCAAAACCATGATATCATGGGGTCCGCTTTCGACATTGAACTTATTATTTAGTTGATATCATGTTCTTTTCTTTATGGATATCGGTGGTGTGAAATAAAAGGGGAGCTTTTAAGCTCATGGAGTTTGTATATGTGTTAGATAAACGCCTGGACAGCTAGCCTAAGCCATGCCTAATCATGGTGGAAACTTGCAGCATAACCATAGTGGCATTCTATGAAGCATCCTCAATAAAAACCTATGCAAATAGAAAATAAAAAGATTGTTGGGATGCTCACTGTCTGTTGCCTTAGTATTTTGATATGGGATAGCTCATGTGTCATGGGGCAAGGGGTACCCCGTTGGCAGTTCTCTATGATACAACATACACTTACAATGACAAGAACTTACCGGAGACCAAAGTTGAGTAGCATGAGGTCTGGTACTTGTACTCAAGGGGCATGAGATTTTCAACTTATAATTTGTCAAGCATATAAATCATATTTTCCCTCACATTAACCTTAATCACTTCAAGATGCCTATGATAGGGGTAATGAGGGCTCAAAGCTAGCAAGTACCATAATTTTTGGAAGCTCTTTATGAAACTTGAAATCCCTACTTCCCACTGTGAAGGGCCTATCTTTTACTTTTTAGTTGAGTCAGTAAACCTATTCCTTTCTATCTCAAGCAAGCATTTGAGTTGTTGTGATTCAATCATCCATATGATGATTTATTCAATCATGTTTCTTATGTTCCTTGTTTTGCACATTGTTCTTCTCTGAGTGAATATTACTTTGAACGCTATCATCGAAAACCCCATTATGTTTGACTCCTGCAATTTATTAACTGTTCTCTGACCAAGAACAAAGTTTTCCATTACCAATTATGATTTACTTTGCGTGTTTTTATTATGTTCCCCTTACTCGTTGCAAGTTAAGTTATATAAGAGTGAGTTGTTTTCTATTATGATTTGTGTATTAATGAATGTGATGCTTCTTGTTCGTATTCTCTTTATCGACACTTCACTCCATAAACCGGTGGTCATGTTTATTGAGCTCAGTTTTCGCTTGGGGACAAGTGAGATCTAAGCTTGGGGAGTTGATACGTCCATTTTGCATCACTATTTTAAATCATAATTTAATGTTATTCTTTGATATATTTCATATTGAGAGATGATACTTATGTTATTTCATCTATTTTGCATGATTTATGGTTTTTGGAGGATGAACCACTGGAGTCAGCATTCTGATGGAAAAAGCACTGTCCATATGCAATATTTGCGAAGATTAGAAAATCCCAGAAAATATACGGGAATTCCTATTTTTCCAAAAGACGAAGGAGGCCAGAAGGAGGTGTGGAGATTGGCCACATGGGGCCCACACCACCCCCTAGGCGGGCCCCCTGGCCGTGCCACCAGGTGGTGTGGCCACCCTGGCCTACCTCTGGCATCGCCCTTTTGCGTATATAATCCCCTCGAAACCCTAAGACTCAGGGGAGCGATGACAGATAGATTCCGCCGCCTCTGCGGGACGGAAACGACAGAGAGAGAAAGAGCTCTCCGGCAAGCAGAAATCTGCTGAGGAAATTCCTTCCCAGAGAGGGGAGAGCATCGCTGATACGTTGCTAATGTATCCATAATATTTGATGTTCCATGCTTGGTTTTTATCTACTTTCTTATGTTTTGTACACACTTTGGAGTACTTTTTATGCACTTTCTTGGACTAACCTATTAACAAGATGCCATAGTGCCAGTTGCCTGTTTTCTGCTATTTTTGGTTCTAGGAAAGTCAGAAAATGAATATTCTCGGAATTGGACGGGATAAAAGCCAAAGTCAGTTTTTCACCGAGGGGGACACGGAGCCAGAATACAAGACGGAGAGGGGCCAGGGGCCGGCCACACCACTTGGCCACGCGGCCAAGCCTAGCCCGCGCCAGGGAGTGGTCTTGCCACCTAGGGCACCCCCTCGGCCTCCCCATTTGCCTATAAGAATTTCACAAAAGAGTTTGTAGCCACCGTCATCTCCATCCCTAGATCAGGAGGGATCTGAAGCTCTTCCCGGCACCCTGCCGGAGGGGAGAATTCACCCTGGAGGCCTTCTTCATCACCATGCAAGCCTCCAGTGTGATGCGTGAGTAGTTCATCCTTGGACCACGGGTCCATGTAGTAGATAGATGGATGGTTCTTCTCCTTTGTGCTATCATGTTTAGATCTTGTGAGCTCCGTTCATGATCACTATCATCTATTTGTAATCATACATGTTGTGTTTGTGGGGATCCGATGGATATTGAGATGCTATTTTAGATTGATTATTGATTCTATCATGTCTTTGTTATTTGTGATCTTGCATGCTTTCCATTGTTAGTAGCTATCTTGGCCAAGTAGATGCTCGCAACTCCAAGAGTTAGTATTTATGCTCGATAGTGGGTTCATGCCTCTAGTAATCTGGGGAAGTGACATAAATCTCTAAGGTACTAGATGTGTTGTTGCTACTAGGGAGAAAACAAGAATCCTTTGTTCATAGAACAATCATATTGTTTACTTTACACGCAATGCATAATGCAATTATCTGTTGCTTGCAACTTAACACTGGAGGGGGTTCAGATGATAACCTGAAGGTGGATTATTAGTCATAGATGCAGTTGGATTACGGTCTATGTATAATGTTGTAATGCCCAATCAAATCTCAAAGGAGTCAAGATGATTAGTATATGCATGTATGCTTTCTCGAAGTTTTCCAATTGCCCTGTTGTAATTTGTTCACCCAACATGTCATCTATCTTAAGGAAAGCCACCACTAGTGAACTATGGACCCCGATCCTTTCTTTTATCATCAATCTACAACTGTTTACTGGTTTCTGTTTACTTTCTGCAAGCTATTACTTTCTTCCACACAATACGTTTAATCCTTTGTTTTCGGCAAAACCGGTGAGATTGACAACCTCACTGAAAGTTGGGGGAAAAGTTCTGTGGTTGTGTTGTGCAGGTTTCCACGTTGCTGCTAGCACCGGTAGTGCGCCCTGCCAAAGGCCAGCAAGCAACACCTTGGAGGTGTTTCCTTGCTCCTACTGGTTCGATAACCTTGGTTTCATAACTGAGGGAAAACTTGTTGCTGTGCTCATCATACCTTCCTCTTGGGGTTCCCCAACGAGCTCGATATATTTTGGGCCATCAAGATATTTTTCTAGCGTCGTTGCCAAGGAGTCAAGGACATCTTCACAAGGGGAGTCCCTCATAACCAATCTCTTTACTTTGTTATTTTTGTTTTGCTTAGTTTACTTTTTGCTTTGCTTGCTTGTTTCTTTATCAAAACATAAAAAATTTAGTTTTACTACTTTGCTTTCTTTATTAAAAACAAAAAATAACTACTTTTGAAAACACTAAGTTGTGTGACTTCACCAGCACCAACAACATTGATTTCATGTGCACACCTATTGCTCCACCTGTTCTGAAGCTACCTTCTTTGAAATTAAACCTGCTTTACTCAATCTTGTTATGAGAGAACAATTTTCTGGAATTGGTACTAAAGATGCTGCTTCTCATCTAAATAACTTTGTTGAACTTTGTGAGATGCACAAACATAGGGATATAGATGGATATATTATTAAGCTTAAATTGTTTCCTTTCTCTTTGAGAGGAAAAGCTAAAGAATGGTTGCAATCCCTAACTAGAAATAGTATTGATTCTTGGACTAAATGCAAAGATGTTTTCATTGGAAAATACTATCCTCATGCCAAGATTATATCTATGAGAAGTGAAATAATGAAGAACATGTTGCTCAAGCTTGGGAAAGAATGAAATCTTTGGTAAAGAATTGTCCCACTCGTGGACTAACTGCTTGGATGATTATTCAAACCTTTTATGCAGGATTGAACTATCCTTCAAGAAATCTACTGGATTCTGCTGCTGGAGGTACCTTTATGACCATTACTTTGGGTGCTACAACAAAGCTTTTGGATAATATGATGGTTAACTATTCTGAATGGCACACTGAAAGAGCTCCACAAGGTAAGAAGGTAAATTATGTTGAAGAAACATCCTCCTTGAGTGATCAAATTGATGTTATTATGTATATACTTGTTAATGGGAAAGCTCATATTGATCCAAATCATGTTCCCTTAGCCTCTTTGGTTGCTCAAGAAGAGCAAGTTGATGTGAACTTTATAAGAAATAATAATTTTAGCAACAATGCCTATAGGAATTTTTTTGGTAATAATAATTATAGGCCATATTCTCACAACAATGGTAATGCTTATGGAAATTCCTACAACAATAATAGGAGTGCACCCTCTGAACTTGAAGTTATGCTTAAAGACTTTATTAGTAAACAAACTGCTTTCAATGAAACTATTGAGGAGAAACTCTCTAATGCTGAAAGAAATATAGCATCATTTGCTGAAGCTCAATCTTCTTTGAATAAAATGGCTGCTAAACCTGAAACTATTGATAATCCGTTTGCTGCTACTAATGCCATACAAGTTAGAATTGATGAAAATGTTAGACTATTAGCTGAATTGCATGCTAAGTGGGAAAGAGAAGATGAAATTGCTAGAAACATTAGTGTTTCTACTATCACTACCACTAGTGTTGAGGCTAGTAATAGCTCTACTACTTTAGATGATAATTATGATTTTGATCTTGATGGTTGCAATATCTCTGAAGTTATTAAGTTCCTACAAAAGCTTGCTAAAAGTCCTAATGCTAGTGCTATGAATATGGCCTTTACAAAACACATTACCGATGCTCTAATAAAAATTAAAGAAGAAAAGATGAAACATAAAGCTTCTATTCCTATAAAACAAGAAGATGGTTGGGCACCCATCATTAATATGAAAGTGAATGATTTTGATTTCAAAGCTTTATGTGATCTTGATAGTAGTGTTTCTATTATGCCTAGAAGGATTTATGATATGCTTGATTTGCCACCATTGGAAGATTGTTATTTGAATGTCCCACTTGATGATAATGCTAAAAGAAACTCATGGGGAGTATTAATGATGTTCTTATTATGGTTAACAATGCCTATGTCCCCGTTGATTTCTATGTTTTGGATGTTGAATGCAATGCTTCTTGTCCTATTACTTTGGGAAGACCTTTTCTTAGAACTGTTGGTGCCATTAGAAAGAAGGCACCATTAAATATCAACTCCCACTCAAGAAAGGTATAGAACACTTTCCTAAGAAGAGAGAGAAGATTTCTTTTGCCTCTCCTATGAAATTTTTTTTTGCTCTTAATGCTTCTTCATTTGAGAACACTTGATTCTTTTTCTTGCATCTTATGCCTAACTTAAAGGCGTTAAAGAAAAGTACTTATTGGGAGATAACCCAAAAGTTTTAGATGAGTCTTGGAAGTTATTGCTTCAGAGATAACCTCTCCTTATCCTTTTTATTTTCTTTTTCTGCCAAGACTAACCTCTAATGAGAGAGAAGTAATGATTGGGAAAGTTGATGTCGTGAAACAGATTTATGTGCTTCACCGCACAAATTCGTGTAAAATCTCTGTACGTCTTTTTGAGGCGTGAATTTTTGTGCTTCTGCCCCAGGTTGTTATCAAACTTTCTTTATTTCAACAATTTTCGATTTGAGCAATAGAAGGTCTTCGAAAAAATTGGATTTTACCTGCTGGTCTGTTTTGACAGATTTCTGCCATTATTTGCATTTGCTTCTTGTTGGTTCCTTTTTTAGTTCTTTTGGGGAATTGAGATTTTTGAGGGAAGTGCTACAGTATCTTGTGTTTTAATGGAAGTTTTATTGGTGTTGAAACTGTACATAAAAGACTTATTATCTTGAGTGCACTAATGTTGCCAATAAAGTTTGTGTGAAGTTTTATATGAAGGAAAAAAATTCTGGTGTATGGAGAGAATGATGTAATGAGATGAAGAATGGACTAAAGCTCAAGCTTGGGTATGCCACCCCGTGTCACCCCGAGAAATATTCAAGAGGTACAAGCGTCAAAGCTTGGGGATGCCCAAGGCATCCTCTTCTTCATCAATAAAAATCCCAGGTTCTTTCCAAACATTTCATTTTTATTGTTTCATGCACAGTTGTGTTGTTCTTGGAGCGTCTTCGTTTTTTGTTTTCGCTTGCTTGGTTTTCTTAGTTTGCTGAATAAATTGGTTGGACCCCCTCTTTCAAGCATTGGTTTTCAAATAGTTTGGTTTGGATTGTAAAAGAGTAGAAAAGTTCATGCTTTAGTGGTAAAGAGAGCTTGTTTTTGACTGTAGCCTATGCTTTGTCATGCCATGCTTGATATTGTTTTGGCTTTATGCTTAGTGATCTTTGTTGTAGCATGACATGTTATAAACAATTGAGATTGCTTAATGTGCCTTGGAAGAATCATGCGTTGTTTTAGCATATTAAAGCATAATATTGTGGAATTCTCCTTTGATGCTTTATTTGGGTTGACTTGGCGCATGCTCACACCATGTTATGACTATCCCAAGTCACCATAGCCTTTATGATGATTTATTTTTTGACTTTACTATCACTTTATGCTTTGATTAATGATGTTTTGTCGCTCTGCATGATTATGGCCATTATTGCACTCTTAGTCGGTCGCTCCCACTCTTTTGCTAGCCTCCATAACCAAGTATGAGTTCCACTCATGCATCCAACTCCTAAAACCAAGTTATTCCAAAGAGTCCACCATACCTACCTATTAGCATTTTCTATTCCAAGTATATTCATGTTTTTATCTACCTTCCGAATAAAACTTGTTATGAGAAAACTAGTGATTAAAGCTCTCACGAACTTGATGGCACACTATACTTTTATTGCCCTTAATAAACTTGAACCATTGTGTCATCTATGTTGTATACGCTTGCACTTATATGTTGGGGATTAGCAGAACCATGTTGTCATGGGGAACGCTTTCAACATTGCACTTGTACTTTGTACCTAGTTGATATCATGCTCTTTTGTCTATGGATGTCGTCGGTGTGAAATGAAAGGGGAGCTTGTAAGTCCATGGAGTTATGTATATGTGTTAGAGAAATGTCTGGGCCGCCGGTCTAATCCATGTTGTCATGGTGGAAACCTGTAGCGTAACCATAATGAGCTGTCTATAAAGCATTCTTCTTATAAAAAAGAGTCAGATATTGAAAAAAGAGAAAAAGAAAAAAAGAGATATGAGGAAAGAGGAAAGAGAGAAAAAGGTACCATTTTCCCATGGTAACTAAGAAGATTGCTAAGATGCTCGTTGTCTGCTTGCCTTGTCATTTTGATATGGGGATTCTTCCGTATCATCGGGGAAGGGGTACCCTGTTGGTGGTTCTCTATGATACACATGTACTTACTATGACAAGAACTTACCGATAACTAAACTTGAGTAGCATGAGGAGCGGCCCTCGTATTCAAGGGATATGAGATTTCCAACTTATACTTTATCAAGCATATACTCCATAGTTTATTCACTTTAACCTTAATAACTTCAAGATGCTTATGATAGGGGCAATGAGAGCTGAAAGCTAATAAGTACCATAATTTTTGGAAGCTCTTTATGAAACTTGAATCCCTACTTCCTTCTACGAAGGTCTTTCTCTTACTTTTATGTTGAGTCTCCGCCTTCTATCTTTATGCACCTATTTTGAGAGCATAGTGCCATTCTTAGTTCTACGTGCATTGTCCGAAGACTTGTTGATTGATGCATAACTTTGATATAGCTTGTTCTTAAACTATTTGTATCTAGTCACTCTTATGAACTTGGAAGGTGTCCTATACATTTATGTTTGCTACTCTATGAGGGACAAGCTGAATGCCACTATGCTATGTTTTCTTTATGCGAAACAATCAAACGTCTTGCAAAGCATTGTTATTCATGAGTATTTTGTTTGTGCCTTTTCATGTTACAACATAGTTGCTATGTCTTATTGTTAGAACTTTGTCTTTCATGCTATGTTGAAGTACTATGATCCCAGCTATCAATGTTTTGCAAATACTTTGATCAAGTTTATGATGGTTCATGTCACCTCAATAATTATTGTTCCTTTTTATCACTTACCTACTCGAGGACGAGCAAGAGTTAAGCTTGGGATGTTGATGCATTGCTAACGTATCCATAATATTTGATGTCCATGCTTGGTTTTTATCTACTTTCGTATGTTTTGTCCACACTTTGGAGTACTTTTTATACACTTTCTTGGACTAACCTATTAACAAGATGCCACAGTGCCAGTTGCATGTTTCTGCTATTTTTGGTTCCAGGAAAGTCAGAAAATGAATATTCTCGGAATTGGACGGGACAAAAACCAAAGTTAGTTTTTCATCGAGGGGGACACGGAGCCAGAATACGAGACGGAGAGGGGCCAGGGGCCGGCCACACCACCTGGTCGCGCGGCTAGGCCTGACCCGCGCTAGGGGGTGGTCTGGCCACCTAGGGCACCCCCTCAGCCTCCCCTTTCGCCTATAAGATGCCTCTAATACAGAAACCCTAAGGACCCGATCAAAAATTCCACGAAAGAGTATGTATCCTCCGTCATCTCCATCCCTAGATCATGAGGGATCTGAAGCTCTTCCTGGCACCCTGCCAGAGGGGAGAATTCACACTGGAGGCCTTCTTCATCACCATGCAAGCCTCCGGTGTGATGCGAGAGTAGTTCATCCTTGGACTACGAGTCCATGTAGTAGCTAGATGGCTGGTTCTTCTCCTTTGTGCTATCATGTTTAGATCTTGTGAGCTCCATTCATGATCAATATCATCTATTTGTAATCATACATGTTGTGTTTGCGAGGATTCGATGGATATTGAGATGTTATTTCAGATTGATTATTGATTCTATCATGTCTTTGTTATTTGTGATCTTGCATGGTTTCCGTTGTTAGTAGCTATATTGTCCAAGTAGATGCTAACAACTCCAAGAGTTAGTATTTATGCTCGATAGTGGGTTCATGCCTCTAGTAATCTGGGGAAGTGACAGAAATCTCTAAGGTACTAGATGTGTTGTTGCTACTAGGGAGAAAACAACAATCCTTTGTTCATAGAACAATCGTATTGTTTACTTTACACGCAATGCGTAATGCAATTATCTATTGCTTGCAACTTAATACTGGAGGGGGTTCAGATGATAACCTGAAGGTGGATTATTAGTCATAGATGCAGTTGGATTATGGTCTATGCATAATGTTGTAATGCCCAATCAAATCTCAAAGGAGTCAAGATGATTAGTATATGCATGTATGATTTCTCAATGTTTGTCAATTGCCCTACTGTAATTTGTTCACCCAACATGTCATCTATATTAAGGAGAGCTACCACTAGTGAACTATGGACCCCGGTCCTTTATTTTATCATCATTCTACAACTGTTTACTACTTTCTATTTACTTTCTGCAAGCTATTACTTTCTTCCACACAATACATTTAATCCTTTGTTTTCAGCAAAACCGGTGAGATTGACAACCTCACTGAAAGTTGGGGCAAAGTTCTGTGGTTGTGTTGTGCAGGTTTCCACGTTCCTGCTAGCACCGGTAGTGTGCCCTGCCAAAGGCCAGCTAGCAACACCTTAGAGGTGTTTCCTTGCTCCTACTGGTTCGATAACCTTGGTTTCATAACTAAGGGAAAACTTGCTGCTGTGCTCATCATACCTTCCTCTTGGGGTTCCCCAACGAGCTCGATATATTTTGGGCCATCAGTCGCCATCAACACCGTCATCAAGCTGGACTTCATCGGGATCATCATCATCATCTCCACCAGCACCATCACCACCACTCCGTACCGTTGTAACAATTGGGTTGAATCTTGCATAGTTCTTAGGGGAAACTTTCCCGGTGTTGATTACTTGTTGTGGTTGATGCTATTGAGTGGAACCATTGAATTATTGTTCATGTTTAGATTGTTACTTATTATTATTTCATCCCTGATGTTGATCCATATGATGTCTCGTGAGTAGTTCGTTTAGTTCTTGAGGACATGGGAGAAGTCATGTTGTTAGTAGTGGAATTGTGTTGAGAAAGATTTAATGGTTTGATATTTAAGTTGTGGTGCCATTCTTATAGTGGTGTCATGTGAACATCGACTACATGATACTTCACCTTTATGGGCCTAGGGGAATGCATTGTGTATTTAGCTACTAATCATGGGGTTGCTGGAGTGATAGAAACCTAAACCCCCGTTAGGAAACCTTTGCATAAGGGAGTGTAGGATCTCAGAGTTTAAGGCTGTGCTTGGGTTTTTATCTTAATTACTTTCTTATAGTTGCGGATGCTTGCAAGGGGTATAATCACAAGTATGTATTAGTCCTAGTAAGGTTAGTACATTAGAATAGGTTCACCCACACAACACTTATCCTACTAGAGAAGATTAATCAACTATATGAAGCGAAAGCACTTGACAATATCCCCATGTGTCCTCAAGAACGTTTGGTCATCTTAAGTAATACAACCGGCTTGTCCTTTGCTAAAGAAAGGATTGGGACACTTGCTGCAATTATTATTATTGTCTTTTATTTACTCGCAATTTATTTATCTGCATTATCAAAAAAAACCTAAAAATCTGTTTGCTAAGTATTTATAGAGAATTCCTGATCCAAACCACTTGTCAACACCTTCTGCTCCTCGTTGGGTTCGACACTCTTATTTATCAAAAGTAGTACGATACACCCCCTATACTTGTGGGTCATCAATGACTAATAATTGCAAAGATATGCAAATCCCTACTTTGATTTATGTTGTGCAGGAAATCACGGCTTTTAAAGCGAAATAAGGAGTCATAGTGAAGGATTTTGAGGAAGTACACATGGCCAAGTAATTGGAGAGGCATTCCAGGGCATCTGTAAGCTTAACAACGACTGGTACGGGCGCGGTCCGCTCGTACTGCCCGCCCGTACCAGGTGGCGACGGCTTCATCAGGTCAAACCCTACAACTTTCATGAAGACGCCTATATATTTAGAGGCGCCATCTGCCGGCCAGAGAGCCGCCATTCTCAGATTGCATCACAACACCACCAAAGGAGATCCACACCATTGTTCATCCATTGTTCATCACTTCCCCCATCCATCCATCCACTAGCCATAGCCATTGCATTGTACTTTAGATATCCTTGTGATTTGGCGACCATTGTAATAATATTTGATTTCAATCCAAGTATTTGTATGATGTTTTCTATCTCCGGTCTATTTGTTATGAGTGAGTAGTCCTCACGGGTTGGGGAGAAACCTCACAGCGATTATGTGCATCTAGATCATGGGAGAATTGTATTTTGTTTGCAATTGTGATTTGTATCTTTTGTTTCTTTGTCTCTTGTCTCGATCTATGGACTTGTAGGTACCCAAGATCCCATAGTTTGATAAA
Source organism: Avena eriantha (assembly GCA_910589775.1). Taxonomy (NCBI): domain Eukaryota; kingdom Viridiplantae; phylum Streptophyta; class Magnoliopsida; order Poales; family Poaceae; genus Avena; species Avena eriantha. The sequence goes on along the minus strand of OU342742.1, from coordinate 179,447,094 downwards.
GGCTTGATGTGAGATACTTGGCTAGCGGCAATCTCATAGGAACCTCAGTGATAGAAAGGGTAGTACGTTCTTCGCTTAGCGCCCCATTCGGGATCAACAACAACATCAACACTTAAAGCTTTGATCTGTGTTTTGCACTTAATAATTGTTTGTAACCCGTGGCTATGGTGTACTCTCGGTTGTATTAAAAGTATATTGCTATGCCCGCGGCATCACGAGGGCTCTAGAATATTAGGATGTGTTTCCCACAAGAGATTATCTCGATACAAACATTATACATGACTATGCTTATTATTATGTTTTATCCCATTTAAAGTGTAGCTGCAGGTGGATCTTCAACCCTGGCATATCTCCATCCATTGATTCAAACCCATTATAAAGTAAACTAGATTGGTCCGGTTAACTAAGGTAAACTGAACAAACAAAGTCTTGTAGACGTGTCCTTTTTTATTACCTTCTAGCAGTGCTTTCTAAGGTTCGACTAAACCTAGGTCTTGTAGGGAAAAAGCTATAATACTACATCTGTGATTCCAGATCGAAGGTATCAACCCTTTTTTCGGCACCGTTGCCAGGGAAGCAATTTCGCTATCCTGGTGAGGTCATTAGAGACCTTGTTTTTAGTTTTATTGTTAGTTGTAGTTTAATTCTAGTTATTAGTTTACTTTCTTGTTATCTATTTGAAAACCCCAAAAAAATAGTTACTTGTTATTCATTTTCATTACTTAAAAAAATTACTGACATGGGTATGATTACTCGAGTGCTCATTATTCACTACCCTGCATTGGGTAAAAGGCTTACGGCCCATAAAGATTCCAGATAACGGCCCAAGGAAGCAACCAACAGAGACTTTTTTGTATTAGGAAAGAAACCACGAACCGACATTATTTTGGTATTGTAATCACGTGTGTATGAAACCTATCCACATACAGCTTTGAGACCCGGCCTATTATATAAAGGGCGGGAGAAGGCCAAGCGAGGGTACCGAAACTCAGAGGACAACTTGTAATAGAGTGTTTTTTCCCAATATTCAGGCGACTTTGTCTTCATTGTTTATTGACAACCGACAAAATCCCCAGCGTTCTCTTTTCCGCGAAACCCCAAGTCCATCACCATGGGCATTGTCGAGGCTACAATCGTAAAAAAAATCAGGGCATGACCCGAAGAAATTCAATTGGAGTCGAAGTAAATTCCTCCAGGAAAAGATTTGAGAATACACTCGAATATACAACATTACGATTGTAGCCTCAGGGGATACTCCTATCGAGAGCACTGGTCGTGCACCCGATAAAATTTACAGAAACAATGACACATTTTTCGAGCCTATGTTTTGATACATATATCCAAACATAGCCTCAGGGCTACTCTTATCAGGAGCACTAGCGTGCAACTAATAAAGAAAAATAACGGAAGCATTCGATGATAAATACTCCTATCGGGAGCAGGATACATAACGTAAAATAAAACTCCTAGATCGCAGCCGACATGACAATAATCCGAATGCCATGTTCAGAAACATGAAGGTAAGACCCCAGGATTCGTGCTGTGTGGTCTGGTAGGCGCACAAGAATGCGCTCTGCCAGTAAAATATCCGTATCAACGATACGATGAAAAATCCTGACGGACACGTTGGGTACCCGATAAAAAATAGAAAACTAGAATTCAGTATTCGGTAAGACCTCAGCGGCTCGAACTGAATTATGCCAGCAACAAATTCCGGATTCAAGCCTGGGGACTTGAGTCTGATGTAGGTCAACCTTGTTTTTGCCTAGGAGCAATTAACTAATTCCCGATATGTCGGAAGCATCAGACTTGTTGTACCAAAAATAAAAACCAACATAATAAGAGAAAGAAGAAAAGAAAACTTTGAGACTCAACCTGAAAACTGCAGATTCAGGTAGAGTCTCGGGGGCTACTAACATGGGTATGATTATGCAGGTGCTCATTATTCACTACCCTGCATTGGGTAAAAGGCTTACGGCCCATAAAGATTCCAGATAACGGCCCAAGGAAGCAACCGACAGAGACTTTTTTGTATTAGAAAGAAACCACGAACCGACCTTATGTTGGTATTGTAATCACGCGTGTATGAAACCTATCCGCATACAGCTTTGAGACCCGGCCTATTATATATAGGGCAGGAGAAGCCCATGCGAGGGTACCGATACTTAGAGGACAACTTGTAATAGAGTGTTTTCACAATATTTAGGCGACTTTGTCTTCATTGTTTCTTGACATCCAACGAAATCCCCAGCGTTCTCTTTTCCGCGGAACCCCAAGTCCACCACCATCGGCATTGCTGAGGTTACCCCTCATCCCTTACCAAAAAGATAAGAGCCATGGCTCAAAATAGATTAGGAGAGTATGCTACTCCCACTGATGATTTTATTCGTGCACCCATCACTCAGCCCGCATTTGATGCGGAAACATATGAGATAAAGCCTGACCTTTTAAGTTTTGTTCAACAAAACCAATTTGGTGGTCCATCTGCTGAAGATTCAGGATTGCATTTAAATACTTTTACTGAAATTTGTGACATGATGCGTATTAAGGATGTAGATCCAAATGATGTTAAGATAAGATTATTTCCTTTATCTCTTGGAGGAAAGGCTAAGGATTGGTTGCTAGCTCTACAAAAGGGCACTATTAAATATTGGCAGGAATGTACTAATTTGTTTCTACCTAAAAATTTTCCCCAGCTAAGACCATGCAGCTAAGATCCAACATTACACGCTTTAGACAAGAAGACTGTGAGCTGTTGGGGATATACTTTCCGGGTATCCTCACAGTTCCTCCCTGACCAGGGTGGCCCACTTCGGGTTAGATCTTTGCTTCACGGGCGGCCCAGTCAGGGAGAAGAGACGGAGTCCAGTCCGGCTACAGGAAGGCCCAGAAGACTTACCGACTTAGGCCCATAGTGTTACTTGTAGTTCAAGATGTACTCTGTAACCGACTCTTAGTCGTAGCCGGATAGATCTCTCCTGTAAACCCTAGGCCGGACATCTATATAAGCCGTTCTAGGGAGAGCCTTTAGGGCACCCTCACTAGTCTACAATCTCAACTCGCACAGGCGAACCCTTGTAACCCATATTCTAGCTCTGCCATATTACTGGATTGCTAGCAGGAGTAGGATCCGTCCAAAGCCGGTGGATTCAAACCTGGGTAAACTTGTGTGATCACCGTCCCAGAACACCGTACGTCTCACACCCCTATCTTCCGCACGCCTCGAGGACCCCCTCATGGCGTACTTGTCATCAATCCGACGATAGTTGGCGCCCACCGTGGGGCAAGTGAGCTTCGGATCTACGTTCCGAGCGAAATCTGCAAGAATCGGATTCGGCGAGACTATCGTCGTCAGTCGCATCCTCTACGCAAGCGACGTCCCTCTCATCTTTCTCAACGAGACTTGGATTCCGGCTAGAGAAGCCGTGACCACCTACACTATCATGTCTTTCGGCGAGATTGATGTTTACATCTATTTCGCTGAACCTGTCCCACCCACCCCAGCGGTGATGATAGAGGCAGAAGAAAATTCTGGGTCCCCTTTGTTCGCGGAGGCGGCCGAGTTCCGGATCTCAGAAAATCCTAATCCCACCCAGCCCACACCAGTTGTGGAGATAGTGGAGAAATCCGAGCCTGAAGCAGACCTGGCCGACCAAGTTGAACCTGGAGTGGATATCCCTAGAGAGATCGAATCCCAGATCGACCCACCTACTGAGGTCGAAATACAGGAGGAGCATAGCAACAACGATGGTTCTGGCTCTGACGATGCCGGAACAGACAGGCCTTTCCTGAGGTACACGCTGCGACGCATGATGATGCAAGATGCAAGCATAGACGAGATTCTTGAGACCATCAGGTGTTTCGAGGAGGCCAATCGTAAAAGCCGCGATTATCTCAGGAGGCACGCATCACACTTTGTGGATATGTGGGATCTCGATTTGGCTCTGCCGATGCTGGAGACAACACCGACTTTTTCTTGGAGGCTATCGGAACAAGCATCGATTTACTGGCATCCTCGGATGATTCCATGACATCGGCAGATTTCCGGAAGTTCACCGCGGAATATGATGAGGAGCTTAACTCCATAGCTGCAGCAGAAGGAGAAGACATAGACGAAAGATTCAGAGAAAACTCTCCTGAAGCGCAGGACAACATGGATCTCGGAGACGATCCCGAGAACCAAATGGCCGAAAGTACCGATCAGAGATTGACTCCGGGAAACGGGCCCAAAGCCGTCTTTGCTACTGGCGCTGCCAAGAAGGCAAAGAAGAAGAACAAGAAGAACAAGACCCCGGCAAAAGATCCTACGACAGAGGAGGTGATTGCCGAGGAATATGAGGAAGACTCGGATGGAGCACTTATCCTAGACAAGCCAAAAAAATAAGAGTCGGTGGATGGACAGGTGATCACTGAAGGTGCGCGTAAACTCATCGACGCTGCATTAACCATACCTATTCCTACAGCTGCAGAACTTACTGCTGAAGAGCTGGACGAAAGGGCCTAGGCCCTAGAAGCGCGTCGTCAAGTACTCCTCGATGAAGCCAAAAACATTGAGGAAGAAAAGAAACGAATGGCAACTGTGGGGAAGTACAAGTCTAGGCAATATCAGAAGACCAGGAAGCGTCATACCAATGACAACGATTTCCCGCAGATTCACAAAGTCCTCTTTGGAGGAGAAATGGGGATGCCTCGAAAAGACAGCAAAGGGGATTGGGTGTATCCAACACCAGTTCAGAATGTCGTTTCGGCCCGAGAAATCCTATCGGCTAATCTAGGCCCGGAGCAGATCCGGTTGGGCATCAAATTACTCAACAAGGGACTAGAGCAGCAAAAGGTCGCCATGTCCAGAAGTCAAAAGCTAGTCCCCGATTCCGACCAATGTCGCACAGATCCGGCATGGGCTGACATAAGACCCCAGCGCGTTCTGGAGTAGCACCACCGTTCCGACCGTCGGGAAGAAAATTACTCAAGAACCGGATCTTCGGGACATCACCACAAAGCTGCCTGTGACTGGCGTAACGTTAACCTAGTTGCAGAGCAAGAGGCAATTGCTGCACTGAATCCGAGGAACCCGCCCCAGCGAGAGTCGAAAGACCGCATGGACGATGATAAAGAGAAACGTCATAAGGAGGACCGACAAAGAATGCCACCTCCTAGACATACAAGCCGTCCGGATGACGGACGAAGGAATGACAGACACCATGCTGAGTCAAGCCGGCAGGGGGCTCGTCACAATGAAGACTCTCCCCGGAACCGGAATAATGACGCTCCGGACGGAGGCCGGCAATCAGCCAGAAATAACCCAGCTGCTCCACTCTCTCTACCCAGTAGCCATCACAACGGCTCTCAAGGTGGCCAAGGAGGGCGTCGTGGTGGAGGAGGTGGTGGTAGAAGCCGAAGTATGGCTCCAAGGCACCGCAGCCATAGCCGTCACTCGGGACGATCCTTATCCCCAAATGATGCAAGGCACATGATCAATTCCAATATAGAGGCGCGGCGCTATGAAAATGATGATATATACGTGGGCCCAAAGTGCTTCGGACCACGCATAAGAGCTACAAGATTCCTAGAAGGATTTGCTATCTCAAGACATATCCAAGCCTACGACAGCATTGCTCGGCTAGATACTTGGCTACATGATTTCTTCCAAGCTTGCTGCATCGCCAAAGGCGGAAACAGCCTGGTCGCAACCCGATATCTCCCACTCATGCTGCGGAAGACGGCAAGATCATGGCTCAATGAATTTCCGGAGAACACCATCCACAACTGTTATGACATGTAAAGTGCGTTCTTTCGGAATTTCGAAGGCACATACCGGAGGCCCTATACGGTCGAAGACCTACAGCGTTGCACCCAGAAAGCCGGAGAAACTTGCCGGGACTATCTCGGATGATGGATCGACACCAAGAACTCCTGTGAAGGAGTAAATGACCAACCTGCGATTGAAGCTTTCATTGTAGGTCTCCCAATCGGTTTACTCAGTCATCGCTTGAAGTGCGACAAAGTCACTGATTGAGGAGAGATGATAGAAACAGCGAGTAAGTATGCAGATGCTGACGATGACGCAGAGGGATTACTCAGTGCCCTGGCTGTGCCACAGTCGGCAAAACAACCAAAGCAACAAGCTCAGAAGCGCAAGAATACCTCGGAAGAAAAACCCAACGCGGAAACGGCAGTGGTTACTGCTACTTTCGGCCTTTCGGGTCTGGAGGACGAGGAGGATGTGCCGGAGGCCACGGACGCGGTCATGGGACTTCGAGAGTTCAAGGTAGAGGAGACCAGCAACCAGGCAAAACCTACTATTGGGCTGGCATTGCCAATAACCCATGTGTGCATCACCTAGACGCTAATGGGGGCTCGTCCCATACAAACGCCGAGTGTCGTTTCAACAACGACATTAAGAGAGATGATACCGCTGGCTACAAAGCTAAGCTGAAGAAGGGAAAGAAAAATCCCGAAAAGGATAAAGAGACCAAGGAAGGTTCCGACATGGAGGAAGTTGATGCTTCGAATCCCAAGCCGGAAGGGAAAAAACTTCCGACCAAGAAAGACACTTACGTCACCTTCCTCAGATCTCAACCAGCAAAGGTCAAGAAAGCAGTTCTACATGAGCTCAATGCAATAGTTCCGGCTGTCCCCCAATTCTTGGACTGGTCGGAGGTGGCAATCACGTTTGACCGCACTGATCATCCGCCTAAGCTACATAGGCGAGGAAAATACGCCTTAATCGTCAACCCACTTATTGACGGTTATGGTTTCTCCAAGACTCTCATGGACAGTGGCAGCAGTATTAATATCCTGTATGTCGAAACGCTACGCCGGATGAAGATCTCGGAGATCCAGCTGAACCACAGCTCTGTGATTTTTCACGGGGTTGTCCCAGGAAGACAAGCTAATTCCCTGGGAGAAATCACTTTGGATGTTACCTTTGGAACTCCAAAGAACTATCGGACGGAGGCACTTTCCTTCGAAGTGGTCTCGTTCAAGAGCGCGTACCACGCTATATTCGGACGTCCGGCTTACTGGGCTTTTATGGCTCGCCCGTGTTACATTTACAATATGATGAAAATTCTAGGTCCCAACAGCGTGATCACCATCAGGGGAGACCCGAAGAAAGCGCGAGAGTGTGAGGATGGAAATGCCGCCTTAGCCCAAGCCGTGCTGCACACCTAGGAGTACCAGGAGATAAAGAAGAGCATAGATCCGTCCGAGATGCCCGCAACAAAGAAGGAGGTGACAAAGCCGAATCCGGAGTTCAAGGCATCAGAAGAGACGAAGAAGACGTCATTGAAGGATGATGACCCCTCCAAGGTGACCCAGATAGGCGTAGGCCTAGGTAGCGCATAGGAAAGCGCGCTCGTCAAGTTCCTCAAAGCAAATCAAGATATCTTTGCATGACAGCCATCTCACATGACCGGAGTACCTAGGGAACTTGCCGAGCACTCTCTAAATGTAAACCCAAATGCTAAACCCATCAAACAGTCCTTACGACGTTTCGGCGATGAAAAGCGTAAGGCAATAGCTAAGGAACTAGCATGGCTCGAGTTAGCCGGATTCATAGAAGAGGTCATCCACACTGAGTGGTCAGCCAATCCTGTAATGGTCCCTAAAAAGGACACCACTGATTTAAGGATGTGTGTTGATTATACTGCCTTGAACAAGGCTTGCCCCAAAGATCCATTCGCTCTGCCTAGGATTGATCAAGTTATCGATTCTACGGCAGGCTTGGAACTCCTCTGTTTTCTCGACGCATATTCTGGTTATCACCAAATCCAAATGAAGGAATCTGACAAAGTCAAAACTTCATTCATAACCCCCTTTGGAACCTTCTGTTTTGTTACGATGCCTTTTGGGCTGAAGAACACAGGAGCTACGTACCAACTCATAATGCAACGTTGCCTCCACGATCAAATCGGACGCAATGTACATGCATATGTGGATGATATTGCGGTAATGTCCAAAAAGAAGGAAACACTGATTTCCGACTTGGAGGAAACGTTTGCCAATCTACAAAAATACAACATCATGCTTAATCCGAAGAAATGTTTCTTTGGAATCCCAGCCGGAAAATTGTTAGGTTTCATTGTGTCTCAAAGAGGCATAGAGGTGGACCGAGACAAAATCAAGGCTATACTCAATATTTCTAGGCCAACTCGCCTAAAGGACGTACAAAGACTAACTGGTTGCATCGCAGCAGTCAGTCGGTTTGTAAGCCGGCTCGGTGAAAGAGCCACACCATTATACAAACTCCTGAAAAAGACCAAGGATTTTGTGTGGACCGATGAAGCTGAAGCTGCACTACAAGACCTGAAGAAAGTACTCTCATCTGCTCCTATCCTTACTGCACCGGAACCACAGGAACCGATGTTGCTTTATCTTGCTGCGATAAACAAAGTTGTCAGTATCATCATGGTAGTGGAGAGACCGGAGGAAAATCAGGAACACTTGGTGCAGCGTCCGACTTATTTTGTCAGCGAGGTTCTAACAGAGTCAAAACAGCAGTATCCATGCTATCAAAAGCTGGCTTACGGTGTTTTCTTAGCATCCCGTAAGATACAACACTATTTTCAGGAGCATCTAATTACCGTGGTGAGCACAACTCCCATGAGAGATATAATAAACAACAGTGACGCCACAGGACGCGTCGCCAAATGGGGCATAGAGCTTTTAGCTTTCGATATTGAGTATAAACCTCGGACAATAATCAAATCCCAGATCCTTGTTGGCTTTGTTGCTGATTGGACAGAGACAAAGGAGAATATGACCCTCCCTAAGTCGGAATATTTGACCTTATACTTTGATGGATCTAAGGCTCGAGGGGGCTCGGGGGGCTAGCGTGGTGCTCAAATCACCCCAAGGAGATAAACTTCTATACGTGTTGCAGATCCACTTCACAGCGACAAATAATATTGCCGAGTATGAAGCATTGTGTCAACACCCGGATTTTTAATCCCAGATGCCTGTTATGCCATACCTCGCAATCCCAAGATTACCATTTTTACGAGACATAACAGATTGGATATCATAGTACATCATCCATTACAAACCATACATAAGGTCTTACACAAATAATGGATCTCATGATCCAGTCTTAATACAACAAGTAGCGGAATAAATAGTAAGCGTAGCGTTGGGGTCCATCTTCAGGGGCACAGGCAATGCTGACGAAGGCAGATAGTCCTAGTTATCATAGTCGTCCTGCTGACCGTCATCTTGGTAGTCTCCTTCATAGTCTGGCCATAGGAATAGCCAGGGACAAAAGCCATGAGTACTCTTTAAGTACTCGCCAACTACCACTAACAATTAGTAGAGTACTAAAGTACATGCTAACTCTAAGTTTACTTATAAAGTTAAGTTTGAAACCTAAGCTGAGTTCTGAAACAAAGAAAGATAAAATAAAGTTCTAGAATCACTTAAGTTGGGAAGCTAGTGTCATTGTCACAACCCTGTTGTGGTCAAGTCAAGATTCATCATTCATTTCATAAGTCATTTTGAAAACATCTGACAACGAAACAGTATGGCCACTCTAACTGTCCATAACCGCGGACGTGGCTATTCGAATAGTTTGACACTCTGTAGAGGTGGTACACTTTCACCACAATATTCGATACATCTGTCAAGGATAACCCTGAATCATCATACTTAGCATGCAGATAATCAAACATAACCTTTCCTTTACACACTCTAGTATAAGCACCTCTCCTATGAGCATGGCCTCCCAACCATGACCATCTGTCATCTTGCGCACTTCATAGGTGGACAACATTGAGAGGTAGCCTTAGCTCAAACCTCTCCCACGAGGGAACTAATACTAATGCATATAAATTTCTAGCTAACCCTTACCCAATTCAGGTATTGTGGTTGTATGGAACAAATTGGAATAGTATCGCATCCGAATCCAACCATCAGTTTTGTAAAAGGGTTAAGGCTCATGCCTCAACATTTTCATCATCATAAACCATTTGTGTTTCTCAACACATGTCAAAACATCTCAATAGAATGACTCATCATTCCAAGGTTTTCACAACTCATTTTCACCAAGTGTTCCCATCTAAAGTGAATCAAGTTTTGATTTAGCTATAAACTACTAGGTTAAGAGTGTTCACTAAGGTGGGTTGATAATCTCAATCTCATTCCATAGCATGACATCTAAGGTTATCTAGATAGGTCAAGTTTTATACTCTTTATGCTACCTTCAAAACAAGTAAAGGACTTTAATAAATTAAAGAATTAAAAGCTTGGAAATAAAACTTGGGGTAGGTAATAGTCAAAGTGGTATAACCAAGCATGCCTAATGCATCTTGTTTAGGTTATCTAACTTAATTATAGCTTGCTAACAATAGCTTACCTTGGTTGGTGTAGTTGTTGAAGTTTTCTTCCTCCTCCTCTTGGTAGAACTCCTCCTCCTCGAAAGCTTGGTCGGTACTATCTTCTATAAATACGTACGAAGTACACAATCACCAAAAAAATACTTAACTAGTCTACTTAGCACTCTAATGCACACATTTGATGATCTATTATCATCACAAGCATCACAAGGTTTTAATAACTAGTTTCATTCTTTTTATTTGAGAAAAGTAATTTCTACTCATTGAAAATAACTAAGATTTAATATTCTCCAATTAAAATATGGGATCATGTGGACACATGTCATCACCACATATTCTAACATATGGGAATGTGATTTAAGGGTTGGATCATTTTTAATTGAGTTTAAGTTTATTATTTAATCATTTAAAGTGACTAGAAATGCCTATATAGCATTATTTTGGTACTAGTCCAAAGTCACTACATGTAAACCTTAATATTATTACATATTCAGATAGACATGATTAAATGTAATTTTTGAGAGTTGGTGTCAACTCAAAAGCTATCATGGTTGATTTTATAAAAAAGTTTGAATGTGCAAATGCTTCTGTTTTGTTATTTTTACTAGGAAAGATCTCTAACTCTAAATGAATTAAATCCAACGGGCTTGGATAGATCTTTTCAGAGGCTTTCCAACAAAATTTGAATCACTCAATTTGGTTTAGTAGATCTCTTTGAATTGAATTTTAAACTAAGGGACAGAAGTGAGTTCGAACTAAAATAGAAAATTCTATATTTGAATTCACGGGCTAGCGCGGGAAAGGAATTGGGCCGGCCCAGTGGCGCTCCGCGGCACAGAGGGCGGCTGACAGGTTGGTCCCGCTTGTCAGCGAGACTTTAGACTCGAAACGGTATGGAATGATCTGGGCGCTACAATTAGAATAGAGATCAACGGTCCACAGTCGTCGTCGACGACGGACTCGTCGCCGGTGAGACCGGACCCTAAATGGCCAGTGGGGGTACGATGAGGGCATACCAGGGCTCCAGCTACTGCGGCGAGGCGGGCGATCGAACTAGACGGCGACAGCGGACTCAGGTGAGGTCACGACAGCTCCAGGGGTGGACGAAATCGATGGGGACTTCTCCTCCTCTGCAGCGGGCTCCTCCGGCACAATTCCGGTGAACTAGGGCTCGAGTGGCTCCGGCGAGAGAGGGGAAATGCTCAGGAGGGAGAGAGGAGTGGAATGGTGTGAGGATTTTGTGCTGGGGAGGGCTCCTTATATAGGCTCGACGAGGGGACCGAGAGGGCGACTGCGAGCTCGTCGGTGACGACGATACAGGGCGCTATCGGCATGGGAGGCATAGGCGGATGGTGGCCTGCCTCCTGGCGGTGCTCTACGACTTCAATGCGTGGCTAGGGACGGTGGCAGTTGGTCGGGGGAAGCTGGTTCTCTACACAGTAGAGGCGGCGTTCGACGCGGCGCATGGGGGATGCGGGTCAAGCAGTGGCGAACGGGCATGTCTGGGCGGTTCCTGGGGTCATGGCGAAGCGGTGAGCGCGGGCTGCGGTCGAGGCGCGGTGTGTGCACGCTTGTCGGGCGCGGCGCTCTAGCGCGTGCTCGGCATGGTGCAGACGTTCTGGGCGCGGCGCTCTGCGAGTGGTCCACAGCTCAACTCTGCTCGGGGAGGGGACAGAGGGCGGTGGTGTGGTCTGGTCTAGCTCCTAGACATGGCGAGAGAGAGAGGGGCGGTTGGCTGCGAGCTATCCATGCTCGACCGGCGAGCATGGTGCTCAGGTGGCGCGGCACTAGTGCAAATGGCTAAGGGGTAGCTTCTTGATGGCTGGGTTGGGTATGGGGGAGACAAGGGCATCTACTAGGGTTCAAATGGTTTGAAAAAAATCGATCAAAAACAGTATAAGTTAGGCCAGTTGGATTCTGTGTGCAACATGTTCGGTCAATTGGCCACAAGAGAAAAATGTTTGAATTTTGGGCTGAATTTTGGTGTAGTGTTGTATCTTATACTTGAGCTTCTATGTGTGCTTGGGTTTTGAAAATAGAATTCATTTGAGTGGTTTTTAAATAAGTGTGATCTATACATATGAGCTACATTCAATTTTCAAATGTCATTTAAAATTAGGGTTTGAAAGATTTTGGGGTGAAACAAAATGGGCCTTGGTACATCACTACATGTACTAGCAAGGGGTGCAAAGATCCATATTTGTTTCTGTTAAGAATTGAGTTCTAGGAATAGCCAAAGTAGGCATGGTTATTAAATGGCACAAATGACCATTCGCTTCCTTTATTCATTTTGATTTGTTTTTCTTTGGGATTTGTTTGGGAATGATCTAGATGATGTTTATTTCACCTTACAATCATTTTACAATCAATGGATCACTTAATCATGGCAATTCAAAACAACTCCTATTTAAATGCACACACATATCAATGCCTTAATATATTTTTTTAAATGGAAAAGTTTTTGTTAACCCTACTTTTGATGATTTGGATCTTGATCACTTAGATTAGAGTTTTGGGATGTTACACACTACTGCATGGAATTCGGATTGCTAAGAATATCAGCATCCGACGTTTGATGTGTTGCGGAGATTCAGATCTTGTTGCTCAACAAGTATCGAATATATGTAATGCAAATAAACACATGGCAGCATATAAAGCTGTCGTGGATGATTTATCTAAATCGTTCGAAGGGTTTGAGGTTCAACACATCCCTCGAGCAGAAAATGAGGAAGCGGATGCCTTATCTCGGATAGGCTCTGCACGGAAAGAGGTCCCGGATGGCGCTTTTTTGGAGCACCTCAAAGTTCCCTCAATAAAGGGAGTAGACGAGGAATATCCGACCAAATCCGCCTCACCCTTAATAGCAGTTATGGTTGTAATTCCTAGCTGGACTCAACCCTACCTTGACTATTTGGTAGATGGCAAATTACCCGAAGACGAGGTTTTGAGCCGGCAGATTATCCGACGAGCAAAAACTTATACTATGGTTAGTGGTGAGCTCTATAAGCGGAGTGTATCTGGGGTTTTTCAGCGCTGCGTATCTCCGGAAGGAGTGGAAATCCTAAGAGAAATCCATGAAGCCGAGTGTGGTCACCATGCTGCAGCCAAATCTTTAGTGGCAAAAGCTTTCAGACACGATTTTTTCTGGCTTATAGCCAAGGCAGATGTCGAACGGCTGGTCAAGACGTGCAAGGGCTGCCAAAAGTATGCCAAACAAGCTCACGTTCTGGCTGATCAGCTGCGAACAATACCTATAACATGGCCTTTCGCGGTCTGGGGGCTTGACATGGTAGAACCGTTTAAACGGGCTCCAAGTGGATTTACTCACCTCTTAGTGATGGTGGATAAGTTCACCAAATGGATTGAGGCTAAACCTGTCACTAGTTGTGATGGAGCAACAGCTAAAAGATTTGTCGAGGATGTTATAATCCGGTATGGTTATCTGCACAGTATTATCACGGACAACAGGAGTAATTTCTCTATGGGAGAACTTGCCGAATTTTGCAATGAACAAAATATCCGGCTTGACATTGCGTCAGTCGCACATCCGCAGGCTAATGGACAAGTCGAAAGAGCAAATGGTGTAATCCTACAAGGCCTAAAACCGAGACTCGAAGCACCACTACGACGTGATGTGGGGGCTTGGGCAGAGTAATTACCCTCTGTAATATGGAGTTTACGAACAACTCCGAACAGGTCAACTGGATACACACCTTTCTTCTTGGTATATGGTGCAGAAGCAATTCTTCCTAGTGATTTGATTCATACTTCTTCTAGAGTGGCCGCGTATATCGAAGAAGATGCCGAGATTTCTCGACAAAATGATCTCGACTTAGTCGAAGAAGTTCATGTCGTTGCTGAAATGAGATCAACAGCCTATCAGCAGAAGTTACGCAAGTATCATAGCTAGAGAGTCAGAAACATATCTTTCAATAAAGGCGATTTGGTTCTCCGGCTTGTGCAACAAAGAAAGCACAAACTTTCCCCAGTATGGGAAGGGCCCTTTTTAGTTAGTCGAGTATTGCACAATGGTTCGTACTACTTAACTGATATGAGGCCAGTCAAAGAAAGACCTGCTACTAAGAAGAGAAAGAGAGCTGGAGGCAGTACAAATCTGGATGAGTTAGACAGACCGTGGAATAGTGCTCAGCTACGTCCCTTTTATTCTTAGTTAATCCTTCTTTGTAATCTTATATGTGTACATGTTCTGTGAGAAATAAAAGTTTTGGTTGCCATCTTATTTCCGAATGATCATGTCACAGTCGAAAATCCCAGAATACTTGAAAGTACTTTATGCTCATGTTTGTTCTGGTTTAGATTTCCGATTCTAAAAATGCTACCTTCAGGTATAACTCTAAATTTCATAGTCTATACTTTGGTTATTTGTCTGATTGCTAGATGTGGGTATTTTTCGAGTAGTGAATTGTTGGTACTGGAAGCCGGCTTTGTTTCCGAGTTTAAACTGGTTTAGCAATTGAGCTCCGTTGCTCGGCAGAGTTTCCGTGCAGAAGGTTTAGCCGGCTCGCGAAAGGGACGAGGCGAAAAGCCAGATAAATGATAAGTATAGACAAAAAAGTACAAGTGCTTGTGTAAACATTTCAGGCACACAAAAATTCAAAAGCCAAAAAGTGTTGAATGGATAAAACTTAGCACTAGCCAAAAGTATCATACTACATATTTACATATCCATAATGTTTTTCAGAATAACACATTTGTTTTCTGATTATCTATGATGCAGGAGAAGAGGTAGGAGCTATCGGCTTCCTGGATGCATCGGCCTCGGTTTGATAACGTTCCGAGATGTTAAGATCCGATTCGGTCTGTTCATCGTCGGAAACTTCAGCTGCTTCTTCCGAAGGCGGAGGCGGTGTGTCCACACGGGTGAAGAAGGGAGTGTCGTAGCTGGTTAAATCATCCACGTGGCACCCATATCCAGCACAAGAGTTCATGATGGCTTTGATGTCCTGCTCCTGGCCGTCTTCGTCCACACCACAGTACCCTCCGGCCACTTGCCAGATTTCCATGCTTCCATGGTGGCTCATGACCATAGTGAGAGTGTTCTGCACCGCGGATCGCGCGTAGGACATGTTCCAGTCCCGGACGAGCTGCGGCATCTCCTTCACCTGGTCTCGCACCTGAAAGTCGGACATGCGATGCATGTCCGGAACCCTGAGAGCTTCGCCAATGTCCTCGATGGATTGGCGGAAGTCATGAAGCAAATCACCGACTTGGGTAAGTCGGTGGGTGCGAGGCTCGGTGGAAGCGGAGTCCGTCAAGTTAAGAGGCCTATATATAAAACACAAAATGGTTAAGAAAATCCGACATCGAAAGAGTTGAAGAATGTAGACAAAGTCAGAGAGATGGAAACGTACCGAAGATGACGTCGTCAACTTTGGTCTTCTCTTCTCGAAGACTCCGGAGTTCAGCCCGGAGCGCCTCGGAAAGATCCTTCTCTCTACAAAGCTCATTGTTGAGATCCGAGATTCTCTGATCTTGAACCACAATCTTATGATCACATTCGTCAGTGGCCATGGAGGTGGATTCTAGAATTTGAGCGATGCTCTTCTCATGATCTGCCTTGAGCTTATCCAGCTCTTGGTGAAGTTCTCTATTCTCCACCACCAGGGTTTTGAGGTTCGCGGCCTCCTAAATCATAGCACAGGACTGCTTGACCAGTGATGTAAGACAAAAGAACAACAGTTCAGCAAAAAATATTCGACTATAAACAAAAAACAAGACAAGGTTTGAGTCTCGGAATGTTTACCTTCGGCCTCATCCTTGGAGACTTTCAGCTCAGCATTTCAAGTCGGAGAGCTTTGATCTCTCTCCGCTTGTTGCAGATATTCTTCAACAAATCCTGGTTATATGAATTAACTTTTTGTAAGTCAGAATACCCAGAGTCAGAAGTCTATTGAAGACTCGAGCTAATATTGTTACTAATATCAGCACGAGCCTTGGGGGCTACACTAGTTCGTTCTTGGGCATCCTAAGGAAGAATAAACCCAGATTGTATATCCTACTTCATGCTTGGGGCTAGAGGATATGATATAAAATACAGTAAAGAAAAACGTGAGTTGGAATTCCGACTTACATGATGTTCATGTGTGAGCTTGCTCAGGCACATGTTCACCTTGGTGGTAACCTTCTCGGCGAGGGTGAGTGGAATAACCGGAGGTGGTGGAAGCACACCATCTCTTAGTCCCTCGTCGCAAAGGCGGACATGCTCAAGAAGGTCGGAGTACTTGATGTCTTCCACCTCTTGTGCTTCTTCTTTGGCAGAGAGATTACGGCTCTCCAGGCATTGCCGAGCCAGCCGCTGGATCTCCTCCGCAGATTTCTGAGACAAGCCAAATTTGGCAAGTCCTGGATTGTTCAGGAGGTTTTCGGCGAAGGTCTCTGTCGAGGGATCATTACCCGAAGAGGGTTCACCCTTATCTAAACCTGAGCCACCCATGGTGGCGTCAGTCTGTGACTCAAGGGTCGCTGGCCCCGTTGAAGGACCCGGTTCTTCTACAACAACTGACAATGGAGTGATCACCGGCGTTGCAAAAGATTGAGGGGCAGGAGTCGGAGGAGCCACGGCAGGAGAAGCCATAGTTAGCTTCGTCTGTCGCAAGGGCTTCGAAGAAGTTCCCTTCCCCTTGCCCTTGATGAGCTGCTTAGCTCTGAGAATGTAATAAAGTAGAAAACATTACATCTCGGAAGAAATTCGAATAAAGTACAAAGGCGGAGGTTGTGTTGAAAGTTACCTCTTCACAACTGGCACCTCCTTTGTGCCGATGGCCACTGTCGGAGCTTTGTGCTTCCTAGGCACAACGTCCGGCATTGGAACCAGTTCCTCCTCCTGAGAAAACTCCAGAGGATACCCCTCGATAGGACCAAGCTCTGACTCGGGGAGATCGTTAAGCTAAAAAGAAGATAATATCTCAGTATTGCAAAATAACTAAAAGATGAAACACATAAAAAGGGTTTACAGTTAAAATTTTACCGGAACCACAGGGTCTTCCGCTGTGTGCATGTCCAGAGACAAGTCCAGAATCTTTCTCTCGATCCAGTCCTTGATCAGCCATTTGATTTGGCTTATGTAATCATGTGGCTTCAAAGCCCTGGGACTGATGCGGAGGGAGTCATTCTTCGATGCCATGATGGACTACATCAGACGGTCGCTGTGGTACTGGAGAGGCTGGATCCGGCGTGCGACCCAGGACTAGACCAAGTCGGATCCCCTTAGACCCTTATGCTTTATCAGATATATTCAATCCGCCTCTTGGCGAGGATCAGATCGTCACTGAGAGCCGGAGGAGCCTCGTCCCAGGATGGAAGGGCCGTGGCGGCTCCGTCGATGAAAGTCGGAAAAGCAGTAGCTTTGCCGGGAGCAGGAATGTCCTTATGGTAAAAGAAAGTGGTCGGCCATTGTTTGACCGACTCACTAGCTAAAATGCGAGGATAACTATGCTCGCATCTAACTAAAAGGCTAATAGTGCCGGTAATATAAGGGTTACTGGCAGTGATGGATTTTCTATGGACATGAAAGTACTACCGGAACAAAGTAAGACTCGGCCTAATGCCGATATATCCCTCACACAAAGTCGCATAAGCGCTCATATCTAAGATGGAGTTGGGAGGAAGATGGTGGAGCTGAACACCATAATGATCGATCACCTCGGAAAAGAATTCTGAGGGAGGGAAAGACAAACCTCTGTCGAGGTGGGTGCCGAAGTGTACCCGCTCATCGGCGTGCGGGTTGGGGATGGTTTCACCAAAACCGCTTCGCTAGTCGCCGGCGCGGAGGAGACCTTCTTTCTCCACGCCTCGGAGCTTCTCGTCGTCGAGGAGACACGAGATCCCAACCCCCTGGTTGCTCTCCTTCTCTGCCGCTGCCGTCGCCGCCGCCGCTACCGGTGCTAAGCCGGATGAAGAAGAGGAAGCCATTTCTCCAGTGCGCCGGTGACCTTGGATGCGCGGCGCTAGGAATCTGTGAGGCGGGAGAGCTCTGTGCGCGAGGGCGAAGTGGAGGAAAAGAAACGGCGAGGGAACATGTGAAGATGAGGAAAAGGAAATCCTCAACCCTTATAACCACCTAACCGCGCCAAGATTCGTGCAAACGGCACTGTGTAAACGCCATGCGTCGTAGAAGGAACTAGGAAGGACCCACGTGATGATTACATCGCCTCGATCTCCGCGTACGCATTGAAACGGTGTCTCGGTTCCGCAAACGATGGACCCACCAACGGTCGTGCTAACAGGATGTTTGTCAGATGACGTGACTTGACCATGACCAGTGTCAGATGACGTCAGAGACCAAGTTCCGGCTTAGTTTGAATATCAAGCTGGAAAATCCGAGTAATGTGTTGATAGGTCCGACTTATTTTTAAGACCCGGATTGTATTTTTTATTGTGAAGTTTCAGGAACCCTTCAAGATTCTGCAAGCCGAAGATCAAGCTAGACGATGATGAATCCGACTTTGGATCTTGGAGACTTTCAGGGGATGCTGTTGGGGATATACTTTCCAGGTATCCTCACAGTTCCTCGCTGACCAGGGTGGCCCACTTCGGGTTAGAGCTTTGCTTCACGGGCGGCCTAGTCAGGGAGAAGAGACGGAGTCCAGTCCAGCTAGGAAAGGCCCAGAAGACTTACCGACTTAGGCCCATAGTGTTACTTGTAATTCAAGATGTACTCTGTAACCGACTCTTAGTCGTAGCCAGATAGATATCTCCTGTAAACCCTAGGCCGGACATCTATATAAGCCGTCCTAGGGAGAGCCTTTAGGGCACCCTCAATAGTCTACAATCTCAACTCGCACAGGCGAACCCTTGTAACCCATATTCCGGCTCTGCCATATTACTGGATTGCTAGCAGGAGTAGGGTCCGTCCAAAGCCGGTGGATTCGAACCTGGGTAAACTTGTGTGCTCATCATCCCGGAACACCGTACGTCTCACACCCCTCTCTTCCGCACGCCTCGAGGACCCCCTCATGGCGTACTTGTCATCAATCCGACGACATGAGCCACTAGCGCTTGCATGGGAAATGATGAAAGAAGCCGTAATGAACTATCCTAATCATGGGATGGAAGAGTGGATTGTACTACATTTGTTTTATAATGGTCTTAACCCAATGTCTAAGTCTATGCTAGATACTGCAGCAGGAGGAACAATCATGGGAAAGCATGTGAGTGTTGCAAACAAGTTACTTGATGATATGCAAAATAACCATGCCCAATGGCATGTGGAAAGAACCTCGAAGAGAGTAAGTTCAATTACTGAGATAAACAATGAAGAGCTTACATCTAAGGTATTTGAGTTTCTTAGCTTAGTAAAGGGTAAAGAAGATACCCAAGTTAATGCTATCACTACCAATGTTTATGATGTTAATTTTATAGCTCACACTCCTTTTAATCCTGTATGGAGAAATAATTATGCTTCTAATGTTCAAAAATATCACGCTAATCCTGCAAGAGCTCCTTATAATAATTATGATAATACTAATGGAGCAAATCATGGCAATCTCCCATTTGATCAAACCGTTAGAACATTTATACAAGCTCAAACCGAGCAAAATAATATGCTTATTAAGATTACGGAGAACCATGAAAGTAGTATAGGAAGATTATCTAACTAGGCGTTGCAATTATAAATGATGTGCAAGCTCTACAGGAAAGAACAAAGACCATGGAGGCTCATCTAGGTAAGGTAGCCGAGAGCCAATCTCTCATATTACCAAAGTTTGCTGGAAAACACGAGCCAAATCCGGTAGAAGACCTCAAAATTATGAGGGTGATAACCGATGATGAAAAACCTAGAGAGCTAGATTATAGCAACGCGCCAACATTAGAATATACCATGGAAGATCTATTGAAGATGATCACCATTAAGAATCCAGGTATAAAACAAGGTAATGATGTTATGTACCAACAATTTATACAATAAGTAGCATCTAAGGTTCATGATTTATAGATGGAGTATAAAAGACTAGTTGATAAGCTTCTAGCTAAGCTAGATGATATATTTGAGCCCACTATAAAAATTAAGTTGGGAGTTAATGAGATATCCGCACTTTGTGATCTTGGTGCAAGAGTCTCAACAATTTCCAAAAGCCTATTCGATAAATTAAACTTGTGGCCATTTGCTACAACTGAACTGAGACTCCATCTAGCTGATTCAACTTATAAACAAGTTGTTGGGATAAAGAAAATATAGTTGTTGAAATTAAAGGTAGTCCCGCTCTTATTGATCTTGTTATTGTGGGCATGCCTGAAGATCCCATAGCACCTATAACTCTAGGTAGGCCATTCCTAAGAACTATTAAAACTTTGATTAATTTACATGAAGGGAATGTGAGAATAGGGCTACCATCTAAAGATCCTTTTGTAGTCCACTTCCCTAGGAAAAAGAAGGCCAAGCCTAATGATGATGATGGTGTAATTACTTTAAAAGCAAACTACTTTGGAGTGGGTGTTCCACTTCATAAACCTAAGTGATTGCCATCGAGGTCAAGCTAATTGACCTTAACTAGAAGCGCTTAATGGGAGGAAACCCATGTAAATTAAAATTTCTTTGTATATTTCCTATTATATTTTTATTGTGTTAGTTTTGTTTTTGTTCTGTTTTGTTTTTAATAAAGAGTGTTCAAGAAGACCTATGGAGAGAGGAGAAGAAATAAGGCAATCCTCTATATTTATTTTACTAACACATGCCCTAAGAAGTATTGCTAGATCATTACTTTTTCCTGTTATCTAGCCCTTTGATAAGGTGTGCAAAGGTGCACGGAGCTACTAATCAAATTCTTTGAGTTTTATAGTTCACAGTGTTCGCAATGACCACTGGTACGACCGGAGTAGACCGTACCGTGCGCCCGTACTGCCTCAAGGCAAAGGAAGATAATTTTTTTGATGTTTGATGAAAGGAACAGTGTTGATAACGACCACTGGTATGGCCGGACGCGCCCGTACCGCGTGCCCGCATCGTACTCCCGAGCAAATACCAGATTTTAAGCAAAGTCACCGTATAGATAACGACCAGCAGTACGAGCACACGTGACTGTACCGCGTGCCCATACCGAGTGCACTGCCTAGGAGAAGTCGTCGCCCCCAAGGTAAGTCACCCGGTATGGGCGGGCTTTAGTCGTACCGCCCACTCGTACCACGTACGTGGCCGCCATAAGCACCCCGAGGAGGTAACCAAAAAAATCCCCAAATCATTTTTTCTCTTTCTTCTTCCTCCAAACTTCAAACCACCTCCATTGGATCTTAAAATTTACTCAATCTTTCTTCGATTATTCGCACTCACTCTATCTAAGGTATGATTCTCCTTCGATCCCCAACTTATTTGTGCAAAAGCTTCACTCTATCATTCATCATTGTCAATCTAGACATAGGTCTTGTTCTTGATTCAATCTTGATATTAAGTATGCTTAGCATTGTTTTTAGAGGAGTTTCTTTTGTAGTTAGTGTAGAGAATCACTCATGCTATCTTTCTATTGGACTAAAAAAATATTAGCAATCTTTATTTACTCTGTCTTGTTTTATTTATTAGATGAACACGAGGAGTCATACACGTGAGATGGCTGCGGAATCCTCCGCACCACTGGTTGATACGTTAACCCCCGAGTCACTTGGTATCGAGTTCACCGAGGAGTTCCATCTGACCCGTTTTGATCATCTCAAGATTCGAGAGATCAAGTCCACCAAGTGGGCATGTCCTTATATCCCAACTTGGCATTCGTGCTGATTTCGATTTACTTTGCAACAATGTTGGCTTGTACAATTTTGTCTTTCAGGATGTTGTGACATATCGCTTCTTGACGCTTGAATTCTTCAGCACCTTGACACGCACGGTGGATCCTTATGGTTGTTCAAAGGAATAAAGGCCCGGAGTTGATCAAATTAATTTCCGTCTTATGAACTGTGAGTATACTTTGACACTCAGCCAATGGGCTCAATGCTTTGGGTTTGCCAACAACACCACTGATGTATGCACAACTACCTTAGTTTTAGATCCTTTCCCTTTACATTACTTTAATTTGATCAGCATTCGTGGAAACGCACCCAAGGGGAACCAAATTGATCATCCTGTTATTCGATATTTATTCTATATTATTGCTAACACATTGCAGGCACGTGGTGAGTTTACTAGAGTCAATGAGGAGGACATGTTGATCCTCCCAAAAGTTGCACTTATCAATTGTAACTTAATGCCAAATTTGGGCACTCTACTTGTGGTTTACCTTAAGCATCAGGCTCTTCTCGAGGACCCATATGTGGAGGAGGAGTTGTGACCATTCTTGCACGCGCACTTCGCATCAACCTAGGTAACATCCAGCCGTCGACTGGAGGTAACTTTCTTGGTCTTTCTACTCTAAGAGAATGTGGTATGATTTCTAAAAATCATGGTAGATATTTCTTCGATATACCTGGAGCGGATCACTTGATCCCAGCTCCTTTGCCTAACGGTTTATTCTCTATCGAGGATGGACGCTTGCGTTATGATGCGCAGGTTGAAGCTAATCTACCCCAACAAGAAATACCCATGGGAGGAGGAGAAGATGAAGAAGTAGAACAAGGAGGACCCGAACAAGATGTGCAGCCACCAAACTACTACACCACCTATGAAGATATCTATGCACTCAAAGGAAATATTAAAAACATGAACAACCTCTCCATCAACTTTCGATATGCCACTATAAGCCTCGCAACCTAGTTCCATGATTGGAGCAGCCAATGGAACGTGGGAGATTATCCACCGCCACCACAATGAGCAACAAAAGGGATTGCAAAAGCCTGAGCTTGGGGGTGTCCTCCCTCGACAAATTTATTTGTGTAATAACAAGGTTGTACTCCAACACATTGTTTTTTCCTTTGCTTTTTAATTTGCTTTCATTTTAGTTTATTTTTTATTCCATTTGTTTTTATTTTTACCCTTGCTTGGTTACAAGTTCTTTTCTATTCTTTAATCCCTATCCTAAAAAATACAAAAAGATTTTTCCGTTTATCCTTTTTTGTAAATGCGGATTCATACTTTGCCTCTTTGCTTTAATATCATTTCTAGAGTAATCGTGTTTGAGTTTTTGAAGGAACACATCCCCATAAGGAAGAGGATCATGAAGTTACTTATGAGAGGTATGTCCTATGTCTCCCACTTATGAAGTATGAATTGTTTATCTTAGTTGGTTGATTTGCTAAGATGCCATGCTACCGGGAAGTAATTTAATATGGTTAGAGTAAGACTTTTTATTGGTATGATGATTAGTTGTTGAAGCTCTTGCTCTAGTTATTTTAGTTAACCGAGTCTTGCCTTGGAAATAATAATTCCAAACAAGTACAATAAGAAAAAGTCTGAAATTTATGACTTGTTTGATGAATGATTGTCTTGAGAGTATACCCTTAATGATACTTAACCTCATAGATATTTTGATAGTCTCGACGACACTCATGAAAGGAGTTGTTTGATTGAAATAAAGTCTAGTGGTAATTGTGATGCATGCCAAAGCTAACCTTGTGGATCAAACCGCGGTACTAGCTGAAAAAAGAGAAAGAGAAAGAAGTGAAACAACTTTGTTCTATGTCTCTAATGCACACCTTTGGGATGCCAACAACTCCGCTAGCTTTTAAACGATCTATGGTATAACCTCGGATTTCGGCTATGAGTTGATGACATGATTGGCATCCATGTCAATATATGGGAAAAAGTATTGGTACTCTCAAAGGTTGTGCAAACACTTCCAAAAGAAACAATTAGCGATCCTTGAAAAATAAAAGAAAGAAAAAAGATATCTATGAGGATCCACATAACAAGTATTGGAACTCTCAAAGGTCTCATTACTGCTTTACGAATTTTTCTTGAAAAACAATGATTAATTAGAAGTGTTTTAGATAGACTTGATTTATTGAAGTGGGTGTAAATAAGACACTTCATTGTTATACTTATACTACTTGGGAGATGAAACTCTCTTACTCAATTATGTTATTTAAACATCATAGTGTTCCTTGGCAATCTGAGAGTTAAATAGAGGAATTGGATTGATTGCTACACTACTAGTTACTTATACTTATATTAAACTTTACTTTGATTATATTGACTTACCGAAGCTTGTATAGTATTCTTGTCATCTCTCTAACTTTGATAAGCTTCGCAAATGAATTAAGTGTTGAGCACATATGACTACCAACTGTAAGTGAACTCTTATTCTTGTTTTTTCAAGTTTAAACGCTGAATTCCTTATAGTTCTTTTGGTTCTTCTTGCTCGAGGACGATCAAGGTTTGAGCTTTGGGGAAGTTGATGGCTCCAATTTTTGCCATCTTCCACTATGTTTAAACGTTGTTTTTCGTCAAACAATTGCTAAAGAAACTCTCAACTCTTACCACTAGTGACTAATAATTGCAAAGATATGCAAATCCCTTCTTTGATTTATGATGTGCAGGAAATCACGGCTTTTAAAGCGAAATAAGGAGTCATAATGAAGGATTTTGAGGAAGTACACACGGCCAAGTAATTGGAGAGGCATTCTAGGGCGTCTGCAAGCTTAACAACCACTGGTACGAGCACGGTCCACCCATAATGCCTTCCCGTACCAGGTGGTAATGGCTTCATCTTGTAAAACCCTACAACTTTCGTGAAGATGCCTATATATTTTGAGGCTCTAGCCGCCGGCCAGAGAGTCGCCATTCTCATATTGCATCACAACACCACCAAAGGAGATCCACACCATTGTTCATCCATTGTTCATCACTTCCCGCATCCATTCATCCACTAGCCATAGCCATTGCTTTGTACTTTAGATCTCCTTGTGATTTGGCGACCATTGTAAGAATATTTGATTTTAATCTAAGTTTTTGTATGATGTTTTGTATCTCCGATCTATTTGTTATGAGTGAGTAGTCCTCACGGGTTGCGGGTTGGGGAGAAACCTCTCATTGATTATGTGCATCTAGATCATGGGAGAGTTGTATTTTGTTTGGAATTGTGATTTTTACATTTTGTTTCTTCGTCTCTTGTCTCGATCTATGGACTTGTAGGTACCCAAGATCCCATAGATTGATAAAGGCTTGAGGTGCGATACTTAGCTAGAAGTGATCTCATAGGAACCTCAGTGACAGAAAGGGTAGTACGGTCTTTGCTTAGCACCCCATTCGAGATCAACAACAACATCACCACTTAAAGCTGTGATCTATGTTTTGCACTTAATAATCACTTGTAACCCATGATTTCGGTGTACTCTCGGTTGGACTAAAAGTCTATCGTTATGCCCGATGCATCACGGGGGCTCTAGAATATTAGGATGTGTTGCCCACAAGAGATTATCTCGATACAACCATTATACATGACTATGCTTATTATTATCTTTTATCCCATTTGATGTGCACCTGCAGGTGGATCTTCAACCCTGGCCTATCTCCATCAATTGATTAAAACCCGTTATAAAGTAAACTACATTGGTCTGGTCAACTAAGGTAAAATGAACAAATAAAGTCTTGTAGGCGTGTCCTTTTTTATTACCTTCTAGCAGTGATTTCTGACGTTCAATTAAACCTAAGTCTTCTAGGGAAAAAGCTATTATACTACATCCAAGAATCCGGATAGAAGTTATCAGTTGCCACCATGTATATTAACATTGGCTCCATAGATTCCAGTGCTGCAAGTATTGGTGCCGAGGAGAGTATTCTCTTCAACTCCTGAAGTGTTGCATCTGCCTCGTTCGTCCATGTGAATTTGTCCGCCTTCTTGAATAACTTGTAGAGCGGCATTGCCTTCCCTCCAAGTCGGTTGATGAACCGTCTTACAGCTGCTACACAGCATGTGATCCATTGTATGTCCTTCAAGCATGTCGGGCATTTGATGTTGAGGATGGCCTTGTGTCAACACCCGGATTTTTAATTCCAGATGCCTATTATGCCGTACATCGCAATCCCAAGATTACCATTTTTGCGAGACATAACAGAAGTGGTACCATAGTACATCATCCATTACAAACCATAATAAAGGTCTTACAAAATAAAGGATCTCATGATCCAGTCTTAATACAATCAACGCAGTGGAAAGTAAACATAGTCGGCTCCATCTTCAGGGTCACAGGCAATGCTGACGATGAGAGATGATCCTAGTTGTCATAGATCTCATGTTGTCCATCTTTCGGGTAATCCTCCTCATAGTCTGGCCATGGGAAGAGCCAGGGACAAAGCCATGAGTACTCTTTAAGTACTCGCAAACTATTACTAATATAAGTAAGGTAAAGCTAGTAGGACTCATAAGCTCTAGGGTTGTTTGCAAAAAGCCAGGTTTATTTCATAAAGCCTTAAGAGTAAAGACCTAAGTTTAGTTCTCTACATTACTTAAGTGGGAACTTAAATTTCATGTCCACAACTCTGTTGTGGTTAAGTCAAAGTCATCTTTCAAGTCACAAGTCATTTTGAAAACATCTGACAACGGAACAGTATGGCCACTCCAACTGTCCATAACCACGAACACGGCTATTCGAATAGTTTGACACTCTGCAGAGGTGGTGCACTTTCACCACAAAATTCGATACATCCGTCAGGGAAAACCCTGAATCATCATACTTGGTATGTGGATAATCAATCCTAACCTGTCAATTACACACCCTAGTATAGGCACCTCCCCTATGAGTTTGGCCTCCTAGCCATGGCCATCTGCCATCCTGGGCACTTCATAGGTGGACATTCATCACGAGGTAGCCTCAGCTCAAACTCTTCCGCAAGGGAACCCATACTAAGACATATAAACTTCTAGTCAAGCTCTACCCAACTCAGGTAATGTGGTTGTACGGTAAAATTGGAATGGTATCGCATCCGAACCTAACCATCATTTTTTGTCAAAATCAAGGCTCATGCCTCATTCAATTTCATTATCAAACCATTGTGTTCCATAACACATGTTAAAACATTTCAATAGAATGAAGTATCATTCCAAGGTTTTCATAATCATTTTCACCAAGTATTCCCATCTAAAGTGATCAAGTTTTAGATTAGCACTAGCCACTAATGTTGAGGGTATCACTAGTGGGGGTACTAATCAAGTATAGGTATCCAAGGCTAGTTCTATGATCTTGATGGTATCCTTCCTACTCTCCCACTAATCACAATTCATTACTAGATAAGAAACTTTAATAAAGGAACAGTAAAGCTGGTAAGTAAAAACTGGGATTGGTATAATCAAAGTTGCATAACCAAGCATGCCTAGTGCATCTGGTATAGGGGGCTTGCATAGATAGCATGCTTAGTTCTAGCTTGCCTTGAGCAGTGCAGTTGTTGAAGTTCTCTACTTCTTCCTCGAAATACTCCTCCTCATCGTAGCCCGGGTCGGTACTAGCATCTATAAATACATACAATATACACAATCACCAAACAATACTTAACTCCTTCTATTTAGCACACATGGCTCACACTAGATGATCTAGCATCATCTCTATCATCACATGAAAAATTTACACCTTCTTATTTAACTTATTTTGGAAAAGTAATTTCTACTCATTGAAAATACTTAAGATTTAATATCCTCTAATTAAAATATGGGATAATGTTGACACATGTCATCAGCACATATTTCAATACTTGGGAAAGTGTGTTAAAGTGGTGGTCATGCATTACAAGATTTAATATTACTATTAATAATATTTAAGTGACTAGAAATGCCTATATATTCCTCTTTTAATACTAAACTGTGGTTCATATCTGTACAACCTAACGTTTTTACATATTCATGTAGAGCATGGCAAATGTGATTTTTGAGAATTGGAATCAACTCAAAAGCATTTATGGTTGATTTTATAAAAATGTTTGAAGTGGTAAAAGTCTCTGTCTTGTTATTTTTAGTATAGGTGATCTATAATTTCAAATGGTTTGAATCCAATGGGAGTGATTAGATATTTTTAATACCTTTCTAACAAAATTGAAATCATGCATTTTGGATCATTACAACTCTTTGAATTGAATTTTGAATCTGTTGACGGAATAGGGTTTTAACTAAATAGCAAAATTCCATTTGAACTGCTCGGCTCTGCGCGGGAAAGGAAATGGGCCGACCCAACTGCACAGCGCGGGCGCAGCGGGCTACTGACAGAATGGTCCCACGTGTCAGCGACTAATCTAAACCATAACGGTATCTATCAATACTAGCCTTACGATTAGAACGAAATCTACGGCTTAGGTTCGTCATCTACATCAAACGGCTTCGGCGAGATTCGATACCTAACACGGTGGTGGGGGTCACTGGGACTCACCGGGGCTCCAGCTAGGGTCGGTGGTGGGGGCGAACAAGCTGGTCGACAATGGCGGTTCGAGGGGTGGTCGAGGCGGCTCCTGGGGTGGCTCCAATCGATGGCTTCCTTCCTTCACTCCAGCGGCGGGCTCTGGCCAAATTCCGGTGTCGTGGTGCTCTCCTTTCTCTGGGGAAGGGTTAGTGAGGTTCCTGGGTGAGTAGGGAGTGGAATGGTGTGCCGAATGAGGTCTAGGGTGGCCTCTATTTATACACCAACGTTGGAGGCAGGGCGGCATGGTCGGGATTCACCGGCAACGTTGCTACATGTCATGCTAAGCATGGCGGAGGGCATGGGTCGACGCGGGGTACTACGGCGATCGTTACGCACATGACGGCATGACAAGGGGCGATCTCAGTCGGTTGGGCGACGTCGGTGCTCTGCTCAGGTACGAAAGTGTTCGTCACTAAGTACGGTGGTCACGGGGCGCGTGGTGGTGAACCATCGTGTCTGGGAGGTCACTAGTGCCACAGTGACTGTGGGTACGAGCGGAGAGAGCAACGTGCGGCATGTGTGCGCGAGGCGGTTGTGGCGCTCCGCCGTGCTCTTGGCATGGCGGGGGATTAAATGGGCGTGACTGTTCTGGCTCCTCCTCTCCTCGCTGTTGGTCAAGGGGTGGAGAGAGGGTGGCGGTGAGGTCACGGCTAGAAGCTAGGTGTCGTGGGAGAGGGCGACACGGTGTGCAACGACTTGTCCGTGCTCGATCGGCATGGCGTGCTCGGTACGGGCAGGGCATTGGTCAATGTGGCGTGTGATGTTGCTCCTCTGCACGGCCAAGTACTAGGAATGATCATGAGGGAGTAGTGGAGTAGAAATGGGTACATTTGATGATCAATTGATAGATCAAAACAGTAGATAGTGGTTGAGGTTGTACTGTGTCTGCTAAGTGTTCGACTAAATTGCCACATGAAAATTACTTTGGAATTTTTCAATGATTTTTGGTGAGTGATCTAGTTACTTGCTTAGCAGTTTATGGTTGCTGGGAATTGCCAAGGGGTGATTGTTTGAGTGGTTTTTGAAAACTGATGATCTAGGTACATACACTTGATTCAATTTGAATTGCCTCTTAAATAGATTTGAAAATAGTTTCTATGAATTTGTAAGGTTTGCTTGGGTTCAGTTTTACTTGGTCTAGCAAGGGGTGAAAAGAATTGGGATTGTTTCTGTTAGAAATCTTTTACTATAGATTCCCAAAGTGGGCTAGTGGTTAATATTTGCCAAAATGACCATATGCTCATATGATCCATATTTGACTTTATTTTATTTGATTTGGTTTGTAATTGACCTAGATGATGTGGTAATCCTTTTTAAACTAATCCTTAACCTTTGTAGCAATCAAACATGGCAATTTCAAGCATTCGTGCATTAATGGAAATCACACATGCATTCATATCAAGTTTAATAATAAAAGTTTTTGTCAACCCTAAACTTGGGTGATTAGATCTTGATAAGCTTGTTTAATATTTTTGAGATGTTACAAACCTTCCCTCCTTAAGCAGAATCTCGTCCTGAGATTCAGGAAAAACTAGGAACTAAAGAGATTGGGAAACTCAGTCCTAATATAATCTTCCTGTTCCTAGGTGGCTTCCTCTTTGGTATGGTTACTCCACTGGATCTTGAGAAACTCTATACTCCTGGTCCGGGTGGTTCTGAATGGTTCTTCCAAAATACGGATAGGCACTTCACGATAAGTTAGATCCTTGTTGATATCTATGGCTCGGTGATAGATGTTCTTGAAAACTTTGGTCTTCTCCGGAACTTCTAGGCATTTGCGAAGTAACGAGATATGGAACACATTATGCATAGTTGACATCTCCTTAGGCAGTTCCAGTTGATATGATACTTCTCCTCGGTGATTCAAAATCTTGAAGGGTCCAATATATCTAGGGGCTAGCTTCCCTTTCAGTTGAAAACTATGCATTCCCTTCAAGGGTGATACTTTGAAATACACGAAATCTCCGATATTGAAGGTCAGGTTTCGACGTCTTTTGTCGGCATAACTCTTTTGTCTAGATTGAGCGGTCTTGAGGTGCTCATGGACTTTGTGAACCTTCTCTTCAGCTTCTCGTAGAATGTCGGGTCCGAAGATCTGATTGTCTCCTACTTGCGACCAATTCAACGGAGTATGGCACTTTGTTCCATATAGAAACTCAAATGGGGCCATTTGCAAACTGGCTTGATAACTATTGTTGTATGAGAATTCCGTGAAAGGCAGACGATCTTCCCGTTTAGATCCATATTCCAACACACAAGCTCTCAACATATCTTCTAGGATTTGGTTGACTCTTTCAGTTTGTCCTTCGGTTTGTGGATGATAAGATGTGCTGAAATTTAGTTTGGTTACTAATCCTTCTTGGACCTTCTGCCAAAATCTTGAGGTAAACTGGGTTCCTCGATCTGACATTGTGGTCTTGGGGGTTCCATGCAGACTAACTATTCTAGAAATGTACAACTCTGCTAGCTTTGAACTTTGGTAGGTAGTCTTGACGGGTATGAAATGGGCTACTGATGGCTCGTGGTTGATGTAGACCTCGTTGGGAACCCCAAGAGGAAGGTATGATGAGCACAACAACAAGTTTCCCTCAGTTATGAAACCAAGGTTTAATCGAACCAGTAGGAGCAAGGAAACACCCCAAAGGTGTTGCTAGCTGAGCCCTGGCAGGGCGCACTATCAGTGCTAGTAGCAACGTGGAGACCTGCACAACACAACCACAGAACTCTGTTCCCAACTTGCGATGAGGTTGTCAATCTCACTATGTTTTTCTGAAAACAAAGGATTAAACGTATTGAATGGAAGGAAGTAATAGTTTGCAGAAACTAAACACAAAGCAGTAACCAATTTATAGATTGTATGTAAAAGAAAAGGACCGGGATCCATAGTTCACTAGAGATGGCTCACCTTAAGATAGATAACATGCTGGCTGAACAAATTACAGCGGGGCAATTGACAAACATCGAGAAAGAAATACATGCATATACTAATCATCTTGACTCCTTTGAGACGTGATTGGGCATTACAACATTATACATAGACCGCCATCCAACTGCATCTATGACTAATAATCCACCTTCAGGTTATCATCCGAACCCCCTCCAGTATTAAGTCGCAAGCAACAGATTATTGCTTTAGGAACTGCGTGTAAAGTAAACAATATGATTTTTCTATGAACAAAGGATTGTTGTTTTCTCCCTAGTAGCAACAGCACATATAGTACCTTAGATATTTCTATCACTTCCCCAGATTACCAGAGGCATGAACCCACTATCGAGCATAAATACTAACTCTTGGAGTTGCTAGCATCTACTTGGCCAAGATAGCTACTAACAACAGAAAGCATGCAAGATCACAAATAACAAAGACATGATAGAATCAATAATCAATCTGAAATAACATCTCAATATCCATCGGATCCCCGCAAACACAACATGCAGAATTACAAATAGATGATCTTGATCATGAACGGAGCTCACAAGATCTAGACATGAAAGCACAAAGGAGGAGAACCAGCCATCTAGCTACTACATGGATCCGTAGTCCAATGATGAACTACTCACGCATCACACCGGAGGCTTGTATGGTGATGAAGAAGGCCTCCAGGGTGAATTCCCCTCTCCAGCAGGGTGCCGGGAAGAGCTTCAGATCCCTCCTAATCTAGGGATGGAGATGACGGCAGCTACAGACTCTTTCGTGGATTTTTGATCGGGTACTTAGGGTATTCGTCCCGAGGGAATCTTATAGGCGGAAGGAGAGGCCGAGGGGGTGCCAGAGGCGGCCAGACCACTCCCTGGCGCGGGCCAGGCTGGGCCGCACGGCCAGGTGGTGTGGTGGCCCCCTGGCCCCTCTCCTTCTCGTACTCTGGCATCTGATGACTTCCGGAAAAATAGGCACTTTGGCTTTTGCCCTGTCCAATTCCGAGAATATTCATTTTCTGACTTTCCTGGAACCAAAAATAGCAAAAAACAGGCAGCTGGCACTGTGGCTCTTGTTAATAGGTTAGTCCACGAAATCATATGAAAAGTACTCCAAAGTGCGGACAAAACACAAGAAAGTGGATAAAACCAAGCATGGAACATCAAAAATTATAGATACATTTGCAATGTATCAGCTACCTTGGACAGTCTATCCACTATGACCCAAATAGAGTCATTTCCCCAACTAGATGTGGGCAAACTGGTGATGAAATCCATTCCTACAGAATCCCATTTCCATTCGGGAATCTACAATGGTTGCAAAATTCCCGTGGGTCGCTGATGTTCCGCTTTGACTCTCTGACAGATATCACACTTGGCTATGTAGCTTCCGACTTCTCTCTTCATTTTGTGCCACCAAAATTGCTCCTTCAAATCCTGATAAATCTTGGTTCCTCCTGGGTGGATAGAATACAGGGTATCATGGGCTTCCTGCATAATGACTAGTTTCAACTCCGAATCTGTTGGAACATAGATACGTCATTTGTACCACATAACTCCTTCTTCATCTTTGGTGAATCTGGGTACCTTCCTTGTACCGATACGACGCTTGATTCCATCGATACTTGGTTTCCTTTCTGGGCCTCCTTTATCTGACTAATCAAAGTGGTTTGAAGTTCTATACTGGCTAGAAATCCTTCGCTAACTAGCTCCACTCTGAATTTTTCCATCTCCTCATGCAGACTTGGTTGGGCTTCCTTAATCATGGTGTTTAATCTACACGGTAGTCTACTAAGAGCATCCTCTACCACATTGGCTTTGCCGGGGTGATAGTGAATCCAAGGTCATAATCCTTGATTAACTCTATCCATCTCCTTTGCCTCATATTCAGCTCCTTCTAGGTGAAAATATACTTCAAACTCTTGTGATCCGAATAAATCTCACAGCGGTTACCCATAAGGTAACAACGCCATGTCTTCAAAGCTAAAACTATGGTTGCGAGTTCTAAGTCATGGGTAGGATAGTTCTGTTCATGTTGCTTCAGTTGTCTGGACAAGTATGATATGACTTTGTCTTCTTGCATCAACACACATCCGAGACCAATCTTGGATGCGTCACAATACACATCAAAAGGCTTCTTGATATCCGACATGATCAAAATTGGGGCTGAAATCAATCTCTTCTTGAGATCTTGAAAAGTTGCTTCACATTTGTCCGTCCATTCAAACTTCTTGTCTTTCTTCAACAGCTAAGTCATCGGTCTTACGATGCTCGAAAATCCTTCAATGAACTTAAGGTAATATCCGGCTAATCCAAGAAATGTGCGGACTTTTGTTTGGGTGGTTGGGGCTTTCCATTCTTCAACATCCTTTATCTTGGTGGGATCGATGACAACTCCTCCTGCCGACAAGATATGGCCTAGGAATCCTACTTCCTTTAACCAGAATCCACATTTTCTAAACTTAGCATACAACTGATGCTCCCTAAGGGTTTCAAGGACGGTTCTTAGGTGTTGCTCATGGTCTTCTTACGACTTGGACTAGATCAGAATGTCATCGATAATAACAACGACAAACTTATCCAATAAGTTCATAAAAATCTTATTCATGAGGTTCATGAAATAAGCGGGGGCATTGGTTAATCCAAAAGACATGACATTGTACTCATACAATCCATATCTGGTGGTGAAGGCAGTCTTTGGGATATCCGTTGCACGAATCTTCAATTGATGATAACCAGTTCTAAGATCAATCTTAGAAAACACTCTGGCACCAGTCAATTGATCAAACAACTCTTCTATCTTCGGCAGTGGGCACTTGTTCTTGATGGTGACGTTAGTAAACTTCCGATAATCCATACACAAATGGTTGGCACTATCCTTCTTATCAACAAATAAAACAGGTGATCACCATGGCGATGCACTTGGTTGTATGAGACCTTTTCCTAGCATATCATCAAGTTGCTTCTTTAGCTCCACTAGTTTAGGTGGGTTCATACTATATGGTCTCTGAGCTTTGGGTTCGGTTCCAGGAATTAGTTCAATGATAAACTCGATATCCCGATCTAGGGGCATACCGGGCAATTCATCTGGGAACACATCGGGGTATTCACA
Source organism: Avena eriantha (assembly GCA_910589775.1). Taxonomy (NCBI): domain Eukaryota; kingdom Viridiplantae; phylum Streptophyta; class Magnoliopsida; order Poales; family Poaceae; genus Avena; species Avena eriantha. The sequence goes on along the minus strand of OU342742.1, from coordinate 179,412,474 downwards.
GACTACTCTGACTTGGTCAAGGGAATATTTGGCTAAACTCTTGTTGCACTTGAATTGACGGGGTAGCATCTTAGATACATGCTCTACTGATACTCTGGTGCTACTGGTCATGGTTATGGCTTTCTTGGCACAGTCGATTAATCCTTGATGTTTCGACATCCAATCCATCCCTAGCACTACTTCCAAACCTTTGGTTCCTAGTACTATTAGATTGGCATAAAAATCTCCCATGTATTCTGATAGGTATGGCCTTGCAAATTTTCTAGCTTTGGTAGTTGAACCAGGTATTTGAACTATCATAACATGCTTCAAATTTGTGGGTTGAATCTTACTAGTGCATGCAAATTCTTCGGTAACAAACGAGTGCGATGCTCCAGAATCAAACAACACTCTTGCTAGAACTGAGTTAACAAAAAACATACCCATCACGACATCTGGCGCTTCTTGGGCTTCCTCAGCATTCATGTGGAACAGACAGCCATTACGGTTGTGCGGGTTTCCTGGGGCAAATCTCTTTCCAGGTTGGACACGGCGTTTGTAACTACCTCGGACCCTACGCTCTAAGTTCAAGCCTGGATGAAACGGAAGTGGTTAAAATAGTACAGCGGGGGCCCAAGGGACCGCCCACGTGTAGACCCGTCGGCCGTCCTAACCACTTCCAAGACATCGGGACAAGAGCGAGCGGCGTAGGCAACAGCCGAAGAGATCAAATACATACACAAGTGAGTATGTATGCAAGCTACCATACAACAGTTCTCAAAGCCATTCCATCTAAAAGAAATAGAAATATTGCAACGCCATACGGCAAGATCCAAATATCCAAGATAGAGATAATAGTTTAGGATAGCTCCTCATACATCAAACATCAGAGTATCAAGCGGAAGCGGGAAACAAGACCCGAGTACGGACAAGAAGCAAATCGGCATAAGATGCCACAGAAGTAAGCACATCCCGCCCACAAATCTCACGGATCCCCATCCCCGGAATCTCTACACCGAGTGATCGTTGCCAACATCATCTGTCTCCTCCACCCAGTATCCATCTTGCGAATACACCTGTTCATCTGAATCAAACAATTTATCGTGTGAGACCCTAGGGGTACTCAGCAAGTATTTATGCCTCTAAAGGGGACATATACCTGGGGTGACGCAATTGCAGCAAAAGATAATAACTAGCAAGTCTATAGATACTCGCTAACCATCCGCCTAACCAATGATAGACTGATGTCCGTTAATTAGTAACAGCAGTTATAACAGTATAAATAACAGATCCATCCTCCTTCTCGCTTACCAACGAGAAAGCGGACGAACAACCCCTCTGTTGGCAGTTTTAACAACCATTCCATGAGTCTTGCACTATTTACTAGTTAGGTATTTAGTCAGGTTAAAAGCGGTACTTTAGTTATACTTGTCTATGATCGAGATACTGTGCTCCAAGTCGTCCATAACCGCGGACACGGCTTTTAGAAAGATTTTACCCTGCAGGGGTGCACAAATAGCAACACACACTCAATTAACCTCAGAAAAACCAAATGAAAACCCAACGAGGCATTCACGACAAAGCGATCACAGGATTTAGAAATATTTCAGGGGGCCACCCAAATAAGCTACCCGCAACGAAGTTGGCCGGCTCCGAGACGGACCCAGGGTTTGCGACAATGGCTGTAAACGACTGGGAACCCGAAAATATGACTGGGCTTGTCGATACCGCGAAAACATTCCGCATTTCTTAAACAGTACAGGTGCTCCTCGCACAATCTTAAATAAAGCAGTAAAGCATGGCATAAGTACAGGATAGTAATAAAGCCCCAAACTACTTGTGGCCTCAAGAAATAGAAATGAATCAAGCTCTGGCTCAGGGGGGTCCACGGCCTCCCGGATGTGGATAGTGCGAATAGTCAAGGAACAGGAATCAAGTACTCGGGGTCCTACGGGACACAAGTGAGCATGAAAAACCAAATAGCAGATATTGCTCACCAGTGCCTCTTTCATTAGTTATCCCATTACTACTCAGGTTAAGTTGTTTAGGTACCTCGTTATCCATCAGACACTCACATATCCTACACATGTTGTTCTACGACACGCATGGCTCAAACAACTCCTGTAGTAATGGCTCATGGGATGGAGGAACAAGCTTCGGTGGGGTTTAAAAGTAAAGGCTATGCAGTACTTGGGATTCAATTTAATGCAATCGTGACTCAATGATGCAAGAATAAGATAGAGGCAATAGGTACTATATGTATGCAAGCATGTGGTAGTGCTTGCCTGGCAGCTCAGTTGAAGCGAGAGATGGATCTGGGTAGTACTCCTGGGATTCCTGATATTTCCCCTGCTCGGCGTCTATTCGAAGAAGAACCAAACAAACAAGGGCCAACATAAATAAAGTGCACAAGCATATAAATAAAATGCGACAAGAAAACAAGCATGCCATGATGAATGATGCACAATTTACATGGCGATAATGTAGCATGGCATGGGTGAGGTGTGGGATACAAGAATAAAGCATTTTATTGAGTTTTAGTCATGTTTTGCTCTCAAATAAGTTGCTGTACACTTAATATTTATATGATGCATGGTGCAATTCAGAACATGGAATGCATAAACAGAACGGGCTCGTCGCGCTGATCGATTTGGACATATTATTTGTCGAATTTGAAGTTGTAGAAATAAAGTTGTTAATTAATTAAGAAAAGGCATTTTTATTCCATTTAAACAATTTCGAAAATTTAAATTAGTCAAGCATTAATTTGGATGGAAGATTTGAAATCCTCACATTTTTCTGATTCAAAAACATATATTATTTGTATTATTTGAAATTACCAATTAAAAGTTATTAAAACTGAATTTAAATTCATATTTAAACATTTCTGGAATTTGTTTTTATAAAACAGGAAAACGACACGCACTTTTTACACACAGCAACAGCTAGCCACTGCAGCTGACATGTGGGCCCAAGCTGAGCTGGCGTGACTGCGCTCGGCAAAACCCTTTTCTCACCGGCGCAGAAGCTAGCCGCAGCAACTGACAAGCGGACCCGGCTGTTGGCGGGGCCACTGCGCGCGTGGCCCAGCCAGGGCGTGCCACGCAGCAGGGACAGGAGCTTGCTCGTGCTGGCGCATTATATACAGGGGCCTCTCTGCAAGATTTACACCGAGGCAGACAGGTGGGCCAGGGTGGAGCGCGGGTTAGGAAAACAAAAAGGCGGGGGGGGGGGGGATTTGCAAAGTGCCCCGCGACACTGTTTTTCTTCCTCCAGTTTCTGACGAAACTGACGCGCGTGGAAACAGGGGCGCGACAGGATCGAACTCGGGACCCGACGTTTGCACAGACGGCGGGCGACCACTGCGGTGGGCTACGGCTGATACTAGGTTTCTGCTGCGCGGCTAGATGAGGCTACTGCGGCGCAACTGCGAGGGATCGCTCGCGAGCACGCCGCACCGAGAGCGTTCGACGGAACGCTTGGCGCGTACAGGAAGCGGAGCACAGAGGGAGGTTGTCTGGGGAACGCGGCTGCTCACCGAGAGTGCGTCGGTGGGGTTGGATCGTGCCAGAGCGCAGGGGATCGGCGAGGAAGCAGACGCTCCGAGGCTATGGTTTCGTCTCGGTGTCATCGGCGTGCAGCGGGGGTGGGGCTTCTCCTCTTCGATGTTGTGTACAGGGGCGACGAAGGGGTGGTCCTCGGTCTTCCTCGATAGCCACACACCACGCCCGCCTCCTTGTAACCGTTGGTGGAAGCCGAAGCCGAGGTGATGGCCGACAATGGAGAAGAGAGGTGGTAGGGGGAGATGGGGAAGAAGGGTGCGGCGCAGGGCCCCTGGGGAGGATCTGGGGTAGCTGCATGTTAGGGGAGGGAGTAGATAAGGGCAGGAGAGGGGTAACACATGGGGTGGACGGTGAAAAAGGTGGAGGTGGCTCAGCCACCTTTTCTTCCTCCTCTTCACGTGCTCAGCGAGGTTCGGGAGGGGTGCAGCTGGGGCTAGAGCGAGGACAGGGAGGTGGCCTGGCTCGGGTGGGCCTTGTGGCAGAGAGAGAGAGAGAGGAGGGATACTCGGGGTGGCATGGAGCTAGGGTTGGGATCGGGTTAGGTTAGGGTTTAGAGGGGTATGGCTCGGCATGGGGTGTAGCCAGGTGGTGGTGGCCAGGTTAGGAAGGGAGGGGAGGGCTCGGCATGGAGCCTAGCTAGGAGGGAAATGGGATAGGTTAGGGTTTGGGTTTTGGGTTAGTTAGAGAGAGAGAAAGAGAGATAGAGGTGATTAGGCCAAGCTAGAAAACATAAGAGGGTTTAGACTAGGATTAGATGTGATGTGAGAAGGGTTAAGGAGAGTTTTTGGTGTAGAAGGGTTATTCAAAAATTAAACACAAGTTTTCAAAGAATTCCAAAACCAAACTCTCATCGAAGCAACTAGAAGAAGAAGAACATGTGGAATGGACATGATGCATGGGATGCGGAGGTTTTGGAGGTGAGATAGGGTGAGGGATAGAGGGTGGTTCCAAAATTAAAAGAAGAGAGGGGAAGAAAATAAGTTGGAACATGGGTAAAATACCCATGCCTCACTCAAAGCCAAAATAGAACCAAAGAAAATAGAAAGAAAGGTGACCTTTCATGGCCCATGCATAATCAATAAATGCCATGTTTAATCTTGTGAAAACAAAGATAAAGCCCCATGGCATTTATTCACATGCATCCCACAATATGGAATTAAGGCCAAGCCAAAAGAAAAAAGGTGGATGTTCCATGTGGAGTAGATGACATATGCTCATGTTTGAATATAATTTAGACATGCTAGTGTGTATATTCCACTAGATGAATAATAGCCTCAAAAATATTCCAACATGAGCATTCATTCAAAATCAACCCATATGGAAGCTTGAAAAGGGGTACCACTCACATAGCATGCAAAGGTGGCCATGTGGCTCCACATATCAATAATGTGAAAACAACATGATGCATATATGCATGTGGAATTAGAAGTGGATCCATCCCAACCCACATGAGCTAGCGGTAAAACCAAATGAAATGCAAAGCTCACATATAGTTGGATGGTGGGATTATAGGGTGGTGACAAGAAAGGTGGTGGAGTTAATAAAAGATATGCCCCCAACTCAACTTGGGCATCAAGTATTATGTCAAGAAGCAAATACAATATATCAAGAAGCAAATACAATTAATAATGCATATGAGATAAGAACCAGAAGAAGAAGGGTTTTATATGATGCTCAAATTCAAGGTGGCATGATGACATGAGCATGATATAATTATGATGCAACAATTATATGTAGGAAGTAGCAATTATATTACTAGACCATGTAGCATTACAGATGTTAGACAGATGGGATGCTATAGCGTTGCTGTTGGGAAGGTGTAGTCACATTGGTTGTTGTGGCAAGCTTCTTGGGGCACTCGTTGGAGTAGTGACCCGTGACTCCGCATTCAAAGCAAGTGATTATTGACTTGTCTTTCCCTGCGATAGGCACAACATTGCTTCCAGTCCTTGGGGAAATATTTTTGTTGTTGTTGGACTTTGGCGGTGCACGGTTGAAGTTATTGGGGTTGCCGTGGTTGTTGTTGTGGTTTCCTCTGGGCCTTGGGTTTCCTCCGCCACGGTTGGGGTAGTTCGGACGGTTCATTGGTGGCATGTGGTTCCTTGGGGCATATCCTGCAGACGGGTTGGGGCAATACTTCGGGGTTTGGTGGGGTCTTGGTTGATGCATCATCCTACGCTTGCGGTTCTCGCTGGCTTGGTTGATCTTGCCTTCCATCTGGATTGCAGAATCCACTAAGCTTCAAGGTCATCAAAGGGGATGATGACTAGCACTGTCTGCATCTCATCATGCAGACCGTTCAAGAATCACTCCTTCTTCTTTGCTTCATTGTCAATCTCATCAGGTGCATATCTAGCTAGTGACAGAAATTTGTCATGGTACTCAACCACTATCATCCTGCCTTGCTTTAGTTCTCTGAATTCATCCCTCATCCTCTTGATCAGACCCGGGGGCACATGGGTCCTACTGAACTTGAGCTTGAACTCCTCACAAGTCATCATCTGACCTCCATTCATCGTACGAGTACTATTCACCATGATCTGGCGTAGCCGGACAGATACTGGGTGGCAAACAACACCTTCTCATTAGCATCAACTCCTGCAACTTCTAGATTGTTTTCCATGGTTTGCAGCCAATCATCAGCATCTAATGGTTCTTCTGACTTGCTAAACATAGGAGGATTTGTATTCTAGAAGTTCTTGAGCTTGGATCCATCGTGATCTTGGTTTCCATGGCCTTGATTATTGTGAGCCATTTGGGCTATTTGTTGAAGAGTGGCTAAGTTGGCTCTACCAACTTCACGGTCAGAAACTAACATTTGCAGAATCTGCAGCATTGGGTCCTGAGATGAACCGCTTCCTCCGGGGTTACTATGAGTCATCTGAAGATTGAGATAGATAATGAGACGAGAGGGAAATTTCTATGGTTTATGAGTTTGTTTTGAAAAGCTTTAAACTTTGAGGATGACTCAGGTTTTTAATACTAACAACTTCTTCTCATTTAATTCATTCCAAACACACAATATAAACACACACCACAACTAGAAAAACAGCTGGTTTTAAGAACCATTCTGGGAAGCTACGATACAGTGGGACCGGGTACAACTCACACCTACGATAGTGCTCAGGTGCAACTACTCATCATCGGGGGTGTCGGGCTCCTCATCATCAATGAAGTCAGCATCATCCTCATTAGTGTTTTCCTCCATTGATGTGTCCTCCAGATAGTCATTGTCATCACTGAGGTAAGAGTGGATGTCCCCACGGATATCTTCCCCTTCCTCCTCCTTCTCCTCTAGCTGGATCTCCTCGTCGTGGATGGTCTCCTCCAAGGTGGTTATCTTCTGACGAAGACAAGCGATGATGCGATCCTTTTTGTCACGCTGGCGACAAAGAGACTTGCGCTCCCTAGCAAGCATGGCGAGGGTCTGCTTCCTTTCAGCGGCTTCATCATGGTTCTGGTTGGCGTAAGCACAGGAATTGTCTAACTCCTTCTGAGTCTCATGCAGCATGAAGGCCATGTGGTCCACGTGATGCTTCAACTCCGGATGTGCCGGCATGGCCAAAGGCTGTCCTGTAGAGTCACGTCTTGCATAGTGGGCAAAACGGGTGTCGATGATCTGGTTGATGTTTTGTGCACACATACGTGCAAGAGCTTCTTGCATTGCCCTAGCTAATCCATCTAGCAAGTTGTTCTCCCTTAGCTGAACTGAATCTTATTAGAAAGAGGTGGCTCCATTTTGCCTCTCAGGTTGGCAACAATCAGCCATTGTAACTCCCCTCCAGCTTGGTCATCGAGCTGTGCTCCGAAAAACTCTGGGTGCGGGCATCCAAGATACTCCGAAAGCTGGTCCAAATCCCTCTCAAAGATAAGATGCCCTCCATTGCCCAACTGGTAAAACTTGCTATATTTGACCTCCATTTATAAGCAATTAAGATGAGTAAGTTAGTGAAGTGATCAAGTGTGTCAAATTTTATGTAAAATTGCAAGAGTTTTGAGGAACAAGTGATCTCTTTTTGAAAGAATCTCAAGGATAAGGGTGAGAATAGATTTTTTTAAATACTCACTTTCTTTGTTTTGAAACTAAGTTTTTCAGACGTCCATTCTATCTAGGGTCTCCTATGGTCAGGATGGCTCTCATACCAACTTGTCAACACCCAGATTTTTAAGTCTAGATGCCTGTTATGCCGTACATCGCAATCCCAAGATTACCATTTTTGCGAGACATAACAGAAGTGGTACCATAGTACATCATCCATTACAAACCATAATAAAGGTCTTACAAAATAAAGGATCTCATGATCCAGTCTTAATACAATCAACACAGCGGAAAGTAAACATAGTCGGCTCCATCTTCAGGGTCACAAGCAATGCTGACGATGAGAGATGATCCTAGTTGTCATAGATCTCATGTTGTCCATCTTTCGGGTAATCCTCCTCATAGTCTGGCCATGGGAATAGTCAGGGACAAAGCCATGAGTACTCTTTAAGTACTCGCAAACTATTATATAAGTAAGGTAAAGCTAGTAGGACTCATAAGCTCTAGGTTTGTTTGCAAAAAGGCAGGTTTGTTACATAAAGCCTTAAGAGTAAATACCTAAGTTTAGTTCTCTACATTAAGGCTCATGCCTCATTCAATTTCATTATCAAACCATTGTGTTCCATAACACATGTTAAAACATTTCAATAGAATGAAATATCATTCCAAGGTTTTCATAATCATTTTCACCAAGTATTCCCATCTAAAGTGATCAAGTTTTAGCTTAGCACTAGCCACTAATGTTGAGGGTATCACTAGTGGGGGTACTAATCAAGTATAGGTATCCAAGGCTAGTTCTATGATCTTGATGGTATCCTTCCTACTCTCCCACTAATCATAATTCATTACTAGATAAGAAACTTTAATAAAGGAACAGTAAAGCTGGTAAGTAAAAACTAGGATTGGTATAATCAAAGTTGCATAACCAAGCATGCCTAATGCATCTGGTATAGGGGACTTGCATAGATAGCATGCTTAGTTCTAGCTTGCCTTGAGCAGTGCAGTTGTTGAAGTTCTCTTCTTCTTCCTCGAAGTACTCCTCCTCGTCGTAGCCCGGGTCGGTTCTAGCATCTATAAATACATACAATATACACAATCACTAAACAATACTTAACTACTTCTATTTAAAACACATGGCTCAGACTATTTGATCTAGCATCATCTCTATCATCACATGGAAAATTTACACCTTCTTATTTATCTTATTTTGGAAAAGTAATTTCTACTCATTGAAAATACTTAAGATTTAATATCCTCTAATTAAAATATGGGATCACGTTGACACATGTCATCACCACATATTTCAATACTTGGGAAAGTGTATTAAAGTGGTGGTCATGCATTACAAGATTTAATATTACTATTAATAATATTTAAGTAACTAGAAATGCCTATATATCCCTGTTTTAATACTAAACCATGGTTCATATCTGTACAACCTAATCTATTTACATATTCATGTAGAGCATGGAAAATGTGATTTTTGAGAATTGGAATCAACTCAAAAGCATTTATGGTTGATTTTATAAAAATGTTTGAAGTGGTAAAAGTCTCTGTCTTGTTATTTTTAGTATAGGTGATCTATAATTTCAAATGGTTTGAATCCAACGGGAGTGATTGGATATTTTTAATACCTTTCTAACAAAATTGAAATCATGCATTTTGGATCAGTACAACTCTTTGAATTGAATTTTGAATCTGATGACAGAATAGTGTTTTAACTAAATAGCAAAATTCCATTTGAACAACTGGGCTCTGCGCGGGAAAGGAAATGGGCCGACCCAACTGGACAGCACGGGCGCAGCGGGTTGCTGATAGAACGGTCCCACGTGTCAGCGACTAATCTAAACCGAAATGATATCTATCAATACTAGCCATATGATTAGAACAAAATCTACGGCTGAGGTTCGTCGTCTACGTCGAATGGCTCCGGCGAAATTCTAAACCTAACGCGGCGGTGGGGTCGCTGGGGACTCACCGGGGCTCCAGCTAGGGTCAGCGATGGGGGCGAACGAGCTAGTCGACGATGGCGGTTCGAGGGGTGGCCGCGGCGGCTCCTGGGGTGGCTCCAATCGATGGCTTCCTTCCTTCACTGTAGCAACGGACTCCGACCAAATTCCCGTGTCGTGGTGCACCCCTTGCTCTGGGGAAGGGTCAATGAGGTTCCTGGGTGAGTGGGGAGTGGGGAGTGGAATGGTGTGCCGAATGAGGTCTGAGGTGGCCTCTATTTATACACCGGCATTGGAGGCAGGGCGCATGGTCGGGCTTCACCGGGCACGTTGCTACAGGTCGCGCTAAGCATGGCAGAGGGCATGGGTCGACGCAGGGTACTACGGCGATCATTACGTGCGTGATGGCGCGGCAAGGGGCAGTCTTAGTCGGTCGGGCAACATCGGCGCTCTGCTCAGGTATGGAAGTGTTCGTCACTAAGTACGGTGGTCACAGGGCGCGCGGCGGTGAACCATCATGTCTGGGAGGTCACTGGTGCCACGATGATTGCGGGTACGAGTGGAGAGAGCGAGGCGCGGCGTGTGTGCGCGAGGCGGCTACATCGCTCCGTCGTGCTCTCGGCATGGCGGGGGATTAAATGGGCACGACTGTTCTGGCTCCTCCTCTCCTCGTCGTTGGTCAAGGGGTGGAGAGAGGGTGGTGGTGAGGTCACAGCTAGCAGCTAGGTGTCATGGGAGAGGGCGGCGCGGCGTGCAGCGACTTGTCCATGCTCGACCAACATGGCGTGCTCGGTATGGGCAGGGCACTGGTCAATGTGGCGGGTGATATTGCTCCTCTGCACGACCAAGTACTAGGAATGATCATGAGGGAGTAGTGGAGTAGAAATGGGTACATTTGGTGATTAATTGATAGATCAAAACAGTAGATAGTGCTTGAGGTTGTATTGTGTCTGCTAAGTGTTCGACTAAATGGCCGCATGAAAATTACTTTGGAATTTTTCAATGATTTTTGGTGAGTGATCTGGTTACTTGCTTAGCAGTCTATGGTTGTTGGGAATTGCCAAGGGGTGATTGTTTGAGTGGTTTTTGAAAAGTGATGATCTAGGTACATACACTTGATTCAATTTTGAATTGCCTCTTAAATAGATTTGAAAATAGTTTCTATGAATTTGTAAGGTTTGCTTGAGTTCACTTTTACTTGGTCTAGCAAGGGGTGAAAAGAATTGGGATTGTTTTTGTTAGAGATCTTTTACTATAGATGCCCAAAGTGGGCTAATGGTTAATATTTTCCAAAATGACCATATGCTCAAATGATCCATATTTGACTTTCTTTCATTTGATTTGGTTTGTAATTGACCTAGATGATGTGGTAATCCTTTTTAAACTAATCCTTAACCTTTGTAGCAATCAAACATGGCAATTTCAAGCATTCATGCATTAATGGAAATCACACATGCATTCATATCAAGTTTAATAGTAAAAGTGTTTGTTAACCCTAAACTTGGGTGATTAGATCTTGATAAGCTTGTTTAATATTTTTGAGATGTTACACCTTGATCTTCTCCAGGTTGACCTCAATTTCGCGATGCAAAACGATGAAGCCCAACAGTTTGCCGGCTGGCACCCTGAAGACGCACTTCTTGGGGTTGAGCATCATGTTGTATTTTCGGAGGTTGTCGAAGGTTTCCTGCAAGTCGGTGATGAGATCGTTTGATTTCTTTGGCATCACCGCGATGTTGTCCACATAAGCATGTACATTGCGACCTATTTGGTTATGTAGGCAACACTGCATCGTCCGCTAGTACGTAGCACCTACGTTTTTCAACCCAAAGGGCATCGTGACATAGCAGTATGTGTCGTAAGGTTTGATGAATAAAGTGTCCAATTGGTCTGACTTTCACATCTTGATTTGGTGGTATCCTGAGTATGCATCGAGAAAACACAGAAGTTCCAAGCCAGCCGTCAAGTCAATGACTTGGTCAATGCGAGGCAGAGCAAACATATCTTTCGGGCACGATTTGTTCAAGCTGGCGTAATCAATGCACATTCTTAATTCCTTGGTTCCCTTTTTGGGGACAAGTACATGATTGGCCATCCACTGGATGTGAATAACTTCTCGGATAAAACTAGCCTTAAGTGACCTAGCTAACTCCTTGCCTATGGCTCGTCGTTTTTCATCACCGAAGTGTCGTAGAGGTTGTTTCACCGGTTTTGCTTTAGGATCAATGCTTAAGTTGTGCTCAACAAGTTCCCTAGGTACACCTTTCATGTCGATAAGTTGACAAACAAAGATGTCCCTATTCTCATAGAAAAACTCGACGAGTGCGCTTTCCTATTTGGGATCCAGTTCCGTGCCAATGGAGGTGGTCTTGGAGGAATCTCCTTCCACAATTTCCACCTGCTTGGTCTTGATGGCGGCCTTGAATGCGGGTTCAGAATCAAAAATCTGCTTCTTCTAAGTTTTTTAAAAAATATGCTTCTTTGAAGCTGGCATCTCCTAGGCATCGACCTGGCGCTAGATCTCCTTGAACTCTTCACCGTAGAGGACCGCTTTAGCAAAGGAGGCTTCACTCAGATCACACTCCCTTTCCTTGGTGAAGCTTTCGGATGTCGTTTGGTCCGGGTATCTTGAGCTTGTTGTAGACGAAACATTGCCGAGGAAGGAGTGGAAGATGTCGCGTCCAAATATGATGTGGTACACACTCTTGAAGGGCACCACTTCAAAGTTCATGCACTCTTGGCAGTAATTATTGACATCACCAAAGGCGACCGGAAGGGTGATGCAACCAAGGGACTGAGTTTGCCGGCCAGGGACGATGCCATGGAACACGGTGTTGCTCTGCCTTAGCTTGGTCTCCATCAAGCTCATCTTGTGCATTGTATCAAGGTACATAATGTTGATGTTGCTTCCACTATCCACAAGGCACTTGGTGAACTCACTACCATCAATCAGGGGGTTGATGACCGTGGCATACTGGTTCTCTATTGGGATGAGCTTTGGATGATCTTCTCTGTCCCAAGTGATTGGAATTTCCGACCACCACACGTACTGGGGAACTGGGGGAGGATGTCCATCAGTATCCTCAGTGAGATTTTCTGGGCCCGAATGGTGGGAGTGCCAAGGAAAGTATGGTAGCATGGAGCCTTCTTCTTGAAAGTTTTTTCCCCCTTGACATCGCCCTTGTCGGCGGGTTTGGGGTCCATGTCTTCATCCAAATCATCTGAATCCTTGGGCTCTTCCTCCTTCTTCTTCCCCTTGCCCTTTCCGCATGGGTCTATTCTTCCGACTTCACTTGTAGCCGAACTCAAGGTCTTCCTTGAGGTTGTTGACAAACTTGCACTAGCGGTTGGTGTGGGTGGCTTTGCCGTTTGTGTCAAGATGGATGAAATATGGCATATCATGGTACTCCTTGTACGCTTGGGGAACGAGGGTGCTACAGGTGTAGAGTCACTCCATTACTGCCCACGACCATCCCCTCGGCCATGACCACGTTATCCGCCATCGCCTCTGCCAGCGAAAGTCGTGGCGACCATGTCGGTTGCTTGCTTGCCTTCTAGCAGATTCTTCAGCTTGTTATTGTTGTTCTTCTTGGCTTGGGTGGGAATAGGCACTGCAGGCAACGATCCACGAGCATTGTCATCGGTAGCGGCGAACTCGCGAGAGTTGGCAATCATTGAGTTGAGATCAAGTTTGACTTTGTCTTGAGTGCGGTTCAGCATATGTGGAAGCAATGTTCCCTTTTCCAGACCATCAATGAAGGCATAACAGTTGACCGTGTACTCCCGCACATGAATTTTTCATATCAAGCCAACGAGATAGGTAGGAACGAGAAGATTCGTCCTTTTCTTGCACACACCGTTGTAGGTCACCAACAGTACATGGACGTTTGTACGTACCCTCGAAGTTCTTGGTGAACGCTTCATGCATGTCCAACCAATTACAGATTGATTTCTCCGGTAAGTCGTTGACCCACCGTCAGACAGTGCTGGAGAGCATGAGTGGGAGGTACTTGACAACGGTGTTGGGGTTTCCCCCAGCGATTTGTATTGCTTCGTGGTAGTCCTACAACCATGTAGCTAGCCTGGGAGTGTCGTCATAACACTTGATAGTCTTGTCAATACAGAGCCCCTTAGGGTAGGTTGTGGCCTAGATGACCGGTCCAAAACAATGTGGCCCCAAGTATGGATCTTCCCGGGCTTCTTGGATCTTATCAAGGTGCGAACATGCATCGTACGACTCTGGTTGTTGTTTGTGCTGATTTCCGCCATGGGAAGGAGAATTGTGGCGCGACTTGTGAGACCTGCGTGATCCTCCGCCATGGTGGCTGCTGGGTGGCAAAGATGGCGGTGGTGGGTTAGCCTTCCTGCTGTTCCATCCATGTGAGTCATCACGCCTGTCACGATTGCTTGTCGGATGTGGAGATTCCTTATGAGATTTGCTCATGTATCCGTCATTGCTGCTGCGCTCTCCATCATGACGGGGCTACTCCTCCTGGTCGCCTATAACGATGCCGACCTAAGGGCGCCTAGGAGGTGGCGCGGCTATGGGTCCTCATGATGTCGGGACTGCAGGGGTGGGGACGAGCGACGGGGATGAGCCTTGTCTCTGTTGCCGAAAGATATTGGGATAGCATCAGTCTTGTTGCGCGCATCCCTCCACGTACGTTCCGTGGAGCCTGTGTGAGATCCTTCATCGCGAGGAGATCTTGGTCTGCGGCGGTTGTTCATGCTAGACTGGCAAAGCTCCGGGTTATACTCCAGCCTCTGCGAGGTGGCCTTCTCCTTTTGCTTGCAAGCCTTGGCGACAAGGTCATAGACCTGATCCACCGCTTTAGGTGATCTATCCTGTTCGAGTAATTTTTGGGCAACAATAATATTGAGAGTGGGGGTTAGCATGACTTGCTTCCCAGCCGAATCGATGTAGGGGGTAGCTTTTGCCGGTTCAGATGAAGCCCACCCCAAGTTGCGTCGAACACCAGGATCATCAACGATGCGAGCCGGAGCTTTCTTTGCCTTGTGCTTCAACAATAGCTGCTTATACTCAGCCTCCATTGGTCTTGCCACCTTGATCGATTGCTGTGCCTTGGCCATACCCCTGTCCAGTTGGGCGTCCTGTTCTGCGATGCACTTGGCCTTCGCGAGGATCTCCTGGCGCTTCTCATCAAGCTCTATAACGTTTCGGATATGGGCGACTGTTAACGGTTTGACGAGGAGCTGGCCGTACATCACCTTGTCGGCGAGAGTGACCAAGGGGTTGCCAGCTTCTGACATGGATGGCGGAGGCGGTAGGTTTGTTTGGTTTGCAACACTAGGTCCGGTAGTGAGTTCCTGTGGCTGCTGTGGGCGATAGCCTAAGGGGGCATGGCCTTAGCCGGACCCTGAGGATCGACTACTTTTTTTTGTCATTGGCCACCTCAGATCCGGCATCGGCCGCCACTGGCGGAGATTTTCCGGCTCCCTGATCCTACTGATATTCCTCTATCACATTCCCGATGGCCACCAGTACCTAGCGGGAAGTGACGGCTTTCTCGGTGCGCTCCTCCCTCTCGAACTCCTTCTCAATCTCCCTCATGGAAGCATCGTATTCCTCCGAGTTGGTATCCGAACCACCGCCATCCATGTTGATGTCAGCGTAAAGTGCGTCGAGAACTGAGTCGGAGTTAGCCTCGGTGTTTTCGATGGTGGAGTTGGAGGGAGAGGGTGCGAGGCCGGTAGTCTTGGCTTTTCCGGCTGCGGTGGTGATCTCGGCCTCAACTTCCTCATCAATGTCAGCGAAACTGTTAACATTTGCTATCATCTTGTTGAGGGTAAGTAAGCCGGCAGCCTGTCGCCTCCTGAGCGTATGCTGGAGAAGTGTTCCGGGCGTAAGACCCTCCACAAAGTGGTATACTAGTTCGTCAGTGCGGTCACCCTCCAAGGTTTCCCTCACCCTCATCCATCCAGCGAGGTATTCTCGAGGGGATTCCCCCGTCCTCTAGACACATCTATCTAGATAGAAAATGGTGACGACACCGACAAAGTGTGACCTCCGCTTCTCAAACATTGGGGAAGCCAAGCGGATCTACGGGGTCCTTTCACTGTTATATCCTGCATAGGGGCGGTTTGGGTGGACCTTGATTTTTCCTGATCTGAGCTGGCAAACTTCGGAGAGAGATCCGAGCCCGATCCTTCCGCGAATGTGTCCTGCCCGGAGGTGTTCTGTATGGGCCTTGATGTGTTTCTGATTTCCTGGGAGCTAGGACGCAAGTCAGTTTTGCCGATGAAGAGATGGATGTCCCCGATTGGAATAATGGAGCAGCGAGTGGGGTTCGTCTTCGCTAGGATACAAAACTCGTCTGAAGGGACGATTGGAACATTGCCGGAGAAGAGAACACGCCCAATGGCCATAGTGTTGTCGATTCCCGCGAAGATATTGGACCTCACCCGGTGTAGAGCTCGAAGCACCTCTTGCCCCACGATGAGCGCCAATTGTCGTGGTATTGCCGATGAGTACGCCATGGAGGGGTCCTCACAGAGAGTGTTTAGAGAGGTCGGGGAAGGCGGTGAGTTGACGGGTATGAGGTAACACAACTTACCCAGGTTCAATCCCACAACGATGGCGGAACTCTACTCCTGCTATAAATGACTATAATCGCAATACGCCGAGTTACAGGGATTGGTTCACTGTGCGAGGTGTTGCGTATCATTGTACGTGCGTACGTGATATTGTGTGCCCTAAAGGCTCCACATGCCCGGCTTATAAAGGCGCCAAAACCTAGGGTTACAGGAAAAGACCTTGCTGGGCAGGTTACAGAGTCCTACACTAATACTAACTAGTCTTCGTGTCTTGTACTCCAAGACTCCAGGTTGGTCGGTAACTGCAACGCAGGCTTCCTTCTTCCGGCATGGGCCTCCCTTCTGAATCCGTCTAACTGGGCCGCCTAGCAGACCATGGACCGTGCTACCAACTGTGGGCCACCCGGGTTATCCGGATTAGAGACATGCAATGGTGATACCCATTTAGCATATCCCAACACAAACATACGCAAACAATACATGAGGCTGGTCATAGTGGAGAGTTACTAGCCTATGTTACTATCTTCGTAGTGGAGAGTAATATACAAGTGGTGTAATGCAAAGTAGGAGTATCATTTATTAGGTGATAGACTCATTTCATCTTGGTATGTGTAATTTTATAATAAGCAAATATATTACTTCATCTTTCTCTCTATTCATTAACCGACTGCCACATAAGCGAATTTTGCTAAGTTGAACCCTTAGTTGACCCTCCGAGCGCTACTTAATTCATACCAACCTCCCATGCACAACGGTAAAGACATTGAACTAGCTTTGTTTTTTTGAGCCCACTCTCTGTTTCCCCCTCGATTCGCTCATCAATTCATGTTGTTTCCACTAGTAGAGCTATGTACAACTCAGGGTAGCCACGCCCCACCCTCAGACTTTGAAAAATCCTTGAATGGTTTTTTGGGACTTAAATAATAGAAAATCTAGTCATCTGCCTCCTCCCCGTAACCCATCCCCCACCCCAAAAAACATTCATACTTTGTAGCTTGCCCTCGGGCTTCCTCCCCTAGCTCCACCCTTCGGGCTTACTTTGTCCGTTTAGAAATATACGATATTTTAACTTTGTAAAATGAATGTATGAGACGTCTTTTAGTGTATTGGTTCCGAGTAAATCTATACACTAAAATACGTAGTGTATAGGTTCACTCGGAATTTATACACTAAAAGACGTCTAGATACACAAAGTATCTTATATTTCTGAACGAAGAAAGTACTTGTTACTATTGTTTTTTGAGGGTGTCTCAAAGTTTTGAACCGTTTATGCCTAATACAAAACCTCGTTTATTAAGTCAGATGGTGTCATGGTGAATGGTGAATGATGTTACAGAAATATTATTCCTATTAGACAAATGATAACTTGGATCCAACAAGCCTATCGCACTAATGAGAATCTGTAATAGTTCGTGGCACGCAAGTCCTAAGAGATTTTAAACCGAAGGGTTAAAGAGCCCGACTTTAAATTAATAAAGCCTCAACGGCCAACGTTACATAGTGACAATAGTGGGGTTACCAGCTTACAAAGAAAGCTCAAAGGAGAGAAAGCGACACCCCAACCAGTGGAGAGAGTCTACAAGCAAAGCAAAAGATTGGAAAGGCTATCCTAAGCTCTAGAGCTTCATCCTCCAACAAGGAGTAGACATGGGTGCCGCCAATTCAGGCCGTAGCCATCATCCAGATCTCATAATAGCCGTCAAGGCGGGCCAGGGATACCGCGAGCAATGCAAAACCATGAGACCCGACACAGGAAGTGAGATCTAAAGCAACGCCTCCAAGGAGGTAACGACATAGACGTGCCGCCGTCACCCGACCCAAAGGATCTTGGTTTTCACCGGAGACTCAAACCAAGGTGGGGAAGAAACATAGGCTCCATAGCACCGCCCCCAATGGGGAGAATGATGCCCGTGGGCGTCATCAGCGTTGGCACCGGACCAACCAGGCAAAGCTTTCACCCAAAGCCATTAGCCTCCCCACTGCAACAACCAAGGTACTCACGCCGCAGACCAAACCTCCAACCGCGTCCTAGCCAGCCCCCCTAGGCAGCAAAGCAAGAAAGAAGAGAGATTGTCATCGACGAGAGGCGAACCAAGAGTAAGCCACAACGGTCTTTACAGTGGTACAACCGAAGCAGATGGACAATGTAAACCACCAGAAGGACAAAACTAATCAAAGACCTCTTCTCGAGGGATTCGACAGAAACCAGCTTGGATAAAGTACAATGGATGTTGCCGTCAGGGTTTCTTCTTCCTCATGGATGAGTGCCAACAAGATGAACACATAGTGAGAAGGGAGGAGGGTATCGGAGCCCCTGCTCCAGGCCCAGTGGCATTGCAAGTCCCCTAGATTGCGGTTGCACTAATCTTTCTCCAGACCCATCAGTAGTCCACACCACTTGTTGGCCACACGCCGCTGAGAAAGAACCACTTCAGAGGAGCACCACATGGACACGAACCAAAACTAGTCACAACCGTCGAGGCACGCGCCGGCCTGGCCAGCTGCACGAACCCTCCCTGGGTTCGTCATCCGTAGAAGACCTCACCATGGTCGCAGATCTGGCAGAGATGATACATCTTGAGCAAAAGAGGCTAGATCTGGGCCAGGAAGCACGCCGACGGCAACCCCACCCCACCCTCACTCATAGGGCCTAGACCCCGCATGTCCCCTCCACTCAACGAGGACGACCGCTCTGCCCCCGCACCGAGCAGAGACCCCCTTCTTCCCGCAGCTCTACTAGCGCCCCACACCCTAGTTCAAGCGTGCTCGCCGGATCTGCTGGCCGGAGGAGTAGCAAAAGAGAGGGTGGCCTGCAGGTCACGATCTAGATCGAAAAAAGCTTACAGGAGTAGGGGGTCGAGGGAGACGAACGGGAGCGAGGGAGCACGCGTGCTGGGAGGAAGAGGAGCAGGAGATGCCCGCTGCCGCTGTTGGCCGACGGCCAGGAACGACAGTGAGGGGGGGGGGGGCGATGGTGGGGCTCTGGGGTGGCTAGGATTGTCGCCCCCGGTGCCGTCCGAGAGCGACACGGGAGGCAGTCACCTGTGGGAGAGGAAGTCCTCAGAGGTCAAATACCACAAGGCGCCAAAAGAAGAGACAAGTAACATAAGAGAGAGATCATGAATTCATGATACCACCAACTCGTGAATCTCTTCCATTTTTTAAGATGGGAATGTGATTTTTTAAAGATGGGAATGTGAATCTTAGTCCGTGACACATCACTTCGCAAAAAGGATTCTGCAGAACACCGTATCCAATCCACTGAACATAGGTTCCGTGGCACCCAAGCCCCCGGTTCAGCCCACTGGTCGTCATCTCAATTCAAAGGTCAAGTACCGTGCGAGTCAAGGCTCCAAAAGAAGAGACAGGTTGCACAAGAGTGATCGTGACTCCACGAACGGCCAGCACAAATGGACGGCCCGAACCGCGCGAACAAAAATTCCTCGTGACGTTGGCCAGTTTCGCCACCGTCGATCTGAGAAGCACCGTCAGCCGCCGTGGACTCCACTCCACTCAAACGATGTGCCACGGGGCCCACGCATGCGGGCCCCGCACAGAGCGTGGGCCGGTTAGCCGGCTGGGTTTATTTGAGGCCAAAACCCACGCATGCGGGCCCGTAAGCAGTCACGTTCCAAGCTCAATCGACACCGCAACCGCAAGCCTCGCACCACTCTCCTCCCCATTCTCCTGTCGCCGGGGAAACGCCTAAAACCCTAGGCGTGTGTGCCGCACGCGCGTCTCGAGGCCGGAGCGGGAGGCGTCGGCGGAGATGGTCACCGGAGTCGACGGGGAGAAGGCCCCGGCCCTGCAGCTGGAGACGCTGCTGGCGCTCGGCCTCGACCAGCGCACGGCGGAGAACGCCCTCGTCAACAGCAAGGTCACCGCCAACCTAGCCGCCGTCATAGCAGAGGTAACAACGGTTCCGCTCGTTTGTGTAGTTTTGGTTTCCACGCGAGCTCGTTTGTGTGGTTGCTGCGGTCTCTAGGGCTCAATTTAGGTTTAATTGGTCAGCCGTGTGGTGTGGATCCCTTCGAAAAAAAATACAGAAGCTCGATCTAGAGATGCCCAAATCTGACATCCTACTGTATAGCGTGTCGTGCTACTTCTTTTCTAGGAAGAAGAGAAGAATTCTGTCTGTTCCAACTTCATTGAATGTTTTTCTTACTGGTACCCCATGTTTCTAAGGATGATGTTGCAGTATTCAGTCTTTTATGATGATACATTTTTCAAAGGGATACATGATTCAGTCCTGAGTATGACATGAATTATTTATAGGATACAGGGATTTTGGTTGTTTTAGTTTTAGTTTTCAGTTATCACTTATAGAGTATGCTGTCTTACTAGGTTTCTCCTACTTCTGTTGCTCTATGATGCAAGTTGCATTGGCTTACTGTGAACAAACCAGTGCCATTTATCTCTTCAAAATTGACCATGTTTTCTCTTTTAACTTATAATTTGCCTACGAACAGGCTGGTATAAGTGGATGTGACAAGTCAGTTGGAAATCTTCTCTATGCAGTGAGTACCTCTATCAATCTTTCTGTAGTTTATACATTGGAGTTTTTTGATGCGCGACTTACAAGGGCACACTTTCTGTTGGATGAAATAGGTTGCCACTAAATACCCAAACAATGCACTTGTCCATCGTCCTGCTCTCATCAACTATATTGTGTCAACGAAGGTATATCTGCTACCTTTCCCGTTCTCCAGTCGATATTCAGCAATCAGTTTGCGTCATGTGTTCTTTTGTGGGAGCATAGATGAATAATAACTCTGTTTCAATGCTCATTCGTCTTCATATTGTGAATATGTCAATCTGATGTATTTCTTTATGTCACTATTCAGATAAAGAGTCCTGCACAGCTAGATGCTGCCCTGTCATTTCTTACGAATGTTGGCCCTGAATCTTTGGATATTGGGAAGTTTGAAGAAGCCTGTGGTGTAGGTATGCTTTTGCAATAGAAGAGTATATGCTTCTGCAAATTATAGCTTAGGTGTGCCACGTCACTGACTGGACACTACAGAAAATTAATGGTGCTGACTTCGTAATGTGTTTGTTCGGATGCTAATATAGGATAATTTTACATTTTTGATGATCGGATATTGAAGGGACACCTTTCTTTGAAGTGCCATATTGTTGGTCAATTCTTTCAGTTGACCACCCTTATTGATTGGAGCGCGATGTTTAACTGCAGGTGTGGTTGTTTCAATCGAAGAGATTCACTCAACTGTTGCTGAGGTTCTAAAGGAAAATATGAAAGCTATACTGGAGCAGCGGTATCACATAAATGGTTGGCTTCCAATTCAATTTTAAATACTCAATTTTCTGATTAATTACTTTAGGGAAGTGGTCCTTCATTTTGCTTATCTTTCTTCCAGTTGGTAGCCTATGCGGACAGGTTAGGAAGAAGCACCCCTGGGGCGATGCTAAGGCGACAAAGGTGAAAAACACATTGCTATAAATAAAGCATCTGACTTGTTTTGGTTGTATTAACTTTATTTTGAACTTCTTCATATTTTTCTCACACAGGACGAGATTGAGAAGAGGCTTGCAGAGATGCTAGGTCCAAAGACAGAAGCTGATAATGTAAAACCAGTGAAAAAGAAGAAGGAAAAGCCAGCAAAAGTTGAGGTTGGAGCTGAAGTAGAGCCTTTCGGTTTAAAGTTTGGTGATTTGATTATTGTGATTATTGAATTAGCTAGCCATACTTTCTGTGAAACGCAGGAGAAAAAAGTTGCAGTAGCCACTGCTGCCCCACCATCTGAGGAGGAACTGAATCCATACACTATATTTCCTCAGCCAGCAGAAAACAATAAGGTATCATAAATTGTGAGTTAAATTGATAAATGTCTGTTAGTGTTATGCATCTTAATTCAGCAAATTATTACTGTTCTATGATATCCCCATGTGGTTACTATTGTTCTTCTAAACACTTCAATTGGCTGTTCTGTTGAAGTTTTGGTTATCACCTGTAAGGAATCAACTTACGTGGTCTTGATTTTTTTTCAACGAGCTAGGTTCATACGGAAATATTCTTCAGCGATGGGAACATTTGGAGGGCGCATAACACAAAGGAGATATTAGAGAAACATCTTGTGGCAACTGGTGGAAAAGTGATGACCCGTTTCCCACCAGAACCTAATGGATATCTTCATATTGGGCATGCCAAGGTTTTAGAATCTCCATGAAAAGCATTTCCTTATATACCACTTGCATGAAAATGGAAGATCATGCTTACGTTCTTTATCTGATTCAGGCTATGTTTATTGATTTTGGACTGGCTAAAGAGCGCAATGGTCATTGTTACCTTAGGTAACGACATATGTTTTTCCATTTGGAACAGTTTTCTCCTGCTTGCTATTTTGTATCCTTTCTTGGCCTGTTCAGGCCACTTTAAGGGCCAGGCCATTTTGTACCTACTTATTTATTTACTCATGCCTGTCTTGACCATGCCATTGAAAAAATACTGCTTGAAATTTATGTTTCTTTTCTTACACTATATACTGCTACTATTTAATTATATACTCCCTCCGTCCCAAAATGTAAGGCGCCTAAGATTAGTCAAAAGTCAAATCCTACTAACTTTGACCAAATATTTTGGAAAAAATATCTACATCTACAATATTGAATGGACAACTTGAAAAAATATACTTTATGGTGAATCTATTGATATGGTTCAATATTGTATTGTAGTTGCTCGTATTTTTGTGTATAAACTTGTCATAGTTAGAAAACGTTGACTTTTGACTAATCTTAGATGCCTTACATTTTGGGACGGAGGAAGTATTTCCATTTTTAATTAGGAGTCCCAATTAGTTTTGCTTTATCTTGCTGCTTTTGTTCTTTTGTGGTTACGTTCACTGAAAAATGGATTGCTGTCTATTTGAACAACAGGTTTGATGATACAAACCCAGAAGCTGAAAAGAAGGAATATATTGACCACATCCAGGAGATAGTCCAGTGGATGGGATGGGAGCCCTACAAAGTTACATATACAAGTGACTATTTTCAAGCTTTGTACGAGCATGCAGTTGAGCTAATACGGAAAGGACTAGCCTATGTGGATCACCAGGTTTTTTCCGTTCTCCTTTCTTTGTCATGGTACAATAGTATATATGAAAGCTGGCAATGGACATATATCGAGTCCTTGAGAAATAAAGTGTGCAAATGCTAACTCGTATGATTTTCCAGACCGGTGAACAAATCAAGGAATACAGGGAAAAGAAGATGGATAGTCCATGGAGGAATAGGCCCATTGAAGAGTCACTGCAATTATTTGAAGACATGCGACGTGGGATGATTGCTGAGGGTACAGCAACTCTCCGAATGAAGCAGGACATGCAGAATGATAACAAAAACATGTCTGACTTGATTGCTTATAGAATAAAAGTAAGTTACTCAACTTGATTGATGAATTGAATGCTCATATCTCATACATAACTCAATCTTTTGATGCCCATATAGTTCACTCCTCATCCACATGCTGGCGACAAATGGTGTATCTATCCAAGCTATGATTATGCCCATTGCATGGTGGACTCATTTGAAAACATTACACACTCAGTAAGTTTCCCTTTTTCACAATAGCTTTGGCTTGTTTGAAATATATAACATGACTAACCGAGTGGTTATTTATTAGTTGTGCACGCTTGAGTTTGACATACGTCGCCCGTCATACTACTGGCTACTTGTTGCCTTGGGATTGTACCAGCCTCATGTCTGGGAATATTCAAGGCTGAACATATCAAATACAGTGATGTCTAAAAGAAAGGTATGTTAAAAACCAAATATCAATATTACCCTGCTGGATCTATATTTATGAATATCCATTGTCCTTGTTCTTCTGCAGTTGAACCGGCTTGTGACAGAGAAGTGGGTAGATGGATGGGATGATCCTCGTCTGCTAACACTGGCAGGACTGCGGCGACGGGGAGTGTCAGCAACCGCAATTAATTCATTTATCCGTGGAATTGGGATAACAAGAAGGTAAAAGCATGAATAATGGTGAACAAATGGTTTGTTTGAACTGTGCTTTGGGCCACAACCCAAAGTCTCTGTTTCTGCTACTGATTGGCCCTGGATATTCTTTATGTGCAGTGACAATAGCTTGATTCGTGTTGACCGTCTTGAATATCATATCAGAGAAGAACTTAATAAAACTGCTTCCCGAACCATGGTTGTTCTGCATCCTCTAAAGGTTTGGCATTCTGTTCCTGCTGCAAACTACATGTCTTTCAGTCTTTAAAAGTTCCCAATGCACTGATGGTGCCTCCCTTTGCTAAATTAGGTTGTTATAACTAACTTGGAAGATGGAAAAGTCATAGACCTTGATGGAAAGAAGTGGCCTGATGCTCCTGCTGATGATGCTTCATCCTACTACAAGGTGCCTCTCTTGCTCAGTATATGATTAGGAGAATATGTTTTGTTGTTGTATATAGATTAACTTGCTTAAAATTAATTCAGAAGAACGCAATAAATTTGCAGTAGCAGAAATATTTAGGTTCACTATATCTTTGATGCCTTGTACGTTTTACTTAAATGTCCGTGCTTCATAATTTGTTATGTGCTACCTATCTACAGGTTCCTTTCTCAAGAACTGTCTACATTGAGAAAACTGATTTTCGCCTTAAGGACTCGAAAGATTACTATGGGCTAGCTCCTGGTAAATCTGCCCTGCTAAGGTAATTGATCTAGAAATACTGTTCTTCTGTTGAGAAAAAAGTAGATTTGAATTTACTTCACTATTGATGGTGCGCCTGCTCCATATCAGCATGTTTACGACGTGGTACTTGTATATTTAATGACTAGGTATGCATTCCCGATAAAGTGCACAGAGGTTGTTTATGGTGATAATCCAGATGAAATTGTCGAAATTCGAGCTGAGTATGACCCCTCAAAGACTTCTAAACCTAAGGTAACTGGTCAATTGGATCTTTTCAAATCTGACAATTGTAGTTAGGGATGGGACACAATAAAAAATATTCCAGATGTTGACTTGATTTCTGTGTTATTCAGGGTGTTTTGCACTGGGTCGCCGAGCCAGCACCTGGAGTTGAGCCATTAAAGGTTGAAATAAGATTATTTGAGAAATTATTCCTATCGGAGGTATAGTCTTTGCTTGATTTCCGTGCTCTCATTAGAGATGTGTGTGGACTGGAAAGTCACTTATGACATTCTTTGTTGCCCCCTTAGAATCCTGCCGAATTGGAAGATTGGTTGGGTGACCTTAACCCCAACTCGAAAGAGATTGTAAAGGGCGCATATGCTGTACCATCACTTGCGACCGCAGTTCTAGGTGACAAGTTCCAGTTCGAGCGGCTTGGTAATCAATCTCTGAACCTTTGTAGATGTTGGCATTCACCTCTTGACGCAACTGACCGTCGTGCTTGGATGTAATTTCAGGGTACTTTGCTGTGGACACCGACTCGACGCCCGAGAAGCTCGTGTTCAACAGGACTGTTACCCTGCGCGACTCTTATGGGAAGGCTGGACCCAAGTGACATTTAATTTGGTGAAAAAGCTTTATTTTGCTTGGTTACAGTGGCGTTAATAGGAGAAAACGTTGTATGCCATACAACATACCTATAGCCAGGTGGCCTTTTTGTTTTGCATACTGGGCTTGTGATGACTATTACCATGTGTTTGGTTCTATCAAATTTTGAATGATCAGATGCTAAAGAAAAGATGTGTAGTCACTGGTCAGATATGTGTTCTGATTACCTTATTGTTCAGGAAAGGAACATACCAACAAGGTCGTTTGGCCGATAGCATATTTGTTCTACTCCCTCCGATCATTAACTAGGTACATCCGAATCTAGATAAATTTGAGAACAATAATATGCGCCGGAGGGAGTAACAAAACATAAACCAGCAGCCCACATGTTCGTCTGGCATCACTTCCACGAGAGCCAAAAAAGAGTTCTAGTCCCCAACGGTGAGTGTATACAGGGTGCCGTACATTGGATCTGATGGATACAATTGACTAGTAACAATACGGATGGGTCCAATTAACCAGTAACAAAACGGCCATAGTTAACGAAGATATCTAAAATGACGAGTACACATTTCCCTACGTGTTCATATTTTCTTTAGAATGACTCCAATTTGTCACAAATTCTCTTCGCCCATGCAAGTCCCCCCTTCTTTTGCGTACTGGTCTTGTTATGAATATTATTCTATTTGTGCTTTAATCAAATTTTGATTTATCGGATATGTGCTCTGATTACATCATTGTTTAGAGAACCAACACAGAATGTGAACTTTAGCTGCATGATTCGTTATAAAAAGATCACAGCGGCCTTGCCAATATGCACATGCTTCATGTAGGGGCAATTTCTCATGGTTTTTCCGTGCTATCAATCTTCACGGCGAAGCTCTCGGTATGGCGATGTAGGGAAGCCGCCCTAACTTGAATTTTTTTTGCGGAACATCTCATATGCACCTATTTTTCTACAATCTAAGTGGTCATACATTGAAACTCGGTATGTAATCGTTATGCTTGTTTTAGTGAATATTGCGCAAAACTGATTCCAAACTAAAAATGGGGACTTGGTCTAGTCTCGACTAAAACCAACTTTTTTTTGCGAAATTCCACCGATCTATTAAAAATCATCAACAATTGCAATATATAATTCTCAATTTATCGAAACGTAATTCTACAAGATGTCCTGGGTGGGTTATTTAAAGAGGACTGATATGCCAACATATAGGGAGTGGCCGAAATCAAATCTGGATATGTGATGGATTATGTTTTAAGGTTCTACTTTAGCTTTGTACATTTTATTGATCCTCAATTCCCATAATATTGTCCAGGTGTCTCTGCTTAATGATTTTCACCACTGTTTTTTACCGTCGCTTTAATGAGCTATCTTTAGAAGTTATCTGGTCTTGACTCAAAAGTTCGTCTTACATATATTTATCATTGAGATTTTCTTTATTATGAACATGAACATATACAACAAAACCTTGAGCTAGTTATTATTCATACGCGGAGAAATTAAGACTTTAGAGGTTGTCTTGATATTTGAAATATCATGATTCCTATGGTTTGTCACCTCGTCGAGGTGTCATTGCTTTTATCGGTGACGACGATAATAGTTGAAAGACCTTTTTTAAGCGACATAATCATTCATCAAGACTGAGTTGCGCAACAATATATTTTCGACGCTTCTTGTGTTGGGATTAATATAATAATAATGATTATTATATAATCCCCTTTTCAATATATAGGTTCATTGAACTATGCAAGAACTGTTGTGAACCTTGATTGTAAGAATCAAAGGAACCATCACATGCAGGTGTAGCAAAGATAAACACACCACGACGTTCTTAGTCTAGCCTATATGACTAGCTCATGTGTTGAGTGATGAGCGAATTTCCTGATCATGGTATAAATATACCACATTGTTTGGAGAGACAAAGGTACAAAGCATATCCACATGATGATTTACTATGAGATAGTATCATGTTGTTAATAGTAATATCATCGGATCATTATCTTATGCATGAATCCTTAAGACCATGAGAATATGAAGTACCCTCATATTGTAAGGCTTGTCCTTAGTCTTGTCCGAGCCCCACCTGCAAAGGTGTCCATACCGGCAATTCTAAGATAAGCACGAAAGTATGTCTGGGGATTTGGATAGTTCAACAAGTGGTATCTCGCTCCTTCTGATGATGGAGAGCTATTCTCTGGGCCCACTCGGTATTACGATGCCACCCAATCGTCCGCGTGGATACAGTTATGATGAGATTATAAAGGACATCGGAATATGGATACGAGTTAAAGAGAGTGAAACCATAACAAGGATAATCGGGTATAGTAGTCAAAAGTTGATTCACGAGGATACCTATATCTTGTCTCGGATTGTCACACGAATATCATGAAGCGGAAGGAATAATCCTGTTAGTGTCTTCATGGCTAGATCTTGGTTGTTTGTACAGGATGATTTTTTTGTTTGTTTTGCATATGCAAACCCCAACATCTTGATTATTTGATGATTTTTAAAATAGTATATCATTGGCATTGCCTATGACATCTATACATCAATTAAAGCTTCATTATTGGTAGTTTTTAGGTTCTAATTATACTACCAAATGATTATATTAGAATCAGAGCACGAGCAGAATATCAGCAAACGGTACGCATACTTTACAGTCAAGTTGTCTCTCGCATCAGGATGCCAATGTTACATAGACTTATATCGCAGGTCAGTAAAGAGGTGGGGCGCGGCGCAGCGCAAGAAAAAGAACCCGTGGGGCGGACACGGTGGCAAAAAATCGCCACAATGACCAAAAATCCTGGTAACATCCAAAATTCAAAGAAGAAAGAGGATCAACGCGACTTAGTACTGTATAATATATCTCTCGGGACTATTTTGATCTCTGCACTTCCAAACACTTCAAACCAACCATCAAACACTCTGCACAAACTAAAGAAGCAGTACGAGGTAAAAAAGTTACGACGCCTCACCACAGAGATGGCCAAATGACAACTAAGTACACGCTCTCCTACGTGTTCATATTTTCTTCAGCGAAACTTCCATAGAAGCACACTATTATATGTTTATATAAAATAAAAATCCCTCCTCCTATACTTGGGATAAATTGGCAACTCCTAATCAACGACAAAAGAAGAAGGATCAGAACACTGATTTGACCGCGGGCAAGGCCAGTCCTGCTCCTTTCTCTGATTGTTCCAGCGCCAGCAGCCGCAGCCCAAACTCAATCCCCTGAAACACGAAAAAAGAGGTTCCGATCAGACAAAGATAATACTAACACTGCCTAATAACCATGAAAAGAAGTTCTGGACTAGGAGAAGAAACCAACCGGGAGCTCTGCTTGCTTCAAAGACCTTGTAATCGCCGGTCCCTTCAATCCTTGCTGTAGTTGCAAATGAACATGACAATGTTAGACCAGGGTGATTCACATGAGCAAAACCACAGCGGCTTCAAGAGGGTGGAATGCTGTAACGCGTTATGCAATGTTTTCTGACGAGAAGGTGCGATTGCAAGAGCAGCAATTTCCGGTTTGCTTCTTACCGGGCGATCCGACATCTTAGCGCCATTTGAATGAATGAACTGGAGGAGATACGTCACACCATAACATTGTTTATCCTGTTTGTCTTGAATAGAGTCCAACTTCACATCCTGCACAAGCAATACAGAATTTTGCATGAGCACAACTGAAAGACTGACAATCAGTATGGTGCAAATAATAGGTCAAATGTATAAGCTTACCATGTTAGAAGCTAACTTCTTGAGATTTTCAAATTCTGCACCAATTGCCTCGAGCTTCTCCCGCGCGCCTGTAACCTGAAAGATATTTTTTTCAAGATTATGCACAACACACTGAAGTCTTCATGCACCAAGTAACTTGAACTGCTAACTTTAATACAAATCAACCACTGGAAATAATAAGCATGTAATAGTGCATGGATGGCTAAGACCAAAGACCTTGGTTTCAAATTAAGCTATGCCATGTCGCAGTTAGCACTAATGAAGAAAAGCATGAACATTTGCAAGTACCTCGTCTCTTATTTGTGTAGAAATCTCCTTTTGCTGATCCAATTTATCATCCACCTTCTGGATGCGCTGTGTCAAGTGCCTTTTAGCAGCCTTCAGATTGAGAAAAATAATGTTAGTACTTGAGAATCCAACAATCTGCTTATATATCCTAAAAATGGAACGATATAAAACATTTCTAGCACGAAAACACAGTTCGCATCAAGCAAGGCAGTTTGAGAATCAGTTTACAAAATCCAGGTCACAGATTTCGCATGACATGCCACGAAAACAGAGTTCGTATCAAGCAGGGCAGTTTGGGAATCAGTTTGCAAAATCCAGGGTACAGATTTTCATATGATATTCCTAAGATACTGTCATTCAAATTTATATTGTAATAAAACCCGTCATTCCAATTTTGGCACATTTGTCCAATAATTACTTTTAACAAAGTCATATAATAGCTCATTGCCCTCCTAACTTCCTTTTTGATGGATATGGTGAAAAAACAAAATATCAAATCCATTGTAATAACAAGAACGAGCGGTTCAATTATCCTTTTTTATGAAGAAAGATAGATGGCGCTCTACCTTACGACTGTACTAAACCAAGAAGGTTAAAACAGACAAATGTGCACAATAAAAGAAGGCATCATTATCCAGAAGCCTGGGAGAAGTAATTTATACTTACAGCAAGAGAGGTCTGGACTTGTTCCAGATGCTTTGTCATGCTTGAAACAGCATTAGCCATGTTTTGCTTTGTGACATACATTATGCTAGAAAATGTGATACCCTGAAAGTGTGCAGATACAGGTAAATATATGATAAATAAGTCGACGTGATGCTGATCTGATCACAATATTAAAGCTTATAAATAAAAAAAAACACTACTAGGCAGATTACCAGGACAGCACAAGATCAAATAAATAAAAAATAGATAAACAAGAAATTCACACTTCAGATGTTCATGTGTTCCTATCAAGAAGGTAAACTAGGTTTAGAAGTTACGAAAACATGGAGTTTATTTAACTTGAAAAGTCAATGAGGAACTTTAGGCAGGATTTCATATAATTACGAACAATGCGGCAGAAGCGACAGTTGGATTTAGAGATACGTCTAAGATGCATGCGTCACCCGACAAATATTGCAAATATGATTGAAGTTTGGGAACTAAGGTAAAGTAGAAGACGTACTTTCCACCACATGTAAGCATAGCCTGCCACCCCAGCAGCTGCAGCAGGTACAACTAAAGCTGACAAAACTGCAAATCGATATTTAAGAAAAAGGTTAGAACCATGTACATATGCAGATTGAACAGTACACACCAGCCGGAATTTCGCTGACAAAAGTGTGAATTAAGGAACAGTGGCTGCAACATGCAGCCACTGTTTGCAAGACTATATTCCGTATTTTCTTATCCCGCATTACTTGAACACATTGGCAAAACAAATTGATACTAATCCGACAAGAGATCTTCTGGAATGTACGCTTCATTTTTTTTTATGTATATAAAGACATTGGAATACAGAGATTCTAAGTAATGAATGTTAACTATATATATATGACAGGGTTAGATAGTACTCTCTCCGTATCTATAGTAAGTGTCGCCGCTTTAGCACAAACCAACACTTGTTGTGGATCGGAGGGAGTACTAACAAGGATTGAGGTAGCAAGCAAAGGAGTACCTTTGTTGCCAGATTCATACTGAATAATAGTAGGAGGAATCCTCAGTTGCCGAATCTCCCTAGCCAGCATCTCCACCTAAAAAATTGATCGAATCATAGTAGTGATTAGCTCCATCCATGTCGCAACTAATCAAAACACACTTTGCACGTCGATATTATCGGCAGAAGATCACGCACCTCCATCCTGGCGAGGTTGAACTGGTCGGTGGCGACGGCGCTGCCTTCTGCTCCTTTCTTCTCCATGAATTCCTGCGGAAACAACCGCATAAAGTGAGAAACTGGAATCAAACATGCGGTGCCGATCGAGCGAGATCTTGAACGTTCGAAGCGGGGCAGCGAGGATTATTGGTGCGTGCGCATGCACCTGGAACTCCTTGAGGATGTCGACGAGGCGGCCGCCGCGGCCGTCTTTCAGGATCATGGTGCCAGCTAAACCTGCGCAATCCGTAGATCGATCCGTCACGAAAACGCTAGCTCCCGGGAGGGAAGAAAGAAACAGTACCCGGAGCACGAAAATTAACAAAAGGGCTACGCTACGCACCGGTGCCGACGAGGATAACGGTGCGTGCAAGATGGGGCGCCGCCACCGCCACCGCCATTGCTGCGGGCGCGGGGTGCGACTGCCGGCCGGCGGCGACGGAAACCCTACCCTGGCCTAGGCTTGGGGAAGGGGTTAGGATTGGGGCCTCGAGTCCGGCGAGTTGGGCGCACAAGGAACGAGTTGCCGTGCGTGCGTACGTGCGCGCCGAGAGGGGGTTCGGTTCGCTTATGTAGAGCGCGGCGTGGCGTGGCGAGGCCGGACTATTTGGCGCGCGGTCCGGTCGGGTTCGAGTCCCGTCGCGTGTCTCTCTCACGTGCAGTTCGAAGCGTTTTCATGTTCCTTCTGAAGTCAAACTGAAATATCGTTTGCACTCATTCTCAAACAAAAAAAAAATACTATAAGAGGCCGTTTGGCATCCAGGACATGGATTCATTTTATTTATATTACGATTCCGAAAACACCGACATGTTTGGTTGCCACCAAAATTTGCAAATAACGGGTTTGAAATAGGAATCAGGTTTACACATGAGGATATTTCGATAAATTTACCAAATAAAATGATAGCCCAATTCCGTACCAACCAAACGGCATAGGGATGGAGTTGCAAAATAAATTCCAAGATTCCAGTCCCAAATGATGGATACCAACGACCTCTAAGAGAAAAATGTCTTGTTCGTGTGAGAGCTTTGTTGTTTCAAGGTTGTTCTTTATTTATCTTCCATACGACACGGGTGTTCTGAGTAGATGGACTATTAGACATGTTGGTGACATTGCTAGTGGCATGAAGTCTCATGCAATGTCAACTAGGTGTATATTGGTGACATGATACTGAATTATATGAGAAGTTACCATAACAAAACAGCCTCTAAACTTGTCGGTTTAGAGGCTGGAGTGCTAAGAAAAAGATATAGCAGATGGCCTAAAATCATTCTCTAAAAATAAAGTTTAGAAAGTTTGCAAAATCGTCCCTTTGCCCTCTAAATGTAGATGTTAAGACAACATTTTTAGAGGCCACTCGAGCTCCCGCAAAGGGGAGAAACCGCAGACCAATCGAAGGCTAGGAGTTGGACGCCCGCCGCGACACTTTTTCTTGTCCGAAGTTCCTCGTAGCCGTCCATGAATCCACAGATGAAGGCAACGGTTAAGAAGGCAGCTACAAGGATTAGCGCGTAGAGGCTAGCCATGGCAGAGGAGGCTGACAACTACGAGAACCAAAGCGTGGAACTTTACAAGGCTACTGTCAATAGGAGGAAAAGACGACGTGTTGGGGAAGGATAAAAGGAAAAATGAGAAAGGATAAGGTGGAAATAAATAAAATAGAAATATCTAACTAACCGACATATGGGACCCATGTGTAAGCAAGATTATTGGATATGTAGTTTTAGGACATCTGATTTTTGCACAGAACCTACATAGCCTCCAAAAATTTGTAGAGAGCCGTGTAAACCACTTTTAGAGGATCAAATTTTAGAACGCCCACAAGAGTTGCTCTTAGAGAGAACTGTCGTGGCCAGGTACACACACTAAAATACATTACCTAGCTCTCCTTTTTGAAACAAACTCTTTATTGGACATGGTGTCATGTGTAGTGTGTAGTCGGAGACGGAGAGCATGCTAAGCCTTCTCGATGCTACATCATGGACACCTGCCATTAGGAGAAGCGTTCCAGTGTGACAATCACACTTGGTTCCTATTGTGCTACCAAATAATGTATGGTCACACCCTAAAAGGTTGTGATTTATTTCCTTTTTTTGTAAAGGGGAGGCTTCATTACTCAATTATAAGACTACAATCATCAAGAAAAATCTGATGTACAAACTCCAGAGGGGGTCACAACCAAACAGGAGTTCACACTTCCATTCTCCCATAATTTGCGAGACTGTGAGGTACCCTACCTCCGCCTTCCCATGATTTACAAGAATGTGAGCAACCTTATTTTGTGTTCGGCGTAAACCTTATTTTGTGTTCGGCGTAGCTTGACGAGTAAGGACTCACGTGGGTCCATAAGCCTCTCAATATCCTTGATCAATGGACCATATCTCGACCAGTCCTCTTAGGGGATCATCCGACACTGAATCAAGTGAGCACGGTACGATTGAAGAATGATTGAGAATGTGACATTGTGGGGCCATCGTCATGCCCTCCACTTTATAAGCATCGAAGCATTGGAAAAGGCATCTACAAGCTACAAAAAATATCAATCTGGCGGCATACCGATAGTTGTAACCTTTTGTGATATGTGCATGTGGTAGTGTGGCGTGCGTCCATATTGTACTAAGTATATTACGTACTCGCATAGCATGTTGAGGCTGCTATAGTGTTGCAAATAATTTGGTATCTATCCACTCGCAAAGGTACATGGAAGTCAGGGGGAGATGCCCCCCCCCCCCCCCACCCCCCACCCACCCCGCCCCCCCATCCATACACGCACACCCCACCACGACGACCACTTGCGCGCACACATTATGAAGCAACTCTGCCATTCAGTTTAGTACTCCTTAATTTATAAATTAATGGAGTTGCTACTATGTTTGGGATTATTTGTCAGAGTAACTTGTTGCCCGCTCAACCATCTACAAATGCATGGTATCACTCCCACAAGTTGTAACCGTTGCATGGCGAACAATTATGCTTGACATACGTGTCTACAATCTCACAAATTCCAAATCCAAATTTGTGCAAGAAGACAAAAAAAAAGAGACAAATGCAACTATGCGAAGTGTACGAGACTTTTGTTATTTGTATTTTTTATCTTGTGACACTATTCATAGTTGGGTTTGTTTTTTGCTAGCACTAACTTTCTCCTATCCACGCATATCCACATCAGTAATTAGGACATGTACATTCATTATGGCTTGCCTTGAGGTTGTGGTAGCATGAGCCACACTTGTTGAAATCTCATCTACTCGACAATTTCACAATTCAGAGGACTACTGGAATCTAGGTACAGCAGAAACCAACTTTTTTGAAACTTAACAAACTTAGAAAATAAGAGTGCTACAGCACAAGTTTTGAAACTTAAACTACAAATACGTTTGCTGCTAAGTTTTAGAACCTGGTGTAACGGAATCTAGGTTCTTTTTTTTGGCACGAATCACCCAAAGGTTTTTTTTTTTTTTTTTTTTTTTTTTTGCGGGGGACCCAAAGGATTTGACCTAAGGATCAAGATTTTTGGTCATATGCATGGAGTACAGCCGTCCAGGTTCATATTTCCCCTATCAAGAGCAGCTGTCGCACTTGAGACATGTTCAGGTCAGGTCCATGGTAAATTTACTAGTAGCGTCTTGTAAGGGATCCATACCATGTTTGGGAGGAAAACTCTTAACAGAAATACGTTTTACCATTTCAAGCGTAACCTATAGTATTTACATCTGGAAAATACACTTACATAAACTTCTATAGTACATCTGGTCCATAAATATATCTGCTCTGCAACCAATGTCACGTTACACTGGATCGGTTGTAGTAGTTGACGTGTTTTCATAGTTCATGATTATTGCTGACACTATTTTGGTTTTGAAAGAAAACTAACATATGTTTAATTTCCAAATAAATTCATTTCACTTTTCCACAGTTGCATATGTATTCTTGGAAAGTTTAATTATATCAAACAATTGCCCAGAACTTCCCTGATGAGCGATCAAGGTCTCTTTTATCCGTGAACCAAAGGCAGGGTTGTTAATGAGCGTGTTCACAAAGACTAAAACATAGGCCTGCATGGTATCTGCAAATTGTTTTTGACGTGGTATCTGCAATTTCATTTTAGCATGTTTGTTCTCGTCCAAACTACACTATCGTGATTAACAGATTCCTAAAATCTCCCACGAAAAAAAGAAAAAAAATCCCCCAATCGTGTCGACTGCACAAGTGTCAAGAGTTCTCTAGTCAGAATCATTGGCGGGCCCTGAATCCAAGTCCACTGGGACTACTGGGGCGGCAGCACGGTAGTCAGCAGATTCCTCCTCGTACCGTTTTTTGTCGACTTGAGACTGCTGAATGTAAAGTTGCTTCTCTTCCGCTGCACATGACACGGAGCAAGAAAATCATCAGAACAAAGATTTTTATTGTAGTACTTGTGAATGCAATCGGTAATGCACAGATGGGAGGAAAATGAGCTGGGGCATATAATGGAGAATAATAATTTAGAAAATTATTACTTGACATCTTTTGCCACATCTCGCCAAGCTTCTTTGCAATATCCGTTGGAGGCAAATCTGGATTGCTCTTCTTTACTCCCTGTGGCAAGAAAGGAAGATAATCTTACGTTCAAGATCTCGTATGATCTAGCAGTCTCTAGGATGTGTATACTTCAGAAAAGAGCTCAGCTATGAGTCAAGGAGTAATGCTTAACCAAAAAAGGAGGAACTGATATAGTACAGCCTCATATAAGTCAGAGTTACTCTTCATGTAGTACATACTACTCCCTCCGTTTCAAAATATAAGATGTTTTAGCTTTGTGAATGAAATGTATCTAGACTCCTTTTAGTGTGTAGGTTCGGAGTGAACCTCTATGAACGTATACACTAAAAATAGTCTAGATACATTTCCTTCATAAAGCTAAAACATCTTATATTATGAAACGGAGGGAGTACACTGTAGTCCACAAAGACAGAATGTTACTTGTTCAAAGAAAAAGATCGAATGTTTGATCCCTCAGTACCATAAATAAATTTATAATGACAAAGGGAAGTTTTTATTTTTGCATTCGCTGAAGGATAAACCTCTTTTGTTCAATACTTCGAAAACTCACAACTAATGGTATGCATTTCTATACTAAATAGCCTACTGCGCTCTGCTCAACTGTTACCCTAAATAAATCTAGCTTTATTAATTTTAGTACTCATTAATTATGAAATACTGAAGTAGCTAGAGCACTATTTTTGGTATTATTGGTCAAAGTAACTTACTGCCCGCTCAGACTTTGAGAAGAACATGAATGGCGTCATTGGTCTTTTAGGGGCGTTAGGATCTTTTTTCTTCTTTGGTTTCCTTTTCTCTGAACCTTCGCCGTCCCTGCCCTTAGGCTTCCTTTTCGCAGGTGGCTTTGAACTACTGGCTTCCTTTTTCGATGACTTCTGGAGAACAAAAAAAAAAAGAGCAAGAGATCATTAGCATATTTGACTACACACTTCAGTCCTGCGACAGAAATTAAGAAATCTAACTACCTCTTTTTGACCACCACTTTCACTAGCATCGGATTCCTCACCACCAGAATCATCAGTAGGAGATCCACCATCATCCTTATCTAGAACAAAATCTTCATCCTAATATGTCGTGATAAAGAACACATGTATATAAAGGGCCGTAGTAACAAGATTAATAAGTCAGCACCAAGGAACAAGCAAACAAAAGGCAATCTACCTCTTCATCACTTTCCTCATCCCCAGCCTGATTTTTTATTCTCGCCAGATAAGGATCACCAGCAGCATGTTCAGTGTCCAGTAGAATATCTGCAACCCCACCACCTGTACCTTGACCATCTCCAAGGTTCATTATTTTCAAGTTCTTTCCACTTGAAATTTACCAGAAAATGGAAAAACATACCTATAAGTCTTATGTATAAATTTAGCAAGAAGGGTAACAAAGCTAACAGAAAGGCACATACTTGATAAAGTTGAAGAGGTTATGGTATTCACTCCTTTGAATATTTCTGAAGAGATGCTCTTGGTCATTTATTAGCTTGATGAGGAGGTCGAAATAATGAGATGACATACTGGCACCCCCAGTGCCATGGCGTTCAAATTCAACAAACTCAATCTACATTACAAAGTAGCAAATCGGCATTATGGTTAAAACTTCTCATGGTTGGACTATTATATGCTTTCTGCAATTCATGCACGGGTGAGAATCAGTTTCTAGCGTATAAAAAAGTAGCACCTCTTCATGTAAAATGAGCGTAGGGGGCTTCGGCAGAAAGAAAAAGCCCTTTTCAAGTGGATACAACAGTCCATCTTCAGCTTTGAGTGACGATTTAACTGCATAACCACCTTGGGAGCTTCTGAAAGATCCTGGCCTTGTGACTTTAGAACCAGATAGACCGCGAAGGGCTTTGACAAATACCTCATGTACTAGATCCTATGGGTAAGCAGAAGCTCACTGTAATTTAGTTGATTTACCATGATCCGTAATTACCAGACCAAAATAAATTTGACAGAGGAGCATATGTTACTAAGTAACAATTGCAAACTATATTTAAAAAGCAAACACCAATCTATAACAGAATGTATTATACAATGGACAGGTTAAATTTGAAGGTAACGCAATTATGTGGTAATAAACCTCCCCTGAGACCTAATATTGTGTCTCATAGACACCCATCAAATTTGTCTTGGCCCCAAAACCATTTAGTGTTATTTTACTACTCCCTCTGTCCATAAATAAGTGACTTGGGTTTGTCTAGATTAGCATGTATCTAGACATGTTTTAGTGTATAGATACATCTGAATCTATAAAAATACAAGTCACTTGTTTCCGGACGGAGGGAGTATATGCAGTTCTTAAGAGGACAGTCTGGAACCGAAGGGATTGCCTGCTTGACCTAACTTAAGCCTAAGCTTCAAATGCAATTCAAGTGTAATGAACGGGTGAGAGAATCAAGCAGTTCTAGGTTGGCTAGAATGCACGCCTGTGAGCTCGCCCACTGCATTCAAGACGCAGCCTACGCAGGTGCCTCACATCTAGCTAGCAATGTACAGTTAAGGCAGGGAACTCCCCCCCTTTAACCACGTTCATGAAAGGTTGAATGGGATTTCGGGGCTTGAATAAGCTTAGGTGGAATTTTTAGTACTCACGAAACTCGCCTTGACCAATTGCCATGTACATTTTATCATTTCCTCTTATAGGCAGGGCTAGTGATTCTATTTCAAACGAGTCGACAAAAGCTAAAGTGTCTACAATTTTAAAATTATCAAGACTTCCACCTGATAAGATTCCTCCAGCCTGTCTTTGTATTTTTCCTCAAGAAGCTCTCTGCTTAATTTCATTTTTTTTTCAACAACTGTATCTGTCTCGAACTGTCAAAGAATAAGAGAAACAGTCAAACAATTGCTGAACTGTCTATCAAAACAAAGAATGTAGCCAAACATAGAAGAACTTCTAAATAGCGCAAGAAAAATTTTCAGCACATAACCTGAATGACAATGTGAGGATACAGTGTTTGCCCTTTGCGGATTGGCGGATCAAGAGTGACAACCACAATTGTATGAGGATTGTTTGACTGCAAAGCACAATCATGCCACACAATTACTTTCATGTTTAGCATCAACAAGACAACAATATGAACAACATAAAAGCAGTGCATGCAGTAAAATACAAAACAAACATAACCTTTGGCAAAATAAAGAGGCGAACAATGCTGCTATATTGGATTTTAAAATCACTTGCTTGTCCTTGAAGCCGCAGAAATGAAACGTGAAGCTCAACACCATATCGTCCTCTGCATCGCCAAAGATCTTTTACTTTTGGAGGAAAGCATACAGAAGATAATCATAAAGAGGTCGGCTAGAGTTTCTAATAGATAAATTGTTCCATATTTCCCACCTTGGTGTAAGAATAGCTATTCCATCAAAGGTGACAACTGCCTCTTCAGAAGGATTAGATCCATCAGTCCCGCTCATTATTGCCTCCCACATCACCTTAAAAGGAAAAGATAAACGAGAAGTTTCAGTGCTCAGTGTTTCACATGTCAATGTGCTTCATGTTGCATAGCACATCACCTGGGCCGAAGTGCGTTCCTCGTTTCCAATAAATTGTGTATTTGACGTAGGTACATGAAAACTCATATCCATGAGCGAATCCTTCTACAATCACAGGAGATAATAATTTTAGATCAGCACCCAACTTGCGCATCAGGAACAAGTGCTAAATAGGACCATTAATAACAAAGTAAGTCTTGGATGGGAATGCAGAAACAGTGAGTGGGTGCCTACAAACCTCATTAGCACCAGTAGTATCATCAACATGAAACTCCAAGAGAACATCCGTTTTGCCTTGCATCTGGGTTTGTGAGACGTCTGCTAGAAAAACTTCAAATGCTTGCTTCGAACCAACCATAAAGGTTAGCATGTTTCCTATAATGGAAATTGTGACTCAAACATAGTTAAAACTAAAATTTATTTACAGAAATTAAAGGCCATGAACCTTACCATCTAAATCAACTCTTCCCCAGTTATGACCGCTAACAGACAACTGCTTTTCGTCTGGTGATATGCCCATATTATTTTGTATAAAGTTGGTCAGGTTGCTTACATCCTATAAAAGAAAGTTGATAATGAACATTGCATCAGCAGAATACACTAACCTCACCACTCATTTCTGCTAGCAATTCAATACTCATAGAGTTGACTGACTATTTGGAAAAAAAAAATCCTGCTTATCTAATGCAAGTCTGACGGTTGAAGCCTAACATTCGGAGACATCTGAAGTTAATAATGACAGAGTGGAGAAAAACTCAAAGGCTCCCCCCTCTTGAATGAGATGCACCTCAATAGAGTATCCAGGCCCTTTTCATGGTGATAGCATGACTAAGATAGCATGTTGTATAGATTTTGCAAGCGCTATCGTGTAAGGTGTTCCTTCAATATTTCCATAAGGTTCATATATACGGATGGATGGAAGATAATCATGCTAAAAGACAATAACTCAGGCACACCATATGATACAATAGCATAGCAACCAGTTTGCAACTTCACCCTGATTCAAATACAGAAATAAAAGCTAGGATGTCTCAACCGCGGGTTTGGTTAGGAACATATGATGAGTCATACGATAAATATATCAAATACCAGAATATAAATTAAGGCTACATATACCTGGCTTGGGAAAACCAAAATGTTCATCCTGGACATGATTTTCAGCCATACTACAAGCTTATGCAATGTATGTCATGGTAACATGACTGCAATACAATAAATCAAGAAGGGGAAACCTGGGTCTTCATAAGTGTCGATAATGCTACACATATTAGGCAATGCAAGTTCTATTTTTAGTCTGCTATGTTAGGCAAACTATCGATCATCTATTCTCATTAAGAAAAAATAAAACAATTTGTACTCAGATGGGCGTAGCTCCTACAGTACGGTTAACATGTTTCGTGTTTCCAGCAGTCTCTTCACATCAGATCTAGCATATAATTACTGAATTACATAAAAGCGAAAGAGTGATAAGGAAATAATAACCTGTTCCCGGAAGCCAATAAACTTGTAGAACAGGCCATCTTTAGTCCTGACTTCAAGCTGATATGCCCTGGGGACTTTCATCCATTCCACAGAAGTTATATCAGCTTTATCAATTCTGATCGTCTTTCCTCCACCTTGTCTGTTCCATGCAAGCCCTCCAGAATTCACTTTAAACTGGCCAGGATTCTGTACAGGAGCAAGAGTATAATGGAACATGACGAGATTATCGATATACTAGACAATAATTGATCAACATGAACATGGGTGAACATTTTGAAAGAGCAAAGGAAGGAAGTCATAACTTGCAGTCTCAAAGCCATTAAATGCACCAAAGGTGGTACGACATAACTGTACATGAAGATTATCAAATCGCACATCGATGAGTAATAACTGATGCAAGCAGTACCAATTCAATGGTCAGGGGAAGCATAATTACATCATTCAGTTAAGTATACTGTACGGGACAAGAACTATTTGCAATCATGGCAGACATCAACTCTGAATTCTGAAGCATGAACAAATATGATACACACTTCTAATTTGCAGTAATTAAACAATGCCGGCACATTTCCAGATTAGAAGCACTATCTAACGACCGGATTCCACAACAGGGTGCCCGGTGGTTCAGAAAGTTCCTTTTCGCTGCAGCAACCGCCCCAACATAAATCTATGATTTGGTCTAAAACCCTTAACAGAGATCAGGTACAGGCGCGCCACTATCACGAAATCAAACAAATCAGAGGCGGAAGCATCTCCTACCGAGCACTCGGTTCGACCCAACTGATAGCGCAATAAAACGAAGCGTGGATGTGCCCTGATACGCCGCGAAAAACCCCTAAAATCCAACCAATGCGTGACCACGATTAACCATCCCAGCAGAACGAGCTACAACGTCCGCCGCAGCCTGCGGTTGCTCGGAACTCCGCCACCGCCATTGGTGTCAAAATCTCGCGAAACCCTATGACATTGACAGTGCGAGGAGGAGGGAGGGAGGAGCTTACCGTGCCGGTGCGGCCTCCGAGGAGGATGTTGTTGAAGATTAGGCCGTCCGCCATCTCCGACGCGGCCGCCGCTCGCTGCCCCGTCGCGCGCCCCTTCGCTGGATTCCCCCGCTTCTACCGCTCGGATTCTCCTCGGCGGAGCGAATACGAGATGAGACCCTCGCTCGCTTCGATCGGCTCTGCGGACGGAAATAGGCGATCGATCGGAGCGCGCGGCCGCGGCGCAGTGGTGGCACTCTTTCTCCAATAGGAAAGAACCTTTGCCTCCGACTGACCAGCGGGCCCGACCTGGGACTCGCGGATTTGATCCCTAGGTACAATAGCGTTCACCACGAGCTGGGTCTCTCTTTCCTGATCTATCGACCGACCGACGATAACATGTCATGATATTTTTTAGGGTTTTGATAACGAGCAAGACCTCGCATAATAGCAAATCTAGCTTGCAAAACATCAAAAGATCTCTCAATATCCTACCTCTTGTGTCTTGGCAAATACAGATTCTTTCCTTGTTTGTGAATCATGAATGGTCTTCACTAAAGTTGCCCAACCAGGATATACGCCATCTGCTAGATAGTAGCCCATTATATACTCGTAAACTCATGATTCATGACTTTGTAGTTGTAAGCAGGAGCTTCTCTATTGACAAGTCTTGAAAATATATAGGATCGCTGCAAGACATTGATATCATTTAGTGATCCGGGAAGCAAAAAAGCAATGCCAAATCCGCAAGTCCTCCGATGCTACGGCCTCAAGCACAATTGTTGGATCATGACTTTTACCGAAATAGTGCTCGTGCCAAAAGCTTTTGGGCAATTTTTCCACTTCTAGTGTTTATAGTCAACACTATCAAGCATGCTCATCCAACCTCTCTTCTCATTCATCTACATCAATCTAATAGTATCTTATTCGTTGGGAGCTCAAAGATACACCACACCAAAGAGCCGAATCACCACCTTAGCAAACCTCCAGACAGATTCAATTGTTGTATCTTCACCAATGCGAAGATACTCCTCGCAATAATCTGTGGGTACGCCATATGCAAGCACACGCATGAATGCAGATATTTTTAGGTAGGGGCTAAACCCTAGGACTCCGGCTATGTCTCTATGCTGATGGAAGTATGTGCAGTGGGTCTCGCAAGCTTCTACGATTTTGACAAACAATTCTCGCTGCATTCGAAACCTTCTACGAAAGATATGCGCAGGGTATGTTGGTATCTCAACGAAGTAATCTTGTATCAACGAGTGGTGGCCGAACGAGTGATTGCGCGGGATGCAAAGACGTCCGAGCACATATCCGCGCCGCTTGTTCAAGAGCCTTTGCCTATCCTCAAGCTCATTGACGGCGAGGCCGACGGCCAAATGCTCGGTGTCATCGTCGTGGAGCAGCTCATCCATGTCCGAATCGTCGGAAGAGGACGAGTCCTTGAAAAAGAACTACTCGCTCTCGCTCAGCGACGAAGTCATCTGCATCAATCACACACGCACGTCAGAATCCATGGACTCTAAATCGCGGGGAGATCAAAGGAGATATTACCGCGGTATGGTGGTCGAGGTCGATTCGATCGACTACGGCGACAGCCCGCCAAGCATTGACCTCTCAGAAGCGCGGCGTCGCATGAGGAATCCGGCGATGGTTGGTCGTGGGCGGAGGATGTCGAAAGGAAGGGCGAGGCGGCGACTAGCGGAAGGGGGAGCGGGGATGGGAAATATTAGCACGCCAAGACTCGAGGGAGGATATGGTTCATGCTCGTTTCGGCTACCGGCACGGAGAATGTAGAGGCCGTCGGGGGGAATTCACCATCGCACGCAAAAAAAATACAAGTCCAATGCTTTTACGGGCACCGTTAGAGCGATGGATTTTTGCGGAAACCTAAAACTAACAGTTATTTTACGGTTTTTACGTGTTTATGGGCTCCGTTAGAGCTGCTCTTATACAGTATAGAAACATGGTGGGGGTTACC
Organism: Avena eriantha; assembly: GCA_910589775.1. Lineage (NCBI taxonomy): Eukaryota > Viridiplantae > Streptophyta > Magnoliopsida > Poales > Poaceae > Avena > Avena eriantha. The sequence continues at coordinate 179,368,522 of OU342742.1, read as the reverse complement.
AGGGTAACATAACGACATTTGCACCCCCTCAGGAACAATCGTCAGTCTTTTGGTTACTCTTTTAGATGCCTTTTGGGCGTTTTTGGTTAATGAGCTCACATTTCGCTCGACGTGATCAAAATATTAACTCATGCTTGGATGCACGGGTGAAACTTCAGCCACGATGTAGATATATGGCAGTTTAAGAGAACCATAATTAAGTGAACAAACAATATATGGCGCAAGCAATAAATTTCACTCCAATTTCTCCAAGTTTAGCAAAAGGACGTAGAGGATAGGGCCATACCCTAGAAACTATTTGCCTTGTTTACTTCCCTCGTATTTTTATCCACTAGAGTTGTGGGATATGCGAGAATTTGGTGTTCACCCAATACTCTTCAATCGCCGCAAATACTCTTTCCGAAAATACTCTACCATGTAGGAGAGTTTTCAATCTCGACAAAAATAAGAAGAATTTGCGGAGATATCCCGGCCAAATCCGGAGTTGTAAACGGACTACGGGGATTTTGCGGGAATTAGAATAATCCCCTCCATTCTCTGCAAATACACTAGTGAATACGAGAGAAGTAAACAAGGCCTTAGCGGGAGCATGTTTTATGTGTATTCATATATTTATATCCTCATTCTTTCTAAACTTACAAACTAATACTACTCCCTCGGTTCCAGATTGATTTAGTACGAAGTTGTGTTGAATCAATAAAAACTGATATGGATCGGAGGGAGTAGAGAAAAATTAGAATTGGATAGGGCCCACTCAATACAACATGGGTTCACCCACGAAAGGGCCATAGGCCACTTTGGCTTGCACTAGGAGCATCTCTAATGGCAGCCTTATATTTGCTTGCTGCCCCAAAAACTGTCATAATGACACAGAAAGCTAAAAACATGTCTCTAGTGGTAGCCCGAAACAACATGTGCCCTAAACTTTTTTGGGCAGGCCCAAAAAATGACCACTCCTACCGCATATTTGCGGTAGCACGCGCCCCACCAACTGCTCGGCTGAAATTTCGGCGCGCAGCCTGCCACCGCGATTTGGCCACCACCAACCACCGCCACCCGAAATTAAAGCCCGCCGCTGGCAACCAGCCACGCATAAGCTCATCCCACCCTCCCTCCTAGAACTCGTGTCCGCTGCCGCCCTCTACCTGGTGTGAATCAGGCCCAGACGTCATCCGTCGGCGTCGCAACTGGGGAGGTCGATTCCACCTCGCCGCTAGTCGATTTGGCCGCTGGGCTGGTCATTTCCGCCTCTCAGAGGTCTCCCGACGACCGCCGGCCTGCAGAGCCACCGCGACGCCTTCTCCTTCGCAGCCGCTGCGGCCACCTCCTACCAGCGCATGCAAGGTGTTTGATGAACTATTTGGTGAACTTGTTCATTTCTGTTGTAATAAATGAAGTATAATTTGTATTTCACTTTTAAATTTCATTTTGGTATCAAGTTTTGATTGAATATGTTACAAACATGCAACATCAGAGGCAACCGCGCGGCAGCAGCACCCTATTATATGGCAGCCGCTGCGGGCAGGCGCGCCCTAATATAGGGCTACCAGAAAATCAACACATGATTTTGTGCCCCTATAACCTTTTAGAACATCTGTTTTGAACTTTTAGGGCACTACTAGCTTAGGGATGCCACTAGAGATGCTCTAAGCTCCACGTTACTTGGATGTTACCCAACTTTTAGGTTTGCCCCTGACACCATATTGCTTACTCAACTTCATTTTACTTTCCTTAAAAAAATGCTAACGTTCATCGAATAACAGCAACCAAAAACTCGCAATTTTTTGAGTGAGGTGGTCTTGTTCTTAAACCAACATATCATTATACTCCGGTCCATATTAATAGCCTCACCTTTGTCTATATACGAATGCATCTAGTTTAGATACTTAACTAAATACATAGGAAACTAGATAAAATTGAGACCATTAATATAGATCGGAGGGAGTATTAAAATTTAGGTGCATTGTTCTTCTTTCACCATCGACTTGCTTTGGATATCAGGGTAGAAAGGTCTTGGGTTCAAGATTTTACGTAATCTAAATATAAATATTACATCCCACTTTTGATCCATGTTTAGATTAAAGAGCCACATGTGAGGGGTAGTATTGGAATATTGGTCTGCATCAATGTCAATGCGGCCGTCTTCTCTTCCTCGGCGAGCTCGACAGCGGGCAAGGTGGCAAGCGAGACGGGTTGCGGCACTACTTTTTCACTAATCTTTTTCTAAAATTGCTGGTCCGCAACCCCTATTTGCCTATGTTTTGCTTTTGCGGGACGTTATGCGGGTGCCGCTTGCCACCCTAGCAGCGCATGGCACACCGAGACCGTAAGGGACGGTGCCTGTTCTCTTTTAGTCCTTTCAGGGAATTACCTTGCCAAATTGGCTGAAGCAAGTGTAGTGATTCCGGCGTTGCTTGAGCATGGCTGCCACAAAGTTGTGCTCTAATCTGGTTACTTGTCGCTTGTTCTGTTAACTCAAAAGAACAAAGTCTCCGGCCGCATTTTATTTATTGTGTTTTAGTTCATGTCAGCTATAGCAAAAATGATGCAGCTCATATGTTGCCTAGGTATAAGTGGGCTTTTCTATCGTCGTTGTGTTATTGGTTGTGTTCAGGATGTTGTTTCAGTTAAATCCTTGGTATAACTAAAGAGTTGCATATTCTAAAAAAAACTTCCGTCAATTCACTTGATTTGGTTTGTACTAGCTAATTAAGATACAATGTTGCACAAAGTCTATGAAACTTGAGGATTGTAGCTCCTCGTGTGCATCACATAAATAATAAGTTAGCTAAAATACGACTATGATAATTTGTGTCTTTATTTTTACCATGGAACCTTCAATTTTCACATGAGCTCTGACCACTACAAATGCGAGAGAAAATATGTATATTATTATATTAAAATAAAAGTATATTAGATAAAAACAGCCTAAATAGTACTAGATTAACTAAAAAATTAAAATGAAATATAGAAGAGTAGAACAAATATAGAAAATAATCAAGATTAAGATAAAACAACAAAGTGAGGATCGATCAATTTTGGCGCAAAATTAGGTTGCGCCAAAGTTTTTTCTCTACTACTTAAAAATGAGGAATTTCCTTTGTTTTCTCCGGTCGCTACGTTTCCACAGCACCACCACCGTCCCCAACGCAGCCTTCAGTAGCAGCCCAACGTCGCTTGCCCTGCTCCGCATCGCACGCGTACGACTGTTCTGCTGCGCCTACTCGCCCACCTGCTCGCCGACGAGCACCTCCTTAATATCTCGTCTCCGGCAAGGTCCTCCTTCATACCTCGAACAACCAGCGCCGCCGGCAGGATTGGGGGATCCGCGAGGCCGTCGTCGCCGGCACGACCCCCTATACATTGCAAATGTATCTATAATTTTTGGTGTTCCATGCTTGGTTTTATCTACTTTCTTATATTTTTTCTACACTTTGGAGTACTTTTCATATGATTTCTTGGACTAACCTATTAACAAGAGCCACAGTGCCAGCTGCCTGTTTTCTGCTGTTTTTGGTTCCAGGAAAATCAGAAAATAAATATTCTCGGAATTGGATGGGACAAAAGCCAAAGTTCCTATTTTACCGGAAGACTCACAGAGCCAGAATACGAGACGGGGGAGGGCCATGGCCTGGCCACACCCCCTAGGCGCGGGTACACCCAGGCCGCGTCAGGGCATGGTGTGGGCCCCCCAGGCACCTCCTCGGTCTCCCTCTTCGCCTATAAAAAGCCTTCTGACCTAAAAACTCTGGGGGGGTCGACGTTTTTCCAGAAGGAGTTCCGCTCCGCCGTCACCATCAGATTCCACAAAACAGCACTAGAAACTCCGTTCTAGCACCCTGCCGGAACGGGGAATTGGAGAAGATCATCGCCATCATCATCACCATCGCTTCTCCATCGACCATCCATGTTTCCCCATCTATGAGTGAGTAATCCCCCGCTATAGGCCATGGGAATGGTAGGGATTGGATGAGATCGTTCATATAATGGCATCAGATTGTTAGGGCATGGTGCCTAGTATGTTTTATTAGTGTTTTATGACTTTGTTGTGACTTGTTATGCTTAATGCTTGTCACTAGGGCCCGAGTGTCATGATTTCAGATTTGAACATGTTATTGATTCATTATAATACTATTGTTTTTGGTCTTATCTGCAAGTTGCATACACACATTGTTGTCCGGAACCAATGGCCCCGAAGTGACAGAAATCGGGATAACTGGAGGGAATGGCTTTGATGTGAGGATCACATGTGTTCATAGAGTGTTAATGCTTTGCTCCGGTGCTCTATTAAAAGGAGCACCTTAATTGCCAGTAGTTCCCATTGAGGCCCCGCTACAAAGGGGCTGGCAGGACAAAAGATGTTGTGCAAGTTCTCATTGCGAGAATGTATGACTATATATGGAATACATGCCTAGGATTATCTAGTACTTGGATGTTTTATCTTATTTATCTGCAATTGCCCTATGTTTTGATTGTTATGTGAATTGTCTTGTCCATGCAATGCCCGTCCATCCATCCCTATGCCTACCACACTTGAATCCTATTGTTACTGCTATTGTTACTGCTGTCTTTACTTTACTATTCCTGCTACAAAACTGTTGCTACTGATAAACTACTATGAGCAAGATTGTTTTCACGTGCAGCTGAATTGACAACTCAGTTGTTAAGGCTTATAATTATTCTTTGGCTCCCCTTGTGTCGAATCAATAAATTGGGTTTCATTTCCCTCGAAAATACTACGATACACCCGCTATACTTGTGGGTCATCAAGACTATTTTCTGGCGCCGTTGCCGGGGAGAATAGCTTTATTTGTTAAGTCCACTTGGAATCACTACTGTTCAAGCTTAGTTTATTTCTGCCTTGTTTGCTTATTTCTTTATCAAAAATACAAAAAAAATTGGTTTCTAGTCTAGCTGTTATTTTTGTTGGTCTGTTATTGTCTTGCTTAATCATGCTTGTTGTCAATGGTTGGTTTCTTTGAAGCTGAATCTTATTGGCAAGGTGGGTTCATGGAATATCAAAAATATTATTATAAGGAACACCGCTTGTCACAAAAAGGGAAACACTTATGGGAACAAATTGATAAATTGTATACCATTGCTAGAAACGTGTGCTCTACTTATAATGTTATTTATTGATGTGATAAATCTCGTTGCTGTAAGAGGTATAAACACCTCCCTTTTCAATGTGAGTATAATGATAATGTTACCATATCTTCTTATGTTAAAGGAATTTATGACTTTTATGATGCGGAACAAATTGAAAAATTTATTGTTTAGAAGGGTGCTTTTGAACTTGCTAGTTTGCTTGAAAATATTGATGATTCACCTTACAAATAGGAGGTTTATGGTATACTTAAATTTTGCTTTGATAATTACAAGGAAGAAAATGGCTATATTCTTGAATATATTAATAGATGCTTTCCACAAATGGAAGAGACTAATGCCTTGCAGGATCCTATGGAAGAAGAAATTGATGAACCTGAAATCTCATTAGATGAAAAAGAGGAGGAGAGTGATGAATAAAAGGAGGAAGAATGGATTAGCTACCCATGCCTACCTTCTAATGAGAGTATCTCTTTATCCCTTACATTATTTGATTGTCCCCCATGCTTACTAAAGGAGAATGAATGTTATGTTCCTGAGGTTTTTTTTGAAAATGTTTATAATAAAGCTCTAGTGCTTGTAGATCATGAAAATCATGTTTTATGTGATAGTTATATTGTTGAGTTTATTCATGAGGCTACTGAAAATTATTATGAGAGAGGGAAATATGGTTGTAGAAGTTTTCATGGTACTGAAACACCTCTCTATGTGCTAAAAGTTTTGAAGTCACTCTTGTTTTATTTTCCTATGCCTGTCACTTTGTTCCTTGCGAATTTATTTGCATACACGATTCCTATGCATAGTAAGTGGGTTAGACTTAAATGTGTTTTGAATTTGCTTCTTGATGCTCTCTTTTACTTCAACTCTTATTTCTTATGTGAGGATCCTCTCAAACTTTCATGCCTGAAGATGATAACATATCTATTATTCTTAGGAGACCTTTTCTTAAATACTGCAGGAGCTGTTATTAATTGTAATCAAGGGAAGGTGACCTTCAAAGTTAATGACAAGGAACATACTAAATATTTCCCCAAGAATATTGATAAGACTTATGGTTTTGAATTCAATTGAACATGTTGAGGGCATTCAAGTTGGAGAAATATATTGTCCCATACCAAGAGAAAAATTTGAAACTATTATGATTGGGACCATTGCTATCAAGGTTGAGGTAACATAATCATTAGTGGAATACAAAGTTTTGTCTCATATGAAATTGTTTTGGTAATAAGACCTGATCAACCTTGTTAAAAAAAGGATTTCATTGAACAAAACAATGTTTTCACCATGATTATCTCCGCTTACTTCTATACTATCCATTTTAGTTTTTTCTTATGCCTAACTTAAAGGCGTTAAAGAAAAGTACTTATTAGGAGATAACCAAAAAGTTTTAGATGAGTCTTGGAAGTTATTACTTCAGTAATAACCGCTCCTTATCCTTTTTATTTGTTTTTTGTGCCAAGAGTAACCTGTAACGAGAGAGAAGTAATGATTGGGAAAGTTGTTGTCTCGAAACAGATTTCTGTGCTTCACCGTAAAAATTCGTGTAAAACCTCTGTACGTCGTTTTGAGGCGTCAATTTTTGTGCTTCTGCCCCAAGTTGTTATCTAACTTTCGTTCGTTCAACACTTTTTGATTTGAGCAGCAGAAGATCTTCGAAAAAAATCGTCTTTACCTGCTGGTCTGTTTTGACAGATTTCTGCCATTTTCTGCATTTGCTTCTTGTTGGTTCATTTTTGAGTTCTTTTGGGGAATTGAGCTTTCTGAGGGAAGTGCTACAGTAGCTTGTGTTTTAATGGAAGTTTTATTGGTATTGGAACTGAACCTAAAGACTTATTATCTTGAGTGCACTAATGTTGCTAATAAAGATTGTGTGAAGTTTTGTATGAAGAAAACAAATTCAGGTGTATGGAAGGAATAAGTAATGAGATGAAGGATGGACTAAAGCTCAAGCTTAGGGATGCCACGCGTGTCACCCCAAGAAATATCCAAGAAGTACAAGCGTCAAAGCTTGGGGATGCCCAAGGCATCCCCTTTTTCATCAATAAAAATCCCAGGTTTCTTCCAAATGCTTCATTTTTATTGTTTCATGCACAGTTGTGTTGTTCTTGGAGCGTCTTCTTTTTCTTTTTCGTTTTGGTTTTTCGTTTGCTTTTGTTTTCTCAGTTTTCTGAATAAATTGGTTAGACCCCCTCTTTCATACCTTGGTTTTCAAATAGTTTGGTTTGGTTTGGTTTGGTTTGGAAAAGAGTAGGAAAGTTCATGCTTATGTGCAAAAAAGAGCTTGTTTTTGACGGTGGCCTATGCTTTGTCATGTCATACTTGATATTGTTTTGGCTTTATGCTTAGTATTCTTTGTTGTAGCATGACTTGTTATAAACAATTGAGATTTCTTAATGTGCCTTGGAAGAATCATGTGTTGTTTTAGCATATTAAAGCATAGTATTGTGGTATTCTCCTTTGATGCTTTATTTGGTTTGACTTGGTACATGCTCACACCATGTTATGACTATCCCAAGTCACCATAAGCCTTTATGATCCTTTAGTTTTCAACTTGTAGTATCACTTTATGCTTTGATCAATGATGTTTTATCGCTCTGCATGATTATAGCCATTATTGCTCTCTCATTTGTCGCTCCCTTACTATTGCTAGCCTTCACTTTCACTGAGTATGTTTTACTCATGTTTCCAACTCCCTAAAACCAAATATTGCCAAAGTGTCCATCATACCTACCTATTAGCATCATTTGCTACTTCCGTGCATATTCAACATGCCTTGTTTTCTTCCGAATAAAATATTTGCTTGCTATGAGAAAGTTAGTTAGTAAAGCTCTCAAGAACTTGATGGAACACTTTATTTTCTTGCATTTAATAAACCTGAACCATTGCGTACTTCTTTGTTGCGTATATGCTTGCGCTTTATAAGTTGAAGTTAGCAGAACCATGTTTCATGGGGAACATTTTCAACATTTCATTGGTACTTAGTACCTCGTTGATATCATGTTTTTTTGCTTATGGATTCCGACGATGTGAAATAAAAGTGGAACTTGTAAGATCATGGAGTTTGTATGTATGTTAGAGAAACGCCTAGGCCGCTAGCCTAAGCCATGCCTAATCATGGTGGAAACTTGCAGCATAACCATAATGAGCATTCTATGAAGCATCCTCAATAAAAATCTATGCACATAGTAAATAAAAAGATCGCTGAGATACTCATTGTCTGCTTGCCTTGTCATTTTGATTATGGGTAGCTCCTGTATCATGTGCAAGGGGTACCCCGTTGGCGGTTCTCTATGATACGTATATACTTACAATGACAAGAGCTTACTCGTGACTGAAGTTGAGTAGCATGAGGATCGGTCTTCGTAAGTAAGGGGCATGAGACTTCGATTTATAACTTGTCAAGCATATCCTCTTAGTTGTGTCACTTTAACCTTAACCATTTAAAGATGCTTATGATAGGGGCAATGAGAGCTCAAAGCTAATGAGTACCATACTTTCAGCATTTGGAAGCCTTTCAAACTTTTTAAAACCTGTTCATTTCCTTGTTGAGTCTCCACACATTCTATGAGCACTTTCTGAGAGCATAGTGGCCATTCCTAGTTCTATGTGCATTATCCCAAGACTAGTTGATTGATGCATAACTTGATATTTCTTGTTTTAAACTATTTGTATCTAGTCACTCTTGTAAACTTTGAAGGTGTCCTATGCATTTGTGTTTGCTACTCTATGAGGGACAAGGTGAGTGCCACTATGCTATGTTTACTTTATGTGAAACAAACAAACGTGTTGCAAAGCATTGCATGAATCTTTTGTTTGTGCCTTTTCATGTTGCATCATAGTTTCTTTGTCTTATTGCTAGAACTTTGTCTTTCATGTTATGATTAAAGTACTATGATCCTAGTTTTGAATGTTTTACAAATACTTTGATCAAGTCTTTGATGGTGCATGTCACCTCAAAAATTATTCTTTCTTTTTTATCACTTACCTACTCGAGGACGAGCAGGAGTTAAGCTTGGGGATGTTGATACATTGCAAACGTATCTATAATTTTTGATGTTCCATGCTTGGTTTTATCTACTTTCTTATGTTTTGTCCACACTTTGGAGTACTTTTCATATGATTTCTTGGACTAACCTATTAACAAGAGCCACAGTGCCAGCTGCCCATTTTCTGCTGTTTTTGGTTCCAGGAAAGTCAGAAAATGAATATTCTCGGAATTGGGCGGGACAAAAGCCAAAGTTCCTATTTTACCGGAAGACTCACGGAGCCAGAATATGAGACGGAGGAGGGCCAGGGCCTGGCCACACCCCCCCAGGCGTGGGTACACCCAGGTGATGGGTTCGTAGCATGGAAAACAAAAAATTTCTACCGCAAGAACGAACAAAACCCAGATCTAATCTAGATAAAAGCCAAGATCTAATCTATGAGACATGAGCAACGAGATAGATAGGAACTAACCCTCGTAGATCCGAAAGCGTTAACGAGATTAGATCTCGTGGTTGATGTAGTCGATCACTTGCCGATCTCAAGATCGTGTGGACGATCCTTCCGGCGTCGCGATCCAGCAGCGCTTCCGCCCTCGGTCAAGTAGACGATCCTTCCGGCGTCGCGTTCCAGCAGCGCTTCCGCCCTTGGTCAAGTAGACGATCCTTCCGGTGCCACGATTCGGCAGCGCTTCCGCAGTCGGTCACACGTGCGGAGTCGAAGCAGACCTTCCTCTCCCCGTTCCAGCGAGCAGCGGAGGTAGTAGATCTTCTCCACGGAATCCCAGCAGCACGACGGCGTGGTGGTGGTGGTGGAGTAGAGAATTCTGCAGGGCTTCGCCTATGCCTGTGCAGAATATGGTGGAGGAGAGAGGCGGCAGAGATTAGACGTTATGAGAGCGTGGGTAGAGGGGGCGCCCCTGCCCTTCTATTTAAGGGGAGGAGGCGCGCCTGGGGAGGGGGAGTCCTTATAGGACTCCCCTCCTCTATGGCCAACGAATTTGGGGAGGGGGGAGGAGTCCTCCTCCCCCACGAATCCGTGTCTTGACCCACCAGGACTCCTTGATCCCTATCTTGATTTTCAAGAAAACTCCAAGATATCTTCTAGAACCTTCCGGAACATTCCGAAACCTTCTAGAATCCTCATACAAACACTCCGGAACATTTCCTAACTCATAAAATGATCTCCTATATATGAATCTTATTCTCCGGACCATTCCGGATCTCCTCGTGATGTCCTGAATCCAATCCGAGACTCCGAACAACATTCGGTCTCCAACGCACATTCCATATCTACTTAAAACAACTTCGAACCTTAAGTGTGTCACCCTACGGTTCGTGAATATGTAGACATGATAGAGACACATCTCCTATCAATAACCATCAGCGGGACCTGGAGATCCATAATGGCTCCCACATACTCAACGATGACTTCGCGATCGATTGAACCACTTACATATGAAACCAATTCCCTTTGTCTCGCGATACTATACTTATCCGAGGTTTGATCGTCAGCATCTCCATACCTAGTTCTACCTCGTTACTGATAAGTACTCTTTACTCGTTCCGTGATATGTCATCCCTTGTGACCCAGTCACATGCTTGCAAGCTAATTAGATGACATTCCACCGAGAGGGCCCAGAGCATATCTATCCGTCATATGGATGGACAAATCCCAATCTTGGTCCATGCGCTTCAACACATACTTTCAGAATACCCAATGACACCTTTATGACCACCCAGTTACGAAGCGGTGTTTGATGTCATCAAAGTACCCATCCGGTGATGGTGATTAACATAACCTCATGGTCGAAGGATTAGGTTACTATGTATTTGAAAGCTTACAGCAATACGAACTTAATGACTTGATCTTATGCTACGCTTACTATGGGTGTGTGTCCATCACATCATTCTCCTAATGATATAACCTTGTTATTAATCACATCCTAATGTCCATGATCAGGAAACCATGATCATCAATTAATCAACAAGCTAGTTCAACAAGAGGCTTACTAGGGACTCTTTTATGTTTACAAAACACACATGTATTAGTGTTTCCTAATAATACAATTATAGCATGGGATGTAAACATTTATCATAAACATAAAGATATAATAATAACCACTTTATTATTGCCTCTTGGGCATATCTCCAACAGTCTCCACTTGCACTAGAGTCAATAATCTAGTTAAAAACTTGTGCATTCAACACCTATGGCTTTCTGGTGTTGTATAGACACTATTGCTAGTGGTAAACATAATCTTCGGATCTGACACTTCCAGGTCCGTGTGTATTTGCATGTCCTTGCGTCTCTACGCATTACTCATTCTCCAATGAGATGGCATTGTATAAATTTGGTCCTTTGGTGAGACCTTTAGTTCCTCGGGATTAAATCATGTTGATACTATTGTCATACAATGTATCTTTATAGTATTATCCCGCTATGAACCACACCTAGTTTGATAACAAACTACTTAACACAAATGCCCTCCTTTGCTACTACTATAGCAGTTTATATACTTAGCCTTTTGTTGTAGTATCTGTCACAATGTTTTAACTTTGGTACTCAACCAAATCCGTTATGGAACTTCCTTTCATTACATTGTGCCACCCATAGTTTAAATTGAGATAAACTTAATTTGTATCCTATGACAAAACTAGTATCAATGTAACACTTTACAATGAACTACCTTTAACTATTTGTCACTTATACATGATATATTCTTAGTTCTTCCAAAGCTCATAAGAATATTTTTACTATTGTCCAATGATCATCTTATGAATCATTCTGGTATATGCTCATAACATTTAGAGCATAGGACATATCTGGATGTGTACATCTTAAAGAATGATTGATCAAAATACTCTTGCGATTTTACCAAGTGTCAAAACACTTGAATCTCGTGTCAACACACTTGAATCTTGATTCAGTCCTTTCCGTGCATCAAGAACCTTTCTTGTTGTTTCCATATTGAACTCATTCAACATTTTATCTATGTACATTTGGCAAAACCATATTAGCGCCTCAATCTATCCATATAGACATTGATGCCGAATTCTTGAGTTATGCCTAAGTCTTTCATCGAAATGAAATTCTTAACCTGTGTCAATACAAGATACATCATTTCCAATCAACAATATGTCCTCTACATAATGTATTAGAAATATGTCTCAGCGCTCCCACTTAATTTCTTGCAAATGCAAGTATCTTCATCATCTCCGATGAATTTAAACTCTTTTAACAGTTTCATCATGGTGAAGATTCCAACTCCGCTATGCTTACTTCAACCATTGAAGTTTTGCATACTCTTTTAGCATCCTTTGAATTAACAAAACCCTTTGGATCGTGTCATGTACATGTCCTAGGTAACCATTCTATTAGAAGAACTTGTTTTGTTTGTTCAACTACCATATACCAAAATATATGTAGTGGTTGCTACATTAATCCGTCCAAACTAAATATCGCTATGAAAGATCAAATCTTATCATAGTCAATTCCTTGAACATTGTCGTAAACTCTTTCCGACATGTCGACTATTTCATAGATTTGAAACATCCATGTCTATTTCTTTATAGATCCAAACACGACCGATAGGCTTCACGCCTTTCCGGAGGGTCTTCAAAGTTCAGAAACTTGATTTCTTGTGTATGGATACTATCACAGATTCTATGACTTCTAGTCATTTTATGGAGTCAGGGCCCATCATCGCTTCTTTGCATGTAGTCGGTTCATCATTGTCAAAACAATAACGATTTGTTTATCAAATCTTACTATTTGATTCTTACCGACCCACACGGTTCTATAGGAACTCTAATCTCCGAGATCACAACTTTTGTAATCACGAGAGCCATGAGCATTGTGGCCGCCACCGGGACACTTTCCGGCGCTACGCTACTTAGCACATATAGCTAAGGTTCAACAACCTTATCAAAGTTCTACTGTCCTCCCACTTAACTTTACACGAAAAATTCCTTCTCAAGAAACTTGACGTTCCAAGTAACAAACTCTTTTGTCCTCGGTGTTATGGAGAAATTCCCAACAAATTCTTTGGGATAACCTACAAAGACGTGCTTATCCGACTTTGGTTGTAAACATTTTACTTATGCATAACATACCAAAATTTAAGAAAAGACAATTCGGGTTTTATCCCAAACCATGACTTATACGGTGTCATTTCAACGGATCACGATGGAGCTCTTTTCAGTGTAAAAGCGGTAGTCACTAAAGCTTTAATCTTTAAAACATAATGGCGGTTTTATAAATGACACCCTTGATCTTACCATCTCAAACATGGTTTGATTTTATCTCTCGAATATGCCATAATCCTATGGTTTATCGGGAAACACAAATCACAGAACAATTCCTCAAGTCTTAGGTGTTTTTGCTAAACATGTAACTCAAATATCTTCCTTTATGATCGAATCATAAACTCTTTATTTTCTTGTTACAATGATTTTCCACTTCATCTTGAAAGTCTTTGAACATTTTTCAAATGTTTCATACTTCTTCCTTATTGAGTAAGTATACATATATTCACTCAAATTCTCGGAGAAAGCATATGAAGTTGAAATCCATCGCTCTTGACTACATAATGGGCTTCATATATCAATATGTACAAGTTCCAATAAGCCAGTCATTCGTTCCTTTTGGCCTATGAACGAAGTTTTAATTATCTGTAGAAAGTTTCACAAGCGTCATTTGATCAAAATCAAAAGACTCCAAAATTCCATCAACATGGAGTTTCTTCATGTTTTCTTTCCAATACAATTTAAACAGCGATGTCACTTCGCAAGTGATCTTTCAATCTTTTGTCTTGCGACATTTTAGCAATAGTGTTTATGGATGTGATTTCTCCCACCAGACTTGTAAAAGTTCATCCATCCTTTATGGAATACGGTAATTATTTGAACAACCATTGTTCTCGTAATACCGGAACAAAATAACAAATCTTGAAGGCTAGATTTGACGTCAACGAAAAACACAATAACACTTTATTTGTTTTCGATGAACATCATCACTTATTCTCTTGCTAGTTACTTAGGCCATTGTAGTTCATGAATTACGTTGTCCTGTATGACATAGCATACCAACCAATTCGGTATCCAATACCGGAGAACCACATTGTTTAACAAGCAAGGAATACAACCATAACATGTATATCTTCTATATACCCAAGTTGGACATCTCCACCTTATAATTTCTGCCAAATATTTTATATATTCTCTTTCAGCAATTCCTTTTTCTTTTAAAAGAATCTATCAACATCAATAGTGGTGTCATTCACATGACACATAGTACAAAGTGTGTATAGTCAAATACCAATACCTTTGGACTTGCACTTTGAAGTGGACCACCTTCATCAAATGTTTGGTGTTCTTTCAAAAATCCATTCTTTAGTAATCTTTTAGTGTAGTAAACATTTTACTTATATCTTCTATTCATCCTTATCATGACAACTTTCATGATCAAGCTTCTATAGCTTATAAAGGTGAATTGCGAGTATAATGTTTCTTTTTCAAAACCTTTTGGAGGATTAGGACGACTAGCGTCTCCAACCTTCACAAATTCTCATCAAATATGAGGACGTATACTCTATCATGTTGCAACCAACACATTGTTTTAGATATCGCAATACCTTTCACATATGATGGTTTTCTGAAACATTGCTTTCAGCTCTTAGATAAACTTGATATTAAAAACAATCTTTTGAGTATCAAGAATCATGGAGGCTAACATGATACATTAGATACTAACACTGGAATTGTTACTCTTGATTTAATACTATTTATTAAACTTCATGGAGTAAATTGAGTTTGCTGAAAGTTTGCAATAGGACTTATAAATTTTAATTGACACTCAAAACAATACGATACCAGTTCGTAAAGCAAATATCCAGAATTTCTATAGTTCCACTATCTCAACTATAACTAAGCGTAAGGTGGTGAACGGATGCCAATGACTACAACAAACTATGCAAATTCACTTTGATTGTGTTTATGATAAATTGAGTTCGACTAATCCAAATTACAAATGAACTCCCACTCAAAACAACATCCCTCAAGTTGTTTTAGTGATTACATGAACCAAATCCACTACACCAAGTCCGATCATCACGTGAGATGATGTAGCTTTAAAGGCGAACAATCAACATGTTCATCATATCATCCATATGACTCATGCTTTACCTTTCGGTATTCTGTGTTCCGAGACCATGTCTGTACATGCTAGGCTCGTCAAGGTTAACCTTAGTTTCTGCATGTGCAAATCTGGCTTGCACCCGTTGTATGCACACATAGAGTCTATCACACCCGATCATCACGAGATGCTTCAAAACGACGAGTCTTAGCAACGGTGCCAACTAAGGACGAACACTTTATTACTTGATATTTAGTGAGAGGGATCATCTTATAATGCTACCGTCGTGATCTAAGCAATACAAGATGCATAAAGGATTAACATCACAGGCAATTCATAATATGTGATATGATATGGCCTTTCTTCTTGTGCCTTTGATCTCCATCTCCAAAGCATGGACAAGATTTCCATCATCACCGGCGTGGCGTCAAGGTCCGTGGCGCCGCTTCATGATTGTCCATCATCACTAGCAACTATTACAACTACTTGGAATAAAGCTATTACAAGATGAATAGACACGCAGGTCTTAACAGAATTAAAAGACAACCATTAGGCTCCTGCCGGTTGCCATATTACAACAAGGATCATTGCATACATCAAATATAATCACAATCCAATGTTGGCCATATCACATCACAAAACCCCTGCAAAAACGAGTTAGACGCCTCTAATTTTCTTTGCATGTTTTACGTGGCTTGGGGCTTTCGCATAAGACCGATCTTACCTACGAACATGAACCACAACGTTGATACAAGTGTTGTCAAGATGCTCATTGTAAATTGAATCTTAACTATGGTGGGAGAGACAGACACCCGCAAAGCCACTTGTGCAAAGCAAGTTGCACGTCAAGCGTGGAGCAAGTCTCATGTGCGATGACATGTAATGTTAGCCCGAGCCGCTTCATCCCACCATGCCGCAAGATGCAAAGTACACGCTAAGACACCGACAACAAAAACATCAACGCCCACAAAACCATTGTGTTCTACTCGTGCAACAGATCTACGCATAGATACGGCTCTGATACCACTGATGGGTTCGTAGCATGGAAAACAAAAATTTTCTACCGCAAGAACGAACAAAACCCAGATCTAATCTAGATAAAAGCCAAGATCTAATCTATGAGACATGAGCAACGAGATAGATAGGAACTAACCCTCGTAGATCCGAAAGCGTTAACGAGATTAGATCTCGTGGTTGATGTAGTCGATCACTTGCCGATCTCAAGATCGTGTGGACGATCCTTCCGGCATCGCGATCCAGCAGCGCTTCCGCCCTCGGTCAAGTAGACGATCCTTCCGGCGTCGCGTTCCAGCAGCGCTCTCCGCCCTTGGTCAAGTAGACGATCCTTCCGGCGCCACGATTCGGCAGCGCTTCCGCAGTCGGTCACACGTGCGGAGTCGAAGCAGACCTTCCTCTCCCCGTTCCAGCGAGCAGCGGAGGTAGTAGATCTTCTCCACGGAATCCCAGCAGCACGACGGCGTGGTGGTGGTGGTGGAGTAGAGAATTCTGCAGGGCTTCGCCTATGCCTGTGCAGAATATGGTGGAGGAGAGAGGCGGCAGAGATTAGACGTTATGAGAGCGTGGGTGGAGGGGGCGCCCCTGCCCTTCTATTTAAGGGGAGGAGGCGCGCCTGGGGAGGGGGAGTCCTTATAGGACTCCCCTCCTCTATGGCCAACGAATTTGGGGAGGGGGAGGAGTCCTCCTCCCCACGAATCCGTGTCTTGACCCACCCAGGACTCCTTGATCCCTATCTTGGTTTTCAAGAAAACTCCAAGATATCTTCTAGAACCTTCCGGAACATTCCGAAACCTTCTAGAATCCTCATACAAACACTCCGGAACATTTCCTAACTCATAAAATGATCTCCTATATATGAATCTTATTCTCCGGACCATTCCGGATCTCCTCGTGATGTCCTGAATCCAATCCGAGACTCTGAACAACATTCGGTCTCCAACGCACATTCCATATCTACTTAAAACAACTTCGAACCTTAGTGTGTCACCCTACGGTTCGTGAATATGTAGACATGATAGAGACACATCTCCTATCAATAACCATCAGCGGGACCTGGAGATCCATAATGGCTCCCACATACTCAACGATGACTTCGCGATCGATTGAACCACTTACATATGAAACCAATTCCCTTTGTCTCGCGATACTATACTTATCCGAGGTTTGATCGTCAGCATCTCCATACCTAGTTCTACCTCGTTACTGATAAGTACTCTTTACTCGTTCCGTGATATGTCATCCCTTGTGACCCAGTCACATGCTGC